>CM059582.1:163100000-164300000 GCA_030407085.1 Trichopria drosophilae | reverse complement strand
AAAAGCACCGATGCCTCGAGATCGCTACGGATGTTTTTTTTTCGTTTGATAAAAAAGCGTAAATCACAATTAACTAATCGACCGCGGTCTGCTTTTTTTGCCTGCAGCACTGAAATAAATAATTCAGCACTTCTGCAGTACTAAGTATTACGGAATGATTAACATGGCCAGAGTCGGCAAACGTCGGAGGCGTGTTCACATTCGAACATGTTTTACACGTGGGTAATACGTTCTTTAGTCGTGCGAGAAATCGACGAAAAAACACCAGACGCTCATAACATCGACGACACCGCCTCCATTGATAAAAGCTCATTAGACAAACCGTGACCTTACAAATTTGAGTCATTAAAATCTCGTTTGAATAGTGTAAAAGCTTCTGCGTGTGATAAAAATCTATCTAACGGTGCTTGTAATAGCGCGAGTGCGTGTAACGTCAAAAAACGTGTCGTCAGAAGTAATATCGTTTTACAAAGTTCGTGAATAAAAAAGGTGTAAAATTCCTGTATGCAAGTAACGAATCGGGTACGCCGATAAAATTTATCGTTCGACGTTACCCATTCCGGCGTCATTAGAATTCTTACGAATCCGCAATCGCCAAAATCAACAGTTGCGAAATTGTTGCGAAATTTTCATGCGACATTCACGTAACATAACTGTTACTTTGGCGTTTGTGGAACTTTGTGATATTTAAAGCGTTACTATCGAAATGATTATCCTCACAGCACACCGTCGTTAAGTTCGGATACACACTTCGTATTCATCTGTTATACGAATACGTTTCAATGTATTTCGTTAAAACAAGTACTTTCATATCGGTGTGATAAATCTAGTTTTCGCATTTATATCCTAAAAGGTAAATAACGTGTATATGCGTTCTCACCGCTATCTATAGCCATCATAATCACTAAAACGGTTATCTAAATCGTATTAGTTAAAATTAAACTTAAGCGTCGATTCGTTCGTGCTTTTTCGTCGATGTTTCGGCGTTGATTATGTTTTTATGGAATTGCTATTTGAACTTGATTTCCGTCATGTTATTATTATACGGTATTATTGTATTACATATCGATAATAATATAATAATACACAACGAGAAGCGTTAATTCCTACGACGTTTGCCGAAGTCGCCGAATTATATTCAGAAGCCTGACTGAAATGTACATATTTGATCACGTTCATTATTTCTAGTTCCTCGCCGTTTATGTCTTATAGCTACGGTTTTACGTAGTAACACAGTCGAGCCGCTATAACACGTATCTTACAGGGGATAGTTACTAAGGTGCTTATAACCACTAGCTGCGTTTTTTTCTTCGTATATTGCGAACTAGACTTGTTTGGTATGCACTTCGGGATATGCTACGGTGAATCTCTAAACAATGAGACTTTTTTATTGTTATTCCACACACGCCCTTACCGTACATCTTTTACACGATTTCTGCAATTTCCCTTTTACTCCTCGCTCTATCGTACAGATAGTATGATATACATTTTACTCGCGAAACAGCAAATCGTCACATCTTCGCATTGTCCGACATATTCGAATACTGAAAATTTTTTGTAACATAATTTAAACGGTCTTAGAAGGTTCATACTTACTAAATAGAACTTATTAAGATATAACCACATTTTTTTAGTTTGACGACCAAATTAGACATGTAAAAATGGTCCAGATCGATTTGGAACATATATGTCAAACAATGCGTTTGCTGTAATGCGCGTAAGTGTGAAAATAAAATTTAAAATTGAAAAATAGTGCGTTAAGGAGACGTGCGATTTTCTGGGGGAAGACATTGCGTGTCCGAACTCCGATTCGTTTTGCTGCCCAGCAGCGGTGCGTTTTTGTTGTCATTCTGTGCGCCAGACTTCTTGATTGACCTACACGGATGTAAAGAGCTCAATACGATCGACTGGTTGTCCCGTTGAGCCTCCGTCTCTTTGAAACGCTGTTTTAGCTTCATCGAGCGAAAATTGTCAAAGGCTTTGTTCTTGTTCTTGTTTTCTGCCGTTGTCTCGTCGCGAGCTTGCTTTTCTTCTGAAATTAGACGAAAAACCTCCATTTTACGTTCAAACGTTTGAGTGAGAAGTGATATAAATGTGATTAGCAGATACTTCATGATTGATGTAAATTTTGGATTTTATGGAATTTTTGCTTTTGTGAACGAAAAATGAGTAATGGTTTTTGAGCAAGTAAAGATGCAAAGAAAATGATACGAATGTTATTTTTCATTTTAACCGTGCCATGCATTTGTAATGTCTCGAATATCATGGAACGAATAGTTGTATTGCTCGCGTTTCGTAAGTAATTAGGTATCTAGTTTCGAGATCACTTGAATCAGAAATAGTGGATCTTATAGATTTTTAGCCGTTGAAAACGAATCCGTTATTCGATTTGGCCCATTCCGTCAGGATTTTAAGATATCTGATTCGAAAAATAATCAAAAATATATTTTTTGGCAATTTATGGTTATGGTATGTAAAAAATCTGAAACGATGACTTAGACCACTAATTTATTATCAGCAATCAAACATCTATAAGATCCAGTACCTCTGATTAAACTTATCTTGTTTGCAGTCCTGTGTAATAAATCACTGAATGTACTTTTAAAATAAAGTAACACAAGACCGCAACATTTTTTTTTTGACACAACTTGAATCAGAAGTTTAGGATCTTATAGATTTTTGGTCGATGAAAACGAATTCTTTGTCCAAATTAACTCATCATTTCAGATTTTTCATATATCGTAACCCTGAAATTGCTAAAAAGTATATTTTTGAATATTTTTCGGATCAGATATCTTAAAATCCTGACGTGGTGGGCCAAATCGAATAATGGATTCTTTTTCAGCGGCCAAAAATCTCTAAGATTTACTATTTTTTATTAAAGTGATATCTCGAAACAATTTTTGTTTAAATCATTATAATAAACTCCCAAAAAATAGGCAATAAAACTCTTCTCTATTTTATCTTTCAAGATATATCTCAAAATTAAATCATTATATTTTCATTATTTTCATATTTTTTCTTTCGATCAGGCAGCAGTGGAGCTTGAATATTACCTAAGCTTTGGGAATCAACAGGAAGTTATGTTACTCCTTAAGTAGAACTAAACGTAGGATCACTAACATAGGAACGTAATTTGTTTTACTATTTCTGTGAACCACATATGAGAAATGTTTATTATAATAATATGCACACGTTTTTAAGGGAAAACTATTTCAACGTCTTTGCAGACAAATTGGGTTTTAAACTTAAGGGAACTCATTCCTGAATTTTTACCTATGTTAACCCATAGAAATATAATATTTGTATTCTGGCATCATTTTGGGTGAAAAATAGTTTGATAAATAAAACCATATTTGTAATGTTTTTTATCTGCATTTTTAATGTCCATACCTCAAGTGAACTTACGACAGAATTGGGGTTTTATTCTATGACACTGATAAAAGGGTGAAAAATTAGATTAACCATAACACTGGTCAACAGTGAAATTCTTTCGGCGATGAAAGTCTCTAAACTTTGTCAATTTTGGGTCGCTGAATCCGAATCCGATAATAAAAAATGTTGATTAGCTCTTGTTTCCAAGATATATGAGGTCAAAGTTCGAAAAAACGTCGTTTTCTACTATGTTTGAGGAGGCATACCTTTTGACAGAGACGAGGTAAGGACTTCAGTAATGGCTTAAAAGAATGCTTGTAACTTGACTTAAAAAATGAAACACAATTAAAAAAAAAAAAACTTTGCCTTGAATGGTAATTTTGCTGAATGCGTGAAATACCTGCCCGACCTTGTACGGATGTAACTACTGCAACTATTGTGTCTGACATTAAAATATTAGGCGAGTGGGAACTTTTGCGTTTCACATTTTTGTGATGAACCGTTTTTAATGAAATTTTGTATACAAGGTATAAGGGTTTTTGGGGTCACTAATCAGAAATCTCAACTCGAATTCGGAAATTAAAAATGGCGGATCCAAGATGGCGGCAAAAAATTAAAATGTTACTATTCTTTGTTAAAATTGTACACAG
The DNA here is from genome assembly GCA_030407085.1 of Trichopria drosophilae. NCBI lineage: Eukaryota > Metazoa > Arthropoda > Insecta > Hymenoptera > Diapriidae > Trichopria > Trichopria drosophilae. The sequence continues at coordinate 164,295,975 of CM059582.1, read as the reverse complement.
GGTTTTTTTTGAGACCGCTCAAACACCCTTGTATGCCAAATTTCATTAAAAACGGTTCATCACAAAAATGTGAACCGCAAAACTTCCCGCTCCCCGAATATTTTAATTTAAAGCACAATAGTTAAAGTAGTTACAGCCGTACAAGATCAGACCGATATTTCATGCAAACAGAAAAATGTCCATTCAAGGCAATTTTTTTTTTATTGTATTACATTTTTCCCCCATAAAGTTACAAGCATTCATTTAAGCCATTACTGAAGTCCTTACCTCGTCTCCGTCAAAAGGTATGCCTCATCAAACATAGTAGAAAATGACGTTTTTTCGAACTTTGATCCCATATATCTTGGAAACAAGAGCTAATCAAATTTTTTTATTATTGGATTCGTATTCAGCGACCCAAAATTGACAAATTTGGGCTATTTTCATCTACGAAAGATTAAATTGCTTCAATTTTGTCGACCAGCGTAATTAGGTCTGTATAAGAACGAACCTTAAAAGTCTCCAAGTAATTTTTTTTAACTACAAAAAGGTTTTTTTAACATTTAAGGTAAGATGCAATTTTTCTTTTTACTTACACTGAGAAAAGTGTATTTTATCAGTTACTATCCCTTGGCTTTTAAAAAGTTTATTATAATCCTTAAAAGAAATATTATAACTAGTAAAATCCTCCGTCTTTCACCATTTGTTTTTGACAGGTTATACGAAACTGTATTAAAGTCTCCTAATTTAAAAGAATGTTTTATTATGACTAAAAGAATTATGCATTTTTAATATTTTAATTTGCTAGATAAATTTCCATAAACAAAAATTGCTTTTAGTTAAAGAGAAAAGGCTAAAATAAACTGACATATTGGTTAGAATAATCTAAAATCTTCGTCTTTTAACAGGTAATAGAAAGCTGGCAATCCCTATGCGTAAAATACTATCATTTACGGGGCATAAGAATTCTAATACTGGGTAAAAAACACTTTTCTCCGTGTATACACATCTTTCTTTTTCATACTTGACATTTATATTATATATAAAAAAAACCGGTACTGAAAAGTTTATAGAATATCATTTCATATAAATTTTCTCATCTTCTCAAGATATATTTATAACGTCACATATAACATCGAAATAATTTTATTAAAAATGTTTGTAATATTTTCCTGATTTTTTATACATAATTACAACCTTCTGGCTGAAATTATTATTTATAATCACTCTGCATTACAAGAAACCTCTTAACAATTTTTTTCACTCATGAAATATCAAAGAAGAAACGGAATTTCTTAATTAAAATCTCCAAGAGAACGTTAATAATTGCTTCTCTATACCACCCAACATTTTTATTTCTTACTAAAAAAAGGCTTAAATTGAGAACTTTAAATTATTAGTTAAACTACATTGTTATTTATTACAATTGATTTTATCATTTCAATTTTTAATCAAATGACTCTTAGGTTATAGAAGAAGTTCAATTTCGAGTTTAATTAAATCAATTGATAGTTAGATTCAGGGAAAAGTGGTTGATAAAGAATACGGTAATTTAAAAAAATTAATGTATGCCAACACAACCTTCACCAACATTAACAGCAATGAACATTAAAAACAACTCCATATGTTCCACGAGGTACTAGGACATTAAAATAACGGCTAAATACACGGTAAATACATTATCGGTTAACGTTTTCACTAATAATTATATTTTAATACCTTTCCTGAGCATTTTTCGATGTTAAATATTACAATAAGAGAATCGTATTAATTTCAACGAACTAAAATATGGAAAAGTAAACATTTGCAAAGATACGTTAGAAATTTAAAAATAGTGCTGTTAGCCACAAAATTACTAACGGATATTATAATAACTTATTTTGTAAATATATATTTATATTATAATGTAACTTATAATATGAAAATATCAAGAAAGAAAATAGATAAAAATTACTTTGTAAAAAACGAAAAAGAGTTAAATATTAAGTGTAAAACATTTAAATGACCGAAAATGAATATTAATTTTATTATTTAGCAATATTATGCAATTCAAGTTAACTACATTATAAGAGTATGTCAATTAAAGGATATCTTATTATTTGCACCATTGAAGTACATCATCTGAGGTAGTTTCTTCCGTTTTGATCAAGTTTGAAAAATATGACGAAATACAATTTCTTTGTCAATAATCGCAATAAAAAATGTTTATACACCGCAAATAATAATTTATTACTAAAATGTATATATATATATATATATATATACAGGGTGGCCGATTTATCTGAAGACATCAAAATATCTCGAGAACTATGCACAGAATCAAAAAAGTTGTCGGATGAAAGTTGTTCGACACGAAGGGGGGCATCCAGTGATAATTAAATTTACCCCCTCCCCCAACCCCTGGAGGTGGAGTGGGGGCAAAAACAATAAAACTTAAATAGGAACCCCCAGTTTTTATTGCAGATTTGGATTCTCCGGAAAAAAGTACACCAATTTGACCTAGGAGCTATTGCATTTTGGTTCACAGGTGGCGCTGTAATCGATAAAAATCCAAATTTATCTGAAGACATTGAAATACCTCGAGAACTATGCACAGAATCAAAAAAGTTGTCGGATGAAAGTTGTTCGACACGAAGGGGGCATCCAGGGGGCAAATAGGGACAATTTGATCCCTTTATGAAAATTTAATATTAAAAATTCTAATATTAGAATTTTTAATATTAGAATTTAGTAATATCAATTGCGAAAATTGTTATTCTGAATATGAAATTTTAATAATGTCCATTCGAAAAATTAAGATTATGAATAATTGATATTCTTCATATTAAAAATCAAAACTGATTACATAAAAATTGTGCATACAATATCGAATCAATTTTATAAATAAGTTTTCTACCTTCAATAAAATTACATTTTAGGTTTTAAATTTATTATTTAATAAACAAAAAGAGGACATCACGCAATCCATTAAAAAACGCGTCATGTCCCTTCACTCAGCTCATTCATTCTCTCTCTGTATGTTTTTTCCGAAATGAGAATAAATAAGCTGAGCATTGACGGTCAAACCAGCTTCTATTAAACAAAACGAAACTCTTACTTCATTTGGGGATTTCGTCGTCATCTACCGGACCCCGAGAGAACTCACGTGGTTTCATACATGTACATCGCTTGCATTTCGGCCATCACCGGCGCCGGTTCTGTTACATAACGCTAGAGGGCGACATAACTCGAAAATAAAGTAGCATATCATTTTATACATAAGTTGAGTCACACGTAACCAGTTCACCTACATTTTTCTCTACTTTCCTGAAGGGAAGTAAATGGATATCGCGACTTTCTAATCCCCATATTAAAATTTAGTATTCACGGTCTCTCAGTGTAAGACTGTTTTTGAAGTCCATTGTATTGGTAGTAATTCGGTCGGAGGTCACTTTGCTTTTAGAATAACAACTTTCCGTTTACCTGACTATTTTTTGTCTACCCTTCATTGCTTAAATCGAATTGCAAGTTAAAAATGAATCCTGCTACAGTTCCCGAATAAAATCGAAATGATTCTTATTTATGGTGAATGTAAGAGGAATATTGACGATGCTGTTGCGTTGTATGCTGAGCGTTTTCCAGATAATGCTCGCTCGCGTTCTTTTTTTTACAAAGTTGTGAATGCCTTTCACTCTGATGGCAGCGTACAAATGAAAAAAAGGAAGCGAAGATTAACAGTTACAGGAGAAGCTAACGAAGTAGCTGTACTAGCAGCTATTCACCAAAATCCACATGTAAGCACACGACAATTACATCGCGATTCCGGCATTTCCAGAGACAGTATTCAAAGAATATTGCATCGTCATAAGTTTCACCCATATCACATTTCACTACACCAGGAACTAGATGGCGATGATTTTCATAACCGCGTGGTGTTTTGTGAATGGGCATTTCAAAAAATGCAAACGAACCACAACTTCTTTGCTAATGTATTATTTTCAGATGAATCTACATTCACGAACCATGGTGGCGTCAATAGGCATAATATGCATTATTGGAGCGTAGAAAATCCCCATTGGTTACGACAAGTTAATCATCAACGTCCTTGGTCGGTGAACGTTTGGTGTGGAATCATAGGAAATAAACTCATTGGTCCCTATTTTATTGAAGGTAATTTGAATGGAACAAAATATCGCGATTTCCTAGAACAAGAAGTACCATTACTACTTGAGGATGTTGCTATGGACGTCCGACGGACAATGTGGTTTCAGCATGATGGTTGCCCAGCACATTTTTCAAGAGTAGCAAGGGAAATACTAGACCCTGATTACAATGGTAGGTGGATTAGTAGAGGTGGCCCCATTAATTGGCCTGCGAGGTCACCTGATCTAACATCTCTGGATTTCTTCCTATGGGGTTACCTAAAAGTAAGGTTTATGAACAAGTACCAACGACTCGCGAAAACATGGTGGAACGCATAAGAACTGCTTGCGCAGAAATTTCTGCAGATATGATTCTATCACGTATAAAGTCATTTGAAGAAAGAATAAATAAATGCATTGAAGTGGAAGGTCAACATTTCGAACACTTACTCAAGTAAGTGAACAGTGAGACAGTGAGAGGCAAGGGGACTCACGTAAAACAAGCACCCCAAAGGGAACAGAAAAATACTACGTCCACGTCGTTGTTCCTGGGTAACGCTAAATGTATTTTTTCCCGGCTTTGTTAGAATGACCGTATTCCATATCCGCTACGCGGGCGAAAATTGTCAATATTGGAGAATCCAAATCTGCAATAAAAACTGGGGGTTCCTATTTAAGTTTTATTGTTTTTGCCCCCACTCCACCCCCAGGGGATGGGGGAGGGGGTAAATTTCATTATTACTGGATGCCCCCCTTCGTGTCGAACAACTTTCATCCGACAACTTTTTTGATTCTGTGCATAGTTCTCGAGGTATTTCAATGTCTTCGGATAAATTTGGATTTTTATCGATTACAGCGCCACCTGTGAACCAAAATGCAATAGCTCCTCGGTCAAATTCATGTACTTTTTTCCGGAGAATCCAAATCTGCAATAAAAAATAGGGGTTCCTATTTAAGTTTTATTGTTTTTGCCCCCACTCCACCTCCAGGGGATGGGGCAGGGGGTAAATTTAATTATCACTGGATGCCCCCCTTCGTGTCGAACAACTTTCATCCGACAACTTTTTTGATTCTGTGCATAGTTCTCGAGATATTTCGATGTCTTCAGATAAATCGGCCACCGTGTATATATATAAAAAACGAATAAAACCTAAGTAGGTTAATTAATATTTGCACGTTCTAAAGTTGTTTTTGAAAATTACGCAAGGTAACGCATAAAACGATCGTGTTAACATTTAAAAAAATACGAATCAAATCTTGACCTCAATTTTCTGTAAAGGGTGCCTGCAATTTCTGATGAATGTAACTAGATATACATAATTTACTTTCAGTAATTTTCTTACTCTACTTTAATTAAATTTATTACTCAAACATTTCTACAAGTATCATTTAAATTAAAATTAATTTCCACTCTTCTTTACATTGTATCTATAATAAAGATGGACACCTATGAACTTTGTTCACATTCATCACCTCGGAACATGACAATTAATTTATTAAGTAAAATAATAAAAACAGAAATAACAGCACATATTGATGTATACGATATATTTCAGTATGAAATTTTACGTTGTCATATTGCATGCTGATTCCGGCATATTAAATCTCATAGATTCAATTTCCTCACCAATAACACGAACGTTAAAACCAAAACACGCAAATTTTTTTCAAGCCGGTGAGAATAATGACAGTCAATCAATAAGTGTTGTAATTGCACTGAAACTGTAGTAAAATTGTTGTAGCTGTAGTAAAAGTCTATAACGTCTATCTAATTATAATAAATTTTATACAGTAATAATGTTATAAATTTGTTATAGGAATAATCCTCAAAATTATCATGATAAAAACACTGTAATATTTATATATAATAATATTATTTAGTAAAAATATTTTCAAAGAGAAATTATAATTTTTTAATTGAAATCGTATTTAAAATTTCATCATTATAACTACTTTAATCCGGATGAAAAGAATTTTATATTAATCTAGGAGTTATTTTTCTCTAGATTTAATTTCTACCAGTTTCCAACGTAAGCTGCACAAGAGATTACCTAGGTATTATATTATTTCTACGAGCTTGTAGAGAATGTTGAACTACATTTCCCGGAATTCCTTATATTAAAGTTTCAAATATCGTTTCTTCTCTATAATAACGAAATGTATATGTGAAGAAATGAAAAATTCGTCATTTTGGAATGAATACAATGTCTCCATAGATGATCTAATTGGTTTCGATATATTTAAAAAGTAACTTAACACAAATGTCTTAAGACACCATCATTTTCATACGTAGATAAGTTATTGAATTATGTTCGTATGTAGCAAATGTATTCAAAACAAATTGTGTGAAAAGTAATATGTCTCTTTGCATTAACCAGGATAATAGTAAATTCTCGCTATATAAATTTTAAAGCATATTTAGTATTTTACAAGAACACATAGTGGTACATTTTTCAAATTTTCAAATATATAAGAGCTGAAATGAAAATAATAAAGTACGATCCAATGTCTGGGTAAGTTATAAATGAAGGGATAAAAATAAATTTTCAATAAATAAGTATGCTGTGAGATTGTATAATATTTCCATTATAATTTTTTGTTTAGAGTGTATTAAAAATTTATCAAAATCAAAATATGCTAATTGACTACAACTGATTTAACATGGCATTTAAATGGTAAAAATTATAGCAATACTATGTATAATCCCTGAACCTGTAATTTGTTTTAGTTTCATAGTTGCCATTGTGAAGATGATGATACTTATTATCTCAACAGTAATATAATAAAGTTAATTATATTAATTAGGGGCATTTTATGCTTGCTTTATTGCACGTTGTAGACATGCTTCTCACTAATTTATAAAGAAATGGCTGTAATTACATAAAAAGAAATGATTTAATGAGCATGTAATTACTAGAAATGTTTTAATGGCTAATTTCATATCTTCACATTAAATGAATGAAATAAGATGCAATCATGTAGACCAAATGTAAAGAAATTTTTTCGTTCATGTTTATATACGACCATAATACGACCTATTAAGTAGTAAGGGTACGGATACTTTGTTTTATACCTATTAAGTAGTAAGGGTACGAATACTTTGTTTCATATCTTACTAAACAAGCAGTATAGCTGCAGCTATTTCTTTCCCGCGTATTTATATTACAATTTCAATTTTGGCAATCCACTTGGTACATTAATTACCAAAATTTTTGTTCCCAATTTGACAAGCACTAGATTAAAATGATATTCGTCAAAAATCTAAATACACTTTTCGAACGTTTTCGACGTTCTGAATCCAAATCTGGTCGCAAAATCGCTCTATCGAGTCAAGATTTTGAGATATCCTAACCTAAAAGTTCAAAAAATGAAAATCATAATGGTGCGATGACGTAAACTTGAATATTTCGAGGGAAAACAATCATGTGACAATAACTAACAATGTTTTTAAAGCTAGTGAATAGCACTTCAGTCTGATTTTGCCAAATAACCAACAAACATTTTATTCCGTCACAAAATCTTACTTAAAATGGTAAAAACTGTGTCTTTTACGCTTTTAGGTTAGGCTATCTGAAAATCTTGATGTAGTAGAACAATTCTGTGGCCAGTTTTCTGTTCAGTACATCAAAAACCTGTAGAAAAGTAAGTTCGGTTTCTGGGTAGGGATATGGACCCCATTTTGTTGGCCCACGTTTTCTATTGATATACCTAATAAACAAAAAATTATTTTGCCCTGAAATATATTAAACTCAAGTTAATATTGGATATATTAGTGAAATACGTATTTCAGACTAAGCTTCAAGGTTAAAATAGTGTAATCGAAGCGACACAACAACTTTTTAAGTTTAATATACACCTTATATATTAATGGTATATTGCAATACAAGTCTATGAAGTAGACGGTTTGCCCACAATTAAAAGCAGTACGAAATTTTGCAACTTCGAACGTATTTCGCAACATATTTTGTTTACTTCGTGAGATAAATTTTTCGAGCTCTGATGTGAGTATTCAAACAACTTGGCGTACTGTTTTCAGTGCACATGTGCAAATAGGGCACTTCGCGCACTAAAAACAAAGTGCGAATTTAAATATCGCACACGGAGTTGAAAAAATGCTGTTTGTATCATTTGTATTCAGTTAAATACAACAGTGAACTGCGCAGTATACTTTACATATAACTTTAATATCGAAAATTTCGTAGATATTAAATCCTGTTGCTTTCTCACATCTACCTTTCATATTTCGTCTTCGTAATTCATTCAATTACGATAAAGTGAATACGATATTGAAGTGCATGTGTAAGGATTATGATATTACACTAAGTTTCGAATATGAAGCTCTAGTTCCTTGGGTCCACTTTAGTTCTAACTCAGTGGGTAGAAAGTTTGAATTTTGAATAAAGTTGTTATACTTCGCAAAATACATAAGTTTCCACTTAGTAAATTCAGTACATAATTTGTATAGCATGTTAGACCTCATTCGCGGATCTTTCTATTATAAATATTGGAGTATCTTGTTAGATTAGTAGTAAATTAAATTATTAGTAAATGGAGATTTTAATAATAATGTGTTGTATTCCTACCTATTATAATTGGTTAATAGTGTCCACGAATCGAAGTAAATGAAGTTACAAGCAATTACATTTTAGACAAGCACCATTAAGTAATCAGATACAATATTATTAAATAAAGTAAAAACATTGAGTGAAAACGATCAGAATTATTTGGTCATTAAAGTTTATTGGTACTGCCTTTATGCTCAGTGGTTTATAAAAATACTTATTTTCGTTTGAATTAGTGGCAAAATATATTATTTTAAAATACGTATTTCATTGACGCCTGTTTGAAACTTATTTCCGTTGACTCAGTAACTACATTTGAATATGTTAACAGTTACATGGGTTGTAAAGTAAAATTGAGTTATATTGAATTATAAAACTCATATTATTTTGTGTGCATCTTCTTTTACGTCATGTTTGCACTTTTTTCTAATGAATCAAAGTAAATTATTAAACAATATATAATTCATATTGTTATTTTCAGTTATAATAATTTAAAATTATTAAAAATAATACAATTATTGCTAAAGATATAGTTTAACTACTCAACAAGAATATTGTAATGAAAATATTGACTACCTAATAAAATTCAATGTAATTAGCGTAGGAATTTGCAACAAAATCAAATTTTAATTATTTAAAAAATAAAAACAAATGAATTAAAAAAGGTCCCGATTAAGATCGACATTGTACTGGTAATGGTTGGGTTCGGGTCTAAAAACTGACAAAGCAAAAAGCCGATATGTCCAAAAACCGACATTCCAAAATCGGACAGTCAAAAAGCCGACTCATAAAAAATAGACACATCGACAAGCGTACAGTCATTTTTTGAAATGTTTTTTAACTGTCGGTTTTTTGATTGACAGGTTTTTGACATGTCGGCTTTTTGATATGTCGGGTTTTGAAAACCCGCACTCGTAAAAGTTAAGAATATTTAATTATATTATATTTAATATTATAATATCACTCCTTGAGTGAGAGCTTTTGGGACACCTCGATCGAGGTGGAAGGTAGAGGATAAAAAATAAAAAAACAAAAAAACAAAAATGACCATGTACACGATTATAGGTGCCGTTACTACTTAAGTGGTTGGTCTTGCCATAATTGTAAGCATAGTAAGGACAACTACGTTGCTTGAGCCGCATCTTACTATTTAACAGTAGTCATAATCATTTATTTCTTTCATCTACAAGCAAATAACAAAATAAACATTTTTTTTCATTAGTGTTTGTAGAACATAGAAATCTATAATTTCCGATAATTTTTTCAGTATACTTAGAATCAGTTATTGATTATTCCTTTTTTAAAAAGCATCATCATATAATTATATTATTTACAATTTATGTAAAATAAGTAAGTAAAAGTGTAACTAGCTATAACTGTTTTAATCTGACAAATAATGCTAGTGCAGCGTCTCGATGCTTTTGTCAATGAGATGTACGAATGGTTTAGTGTTACTTAAATTCCAAAATGACATTAATTATGATTTTGATGAGTAAACAATACAAAACAACTATTATTTACTAAAATTTTATAAAGTGACATCAAAGAAATCGGAATTTCTTAACGGAGTTTGATAAAGTGGGTCAGTAACATAAGTCAGAACCATATATTAAATTCAACTTTAATTTCATCAAATTTGTTTTATTTAAGTACCATACTACTATAATAAGTGCGATTGAACGATGAGATTAGATGATTGAGCTGGACATGAAATATCGATAGTAGTATCGACAATGACAAACATGTAAGCTGATGCCATCGGTGTCAATTCGATGAAACACACATCCATATGACTTTTACTGACGTGATTAAAGAAGTGACTCGTGAAATTTTCCGTGTTAAAGTCAAGATCTTTTAAAAATCGAACCAGAACTGTTATTTGGTGTTTACATAGTATTTATTACCATTTACAAAATACTAACATTTCCATAGGAATATTAATATTCGTTTTGCCGATTTCTTAATAAAGATGCATATTTGTAATTAAGATATTAAAGTTCGATTTTTTATTTCTTCTTGAATTGTACACAGGAAACAGTTTTCCAGTGCGGGGTGAGTATTTTTCTTCTGGCGTCGACCACGGAAACAAGAATATCGATTTTTCCTCACTGCTGATTGGCAGGCGTGCTTGACGTTCATTTAATAGGATATCGATGGTAGGCAAGGTTTTGCTAGATTATTTTACAGGAAGTCCATGTTTTCGAAAACTCGAGGATAATTACATAAGTTTCCCTTTTTCCAATTATTTTTTTTTCGTTTGTTGACAAAAATAAGTTCCCTGCGTTTCGAATATCAGTTTTCTGTATATTTGTTATACGAAATTATAATTTATCTGGGTTGTAAAATAAAAATTGTTTAGTTCAAATGTATGCATTCGATTGAACAGTTGAATATTTCCTGCGGAAGTCATGATCTGATGAACTTTTATCATTCACTAAATTAACCATTATTTACATTATACTGAAAAGTAACATAATCGAGTGTCATTTCCTGAATATTTGTACAATAAAAAAAGGTTGAAAAATTTAAAAAACGTTCTTTTGTATAGAGGCTTTTTTTTATTTCATTTTATATAATTATTCAACTGGCGATATCACCCTCTTTAGATATATTTTCTCAAATTTCACAAGTATTGTGGGTACCTAATCATAGAAAAGTAAGCCTTTTAAAATTGAAAATGGAGGATCAAATTATATATGGCCGACAGAAGAACTAAGAATCAATGGATATAATTACCTCAAAATCATCGAGTAACTTAGTTTCACGCGAAATTCGTTTTTATTTTTGTGCTCCGACATATTAAATGTTGAAAACCTAAATTTAGTCAATGACACTCTGGTATAGTATAAAATGTTAAAAATGGACAATATTTGTCATAATAATATTTTTCAAAAAATGAAAATCTTTCCAAAAATTGCGGAATTTTTAATGATAATGTTGATTTATATCCGAATCAAGTGTAAACAATATGGAATCATTTAGGAACAATGTTCAACGGCTTTCGAAGTGAGATTATAAATGATTTTCAAAACATGTTCCAGTGTAGTATTGCTCGTAAGTGTAATAACTTTTTGAAAATCTTTTCTGACTTGTCTACCTATATCAGAGAGGTTGCCAACTTCAACTATTTTAATTTCACATTTAAGAGGTCACTAATTTCTTTCAATTTATCACATACATAAATGTTTTTGAAAAATGAAATGAGTTCAATGAAATAGATATACTACACTATTTCCTTCAATATCTCATTCTATTATGGTGCCTCAATCTAGAAATTTTATTCTGTATCAAAGCGTTTAGAAGATACAAACTTTCACTCTGGAGAAATTTTTTATTCTTAATAGTAAATAATGCTTAATCATTACATAATAATCATTTATTATTTTTCCACCGTTGTCATCTCTAAATTTCCATGAAAATACTTCCGGGAATATCGTAAAGTCTAATTTGATATACGTTGTGTAATTCAAGGCTGGTATAGATCATTTCTCCACAGTGCAAATTTATTATTGAAGTCTTGATAACATATAAAATCTACATTTAAACTATTGACGATAAAAATTTGTCTTTAAAATTCGATTACAGAACCGATAAGTACGATTTAATAAGCATATAATATACACTAACTTTAATCACAATTATAAAGGAGAAAGCCCACGGTATAACATTTGCAATATTCGTAATAGTTTAAATTTTATAATGTGGATAGTAGTAAACAAAGATATAAATGTTAATATTCAACAAAAAATTATATTGCTCCGACACGATGATGAGAAGTTTGAAAAAAATACCCGTAAAATTTATCCCTCCACTCAACTTACAATTAAAAATGTATATTCTTGAGCAAAATTTCACTGAAGTTCGATTTTTGTAAACCTTATTTAAAGGGCCTATAATTTTGTTAACATGCAATGTGTTTTAATCTTTCGTTTCATTCAGGTTAAAAACAGTTATTAGCTATTTTTTTTCTGCAAAGACCAATTTCCTTTATTTTTCAACATATTTCATTTTGTCAATTCCGTTGATTAGAAAATGTTCTACGAGTATTTTCATAGTACATTTTCTTTCCAAGCTGATCTTCTAATTTTTGCGTTGCTATGTAATGTTAATAGAGCATATAATTTATAGTATGTTATCGTTTTTCTTTTTGTTGTTTTTCACTTCAAATGTTTAATAATACAAGAACTAAATAAATATAATACATTTATTAAATCACTTATTTTCGTATCTCTTGTAAGTTTTTCCAAAATGTCTTAATCTACTTAATATATTGAATATTGTATTGATGGAGTGGAGATTATGTTTACTTCGTCGACGAAATTATTTGTCAAGTAGAATACAAAAATTAATAAGGAATGTTACTCGTATGAAATTTTTGTTGGGGTAATGATAGCAACAAAAACCGTAATCGCTAGGAAAAACCAGGTTACTACGTGAATAAAGAACGCGAAAAAATCTCATTTAAATTTTATACTTATTTTCCAAATTTTTTATTTGAATTAAAATGTTAATACATGCGCATCAAAAAAACACTATTTGAATGACAAAAGTTGATAACTGTATTTAGTTATCATAGTTTTTACACAAAAAGTGAGTTATCTCTTTTTTTTTTAAATGACTGGGTGAAAATGGTGACACATAACAATAATTTGAAATATAAAAATAAACCTTGTGGTCAGTTATTGATATTATTAATATATGTCACCATTTGTAAGTTTCCTATTAAAAAATAAAGCAATTTTTTTCGTTCTTATATATTGGTACAAGGATTTTAAGATAAAATTCTAATTTCAATATTATTTTATACATCAAAGATCAATTTCCTAGTTCTTTTGAAATTTTATCGGCTTATTCTATATATTCCTATCGTTTGTAGAAAGGCAAGAGATTACCTAGTTTTTCTTTAAAAACTGGTATCATATGATCTTTATTTTTTGTAATGGAATATTGCCCATTATTTTGAAAACCAGCCTGTATTTAATAGTTTGTGTATATCTGTTCAAGATGACCACATTTCATTTTTCACGAACAAATATATATATAGATATATATCCTTTTTACAGATAATATATTTGAAGTGACCTATCTTCATGGGTGGAACGTTTTAAAGTCATTACTACTAGTTACATTTACATTTTAGACAATCGACGTGAAGTATTCGGGACTTGCAACAATATCATATCGAATGTTACTTTGATTATTTCTGTCAGCAGGGGTTTATTTTTACCAAGGCATAACACCTCTTCAGCCTGTCAATTGTTTTCCACGCACTTCATATAAATCTTTCAAAAAGCTTGATCAAAACGGTTTGAATAAGGTCGCAAATATCGCACGTCGTTTTCGCCAAAATCATGACATGAAAAACAATCCTCGGAATACCACTCGATCTTCGAAATTAATTGTATTTTGCCCTCAAATTTTCATGCACATAACGATCGGGATAAGATTGTTGACAATATTAGCCGTTTCGTTTCTACGTAACGAAGCAATCAGAAAATATTCGATAATTTCGAAAATCCAGGAGTATACTTGAAAATATCAATGCTGCCTGCAGTCATGTAAATTCACTAGTAATAATCAAGAAATTTACTTATCATCATACTTACGACTTACAACAAAATTAACATAAAACACAACTAAACCAAATTATCATAACTGTTCATGAGTGATTCATGTAATTCGAAAACTGAACAAATGTTCATCGACAAACGTCTAAAATTGAATGAAATTTAATTTCTGAATTAAGTGGTAAAGGTGTGGATGTATTTAAAAAACAATTTGATTAAAACTCTACTTAGACCAAGGAAAGTGAGATAAAAATTAAATAAAAAATGTTTATTCGTTTCTCTCCCATTTTCAGTGACATGGAAAAGTGAATGAATTGCCAGACCGAAGAGATGAAAAAGAAACGAATTGGAAAAAGTTGGTTGTCAAGCCGCCAGAAGAAAATGACAATCATCCTTCGCGAAATGGATTCAATGTGACGTGACGTAATGTGCGATCATACGTATTTCGGGACTGGTCCCTCATACCGTAGGCATTCGGGAATGCGTCGCTCATCAGCGTGACCCCATCGTTGTCGCACATGGTCGTCGTGGACGTATTGTCGGTAATGAGGTTCTCGGTGTCCGAGTCACCGGCATTGCTATAATAGTTATTGCTGCTTTCGGACTTCTTTAATATAGATTTTGACATTCGGTGCCGTTCTATGAAAGGCGTCGCTTCGCTGTCTATCGAGTCGACGGACAACGACAGTTTACTTCCGGCTGACTTTCCTGAAACGTTCAGCATTCACATAATTTTCTATAACCCCCATTGTTACCTCCCTAATTATATATTTTTTTAATTTTGATGGGTGATGGCGTCAATAGCCGCGATCGCTGCGGTGCAGTTCTGATAAAGGTGTTTTGGCCAATGTTGCACTCGACGAAGCGTGATGAGTGTTCGGCAAGAGCCACGTTTCACCTCCTTCTAGGACCTTAATGTTAGCAAATCGATCAAACTCGTGTCGTATCGGATAAATAATTATAGATGGTATTTACGAGCGACCTATGTGTGCCGCGTAGGCGTAACACATTTGTCGCACACCAAGACACGAAGAGATGAGTCGATGCACACCGTGTGGCATCCGTGTAAAACGTTCGAGTTTTGAATAAGTGATGGCGATCATTGATTTACCCTAGGGTGACATCACGAACCGACCACCGAGGCACCCTAAGATATCCCACATTCTTCTAGATCGAACCCGCCTTATAGGTATAGCAAAGGCTTGCAACCCACTTCTTAGCCGGGGTTGTGTAATCTATGATTCACTACCCTTTGTCTTACCCCCAACACATCAACATTATTCGTCTTAATTCAATGTATTTAGTATTTTTGAGATAATGAGTAAACATATTCATTCTTGCTATATTATAATTTAGTACCGTGCACATACTAAATGTACCGTGTATACTAAACAAAATGTTTAACTTCAGTTATTACCCTTAGTTGACTGAAATGTGAGAAGACCTGTAATGTTAATGCGAAGGGTCGTGTTTCTGTTGTTATTTTTAGAATTCGGATGAAGTTAATTCCCAATAGGTAGTTCTTTACATAATTCAGAACCGATATTTAGAAATGCCATTGAGATAGTTAATTCCTTGTCTCACAACTAAATTATTGTAACTACATAATTTTTCTAGAAACTTGCATTGCAATATCACAAATTTTTATTCAATTCTTAGAGTTATGTCTGCAAATAATTTCGACATGTTTTTTTTGTAAGTAATTTTGTAGTTTGCAAGCTGATATAATTTATAATATTATCGTAAAAGTGGTAAAGAAGTTTTATTAAGAATCCACCAAGTCATCCTTGTAAATTTGGTTAATTTGACTATTTTTTTAATGAAGTAAATTTGGCTTCGGAAACTGTTACCGTTTAACTATACATTTTAGTAAATTGAATGACTAATCATTAACGTAAATAGAAATAGTAAAATTAACAACATCGACACCGCTTGTTAAATTAACAAACTAGTTTCTTCTGCGACTTTTCTCTTAACTAATTGGGGAGTAGATTTATTCGCTGTTAATAGACAAACATTACTGTATTAATTGTTTTCAAATTTCTATAGTGTATTTTAATGTATATCCAATTACCAAATAAGAAATGAATCACATTTACTCTGTTAAAAAAGCTAAAGATCTAATAAAACTATTCCAGTAATTAACGATGAATACAAGATTACTACAAGCAGTTTTAAATCCGAAATTTTCAGATATATTTCGTTGTCAAGAAATGACAATTCTTAAATACGAGGATTTCGTGACATCTTTGACATAATTTAAAATTTATGGTAAATAAAAATGTGCAACAAATTGTAATATTTGATATCTATAAAGACATTCAAATAAAAGTTTAGTTGTTTATAATGGAATTTTTAAAATAATAATAAGTAATTTAATCGCATACTAATTAATTAACAAGTTTATGTTTTAATTTAAAACTTGCGATCACCATCATTTATATGATTTTTGCATCCAGTTTTGCCTTTATTTCTTAAGGTATAGTTTGTATCGGTAATTATGATATTCCGGCATTCATCAAAGACAATTTAAATAAAATTTACTTATGGAAATAAAGAAATCATCTAAAACAAGATATTAAAAATATAGATAAAATATTCATATCTACTCATTTGATACTGCAAATATTTGCAAGAAACGTGTTTAAGAATAAATTTAAGTTTTATTCCATAACAGTGATGAACTTTCTACTGTTTCTGTTAATTAATTACACAAAAATCAACTGAAATTAAATATTAATTAACAACAAAATCAACAAAAAAGTAACTGTTTAAAATTTACTCGCATTTTTACCAATAAGTCATAATTTTTTTTTACAAAATCTTTATTATATTATCTCAAAAATACTTATATTTATTACTAGTTACTGTTTAGTTACTACTATTATTTCTGATTATCGAAAAAAGACAGAAATATTCCTAGTAGCACTGCTTTCAAGACGAAATATGCATAGTATGATTAACAATCAAATTAATTGTCAAATATAAATTTAACCTACATTATAAAATTGAAAACATTATTTTCATAATTCCTCAAAAATGTTTGTTAGAGTGGAAACTATTCTATTTATGTAGGACTCTTTTGATGCCACAGTATCGGTCGCATTTCCTCGCATCATTAAGGGCAGGTGCACAGAAAAAGTACAAATATATAAATCACCCCATTTACTACTTCGACTATATCGTTTTTCATTGATAATAGTTTTAAAAATCCATTAATTATACTAATAAAAATACATAAAATCACTAAATAGTAATTCAGAACATAATAATATAAAAATTATAATATTGATATGTATATTCTGACTAAGCATTCCAAAAATGTTATTTTTAAACTATTCGAATCTTAACTGAGGTGATTTGGTTTAAAACAGGCAATAAAAATATACATTTTTCAATCTTAGATTCAGTTTGAATTTAATTAAAAATGAGATATTGTTAAATACTGAGACTTTTATCAGAAAAAAAAATTATTAAACGTTATTATATAGCTCAATACTTGTCAATTATTAGTAACGGAAAGGTATTCTTAATTATTATTACTAAAAATTACCATTTATTTTGTTATCGATTTCTTCAAAAAACGTGTAATGTGTAAAACACATCTTCTTATCATACGAAATTACGATGGTCTTGCTATAAAATTACGAAAATTTAGTATTTATATCTGATCATTCAAATAAATATCAAAGTTCAGTTTCATGAAATTCAATTTGATATATGCACGTAACCTTTATATATTATTAGATTCTGGAAGTTAAGCTTTAGAAAACTATTGAAGTAATGTAGGTGGTCTAATAAGAAAGGAAATTGCTTCCAATTGAATGGTGAACAATTTCTTTAGACGTATTGTTAGACAAAAATTATCAGTTTGTACTTTTCTGCTCAGAAGTTAACGTATTTCTCTCAATAAAACGTATTTTAGTATTATACCAACAAAAGCTTTCCTTACGATTTCAAAGTGTTCCAAAGGGTGCAGGTTACCGGAAATATGGCACAAATAAAATATACGCAACGGAAACAACCGATCAATATTTTTTGTGCACCATACCCTTAATTTCATCCTAGGTCAACCATCGATCCGACCAGTTGAAAGTTCCAAGGTCTTCACGGGTTCGGAATAAGGAATGAACACGGCGTGTGGCAATCGTGTCATAATTCGATAAACCACCATTAAGGTCGTGCTTCACGATCACGTGCTCGAATGGGCGCATGCATCAATGGGTACGTATCCGGTGGAGGGTGTGAATACGATTGGGCGGAAATTCATCCGGACGTGCAGACTGAGATGATGAAAGCTGCAGCTACAAAAGCGAAAGGTGAATGTGCAAAGTCTTCGTAGTTTCTCAGTCTAAGATTAAGGTGCACCAGACCAACGAATCCAATCAGTGACGATACCCACCTAACCGCCACAAAAGAAGTACAAAAATTTCATCGGGTTAGAAATGAGATTGACCGTATACTCTAATGGCAAATCGTCATTCGGGTTGATTTAGAAACACTCGATCTTTATAGATTTCTCTGCTTAAAATGCAGAACTTTATTGCTATTCACCAATCATTCGTTTTTATTGCTAAATTCATTGTACTATCGGCTCACAAACACTAGGAACCGTACGTCCCGGTAATATTCGTGTCACTTATTGTTTATCGTCAATACTCGTCTCGTCATTTCGATCGACGTGACGTTCGTGTGCGCACTATATACATAATAAATTATACAATAATAATGGAAATAAAGAAGGCAGCGCGTGTACGGCTTACTTGGCAATGCTGCTTTCAATTACCAGTGTTGTTCTTCGAACTACTAATCGTTCCGAAGAGATGATGGTTTATGATGCGCGTCGCTGATGCGAGACTGTTAACGGGTGCAAACTGCGTCGATCTACCGCCTCTGAGGGTGCTGAAGTTTTGGTTGTTGTTGTCTTCCTTTGTCTCCTCTCGTATTGTCGATGTACTGCTCAATTCCGTATTTGATAGTAATTGCGTGCGTTGCTTCATACTCTGAAAAGAAAATAGTAAACATCAAATCTCGATTCATCGTACTCATTTGTTCGTGTACGTTTCAAGAATGCCCGAATCCTTCAAGAGTAACCAGAAAAGAAACATCCGCAAATTATATTATATCAAACGAAAATTCCTTTCGCAAAGTCTATAAAAACTATCTGCAGTAAATAAACTAATTCCTAGGAATTATGTTAGTTATTATAAACTTAATAAAGGATATCACATGTTTTTTAGATATCAGTGTTAGGAATATTTATACAAAGATATTCTGAAGAGCGATGATCTGCCATGCTTTCAGTTAATAATAACGGCAGATGATAATACAGAAAGGAATGTATAATTGGGTAATGTGTTCTGTATATGACCTATGTTGCCTATACCCTATCTAGAAATAGGCTAAAAAAGTCATTAAAAGAGGAGGGCGGTTACTTCCGTTATCCTAGTTCTCTTTAACCATAGAATATTTCTAATAATATATGACTTTGCCTACCTAATAAACTCAGAATTATTCTGAATTAATCAGTTTGATGTTTTTGTATCCCATTTGTTGATTTCAATCAGTAAATTTCTGGTTAGAATGACTTCAAATTGTAATGCAAGTAATAAATATTTTCTTTATTAATTCGCAGTTATTATAATTCTTTATTCTGGTAAATACTGTCCAAAGTATTTGGAATATTGACATGAATTCAGTCTGAATCTGATTAATAACATTCCAAAGTATCAATAATTATTACATTTATAGCAGTTCCTGCTAAAAACACATTTTTCAATGATTTCTCGTACTGTTAAAAAACATTAAGAGCACCATTAATGATTTATCAAGAATATAAAGCAATAGGTAACATATTTCAACTTTTTACAACTGAACCATCCTCCCTGAACTCGAGGAAAATAATCCTGAACAAAATTTAATCCGACTCTATTTTTGCATCATACTTTTCTACTTTAAGAGTAAAAAATCTTTCCTTGGTCGAAATTAAATTTCACTTTGAAATGTGATGAATAAATCACTTTATAGTTTCACTCCACGAAGTAACGACACCGATTGACAAAAAGTGAATTGATTTCCAATTTCAGCGTCGAACTAGATACATCTAAAACTCATATAGATTTTTCATCATTGAATACGAATCTGGCCTCAAAAATCACCGCGCTTTTTAAAAAGCAAATTAAATTCAGTTTCTAATTGTTCAATATAACAAATTTGTATAACTTCCATTTTAAATCCACCATTTTTAATTTTTTAAACTTGGTACCCAAATGCAGCGAAATTAAAAACTTTCAGATATTATGTCGTAATGAAACCCATCATGATTTAAAATGTAACATGTGACCGTTTGGACTATGCATTTTTAATTCTAAAATGTTGACCTTACGTCAATCCGTGACCACAAAAGCAGTAAAAGTCATAATTAAAATTGACAGGCCAGTTGGCGACTGAAGAGATTGAAGCTTTAATTCAAGCGTATGCTGAGAATTTTAGCATAACAGCTTCAGTTTGTATACGTGGCAAATTTGTATTTCTGCTTATAATCTCGTCGTAATGGACAGTTTTGAGGGCAAATTTGTGTTCAGAAATGAAAAATCTGTAAGATAAGTCTAATCCAATGCTTGAATCGGATAGAAAGTAACTTTTACTCCAGCACTCCACTTTTAAAAGTGGCTCAAGGAGTCGGATGCACTCCTTAAGAGTGGAAATTCACTCTTTTACGGGAGGCCTAAATTTTACTTTGTATAAATGTAATTGACACCACAATGTAAAAAAGATGTAAATCCAATTTTCATAAATTACTAACAATTTTTTAGAAAAATTGCGGGGATATAAGAGTGAAAATATAAACATTTTTTTTAATATGTATAAGTTGCACATATATGATTAAATAAATATGGTTTCTTATTTATTATCATTTTAGTCTTACTTATTTTTATTTCCATGGTAATGCTAACAAAAGGATTGGAATGTTTGTGAGGGCCTTATGTATATACATAATCAATTAATGAAACCAGATCGATATTCGTATTAAAAGCTTCATAAGTATGAACTATAATGCAAACTTTATTTAGGAAGCGAGAATTAAAAACAAAATATTGTCAATTAAACAATCTTCTTTTTTTAATAATTATTAAATTTATAATTATAATTATAGAATTATTCCTGAACATAAAAGTTGCTATATTTAATCCTATCAATGATTTTGTTGGTGGGTCTAAATTAGTTTGCCCAATTATATGCATATATCTTAGAACGACTGAACGACTTAGTTTCCGAATGGTACTTGGCACGTTCCAGTCATCGCCATGGAAATAAGCTGACATGTTTGGTTATCGTGATTAGAATACGTTCGTACGCCAATCTGCATAAAGCTCCAGGCTTCTTGTGTCGATAAAGGTGACACGGCGCTTTTTCGAGTAGTGTCGCTGATATTTGCATAGAGTTTTTAGACGTGGGCTTTTGCATTATTCAAATACTATAATGACTGGACTTTTCTAAAAATGCAAGTTATGCCCCCAATAGTTTTACTTGTTGATATCGGGCTGAATCAAAATATGTATGACTGACAGTTGACTTTTGAAAGCAAACGAATATTCAGTATTGAGACGATCTTAGAAGAAACTGTTGTTGAAGTATAGATATCACACTGTTAGAGAATTTCTCTAGGAATTTTCTGAAATAGTAACTGAAGTTTGTTACTGCTACCATTTAAGAATTTTACGAAACAAGATTAAGAAACATTTTCAAAAAATTACGAAAAAATTTCAGAAAATTACTAAAAACTGTAACTATAAAAAACTTCGGTTACTCTTTCAGGAAATTGCTATAGACATTTTTAACAATGCAGTATTAAAAATGCTAGTCTGGTTACAATTATATATTATAACAATGCTCTAGTATAGGTACATAAAAATATTATAATTTTAATTCCTTTATTCTCTATAGATAAAGCATAGTCGTCTAAATATCCCTTATTTTTATATTGCATTGATTCGAATAATCAGAAACTTGAATTCATAAAAAGTAACTCTCAAGGGCATAACATCTTATTCATTTTTCACGTTACATCTTTTACTAAAGTTGACGATTACTCGTTATAAAGTGATAAATCATTAGGAAAGGAATATTATGGTTGCATGAATTCCATATTTATATAATAATACTTCGAGAGTTGCTGTTTGGAGTTGAATTGAATATGAGGCTCTAAACTTATTAGAGTAAAAAATTGTAAAAGATAAGAAAATCTTATTTTATTTTGATTCCTTTAACGCCTGATTGCACTCCTTTAAAAGTAAACGTTCATTCATGACGAAGTTCGGCTCACTTCTCATTTTATAATAGCGATTTTGAAACCATTGTACTCCAAATTGCGATTCAGATATTTGTTTGCCTTCCTTTAAACGATTGATGTCAAAGTTATTCAATAATTTGCATTTCATCTTATAATTTTATTATGAAAGCGGTATACATTTTTCAGAGTTTTGAGGCATTCTTTATGAATCTGATGCCAGACTTAGAAAAAAGTACTGCTAATGTGGATTTGGTAACATTTAAAAACGAAAAATAATTATTTCGTGTCGATTACATTTCATAAATCATAGATCAGAGTAGAAAATTATGCTGTAAGATACTCGAATATTCTATGGTCGTTCATATTTATATTTGAAATATGCAACTAAATCTATTTGTTTAATATCATAATTCAATATGACAACATTGAGCACGGCAGGAATAGCCCAGTTCAATCAAAAAATGTCAAAAACATGTTCCAAAACGTCGCATCCAATTAACATTTAAACAAATATTTACTATTTTGATTTCAATTTACAATGTAATCTATTTGCAATCCCTATAATTTTTTTTAAATGTTCAAAAATTGTTATTACGGGTAGTTTTAGTTTCATTATGGAGATGGGTACCGAACGTGCAAATTCAAAACTGTTAAACAATGTACTTGAGATCAGCGTCAAATTGTGTGTTTTAAGAAAAGTTATAACTGAATGCATCGCAAAATGGTGACCCAGTTACGCTTTAATGAGTAAATATAGCAATTACCGCAGTCAACATAACATTTTTCTTCGTACAATCCTTTTTGGTAGATCTAAATTTTTTTAGGGTTTTGAGAATTTTAAACTATTAAAGCTTGCACTGCAAAAACGGGTGTCACAATTTTAGACACTTATGTCACCATTTTTAAAACATTTTCGAATATCTCATAGAACGGCGTTATAAACGACTTTGTTTGAAATAATAGAAATCCAATTTCCTACCGCAGTTCGAATGAATACTGGTTGTTAACAACCTAAAATTGCATCGATTTAAAAAAAAAGGATACATTTTCATATTCGGTTTGAAATTTTCGAGCAAACTGCATTCTGGTTTTAATTAAACACGTGATTGCAGCACCTGCTTTTTTCAATTGCATTTGTTCAATTCGTTTTCTTTCCATAGTATACGTCGGATACTTTGCTTCCCTTTTTTAATCTAATATTTTTACAATCTTGTTTATACTGCAATTAACTGTTTTTTTACATATGATTCTAAAATAATTACGATACGAATAACAAAATTCGGGTGTTAAACTGTAAAAACATTCGAAACCATGAATAGAACAGCAGGTTATGTTAACTTCGAGACGAGAGTTACTTAATATTTTGAAAATGCTCGAATTGAGAATGTGTCTTCGATTTCAAGCCTCATAACCCTTTAAGGACTAAACGACCGCAATTTGCACATGGGTTTTAGCATCGCTTTTGTCCTATTATTGTCTTCAGATCCTTGTCAGGACATGGATCACTTAATGATGTTAACAGAACTTATAAAAGCTGGCATTTGGATGTCCCGACGAGTTCCTGAAGAGGTCATCAAGTGAATGTGTTGTATCGAAAATTAGTGGGGGTGAATTGGAAACTTAATTCTCTGATATCAGTGATATGTTTTCATTTTTTATTGGGATTTCTTGCATAAAGAAGATAAGGAGTTTGGTGCTCTCCTTTATTTCAACATTTCTTTTATACGCATCACTAGTAGTATGAAAACGGGGGAAAAACAATTTTCTTCTCTTCTGGACATTGTTGTGAAAAAGCAATTTATATGGAACCAAAAGATATGAACATTAGAAATATTATTCTCAAATTTCTTTGACATAATGGACAATTTACTTACTTAATAATGAAACGAAAGAATAGTATGTGTATTATTTCTGAAGAAAAATGGTTCAAAATAACTTATTGGTCTCGGAGGCGCCATCTTTTGAGATACACCATTAACGATATATTTCGCTTCTTCGTCAATGAACTTAAAATAGAAGAGCTTAAGAACTTAAATAAAGGGAAGTTAAATTAAGGGAATCCTGCAGTAATAAATTCCTGTTTATGTCCTAAAGAGGGAACTAAATCTAGTGACCGGAGAAACGACGAATTTAACGAATGAAATAATTTCGCCGTCGGCTTAGTGTTAGTGCAGAAAGTAAATCAAGATTTTTAAAGCAATTTCAAGTACCCATCAAGACTAACGATTTCCGCGGCTGGCGGTGCTTACCTGTTGAATGCGGGACTTTCTGTGCTTCGGTATCGCTTCGTTCACGTTCCCTTTACCGGCTCGACATGGCGTGTTAATTTCCTTCAGGGATTCAGTGCTCGGTGACACGTTTAGGGCGACATGGGCGATTTCACCAGATGCAGACTTTTTGACGCAGACATCGTTACGTGTTTTGTCTGTGCCTTCCAAGGGGTTGACATACAAGTTGCTGTCTGCTTCTTCCGTCAAATCACTCTGCGAGTAGAACGGATGCGTTTGACAGCTGGCATACGTGTCCGAGCTGTCAACACTGCCACGTTCGTTGTAATTTTTTCCTAAAGTTGTGCCGTTTTCCGTAGGCTGCACCGCTATTGGCTGTTGGCGTTGAAGCTCGACGAAATTCGACGTAGGCTGCTGGTCGGGGCTGATCTCCCGCAGCTTCAGGTCTTGGCACACGGTGCTCTTGAAATCGCTCGTGCCAAGCGGCATGATGTCTTCTGCGTCCCTGTACTCTCTATACGTCTGGAAAAAATTGTGGATCAATCAATAGGGGCTGTTCACTACCTAGAGGGGTGGTGATTGTGTGATATCGAAAACCGTGCCGATGTGCAAGTTCGACATCAGAGATGGGCCACTCTTTAGGCTGATAACATACTGTAATTGCCAATTTGGTTTGTTAGAACGTAATATTGGAACCATTTTAACATTTCTGTAAACATGTCAAGAAATAAAAATATGTGTTGCACAAAAGGATTGTTGTTGACCACAACCATTTCATAACTCCAAATCATTATGTTGGGGACTCCATCCAAATGATAAAACGAATAATGATTTAATTTTCATAATTTTTAATTTCAAGGACTTTTTGACGATTTAATTTTCAATAGTATACTTGTGAACAAATATTTGAACTTACGTGCAATTTCTAAGACCTAATTTTGACTGCAAGAAATATCGGAATTCGGATCTTGAATCGAAACAGACCAGGCGCATCTATACGTATACTCTATGTACGCGGAAAAAATGGTCCGTAAAATTCACTTAGTGGCGTGTGGATTTCACATACCAGGGCGCCTGTTCCCGAGTTTTATCACCGATGTTATATGGAAATAGCACTTGACGATATGCATTTATATGTACATATAACGCGCATGAAGAACCACATATTTCAGATGAGCAAAAACATCATATCTCAAGAATTTGCAGCGAATAAAGACATATTTGAACAGTTACCTCCTACAATATAGGGTAGTTTATGAAATGTGCGGTTTTTAACGCAAAATTTGTATGTATGAGGTACTTGGATTTCAGATGCCATAATGATCTTCTTTCCGCCCTAGATGTATGACTAATCATATGTCAGAAATGATTATGAACTCGATTCTAATGCTTTATATGTCAATCAGTTCACTTTATTTGCTTGCCCATATCTGGTGTAGAATATTTGATGCACCATCAATAATCATATATCTGTTGTAATTATTTTAATACATAAAGCAATATTTGCCAGACTTTTAACTATTTCAAATTGTTATTCAATAATAATTACAACAAATATGTATTTTGCCGTGATGTTTTGAACACTTTTTGATACTAAATATTTACTATTTTCTATATGTGCGACATATTCCACGGTTTATTCCTAAAAAAAAAATTAATATTGGTTTTTATTTGTTTTTAAACAATTACCATTTTTTCATAGTTTGTTTCATTTTTAATAGTTTAAAGATTGTTTTTTTTTAAATGTACACAAGATTATATAATTTCAAATAATCATTTTTGATAACAATATGATGGATAGTTCTCTTTTAGGTTATTTTTGGTCATTTTGAAAATTCTGCATTATAACTGAACTTTATGCACCCGAGAAATGACCTAAATTGAAGATTATTAAAAGCACTTTAACTGTTGTTTCGACTGAATATTTGATGAATACTTTAAAATGCATAATCGTTTACAGTTTGTGTTTCACATAAAGAAGTGACTTTTTATAAAGACAGAATATTTTTAAGGTACAAGTTCTCATTCTTAGAAGCTGTTTTGAGCAGGGATAATGTCGTTGAAATAGGTAAAAGCTGGTCTGCAAATGTAACTCAGCAATAGCAAAAGAAAAATCCTTGAAACATCAGCCACTCTTTCATGTGATTAAAGAAGGATAAATAGAACCAAGATTTTCCTCTAGATACACATTCCCACATTTTACCTACTCGATCTACATTGCTTGTATAGCCTAAATTGTAAGAAATACCCAAACAAAAGATATGCCAACACGGAAAACTCCCATAAAGAAAACCGTTGTAAACCGAAGTAAAATATAAAAGAAAACCGAAGTAACTTATAAAAGACTTAAAAACAGCTGTTAAAGACTATTTACTTGTCGAAGAAAAAAATGTGTATAATGTAAATGTAGAAATTATTTTTAATTATTCAGAAATTAAAAGCAATTTAAGTACTCTTGAAGTATAATACTTCAATGATTCATTCACAGGCAAATGAGATACTGTTAAACGTGCAATAAAAGATTCTCAAATCATAGATTACTTTGCGGATTCGAAAAAAGTCACTTCTTAATTTCAACACCACTTCAGGCTCTGATATAAACGCTATAAATAATAAATAAATAAAATAAATTAATATGACATTAAACAAACCGACATTTCACGATTAATGGTTCAGCGAGTAAATTGATCCACCTAAAAATGAGCAATCCATCAAAAACTGCATTGAATCGCGTGTGCCAAGATACAATAACTTCCGAATTTATATTCGCACTTAATCTGACAAACGATACAAATAAATTAAACAACAGTTTACTTCAAACACGCAACAACAAATAAATATACAAACATATGTGAACCACAAAAACACCATGCATTAACAATATCAAACACTTAACAACCCACACTGATTTAAAATGAGTTTCTGACTTACAGTACGACAGTAATTCAAACGTAAATTAAACACAGACGTAATGAACGTAGTTCGGTTCTTTTCATTAATCTGCAATCTTCATTATTATCGTTATTAATTTAAAACTAAACTATACATGGAAGAAAAACAAAAATATGAATTTGATTTCGCGAAATGCGACATATTTCAATAGCTTTATCATTAATTAACTTTGACCATTAATGAAATAATTT
Organism: Trichopria drosophilae; assembly: GCA_030407085.1. Classification (NCBI taxonomy): domain Eukaryota; kingdom Metazoa; phylum Arthropoda; class Insecta; order Hymenoptera; family Diapriidae; genus Trichopria; species Trichopria drosophilae. Next base: position 164,268,082 of record CM059582.1, on the reverse strand, counting down.
CATGAACCGAATCATTAAACATAATTTTGATTTTTACACTTTTTTAAAACTTTTTTTTTCTTCACCCAAAATTCATTTTCGTGGCTCATTACTTACACATTGCCACTTCAAAGTTATTAGAATACGTGACGTAATATTAAGTTCTACTCTATTGAACTACTTCTAATCATGCACCGTGTTCAATTTGCAAAGTACACATTGCGTTTAATTCGTTCGTTTTGTAAACTTACGGTCCGGTTGATTTTTGTCGGAACGTAAATAATATAGCGACAACTAGAAACGAAAAGAAAATGGTTTGTCCAACAACTTACATATACAACTGCCAAAATCATTGCTTAAATTAATGGGATGTAAACAAGATATTTTATCAAACAAACACATAATTCATTTTGAGATTTGAAACCGGCCTTCGTATATAGTCGATAATTTAACGTTATGACGTCTTAAGACAGTCTCAAAATGAATTATATCCAAACAACCGGAACAAACTACAGAACTAACAGTACGAAGCAAACTTTAAATCGAGTTAATTATAAAGTTTGAAATAAATACCTTGGAAGTACAAAAGCAACACTCGAATTCGCTAGGATATTCATCGATTTTTTCCAATTCATCTTTCTGATCATCCGTACTCTTCTTGTCTTTTTTTTCCTCATCCTATAAATGAATAAAATTTTATTTAGTAACATATGAATCTATGATTTGTACCGTATATAATCGAAGCACTTGGAAAATCATGAATATGAGCGAAATTTAAGTTAATGATGATGATTATGTATTCATTAAATCCTGAATCTCGATGGTTAACGATTTAGTAGCGAAATGTGAACAAAGCGGATGTCGATGGTTTGGCACGAGATGCAGGCGATGACACAGATGCCAGAGTGATGCAACTTTGTTTTGGATGGAAAGCAGTCTCGATGCTGCGATGTGATGCGACATTTATACGTGAGCTTTCGTCCAAGAAAAAAAGCTTCGTTTCTTTTCGCGGATCGATATTCCGTTTTGGCAAACGAAGTCAGCCCGAGCAGGAGAGACGCAAATAACAGTCCAGAGAGTGATTAAATGGCGAATTTTGGAACGTTGTCAATACGAGAATTTGTCGAGCAAGGCTCTCCACAAATTTGGGCCGAAGCAAGTTTTATCTTATTGATCGACTCCTACGCGGTAGCCCGATTTGTATGTTTTTTAATTAAGTCAAGTGCGTTTCTCAAGTATTAACTAGACGTCGAAATACTCGAAGTACTTTCTCGTTGTAATTTTCTTCCTTATCCACGATAAGTATATTTTTAAGTAAATTCAAAATCAGCAGGCATAAGTTCAAATCCATTCAAGAACATGTGTAAATATGTCGAATTGGAAGAAAACCAAATATTTAAAAATCTTTACAGGAACAAAATTCGACTTAAAAATTGTAGTATAAAAATAACTAAATTTTTATTAATTTTTGGTGTCACTTTCAGAAATGTACAAAAACTTTCCAAATATGTATATTACAAACAATAGAAAATTTTCACATGAAAGTGTGTTTTCAAATTACAGCATTAAAGTATTATGAATAATAAAATAATGACACAAATAGTTCGCATACTGAAAACTCATTAAACAAAAATTACTTTTCTTTAGCGACCGTATGCATGTTGACTATCAATACTCGTATTTCATGAACAAGACATACAATGCAGGAAGGCGACTGGCCGTAGCTGGTCAAAGTTAACCCGGTATGTGACAATTGATGGAAATAGTGGGGTTACAACCCCGAAACTTTGTCCATAATTTAGAAGTTTTGCGCGCTCCATAATTCCTTACAGCTGCTTTGTGTATTTTCCGAACAATCAGTCGCGAATTTCAGATATCGGGAGAATTCAATTTCCTGCCATGAGCATGGTCCGTATAAAATATTTAACGCATACTTCACCCTTTAGCAATTACCAACTACTTTAAATTAATTTAGAAATTACTAGTGATGTTCAAACTGCACATTTGTGTTCTGTGATGATAGTACCCTCGTGAAGAAAAATGCAAAGTATATTTACCTAATAAATTGTACCTATTTTTAAATATTGCAAAATACTTAATTAAATGGCCAACATAGTTCAATATGACTCCAAATACAAATTATAAGAAAAAAAAACAAATTGATCGAAGAATGGATCTTTATACTATTTCAATTTTCAATTTTCATTAACTCTATCAATTTAGTGTCTTTTTTAGCTTTGTACGTAGAATAACTAGTCGATTCTTTTATATCGCATTTCCTAAAAAGTTTGGAAAAATTATTTTTTTTTTAATTTTAACCTAAACAATGAAGGATTAGAATTTGAATGTAATTCTCTAAAATTTAATAAATGAAAATTCAATTATTATAAAAGTGATTTATTGTCATTATAAAATAAGACAATAATTCTCTTATTGAATGTGTGAAGAGTTTAATTTATTGAATAACCGAATATCGGAAAAGAAATGGAATTTGAAATATATAAATATTGGAAATTTCAGTAACTGTCCAAAATTTGCAATCGTTTGTTGGCGTCTATTGTTAATCTCAATATGCAAAAAAAATTGCTATATTAAGTGTTTTTTATGGATTTCAATATTGCGATAGTGACTATCAAGAATTTTACAGATTTTTTGGTAAATACTTTGGAAAAATATTAATTTTGCACAAAGCACAAAGAGAGTTTTTCCTACCTTATAAACTTTTCGTTGGAGAACAATTTGTGTGCATAAGCATACCCATTAAGCTGAACTTGTTAACTAAGTGAAGTATATGATTTAACTTATTTATGACATGAAAACGACAAAATAAATGAAAATTTAACTTATTCGAATGTAGAGAGTACAATTGAAACCAACAATCACCTATCTGAAAAGTGAAAACTGAAAATTCTTCTTCGTATTTTACTGTGCTAAACAGAAATTCGAATGTATGTTTAGTTTTTTTAAACCTGTTCTTGTATCTACTGTAGGTAATTGTGAAAAAATAAATTACGTTTTTTCGCAGCATTTAAAATTGAAAGAAATTACTGTAAACAGATACTTTTTATCTTCTGAATGTAATATCAGTTTTGAATAAAGTTAAACAATAACATAATGTTTTACATAACAGAATAAAATAATACAATTACACGATAAGTAAAGTGACAATAAAATAAAATAAAAATCAGCTTGAATATTTCGTATAGACTATATTGACTTCAATGACTTACAGATAGAAACATACTTTTACGTTTTTTTTAAAGTGTATGCAGTTAATTCTGTTGACATTAAAGTTGTTAATAATTCACAATATTATATAATGTTCTACTTTATGCTGTAGATATTACTCGTGGTTTTCACTGACAGCACATTACATGCATGTTATTTACGGCTCACCACATTATTGATTTTGCCTAAATATCGTGACGTGTCATACTCCTTATATAAATAGTAGATAATAATAAGATAAAACGAGTATTTGTTATTAACAAAAAATTTACTTGATTGTAATTTATAACAATGTTCATGATTTTTAGACCGTAAAAATAATTAAAATTTAGACCGTAATTATTTTAGAAAACGAAATATATAAAGACTATTATAAGTATGTTTTAACCAAAACAATGGTTATCTTTTGTGGTATTGATTATATTTCCATTCAATTTAATGTATAAGACTTTAAACCTGAAAAACATCGTGTTTAGAATCAAATAGCTTTGCAACAACTAAAAAGAAATTAACTTCAAATTAATTTGTTTTATTAGAAATGAAACAAATTTGTTGATTTTTAGTAGGTTTTAGGCCTAACTTGGACTATTTCTGTCAAATTTCTATCTATAAAATGTGCTAATATACCGTAAATAGTAACAGTAGTTACTACTTACGTCATGTTTTTAAAAGATGTCTCAAATATTTCCCGTTCTTATCTATTTTATCCACTTTCATACGAAAGGCTTAAGTATTTTCATAGAATCGAGGGAGTTTTGTGCCTAAGGAGTCTACTCCTATTCCTACTATTAGTGGTTTAATGAATTCATTTATTTTAATGAATAAAATGTATATAGTAATTATCGATTTATTCAATTGTGTTAATAGAAATAGTTTTAAATTATTCAACTGCAAAGAAACTGCGAAAGAAATCAGAATTAATTAAATTTATGACATTTAATTGTTAACTATTATCTTTTTTATGTAAATGGTGTCTATTTCTACTTGGAGTTCTTATATAATCATTTTAAATTCCCTTACTATTTTAGTGTGGAAGGGACTATGTTTATAATGCGCAACACCTAAGAAAGGTAAATCTCACTAAGTGGATGATTGGTCTCTAAATAGTTATCTAATTTATTAAGTCTGGCAACTTATTTTGTTATTAATTAAAGCATATTAATAATAATTTACATAACTGTTATTATAGTAATTAAACAGAAAATCGGGGCAGATCTGTGCATAGTTTAAATCTCTTAATTTTTACGAAATATTTAGATAGTTTTTCGTAAAAAAGGATTTATCGAAATGTCATAGTTATAGTATAGTTTGTGAATGTGCTCGAATAGAATTTGAAATCATATATCTTGATCACAAAATAATTTGCATCCAATAACACTGCAATTGCTAGCATGATATTACTTACGCCACAAATATTGTAGTCAATTATACAGAAAACAAAACATGCTTTAATATTACAGTACTATTCAACACTTAATTTCTTTTTACACCACTCCTTCCTATATGGTTATTCAGTAGTAGAGCGTCTAAAGGTTGGTATTGAAATATAGTATATTTTTTTACAAGACATTACAGGAAACGAAAACATATGAGGAATTTAATCATTTTAATTTTAAACCCGCGAATAGCAAATGCATTATATTTAAAAAAAGCGTGATACTTTATATTTAATATACAATATATAAAATATCTACATTATTTTTATGAACAATTAAGAAGCATTGAAAAATATTGTCAAGGATACTTAAAGACATTATACAAAGAACCAAAAACAACATTAAATTCAAAGATTACGTTGTAGCAGAAAATTAGTATACGGTAACACAAAAAAAACGATTATTATTCACAGTTACTACTAAGTTAAATTTAAAGTTTTGAACTATAATGGTCTGTTGTAAACAAAAAATTAAGGACTAATTAATTATTAATTTTTTATTATACTTCTTATTTTTTACTTATTATCCTTAATTTTTGATTACAACAGACCATTATAATACCAAAACTTTAAATTTAATTTTGAATGTTCGATAGTAAAAATAATTTTTCAATGCATTCTACTAAAGTTATAAGTAATTACCATTCCCCTCTACCAAGTATAAGAATTTAGTATACAAAGTAGTAATAATGTACTCATAATTAATAATGCTCTTTGCTCACGGTACGGCAGTAAAAAATAACGTAGTTAATGTATATAAGTATGTTCACTAAAGAATTATACAACGCGCTAATAAATGTGCAGAAAATCTCCCTTATTTTAAGCTGTCGACGCAATTAAATATAGTATGCTTCTCTTATTTAGGGGGAAGCTAAGACTTACTTGTAATGTTACTGTGATAAGATTCTATTTAAACGTTTAATAAGCTTTGCATGCAACAAAAGGAAATTTTCTTACCTTTTATATTATAAATGTTATTAGTTTTATCTTAAAATACTTAAATTTTAGCGCGAATTGTCATTTGTTATCGGTTTAATTACATTTTCAGATATTTTTACTATAACGACATTAATAGGATTGCTGCAGTCGGAAAACGTGTCAAGAATTTTTATTTTTAAAGGAGTTTATTAAATCCAGACCCAATCACGTGAATAAAAAGTATACGAAAGAGTCAATTTTACCGAGAGCAGATGAACGTCTCCGGAAGATCCGCTGAAAGCTGATGGGCGCCACGAGAGCCGATCGAAGAAGTTGAACGTAGACCGGAAAGCAAACAGAACGCAAAAAATAAAAACAGTATTTTTTTTATCATTGCACACTTTATTTTTGAAAACCACTAGACGTGTTTTACATCGATATCGGCGTCGTCGGTTCCCATTAATTCGAATTAAGAACCGCTGAATGTGCAGTTTTCGATCACGTTCGGACGGTAGGAGCTTTCGCCCAAGTCTTGAAGCTTAAATATACAAATAACAATGTTTCGTACAATAACAAAGCTTAATCCAGCTATCGGTGAACAGTCATATATTAACGATTAAACGGCAGTTTTAACGCTCTAGTTCGCCGCCTGTGCTGGCAGGTCAATTTCGTCCGATCAAATCTACACAAAAATACTAGTTACGGCGTGAAATTTCTATAGAAGTGATCGATAATAATCTCCCTTAAAATTCCGACTAAATACGTAATGTGATGTTAAACTCGGATACCGCGGTATACCATCAACAGGTTCTACACGAACCGCGTACAAAAATTTCGAAAGGTCTGTTCGTTCGATAAACATCAAAGGGGCGTGTGGCCCGTTCAATCGGTTTTTTTTCACGTTGTGATTACGATTTCTACGCACGATCACACTCAAGGTTCGTATCTCACTATCTATTGTATCACGCAAGGCGGCCAATGGCCGCGGACGTTACGGGGGTTCGCTCACTTAACAGGCAAACGTAATTCGGAATCCTTCGGCGATCACTTTTCGGGAATGTATCTGTATAAACCTATATTTATATAAAGTTAGTCTTTTCTAGCTGGTGGCTCGTTTTTTCGAGATACTCCGAGGTCAATTTTCCGTGTCGGCGATCGCTTCGCTTTCCAATAACTCCCGTTATTTTCCTTCACGGCGCTATTTCATTCTCGAGGTAATTCGTTGCTTTCTTGGTGTATTCTATAACAGAAGCACCGGTTCGGTCGGACACCATCATACGGGAATTGCTTTTTCGGAACGCTCGACGATAGGATAGATTTCTTCAGCTCGATTTCGACTGTCATCTCGTTTTTCAAATATCACCCGCTTTTAGAATGACGATCGTCTATGTTCTTGAAAGCGCATTTTCGAAATTGAAGCACCTTGTTTGAGATGAAAAGCTGTAGTCCTGTGATTTTATAGAAAATGTATACTCCGCGAATTCAAGAAAGAAAAATATATTTATTAGAGGGAATTCTAAGAAAAACATGGTCAAATAATTTGAAATTTATAATTATGCAGAATGTTAATTCCAGCAAAGATGCAAGAAACGTTAATAGGTACGTAAAAATAATAATATGCATATGTACAGCACGAAAAAATAAATAAAATTAAACTCTTCGCTGTCACTAAAAGTATAATACATGTCTTAAGCTAAATTTTTAAATTATTGAGTGTATAAAATTGAGATTGGTGCATGTATTAACATGTAAATTTTTTTAAGGAGGTTCATTCACTTTTTGACATTTATAATATAAAGTTTAGAAATTTTGTATATTGACATTTATCAATATTTGCTTGCAAAATTACAAATGGATTTGCCATCTGATTCTGAAGTAATTTGTTTTAAATGTTGATGATTTTAATATGCAACATATTGGAAATGTTTATTAAAGTCTGGATTTTCATATAATTTACTTACTTTTATATAAGGTAAGTGCATAAAAATGTTGACGAAATTATTTTGCAAATAATTATAACTATAAAAAAACAATTATCGCTTTACTGTATATGGAAGAGTGGTGCATGTCAAGTCAGGCAGGTTTATTGATTACACCAAAAATAAGGAAAATTTTGTTTATTCAATCAAAGACGAATGAAAATGATTTCGTATTAAAGCATAATTATGGTTTGATCAAGAATAAATATGTACATTTTCTGATGTAGTTACTTAATTATATTGTTGTTGCAGAATGTTTAATGTAAATTTCAAAAATTGTTTTTTATTATATTATTTTTTGACCGAATTATTTTCAGTTAAAAAGATGTTAGCGTCTTTCATGTGATCTTGTGATTTTCGACTAAAATTTACACCATAAATAAATAAAGAGCCACCCAAAATTTCGCCGGTTTTCTGAATTTGAAATTTGGGATCGAAATTTTTTATCTCCGAAAATATAAATTTTATGTCAAATTCACGAGAGATATTTTTTATTTAGAATTCTCGAATGAATCTAAACAAATTTTGTCCGGACCGAAAAACATCAAATTTGCAAAACAAAGGCACAGTTTTGTTGAAAATTAGAAAATTTTATTTTTTTGATACTGTGAAAATGTTATTAGTTTCTTTGGACAAATCAGAACAAAAAATATCTGATATGACAAATTTTTGGTAAAATGTATATTTTCGGAGATCAAAATATCGAATTTAAAAAGAATTTAATTTTTGCAGTAAAATCCTCCCATTGAACCCCCTTATCTCCAGATTAAGATAAATACTCCATTTAAAAATTTCACACGAGTAACCTAACATCACAAACTTTTATTTCCTATACATTTTTACCGCAAATTTCAGGTCCATTTAACAGACGAATTTTTGCAACCTTTTAGGGTGTCTAAACGATCAACTTTCTTTTTCGATTTAAAATAATTTCAATTAAAGCCACATAAAAAAGCTTAGTAATACATGTTTATTGCAACCAATTCATTATCAGATTTCATTTAAGTGAATTTGACGGCATCCATATGATCTAAAAAAATTGCAAAGAAAGTTTTAAAAAATTAGGTTTGTTCAGTAACTGCCGATTCTTGCATCTCTACTACTCAAGATATTTCTGACAGAAAAAAATAAATAAAACTTGTATCCCTAGGCAATTCTCGAAATCTCAGCATCTGAAAATATTCTACGTCGAGCATCCGACCAACTGGCAAGTAAAAAGGAATATATTCTTACCCGACGGGCTGCAAAGTTGTGTTTTCGCAAATGTTTCTCTCGCCCGAAGCGAACATAAGTGCTCTTTTATTTCCTCGTGTACCTGAAATATCCTCCGTTTCTTTCCACTTTACGTTTCTCAGTCGGATCTCTTTCGCCCTGAGTAGCCCCGAGTCTCGTTAAAAAACGGCCTTTCACAGTCCCCGTCTTATCTGGACTTCCTTCCCTGTAAGGTAAGAGACGCTTGAAGCTGTAACGCAGGTAGGTACTCAAATCAAAATTTTCTCCCGCGTCTCGTCGCGTTTCCTCCGCGTATTACTTTTTTAGCAAGCTTTAGCGTGAATGAGGCACTCCTGTTAAGCGGGAAAAGCGGAGTGTAAATATTGTACAAAGCAATAGCAGCAAATTTTTTTTTAAAAACAACCTTTTCACACTTGATTAAGTGTAGGAACAAAAAAATAAAAAAACGTAAATAAATCTGTTTTAAGTAGAAAACACTTACTGATCATAAAAAAATCAAGACAATACATCACGAAGAAATATCAAATTTTCAATTTTTTGAAAATAAAAAAAAAATACTACATCAAGAAACCCATGTTCATATAAAAGATTTATAAACATATTACTTTTTTAAATCTTCATCATTTACCACAAATTTCATGGGTATATTTTGCAACTTTAGCCTAAATATGTGCAAATAATAATTCGAATTAAGACAAACGCACATATAAACATTTAAATTACATATTTTCTTATTTAAGCGCAGTATCTATGAAGTAAAAAGAAGCACTAAATTTAATAATATTCTTATCGCTGAATTAGAGCTAAATACCAAAAGTATTAGTACGCGAACGTCAGGAAAATTTGCTCCAGACATTGATGTTTTGTTCGCAGGAATGGTGAGAGCATTAATGTTTGCGTTGCAAGGAAATTACGCTTTTTGCAAGGTAGAATTATTCGAATTTATGGGGAATTCGCATCGCATGCAGAATTTCAAAGTATCGTTCCTTGCGCAAAAGCAATTACAAGAGACTTGCAAAACAATCCGGGTCAACGCTGTAGTCATTTTATTCTGCTATCGTTGTCTTGATTTCACAATGCGAGCAGCTTCAAATCGAATTAATTGTAATTTATCTATAGGCTACCTCATGCGATTGGTATTTAGTAGGCTGTGCGATTTTCATGCAATTTCGACTTCATAATTTAATTTAGTTCGTCTTACTTTAGTCGTAGCTTCCTGTCGTTGTTTAAAGCTAATTACATAAGTCATTATAATATGTCAGCGTGTGAAGCTACGGTGGGAATATAACTTGTCGTTAGGGAAGTTGGAGGAAAATAAAAGATTCATAATGAATATGAATGAAATTACGTGGGCGACAAGTAGTAATACATTACCCGAAAATTTGTCACTGTGTCCTGTATAAATGGAATGTGTTTATCATTGTCTTAAAAGTAAAAAAATGTGTAAAATAAATCCAGTTATAGCATTTTTCGTCGTTTTAAGGAGATAGAAACTCATTTAGTAAATGCGTTTATTAACGAACTAAAAAGAAACGGGTTGGTATTGAATTTCATGACTTGAAATTCATTAACTTTGATTAGTATTTTAATTTTAACGTCGACGCACATGACAGACAATATTTTATATTATTTGATTGTTAGGTGCTAATAACGTAATATCTTGATAAAAAATGATAATGTAATTTAACGAGTAACATTCAGTATATGTTGAATGATAATGTACGCTTACTGACAATAATGTCCTGTAATATTTCACGTCTGACTAGTTACGACTGCTACTACTTATACCGTATGTACGTTTCGTATAATTTTAAAATAAACATCTTTTACAGTTGAATGAATGATTCTTAGCTCACTTGGTGGGAAGAATCGATCCATCGTAAACTTTTTATTTTAAGGTACTAATATACTTTCATTAGGTTCTATATAAAAGCCCACCTTTCCTAAGCCTTTACGTCATTGTTCATCGCTATTAGAAACTGTCAAATGATACTTACGGAGAAATTGCCTTTACTGGGTAAAAATAACTTTCTTTATCAAGATACATATATAAGGAAGTTTTACTTCTAATTAATATAATGAATTTAAGAATTAAAAACTTGGTTATGAATTGAAAACGTTTATTTAAAAATAGCTTATCTTATTTTTTCTTTGTAAACACAATCAGAAGAGCTCTCTCCTAATTAGGATGTATGAATCCTCATTTTAAAGAGATAATTAAATATTCAATGAGGTGAAATTAATATTGTTTCATAATTCTATTTCGTATTTTAAACTTGATTTTGAAAATGAAAAACGCGGTTTAAATTTTATAGAATATCCATTTTCGTTTCTCGCTATCAAATTGAAGTACCATATAGCTGCCAGTATAAAAATTATAAATATTTTAGAGTTTCTCTCTTTTAGACCAAAATTCAGGACTTTCCAATATTCAGAGCAGAGAAATACGTAGTTTTATGCGAGAAAAAATGATCGTCTAAAAAGGTTTGGGACGTTCGTTAATTAATACTTCAAATCAAGACTATTGTTATAAACATTGTGTCGTTCCCAAATGTCTATAATAAAAGAGAGGCTAATCTTTTCTTTCGAAATCAGGAATATTCGTACTAATTTTTCGTATTAAATTGAGTCTCTGTGCGTCAAATTGTAAAAATTAAAATTACGAGAATTGTTAAATTTAATCATCAAAAATTAAAGTCTACTTCTGTTGTCATTTAATTAAAAATAAATGTTCAATAATAAAAAGAACTGCCGCTTATTAAAGGCTGCTTGTAATGAAAAGTAAAAATAGGATAAAAAATGCTTGTAATTATAAGTTTCATTCGGCTAAACTTAAGACCAATTTATTAGTTACATGTCGATTGCGTGAAATCTTCGGAATAATTTTCAATGCGATTTTCTAAATAAAACATACACCTTGTCACGTTTTTTTAACCATTGTTAACTCATGTAAATATTTTGAAAAGTTTGTTGAATTTATGTGTCAACTTCGAACAAAAGTTATACATTTTCAATGGCAACCCAAAGATAATTTTTAATGCAATTAAAAAATAGTTTTCTGAAAACGCAAATATCGTGTGCATACAGACATCTTTTTAAATTTATTTCCCGTCATATCTCCGCTGTAAAAGAATTACGGGCGCTTTTATGGTTTTGTTGCGAAATTTAAGAAGTATCTGATAAAGATCAAATTGTGGTAAGGACAATCTCAGACTCCCCTTACTTTAAATGTTTATGTACTTTTTATTATGTTCTCTCTGTCAAAGGCGACCGTTTTCAATGTACATCACTTTTTCGCACAAATATTAAAAATTTTCTGAAACCGATAAATGAATTATGGAAAATTATGGAACTTTTTCATAATTTTAATTAACCAAAATTAATCGCAGAAATAAATTAAGTGCAGACGAAATTTAGATCTTATTTAGTATGAGTGACAAGATTATGCCACATTGAACGTACACTCATATGCATATAAGTTACACATTCCTCGAAACATAAAATACATTAAACCTAAGTAAGAATTTATTTGATATGAAATGGATCTACTATTTTCATTTTTCTTCTTTTTGTAAGAATTAATTTGAGCGTTCTCAGGAAGTTAGTACTAGGGATAGAAAAAGCGTCAAAAGAAGTTAAGGGCAGTTTTAACTATCGCAAACGAAATTATAAGGGAAGGCTCACGGAAAATGTTTGCGATCTTAATACAGAATAACAGAATGGGAATCGAAATATTAAGTGAATACACTCTTCAACGGTTCTAACACTTAAAAACAATCTTTACGTGGTACGCGTTTTTTAATAATTTGGTACGTATTCTTATACGAATACGCCATCACGTTTTTTTACTATTCATGTTTATTTGTTCACTTCGAATAATTAAGATTAACTTAATAACCAATTTGGGAAGCACTTTAACCAGAATGAAAGATTCAGATGTCTATTTCTTGATGGATGAATGAAATGTTGAGGATTTATATGAATGCTAAACGCGTAATGATTAGTAATCTTCAGCAATCAAGATTAACGAAATAGTTGTTCTATGGTCCTTCATTATAAATGTCTCATGTCTTTGAAACTGATTTCACTTAACATCTTCATATTTTCACTATTTTCTACAATACAATTGAATACTATTGCATTCTCTTTCAGAATATAGAACTTAAACGTTAAAAGAGCATAAGTTATTGTATATCAGAAATAACGGAGTTTGAATTTACTAGAAGTCCGCAAAGTATAAAGCGAAGTTTATTCTTCAGAAAATATTAAAGCTTTCACATTTGCAATAATATGTTCATACGATGTCTGTAAAATATATTTCGAGTTATGTAGGTCCAAACAATTGATAGCTATACAATAATTGACATCAAGCACAAAACCAAATATAAAATATTCTACAAAAATATATTTAAACGATGTATGAGAGAAGAGAGTGTTCTGTCATCATACAAAGACATTGTCAATGTTATCTTATCACCATACAAGGACAATGTAACTATATAATTAGTACATTTTTTTAACCGTCTTTAGGTCTAGTATTTCACTAGTTACAAACATTAGTACCTGAATTCAGGTGCATAAAATAATGTAAAAATCAGGTAAAAGTACCCATTCTCCTATACTTTTTCAAGTGCGTTTTAATAATACAGGCTGTTTGGTTATTATTCGAAAAGCAAACCTCTGCGAAATAATGATGAACTATACATCTATTTCTCTCATTTATGAGTGAACTTCTATGCATTTATCCATATGGAAAGATCATCATTAAAAGTATATTATACAATTGATACCGCCAATAGATAACTACTTCGGTTGAGTACCTATTTTTCATATCATAAAATAAATATTAAGAAATTCTTCTTGAAATCTTTGAAATGTAAAAAGTTACAACAGAGTAACACATTGAGAGTTCTTAAATTTAAGAAGTGCTCTAAAAATGAAAAATACACAAATAATCCATATAGATTTAAACCATAATTTTATTACCAATTATCTAGAATAGCTTTGGGAATTTGCGGAAGAAAAAAAATCATCATTCCAATATTCAGGCTGAGATAATGTAATATTTATACATTTTTCCTTGATTTTTCTTTTTGTCTTCTAGTGTTTTTATAAAAATGTTGTAAAATAATGGTAATTTTAATACTAAATGTAGGGTTATGAAATATATAACATTGGTTGTTCTATTAAAACATAATTGTGTTTTTTTGACTACTGAAAAATGCTATAGAGATATCTGAATCAATATGATTGGTTTCCATCCAGAATAAGTGAGCTCCCAGATTCTGGGCGCTAAACTTCATGCATTGAGAGCATTCATTATTTATTATTATTAATTGTATCTATATAACAATCGACAACAATCGGAAAATAGATGAGAAGCAATCAATCTCGATCAAGACCAAGTGGCCACAATGATACTGGCAACCAAGTAAGCAAATATAAGTCCAATTAGATTGTTGACAGGTAATTTTATGAATTTGTAGGGTGAAAACGAATCTGACGAGTGAAATAATTTTTTTTTATTAATAATCCATTATTGAGTGAAGTGATACGGTACGAAATTTGAAGTCACTGAGAGAATATTCCCTTTACCTATAAATTCCAAATGAACTTGTTAATGTGTCTTCTCGGATCATTACATATTCAAAAGAAAGTTGGGCTTTTCTTTTTCGTCAGTTCGTTATTAAAGTTGTTTTATTGAAAGCACTATTTCCCATATGTGATGTTATTCTCAAACTTTACACTTTAAAATGCTGTATTATCATTTTTTTAAAAAACATTATTTTCTATTTATTTGTTGATAAAAACAAACGCCTACCTAATAGTAATGATGAGGTTTAAATGGTCAAGGATCATTAGGATCAACTGACAAATATATAAATAACTCGGCAGTGAATTACAATATTTTAGAAACTCTAGAAAAAAATCCCAAAGCAACACCAAAAACATCCGTAATATTTTATCCAGATTTAAAGTCGAAATGAGGCAAATGAATGTCTCGTGGATTACCCAACGAATACAAAAATATTTCCGAAAAACTACCTTGTCAAGGTGATTTTTATTCGGAAAATCATTTACAATTTATGGCATTTTGAAATGTCAGGTTATCAAGTGCCAAATATCAGAAGTTTTATTGCATCAAATTCGAATCCGAACCCAAAATTGCATAACTTTTATTACTATTTATGCGATATTAACAACAATATTTGTGTATTATCACAACGGAAAAGTATTATTTGCTCAAGAATGGCTTTGACGGGATCTAAATGTGGCAGGCTTTCGGAGTATTATTAAAGTTCTTTGATTTGACGTAACTCAATTTTGCCTTATATATGATACTATGTAAAAGAATAACTTTTTATATCTTTACGTATAATATATAGTCATATGTTATTTTATGCGAAAATGTACTGGATATTATGGTGTATAAAAAAAAACAAATTTCAACTGATTCTTGGAACTCGACAGAGTTTGTTACAAAATTGCATTAAATTTCTCTGTAACGTTACATTTCTATTTTTGAGCTTAGTTCGCCAAATTAACAAAACGCGGGCAAAATTGTATTAAAAGTCCATATGGACTATTTTTGGGTTTACTGCTTTAATTGGCTGCGGTGAAAATGCAGAAAAACTACAAAAATGTGTGAATTCTTTAGATTTATCAGTTAGAGTTCTAATTGCATGATTTTAACAGGTTTCAATTAAAAAGGAAAGGCGTTTAATGGTAAAAATTATTTTATCCATTGGGCATATTTATCAGACGTTTTTTTCATGTAACTAGCTTCATATTAGTCTACTGTTCTGGATATTTAACATCTAAAGTTCATACTTTCACATAATAAATTACTAAGCATTTGTCGATATTTGTTTGGTTCTCATATAAAACTCAAGTATTCAAAGACAAATATTGTTTTGTTTTTTGTTATTTCAAATAAAACATCAATTTTAACGTGTGCTAAGTACAACTATGAGTTTTTATTCATTTTAATAGGTTAGCTGAATTTAAATTTTAAGATTATCCTAAAAAAATGGTACCTATTCTATTGTTATGTCTATAGGACTCCTTGAAGACATTTATAAATCAAAAAGTTTTATTACTGATACATTAATATTAAAAATAAAATGAAACTAAATCGATAGAAAATAAAAAACGAAGAATGAAAAAGAAATGTAAATAAGTTTCTGGTAAATGAACCGAAGAGGTTTTCGGAATTGTGTACAGTCACTAACTAATCATATTTTGCGCAAATTTTCAGTAAGATTTTCTAGTTAATTCGGCCTAAGCCGAATTTAATTTGTTAGAATCTGACCCACGTTACGTCTATTCATTTCAGTAAGATGTTAAAGACGTAACTTGCTCCTTCTTTACACATTTCAAAGATATTTCTGTAAGTACATTATAGGTATCAATTGTTGTCAGTCATTAGCTATGAATTGTTTATGATGACACCTATTTTTACCAAGTCTAATATCATACGACATATTCCATATTCGCTCCATGATGATATCATCGTCTAAGGCGACATCAGACACATTATTCCACACAGTTAACTTAATCACCTGTAACCGACTAACCATCCTCAACATTTGTTAAATAGGCAGTAAAAAAATAAACATAACATTCCGTCAGCATCCGTTGAACATACATTTCACATGATTATATTTTTCAACTTGTAATATTGTGAATAGATTTACCCGGATTTTGTCTCGATTATAATTCTATATATTCCACAGCATTATAAACAAAAAAAGCAATACTACCCCATAAACATCAGTGATATATGCAAGACCATGAAATTTAAAATAACTAAGATTTTTCACGGTCTCTGTTGCTAAACATCCTCAAAAGAAAACACCTATACTCGACATCCGTGACGTCAAGCCAAAGATAACTTTTGACCCCATCTAAGCGATAAGAGAAACCGAGTCTGGATTATCGAGGCGGAATACCGAAACTGCAGATAAAATCGGCACCGCTTCCACAAAACGACGACCGCGAATAAGCTCGTAAAATCCCGGAGGAAATATCCAGTCAGTCGAAAACCGACATCCGTGTAAATACGCAACCGTTTTTCAACGTCTATATTAAATTTCGATTTCGTCAATTCGATTCAATTCGGCGATTGATCGCTCGTCGGGTCTTGACTGGATATCAATATGTCACGTAGCGATTGGCCGATGCGCGCATGCGTTTTTTTAACCATCGTTCTCGCGATTGGAAGAAATGCCGTGGCAAATTTTGAGGGTGAAAATCTTTACGGATATTCACCAAGATCTCTGAAAAGACGAGGGTACGATTGTAACCACGAACTCGGTTGGTACAAATTGTCTCGATATCGAGCAACGTGGTCGGAGGCGAACAATTCGTGTATTCGAGACGGAGCGAAATTAGCTGTTATCAACTCCCGAACTGAGGCTGAAGTGAGTTTCGAAATTTAATTGCAAAATTGCAATCGATGCAAATCGGTATGGTCAAATTTTAATTTTCTTTTATGCACAGGGAAAAATAAATGACTCCTGTAAAAGAAAAGGAAAAGGAAAGTTTTTATTTACCTTATGTATTAATTGCAAATTGAAACTTTGGGTTTGAAAAAGAGGATTTCGAAAATTCATCACAGTTGCGACTATTGTACGTCGAGGTGTTTATTAAACCTACGTTGGAACCCTGTTATCTGTTCTTCATCAATGATTCAATAACGCCGATCTTCCGGTTCGAGCAGTTTGAAATTTCACGTCACGCCACACCCTCGATCCCATGCATTTTAGATTCAATTCACATTTCGAGGGTTCAATGATATAAAGCTAAATATGTATATACTTATTTTTCATATTTCTTTTTAAACTTGATAGTCAAACAAATAACAGAAAATTGCAATGATTAGCAAACGCATTCATTATTAGAGGTTCTCACAAGAGTATGTAAATTAGCATCATTGACAATTACTTAATATATTTAGTAAATTCTTTAGAAATTAAATAAAATTCTAGACTTTATCTTCAGCTAGTACTTGATAAATTGAGAATTTATTTCACTAAAAAAATGTTTTTCATTTTAATTCTTCAGTTTTCAAATTCCTAAAAAAGGACTACTCTGTTGATTTCTTTACACAAAACAAGAAAATTAATCTTTTCCAATAGTACCCATTATAAGTAATTTTAGAAATGTATTATGATTATTTGGATATAAATTGTTAAACAAGTATAAGTTCTTTACGGCCAATAATAAGGAACAATAGATGGCAAGCAAAATGTATTTTAAGAGTTCTCCAATATCAGTAAAAATATCAACATTATTTATATTTTGAAATGTAATATAATACTCCTCTACATAAAAGAAAATCATGTGTAGTTTCTATTGAAAACGTAAATAAAATTTACCGAAAATTTTAAGTAAGTATTATCAAATACAATTTACTTAATATTCTTAGTTTTTTTCATTTCAAATCTGATGTACATCAATTACTTCTTTAATTAGCTCAAACTATGCAATAAAACTTAATAATTTTCGTAAATTTGCATTTTGGTGGTTAATAATAATTGCAGTCAATATTTTTTAATGAAATTTTATAATATCAAAACTACTCAAGTTGGTTGTTGAAAAGTGCTGCTTAAAGTTTAAAATACCGTTTATTCAGAAATTTTAAACCATTTTGCTTAAAATTAGGTTGGGTGGATTTTATTAAAACCAATTGTAGTAAATTTTACTCGTGATTTTTTGACCACATATAAGCTTTTTAATAGTTGTTACTTACTCTCGCAGTAGCTTATTATTCTCCGTAAAGAAACACATGACTTGTTTTAGAATTTTTCACCGTTATATTATAATAATTATTCTTCAATCTATCATCGTTATGATCTTTAATATGTTATAAAAACGTATTCCAATATATCGTAAATTCTAAATTTATATACTTTTGCACTTCTGCCTAATACATGGCATTCCTCCACAGTATGAATTTATCTGGAGTTTATATCTTACATATTTTATATCTTATACTTTGAGGCTACATTTTAAAAAACAAAATAAGCCCAAAAATGTATTTCACTGAAAACATAGTTTATGAAGTCTATTTTCAAAATACTGACTAAGATCATTTTTTTCTAGAATCTGGTGGGTCTGAAATATGATAAAATAAGACAAAGTTCAAGCATATTCTTATTATACGTCCACTCTGCTGATAATTATTAAACATATAACTATACATGAAAACAGAATTATGTAAATAATATGTGTATTATTATACACGATCGAACTCTAATCATAATAATTCAATTATATAATTTCATTAATTTGTAGACTTCTTCGTTGCTAAAATATTGTATGTTGAATCCATATTGAATTTTGTTACGCTACCTCTTTTCTTTGTATTTTGTTCTGCATTTTTGTCCACGGACAGTTGACCAGGATAATTAGTAAACTGATTTCAAAACAAATCAAATGTTAATAGAGAATTCGATTAACAAAGTGTTATTGCTTTTTCTATTATTTGTTACTTTTGAATAATTTTTTCCTAATCTCATTATAACAATACGTCTAATTAATTTAATGAACATTTCATCAACTGAGTAGCCATTAGTTACAGAATGTCAACAAAATTATTTGTCAAGCGGAATACAAAAATTTGTTTGCAATGCTGCATTTCTTTGTTCCGTAGTTAAAAGAAACAATACTATTTAAAATAAAATGATTTTTGAACATTCAGACAAAAATGTTTGTTTAATTAAACTTTGAATAACTTTTTTAAATTTTACATATTGTTACTGCCTCTAAAAAGTTAAGGGCGTATAGAAGGATGAATGAATTGCAGGTTTAACAACGAACGCTTTTTCATACTTCGCTGAAAATGTATTTATCTTTTTTGTTCGTTATCTTTTCGCGTATAATGAAAGTTTAATTAATTAAGTCAGTAATGTTTTAACAACGTTTCAATTTATGATGGAAAGGCAATGAAAATTAAATTAACTTCATTATTATCTACAACAATAGAAGAAGTTTCCCTTTGTTATAACGTGCGACTACTCAATTTATACGAACACGCAAATCTGATTATCAGATAATTAGCGGCAACGAAGACGTTTTGGCAAATTGTATTTTATCATTCTTATTAATGAATTAATATTTTACAAATCGCATACGAATGTAAAGATATTCTTTCTTCACATTATTAAATTACATTACTATCATTTTATTTCTCTTTTTAATTTTTTAATTTCGGTGAATCTTGAAAATCTTTCCAAAAATGTGTTCTATGATAATCTAATACAATTACTAATAGAAGTTATATGTATATGTTACATGAAACATTTAATTGAATATTATTTGTCTTCTGCGTAAATTCTGTGGAATTAAAAGTACTTAATTAATCATTAAACCAGAGCCAGAAGTATGTAAAAATTACATTCTGTGACTGTGATTTGTAATATGGCGTACAACCTGTTGAAGTGTTTGAAAGCATATTTTTGAACGTTCATTAAGAAAGAGTTAATTGCTCAGCCAGATGTTAACGCAATGACTCGTTGAATAATATCCCAAGCAGAAATTTGTTCAGGTCCTGATCAGGATGTAACGCTTTTGACCTGGCCCTGATCAGGGCCCTAATAAATTTCTATTCGGGATGTTACTACTTAAAATGTTAATGTGTCTCAAGTTCTAGAATTATATGCGTTAAAATATATGAATTAATGCAAGGAATGATATGAAATTCATGAAATTAAAACGAGTAAATTAACAAAAATTGCTGAAATTAACAATTGTTTTTCTTTCTCTTTTATATATGAAAATAATTATTTTGTACACCATTATAAATAATCACCGAACTCAATTCTTTTTGAAGTATCTCAAAAAATTGCTGAATGCGGACTCTGGGCAGAGATGGAATCATATTGCGTTCATCGGAATACACGACCCGTACAAGGAAAACGATTGGATAACGATCTCGGATGAGCCGTACGTGGAAACTGGATACGCCCGATGGCACGAGGGATATCCAGACGAGGAAATCAATCACTATTGCGGTGCAATATACGCGAAAAGTGGCCACTTGGTTAATGAACATTGTGACGTAGAACTGCTCTTTTTTTGCGAAGTTTCCAACGGGCCACTCTGCGATATGGAGTGAATGAAGTTTACTAGTCGATTGATGGATTCATAACGTCTGTTTATCTCTCCTACTCAAAATTCGCATAACATCAAAGTGAACGTTACGCTATCAAGGTAGTATAATTCTTTCCATAGCTTAGTTCATTTTTCACAAATAATAATTTGAAATAATAATTCGATGATATTTTCTTATATTGATTTTTTAAAATTAAGTTTCCCTTTATAATCTTAAAAATGAAGATTTCATGAGATATACGTTGAAAAAATTTAAATACATTTACAGCTAATTTTTAAGTATCATTGTGTATATTTTGTATATTTCAATGCTTAATTTAGTGACAACATGACTAGAGACCACTAACGATCGAGTCAATATTATTAAGTCTAAAATAGTGTATTAAATGCTAACTAATTAAAAATCGGACGTTTTTAAAGAGAGTTTATGAATGTTCTACGATATTTTCGAATAGAAAATAGGAATTGACTTTCTTATGAACTGAATCAAAATATGAAAAAAATTTTCAAATTTCTTTTAATTTTAAAATTGTCAAATGTAAGGTCTAATATCTAACATGGATTTGATTTACAAGCCAATAATATTTTAAATTACACGAAAATAACTTTATTATTTCTTAATATTCAATATTTTTAATAACTTTTGAATATTTCTGATTCAATTTTTATCTATGTAGTTGTCATGAAAAGACTGCAAAACAAAAATGATTTGCCACGTAATTCAAGTCAGTTATTCTGTTTCCAGATACTATTTTTTCCACACTAAAGTATTTCGCATATCGAAAAATTGACTTTTGCGACATTCTAATATTTGCTATTTTTAAATGTAATAACATGTCGAGATCTTGACGAGATTTCTTGACATGCCAATATCGCATCTTGGTCTTGAATGCTAGACCTATCATATTCCCGAATCTTATCTCGAAATCTAGAATTTTCTTGTCCCGTGCTCATCTCTAGACGTTACAAGTCGTTTATATAACAAATTAATTATTCAACTATTCATTTCTTTCAAATATACTATTGAACTATTTTTTGTCATATAAGCAATTAAACTATTTGTAATTTTATATTAACATATTACATGGAAAAATACTATAGTTCAGTCAAATATTTTATTATTATAATAAGCCACAATTACAGTTTGACCAATTGGACACGTATTCCTTTCTTCACTACATGACTAAATTTTCTGAATATTTTGAAAATATTTTAGTTTCAGCTATTTTGTTTCAGTGTAGCTTCTGTGTAATTCTTGTGTATTTATATGTTATAGTACATAGTAATTTTTGTCATAGAAAACCAGGAAACAAAAAAAAAGTAAATTTCAAAAAAATATTTGGAATGCTCCTGTTGAACAGTGAATGCCATTACACTCTTATATATGTGTATTCGACATTTTAAAATTTTCAGAATTGTTTTGAATTTCAAAACAAGTAATTTTTGAACAAGATGTCTACATAATCAAGAATATTTGTGCCTTTTCAGCAACCTATCGTTAGTTAATTGCGATCTGGTTGTTTGCATGTCATTATTTTGTAAATATGAACAAATATCGGTTTACAGAACCATAAAGATGTTAGAAACTACATATGAGACAATTTGTACCGATGGTACGGGAAAACTATCTATTATTCTGATATAATTTAAGGAAAAATCGGTAAATTAATAAAAGTTTTTTGACGACTTCCCGAAAGTAACTGAATTATGTATTATTTCTTGACTGATATCATATCAGAACGATCGGTAATTTATGCTGACGTTAAAGTTTCTTTGATTGTTTTCAATTAATATATTTTCATATGCATATCAAATAAATTTTGTAATCAACTGTTTATAATTTTTTATTTCAGATAATTCGTTTCAGAATTCACCTGCCGTACAACGAAGGATCGATCATCTGGTGACACACAATAAACAATTGAAATAGAATTAAAATAAGAACATTGCATAGATTAAATACCTGCGAGATGTGAACCATAACGAAGATTTATATACCAATAATCCGTTTTAAATGGATAATGGATAGAAGAAATAGATATTTTGTACTCATTTAAATTGTTGTACTGTCCGTTCTTAGTTCCTGATGAACCATAGTCATATACACAATAAGTGTCCAAACCCATAGTCTAGGTCGAAGTAATTATGGTAATCGACTAGAGGCATGGAGGATCTAACATAATTTTCAGAACACAATTAAACCATTTCGCTGATATTTACGATAAAATATTTTGCAACACATGGGGTGTCAAGGTAAGTTTTCGGAATCAAAATCCAAACTACGCGGAATTTTAGATGTAGAATCCATGAAGATTTTAGAAAAGTTCAATTGAATATTTCAAAATAATCACAAATTAATTTGTACTTTAACTGCATTTAACCCCTTGCGGCATAGTGGCAGTACCTGATGCCACCTCTTTTTAATTAATTTGTTGCGAAATCAAAGTAGTATTTATTCGATTTTGCAGCTTTTTTTTTGAAATTTTATGATTACTGGATATTACAAAATGAAAATTCATTGGGAAAATGTTTAAAACTATTGTCATTTTATTGATAAACAACAAACAATTGATAAAAAAGGCCTTTTTATAATAAAAAATTGATTATTGAAGATACTTTTAGACATAACCTTATGTAAGTCATGGTACAGAGGTTTTCGACCTGACTACGAATCTGAGCTCACATTTTGAAAATTCAAAAAGGCGGAGTCAAGATGGCCGACTGAAATTTTAAAAGTTGCTATGTCTGGATGAAACTGGGTACTGTGGGGCTTTCGAGAATGCTAATTACGAATCTGAGGTCATGTTTTGAAAATTCAAAATGGCGGAGCCAAGATAGCAGACTGAATTGTTAAAAGCTACTTTATCAAGGTGTGGATAATTTTTCGCATTTCGGTTGGCCATCTTGGATCAGCCATTCCGGATTTTTAAAATCTGACTTCAGATTCGTAATCAGCAACCCCGAAAACCCGCGAGTAACAATTTTCAGCTGTTTTCCGCGTAAAGAAAAATTTATGCTGCAAAAGGTTAAAGTATGGCGAGTTTATAAGGAAAATACTATTAAAAGTTACGTCTAAAACATAGACGGATTATGCCTTGCACAAATGCTACCATGTAAAATTTTTTAATTTGTTTGTTTGCAAGATGTTGTAGCTTCTTACGAGCTTTTCTCAGGTACACGGGCTATAAGTTAGTCTTATTATAGATAAGGGCTCGTAAGAAATAGCTGCAACGTCAACAAAATTTAAATATCATTTTTGCTGCGGATTTAAGCCGTCATTCATCTATTTTAGTAATTATTTAAATGTAACAGAATATTATTGATGAGTCAATATATAAGACATTTAATTAATTGGAAAAAGAATTTATAAGTAAGTACGAGAGCGAGTCGCCTAACTGCAACATGCATAACATCTCGAAACGATAAATTTCGTATTGTGTTCAATTTATTTTAACCACCAGTAAAAATTCACCCGTGGATTGTTTTGCAAGCCTAAAAATATGTAGCAAGTTAATATTCAGAGTGCAACGTACCTTCATCGTGCCTCATACCGATAGCTCAATCTATCGTTTTGAAAAGAACACTATGCGTTTCCTACGATCGGCTATTTCGCTTTTTAAACTCTTAGCAACGCGACAAGATTCTATAAGTTTGGCAATCACCGCAGTTATCTCCGCAGCTCGTTAAGCTCGAAAAATCGACTCCTTAGTAATTTCGTTTTTCGGGAGCGTTTTTAAGGATTCCGCGCCGCGCTTTGCTTCCGTGGCGCTCGTCAGCCTGAAAAGTGTACGTTTGTGTGTCTGTGTGTGCATCGGAACCTCATAAAGGATCGCGAATGAGTTCTTAGTGCTTATTAGTTCTTAAGAAAACAATTATCTCGAGATAATTTTTATTATGCAAGATATTAAGTAATTTCGGGCCCATAGATTTCCCTAAACATTATATAACAGATTAAACGAATCTTATTTCTGTTTCAAAATGTATTATTCGAAATAATCCTAATTATATTTTACTTTACCCTGATAGAAACTTCATTTGGAAAACATTACATATCCGACCGGAGCTTCTAAGACAATCAAGAGAGAAGAGAGGCCCTTAGTTCTCTTCTAAAATTCTTGTCGGACGCGTAAAGTTTTTCCTAAGAGGTTTTTTTTATCAAGGTAAACGTATAGTTCAATAGTCTGATTATAAGTTAAAATTACATATAACGAAGTACATTCTGATTATCAAAATACCTGATGAATTTTTTAATTAAACCAGACATCTATACCTTCAAGTTTAAATACCATTGACGAAATCAGAGCTGCCAATATTATTTATATAGGTTGATATATTTTGAAACACTGCAAGCAGATTTCTGATTTCGATACATTCGTAAATATTCTTCTCGAGCAGACACGAAATATTTAAATATAGTTTACTCCCTTTTGTTCAGTTCAAAATGCAGTTAGCCGCAGGTCATAACCGAAATATTTGACCTAATTTTTATGCATAAGTACAAGATAAGAACTGCTTCGTTCCTTTAGAATTCGTCTCTCCTGACTTGATGCAAAAACGATCGAACATTCAAGATGATACCTCTTATTTTTGACGGCCATTTGCAAGTCTAGATGTTTTAAACGGTTGTTGAATGAAGTCAAATTGACTCTCAAAAAAATGTTAGGAATTCTTCCTTACACTGAAGGATACACACAACAAGATAATAATGAGCATTCTTGTAATGTGTTAAAAATAACGTCAGAACAAAATCTTTATTAAGTTTTCTAATGTTAATAGAGAATTTTAAATTTATAAAATGCCTACATTTTAAATTTTTAGTAAATTATATTGTATTAAATTGGATGGCTTAAACGTAATTAATTTACTTACGAGAAAATTTTACGTTTTGTAATTCCTTTTTGGAATTATGATTTACGCAGTATTTATTAAATATAAGTCTTTTATAAAGTATACATTTTTTATAGTATTTTTATAAATATGGAATATTTGAAAAGATTATAGCAATAAACATATGCTCTTCTTTTCATTCCTAAGAGGGACTTAATTTAGCAGAATGAATTCTCAAGATCTGCACTCTTCATAACCGGATATTTCCATTATGTAATATAAGAATATATGAATTTCATAAATGTAAATTCAAGTTTTATGCTGCTCAATTGCATTTAAAGTACTTTGCGAATTTTTTTCATTTGGAATATACCTTTTTTTGGTAATCACTTTCTTGTCGACAAATTAATTTCGATGATAAAAGGATACTAAGTTTAGAGTAACAAAAATAATTATTAAATATTAATTACACTTAAAATTATAGGAAAAATAGAAGAAGATAGAAAATTAAAACCAAGACATCATTTTTATAAGATATCAAATTAGAATTTTCAACTTATTGCTTAAATCTACTTACCAGGAATGGTTATAAAATAGCAATTGCATAAATGAGCTTTTACAGGCATACTTAATTATGATTTAATACGACTAATAAGTTTTCTAAATTATGTAAAATATTTAGGTATTAATTAATGTGAGTAAAATTATGCGGTCTGACATAACACGGTTGAATCTACTTAGCGAGGTATTATGCACCTGTGTGTTACATTGGTAATGCTCCAAGTAGTAAAATGCTACTTACGAGTAATAACATTAATTTATTATGGTTTTGTTAATATTAGTTAACATTGAAGCATATATTATTTAGACATGTCAATTTTTTAATGTTGTTATTATAATTGACATTTCAATTATTTTTAAGAACTTTATTTGTTGAATTGTTGAGTTTTTATTTACATATTAAAAAATATGTAGAAAATTATAGTAAAATGAAAATATCTTTGACATTGTGAAAGATTATGAACTAATAAACAGAGTCAATAGATGTATTTTTTATTTAACTTTCGGATTTGATATTTACATTTCACTGTTATTAGCATTTCATTTTGAACATTAGCAGTATTGCGATTCTTGCATCTTACACTTCCAGAAAATAATTTGTTGTTATTGATATTTGTTAATAAAGAAGGGAATAAATTTGTTCTATATAGTAAATAGAAAAGTAGAAAAAGAAACTTAAAATTTTGATTTTGGTACCTCCACTCAATTTCTCATTATCACGATGTTTGTCCCCAGATTTTCTTTATAATAATACCTAGTTTTCGTCGTAAAAGTGTAGTCTATCCACAAAAAATAAGAAACTGACCTCACTTGACATTTTTTAGAGCGAATAGATTTATTTTTATTTTGCTTAAAAAATTTGTACCGGTCTGTTTGGAATCTCTAAAGAGTTCCGCGTTAATTTATTTCAAAAATTAAAAATGATCAAAAATTTCGTAATAACAGTTTCCATGATCGACAGACAAATTTTTTCAATAAAATTTGCAAAAACTCAATTCTATAATACTTCTACTATAGGTACACAGAAAAGTTGAAAAAAGGTTAAGAAATTGAAATTTCAATCTGCAGTTCAAAATCAGCTAAATTAATTTTAAATTAAATACGAATTAATTATTAATAGTTTAAAAAATGCATGTGTTGAAAAGGTATCAAACATTTTCAACGTTATTTTTCAGTATGGTGAAATAACCTAATTTATTTATGGCCGTTTTTAACCTACAATATCTAGAAATATCTAAAGTCGCATTTTATATTACTCTTTTTTTTAGGTGGACTGTTATATGTGGTTCAGTACTTGAGCACATTTGTACTATGTACTCGTGGGCAATAGGAAGAATATATAAATATTAATAAAGAGATAAATATAACCATAAAAAGTATATAATTACATACAACAGCCATCCGCAATACGTTTGATGTATTTGGATGTTGTTTACAGCGTGAACATACTTATCAATCGCTTATTTTCATGAAATAGAAATTTAAAGTGACTTGCTCTCCGCATAACTGTCAATATCAACAGGAATTTATATGCAAATTTTACAAACTCTATGTCCATAAATTGTTACAGAATTTAATTAGAAATACTTAATAATTTCTGTGTCATAAATAGGTTGAGAAACCTCCACAGGAAATTCATAAACTGACTTATTTAAGAGTGTGAACTCTTAGGCAATGCATACTCTAAGGTTACCTTACCCTATAATGGGTAAAAATGTATAAAAAATTAATACTTTATTATTTTAGTTTATTAATTTAATTACAGTTATTGTATTTCGTGCATTTCTTTATGATATCATAGTTACTTTAAGTTATTTTATTTGCAGGGAGGCTGGGGCGAAGCAGCACACTTATTTATGCAACATACTCCTGTCATAAAGTTTGAACTTGAGTCTTTTGAAATAGAGTCCTGTAGGAAATGATAAGTGCGGGGATATTGAAATATTTGGCGAAATACATTTATGGCATACCACCAACTATAAAATGTTAAAGTGATTTTATTATCATTTTGATTCCGCTAATGTAGCCTTAACCCTACTCAATTCGCGCTTAGCTCTAAATTTCCGCTACATTAGCAAATTTGTTCCGTTAAATTTGCGGACTTTTTCAGTAAATTTAGCTGAAATTATCGGCTATTCCTAACGGAATTCCAACAGCTGTCCCTATAGGATAAAATTGGTAGAATCTGCGGATTTTTCGGCTGATTATTTTTCTCCGTGTAGATACCAGATTATTATATAAATATGAACACATTAATGCAATATTTCCATTTGAAATGAACTTTTTATTGAAATTTGTGTATGAAATTAATTAAAAATACGAAATTAGGCCACAGTAATTAACTAAGCGAAATTATTTAACTGCTTCATTGGAATTCTGGTGTTTTTTAATAATTTTCTAGCTAATATAAATATTTTTTCCAAAATTGCACAACTCTTAACAGTTTTAATAATTCTCATCTGAAACTGATGGAGAAAATGTGGTATCTTTAGCAATAATAACTGACAATTTTTCAAGGAATTTTCCAGAAAAGGTTATGGTGACAAAATCTGCTGTACTTTTGTCAATATAGTTTCAAAAGTGTGTACCTATATATATGGGTTTTTGAAGGTTTTTTAATTAGAATGTGATTTTTAAGTAGAAATGAAACATTCCTAAATAAACGCTACTTTCTCTGTCTCACAGCCAAAGGTTTGTCATCACATTTAATATTTTTGTTATTATTATGATTATTTTGTTATTATTATTGATATTCTTATCAGTTTCTGGCGTTTTCAGAACCTAAATAAGCGACAAACAACAAAATGCAAAAAAAAGTATGTGCGTATAAAAAAAATCGCTATCTTAATTATCAATTAATAATGTCAGAAAAATACTAGTAAATTCTTTAGAAATATATAATTATTAATTACTATAAACAATAATAAAACTATCGATTAATATAAACAACAAGTTCTTTGAAAGTATTAATATTCTGCAAATGCAAAAAACTGTACACCTGGTTAACAGTACAATGATGGCTGTAAAGGGTCCGTTAAACACTGTAATATCATACCGCCGAATATAAAGGGTAAAAAACACAACTAAGGTAATAAGAAATTTGACATTTGTTTGCGTGTATTTTACGGTCTATATTAAGTTTGGAGATACTGGAGTGGCCCCATGCATAACTTCACATCCTTCTCCTTTATATGTATTTGTTTACAAAGTTTAAACATACATATAATTTACTGTATGAAGTATATCGCAATAATCATATTTTATTTAAAAGAATTCACTATTTTAAATCACTTTTGTAAAATTCTGAAATTTAAAATATCCGCCACGTTATAATTTTATTAGAAATTATCTGTTTCTATTACTTTTTTTGTTATTAATCTTTGACATAGTATTACTATTGTCTTTTGTTACACAGGTAGTAAGAAATCTCCGTTATTTCACATTAATTTGTTACCGTTCAGTACATTCGAAACAAAGTACACTCCACCTTTGTGTACAATTGTCACTTTTTATTTATTTTGGTTATTACTTCGTTCTTAGCTAAATTTGGTTCATATGTAGTTTGAAGATATGTTATAATATGAACGACCTCAGATTTTTAATCGTAATAGTATGAAAAAATATTTTATAATAAAATGAATTATTTATGAATTGTAAATTACTAATCTAGCTCGAATTAGTTAACGGTATATGTATCTGTAAAATAAACAAATGTATCTACTAACTAACTACTTACTAAATAAGGATACTTAAATCACTCAAGCACTATTGGGAAAAAAATATTTTTATCGATGGAAAAATAAATTTTACATGAAAAGAAATATCTGAAATCTTATTAACAATTATTATAGACCTGCAAACCTATTCAAAATGATGCAATGTTGCAGGTACTAAACTCTTGGATAATATTATTTCACTTACTGTCACTCTCACATGAGTTTGCCATAAAGAGTCGTAGTATTTAGCATGTAAGAGGATAAGAGAGTTTTGACATTTATCTACACAAGTTTATGCGAGCAAGTAGATGCAAGATATTTAAATTCGACTTAACTTTGCCGTACGGCATCTCAGAAATACGAGATAAAACTTCCGCAGAAGTACAACTTGCGTTGCATGTGTTTATTAAGCACATTTCTCTGAATTTTCGTAATATAAACGTTTTGAATATATTACCTATTAATACGGTATTTAAACTTGTATGTGTCCATTCAAAGCAATAAAATTGAACAGAAATACAAACCACATTAAACATCGAGACGTACAAATGGCCACACTCATGTTCTTTCACTTATAAACGATATTTGTTAGACATTCAAATGCGCGATTCAGATGTTATTGGTAATGAGGTTTCTTGTTAACAGGATGATGCATTAATACACAAATCATACCTCAATAATAGTTATGACGATACATCATCAAAACATCAAACATACAATTAAAAAGCACTTATTATTTTGACTAACGCATCGGTTAGCTGCGTAAGGAATAAACATGTCTTATTACTCATTTTTAATACTACTGATTTTTACTTTTCATTACGCTTCTCTTTCAGTATTTACATAAATAAACAGTGCCAATATCTTAATTTTCAACAATATTACGAAAGAATTATATATTTCATTATATCTACAAAAGAGAAATACTGTACTAAATACTAAAATTTCGTTAAAATAAGGTATAAGTATATAATTCGATGATATAGGAAATATTTGCTCAAATTCTAATTGAATAATTAATAAATATTTAATTCATAGCAAATCCAATGTGTTTGGTATCGAACGAAGGCGATAATGAAAACGAATGGAATCAAATGATACAATAAAATAATTACTGGAACGAGCAGCATTCATCGGGTATTTCACTTTTGATTGCAAATAATACGTTTATTCTGCTTTATTGAATGAATGGCGACGTTATAGTTTAAGGTTATACTAATTAACTAATTCCCATGGCGTATCGTCATGAAACTCTCAATATAATTACAATCGGAAAACATCAATTCATTAATAAATTAGTAACTTATTTATAGGCAACATGATTGATTTCTGTTGTCTTTTACATATAAAACATTAAAATAATTAAACTCTAAATAGAAATATCGTTTTACTACTTATCATTTTATCCTGATTGGCATTACGATAATTACAAAATTAATTAATTTTTTCGCGAAAGCAACTTATTAATAAAATACAGAAATTATTTAACTGAATAAAAATAATTCATTGCGAAGAAATGGACATTTAATAAATACCATATGTCGAATTTTTTAAATACCGCTTTCATAAAATTATATGACAATTAAGAAAACTATTTATGAGTAAATTTATTAGTGAATTTTTATCCTTAAATTGTGTCTTTTATGGGACTTTAATAGTATCAATTTTAGAAATTATAGAATATTTTATAGTAAATTTTGGCTGAATACAATCAATCCTGTTAATAATTTAATGGCAGTATAAGAAATTGAAAACTTTGAAAAGTGAAAATGAAGTATACAATTAAAAAAATTGTTGGTAAGCTTGAAATATTTCTATGCACAGTTTTCTTCTGTAATTATAACTAATCAACTAATAAGAAAAAACAAAGACGTTTTTCGTTTAAACGGTTATAACTGAAGCGATTTTGCTCATCTTTTTCATTTCAAGAAATCCATATTTGTAAAATACGAAATAACGTCAGTTACGACTATGATCTAAAAGCACTTTCGAGCGCCCGTGTAGAATATTTAATGACGTAACTTCGAAATTCTTAAAGTTCGTATTAAAAAAAGTTTAATTGTACTGCTTTTTAAAAGTTTCGCATATATTTTCTATTACACGATAAAGTAATAAATATCCTGTTTGATTTTTCTCATTTCTCTCTGAACCAGCGTGGGAGCTCAATTTGGGAAAAAGTTTGAATCGTTTTTCGATTTCATTTAATTAAACTTTATAGATCGAACACATTCCGTTTAAAGTATGACAGATTAGATTCGAAACTTTAACATTATAAATTTATAAAATAGTTTTTCAATGACTGTGAAAAACATAATTCATCATAGTATTTTTAGAAGCGGTCTATGTTAGAATAAATATATGTTGCCATAATTATGATTTCGATTAACATTTTCATTATGAAATTGTAATTGTAATTGACAAAAAAGTTTCAAAAAAGAAAATATTTATATTAATTTTATTTCCTGCGATTAAAATATTAGAATTGCATAACAACCATTACAGTAGTTCATTAATCACTTTAATAGTTAAGAATAAATAATAATTTTGTTTGAACTTTTTTTCTGTACAATTATAATTTTTCGAGTACTATAACTTCACTGAAGTGCCAATTAACAAAAACTGATAAAAATATACCTCAAACCCGTTATTTAACTATTCTTGAATATGTTTATTTAATTTGCACAGGTTCAAATCCTCATTAATGTCGCTATAAACCGATAATATTTTTAATTTTAATGTTTTTAAAAACTAAAAAATAGGGAAAAAAGGGTTATAAAATCACACGCATTTTCTGGTGATTCCAAACACTTTATATAACATACATTATTATCTGAAACTTTCTTACTTTTTTCAATTAAAATGCTGGAATTAAAAAACAATTAAAATTAACCTTAATAAGGTGTCAATTTGGACATCATATGAGATTAGCTTTAATAAAATTCAAAGTTATACGTCCGCAACTGTTAGAAATCTAATTGCATTATTTTAAAACATTTTATGTATACGTTAGAACAAACAACAATTTAAAAAAAAAAATCGGCTTTTCTTAAATTACATCTCCAATTTTAGTGGCTTGCTCCAATTTTTGTATATATTATCTAATTTTAAACATATTATGTAATCGAAACGAGCTACTAAAAAATACTAAGATAAAGATTTTTAGCTATTTCTTTTTTTTTATCAGATTTTGTTAATTGGCATTTGTAACATCAATTGTAACTAAAGAGAAACTACAACAAAACGATGACCGATATACTGAAAGGGTCACAGATTTCGGAATTGTCTGCAAAAATATTTCTAAACTTTGTCACGAAACATCTTACGTTTCAAAAGTTTCGGGGAAGAACTGCAGATTTGAAAATCTTCTTATGCTTCAAAAGTAACTAGGTCGAAGCCTATGAAGGTAAAAAATTCCACGAGAAATGTTCGGTAGGATTTATCGGATTGTTTGGATGTATTTTGAGACGTTGACCCTCATCGTTGACCTTCTCAGAAAGTACAATGCCATAGTTCGTAATACTTAATCCTTTTCTGAAAGTGAAAAATGTGGACTCTACTTTCAGCGCTGTAACTTCAGAAACAAATGCTGTTACAACAAAAAAGCGATAAGTCAACATCCATGGTTTATTTTTCTTTCGAATCCCGTGTTCGTGATCATCCGATAATTTAAAAAGAAATTATGGTCTTGTTAAATAAAAAATTAATCTTAATTCAAAATTAAGTATTGGACGATAATTAATAATGAAAAAAATAGAAAAAATCTCGGTAAAACCATCTGGTATTTTGGTTTACCTGATGACTGAGCTGATTAGCAATGAACCATTTTGACTATTTTGAGGTTGGATATTCATTTTTGATATTTATAACTTGTAATCACAATTTTCCGAGTCATGCATCGTTACGCAGAAAAATAATCGACATTTTGACGAAAAAATGCGAAATTCCAACTTAAAGACGCCATATTGCAGCTCCACTTTATTGGTTGGAAAAAAACCAACGGGAGAAGAAAGGACCGATAAAAAATATGTGCTTATCAACTTTTTAAATTGTCACTACTCAAAATACGCCAATTTTGTGAAAATATTAAAAAATTGGCATTTTTTTCGAAATTAGAAACTTTTTTCTTAGAAATTATAAGCTGAGGAAGACCACGAAATTTGAAGGTACAGATTCCAAACTATCGATATTGATTTAGTTCAATTTTATTTTACAACGTTTGAATAAAAAGTGACAGCGCTGAAACATGCATTCAAACTTTGGACTTTTGGGACGAAAAGGGTTTAACATACTTCATTAAAATACAATTACTTTTTGATCACTTTAGTTGAATTCGTCCATACACAAAGGGAAACAATTCCAGTATTTGAGTAAAATAAAACAGTAATGAATAATCTTGGAAGTTACCATTTGTCATTTAGCAAAAACTAAAGTTATTAAAGTTTCTTTCTTTATTAACTAATTTAGCCTTAATAATATTTGTACTATTCGACCACATAAAAAGTGGATCAAT
The DNA here is from genome assembly GCA_030407085.1 of Trichopria drosophilae. Classification (NCBI taxonomy): domain Eukaryota; kingdom Metazoa; phylum Arthropoda; class Insecta; order Hymenoptera; family Diapriidae; genus Trichopria; species Trichopria drosophilae. Next base: position 164,233,579 of record CM059582.1, on the reverse strand, counting down.
TGGTTATGTTTTCGCAATAACTATCTGGCGTGATATTATTACTAATATTATTGAATATATGCTCCATATAAACTTTTGAAACATTGGATTCTTCATCGGAACTTTTGAAACGTGCAGTTTTTTGTCGCAAATAGATCTTTTGTGGCTCCTTTCGTTACAAAATCGAAATCAACGATTAATTTTTGAGCAAATATTTCCTGACAATATTAAAATAAAATTGACACAATATAATTGTAAGGTAACCTATCAAAATGTAAATGTCATAACCTAAGTTAATCTACCTTAACATTACTGCTGAGTTACTAAATTACCATTAGGGGTTATGTATTTTCAACAAGTACGGTTCACTTTTTCCAAATGAAATACTTATTATAATTGTTCATGATTAATAAAAGCAAACAAATTAATAGTACAACGACTCGTTAGGTTTAGTAAATGATGTAAAAATGCACTATTCTTCAACTGAAAATTACATACAGTTACGATGTACGAAAATACTTTTTTGGAAGCGCAAAAGAACCCGACGTCAGATCAAGGAATTGAATTTAGATTAGGTTTGGGATGGTTTTAAGAAAAAATCCAACGCAGCGAACCGATGTGCATAGTACAAGATAGAAAAAAAATTGGTACACTTACGCTGGGCGTGATATTGCCTTGGTTCAATTCCTGGTCCGGAACTTGATCGTGATAATAGTGCTCACTCTGATTGCTGGATATGTTTTGCGCAAAGTCGAGCAGTCGGCGATTTGGACTGTCCGGCGTGGTAGAGAGGTCATTGGGTAGATTCGGGTAGCAGTTGGAGTTGCTCCTGCGAAGCTTCGAAGGGCCGTAATGCTCGTAATTGCGATAACATCCGGCTGTCGTTTGAGCCGGCCCCTGGCCGCAGACCGAGTCGCCTTCCGTGCTGTTGCCGTCCACGCCGGACATATTGTGACCTGGAAATTTCGAGGTCACGATTACTCCCCTTGGAGGATACGACCCCGTGCAGTATGGCACATCGGTAACAAAGCTAATTACGCCAAGCGTTCTGCGAACGTTTACTTAAATTCGCCTAAAATCGCAAGCTCTCAATTAACTAAAAAGCCCAAAATTCAACGTATAAATGTTTTCCTTCGCCATTGTCCCATTCTGCTTTCCAATTCCATCGGGGCAAGCGTGCTTGGTAGGAATGTTGGCTATTGTGAGTTGGTGCTTAGGAATTCGATTTGTAGAATTCAAGTGTTCATAGCAAATTTCTATGATTACGCAGTCCAACAAAGGAGGATGCCCACGGGAATAGGTGGTTTGTGTCCGGGAGATGGAACCTCCCTAATTCGCATATTCGGGTGGGGTATGATGGGAGGTAACACCCCATACCGAATTCGATGGCCCAATCATAGCGGAAAATCGCTGTAGAAGCTGCGGATTATATATTAAAAAATGCAGGAATCTAAGTAGTAAAAGTACCAACAACACACCGTGCGGATATTACTACTTACGTTACTGCACTTTCTATGTAGAATCCGTGACTTCTTAAGCGATTTTCTCGACCTTCCGCTATGATTGAGCCATCGAATTTGGTATGGGGTGCTACCTCCCATTATGTCCTAACCGAATATGCCAATTATGGAGGTTCGATCTCCAGGGCACAAACCACCTATACCCGTGGGCATCCCCGATTAGGATACTCAAACTATATACTTTTCCGAAGGTTTTCGATAGCCCCGATTTGGGCCCAGCATTTCTCAATAACGTCAGAATTTTCTGGCATCCTAACCTAAAAGTGCACAAAAAGCAGATTTTTACCCATATCTAAGGTTATCTATACCCGATAGTTCTATTTTTACAACGTACACTCGGAATCTTAAAGCGTAAATCTTCCTGATTGAAATGGCGATGAGTTTACCCTTGAATACTTTACATATAATAGCTTTAAGGAATGTAAATATAAAACCGGATTTATTTGATCATAAGTTACATAAACCCAGTAAGAGAAAGATAATTCGAACAAACTCAATACTATTTCAAAGAAGAAAACATATACTTTAAGACCTGAAATACGTTTTGTAAAAAAATACACCTGCTGTTGGTACATGCTAAAAAACTGAATTTCTGGCACCGCTGGTTTGGATATCTTCATATCCTGATGGCACAGAGAAACACTACGGCCATATTTTGATTCGAACCTCTTTGGAAAAGTATAATAAGATTTCCGGGTCATTCTCATTTTGTGGACTTTGTTATCGAGAAAAGGTGCGTGTAAGGGTTTGAAACATGACAACCGTACTTTTTGCTCTCTATGTTTGTGACATATTGCACTAGGGTGGTGTGGGTACAATCCATCTTTAGATCCAGAGTACTAATTTCACGCTGCTGTAGGCGCAGAAATTTCCCTCGTTAGTACGATGTAATTACAATACCATAGTTACAAACTATTTCCAACTTTCAGCTTACAAACTAATTTCTCGCGGAATGAGGAAAATTCAGCCTATGACGAGTCAAATCGTTACTCTACCTAGATTGATTGAATCTTCATCAGAGTGAAATGTGGCTTGAGGGAATTAGTGATTAAGTAATTTGTGGTATACAAACTTTGAGCAGCATAGCTGAGGAAAATGTTGCGAATGACTTATGAGTATTTGTCCAATATGTGCTAACCAATGTAATAGAAATCTAACACCTTCTTAGTGAAAGTCACGAAAATGACATTTTCAGACAGCGAAACAAACTGGATTCCTATCAGACCATAATAATTTATTATGTCGAATTTCTAACTATAATATGTACAAGTAAGAACAAGTCGAAGAAATGCCTCTCTAACTAAAATATTCCAAAAATTCTTTGCGATCTCTCAGTTCTGTAGAAACTATGTATCAACTAATTAATTCCTCCTTGTCCTCCGAAAATCAGAAATTTTATATAGAACTTTCATACTGTAACTTTTGCTCCTAATGTTGCTAAAAAAGAATTAAATTAGGCAAGATCCATAGATTTGGAACTATTCTTTAAAAACCTGTAAACAGGATCCTCCGGCTCAGTGAAAAACGTGGTGCTCATTTGTAATTGAAATACATTAATTTGTCAAATGCAATTTTGATATCATACAACATATAGGTAATTCGTAAATATGCGATATTACAAAGTAACATTTGGAAAAATCGATATTTTTTAATTAAAAAGTTTTTATTTATTTTTTATTAATGCCTTTTTTATACAAAATCCCCGGCGGATTTTGGATACGGAATATAAAACTGGAGGTTCGAAACCATCGATTTTTGCTTATTTAATTAATTTGGACGCTTCGATTTAAAATTGCAATGCTGAATGTTGATTAAACATTTTTTCATTTCTAGATGAAATGGCTTAAGCAAAACGAGAAATCATATATTCTAAAATCCTGAATAAAAGTGAAATTTCACTTGATAAAAGTACCGATTTGACCACTTTAAGTAATTTTAGAGTTTTAATTTTAAGAATTTCAAATTTGCAAATAGCAAATGACATTGATCTTCCTATTTGAGTTTACTCTTCAGGTTACTATGAATAACACCAACAGAGCGGTAAGTAAAATTGAAAGAAACCCACAGATATCGACAGGACTATTTCCATTGAACAAGAAATGACACCACAAAAACCTTTTAAAGAAAAGAAAATAAGAGCTGCAGTCGATGAACGAGTAAAAGTTTTATACCTGTTGAAACACCATTATAAAAGTAGTAGCATTATGTATAACCATTACTTTATTTTAAGTCTCAAACTTATATAAATATACAAAAACACTAATTAATAAATGATTAACTTATTACAATACTGTCGAAACATCGATTAGATGTTTAGAAAGTATTGTAATTAGTCATAAGGTTGGCTCACAAGAGACCACAAAGTTGAAGAATAAAATATAGAATTAAAATATATTGTATTTGTATTTATTAACAATCACAACGAAGTAAAGACGTATTCAATTTTATGTAGTGTATGGTCGAAGAAACCACACATCCTTTTTGGTACACTTTATATTATACTGAATATTCTAAATTTCAAAATGGAATTGGTGCTAATAACTTTTCTGGATGTTGATTTTACTATTGTTGTATGTTGCAACCATTTCTGTCTGTGTACATCTTGTAATTATATATTTTCAAACAGAAAAATGTTCTTCAGGCAAAATTACGAATTTTTTTTTGCTGCTTAGAATATCAAAACATATCAGATTATTTACTAAATTTCACTAGAAAAGAGTATCGAAATAATCCTTCAGATCCACTATTTCATATCTATTACATTTCGAAACAAGTTTAGTAATTGTTTATGACAGTTTAGGAAAGCCCCTAATGTTCTTTCACATACTACAAGATGTTCAAACTTATCAGGTAACTCTAGATAGTTTCGTTGCAAATAAATGAACGAGTCAAATTCCACAGGCAGGCAGTAAATCTCGAAATGCAAGTGATTTTTGTAGAAAAATTGATGATTTCATTTATGTTAGGAACCTTAAGGGAATTATCCGATTAATTTTGGGGCTTGAGTAGTATTTGAAAGTGTATTTCTCATTCAAATTTCGTTCAAGAACATGTCAGACAAAGAACTAAGAACTCTGCTCGTTTCTCGAAGTTAAACTCTAGAGGTTAATTAAATTGTTAAGTCCTTTTTAAATCTAACTACTGAACGAAATTACTGGTAGAATTTTCAAAAATGGTCACTTTAATTTTATGTAAGCTAGATAAAAAATGCTGCATAAAATCTATTGGTTGAAATTTGGATACGAAAAATAAACTCGTATATTTTCCCGTCTCATAATAATATTATTTCAATAAATTTCTAGTTTAAAAGCTTTGTCAGAATTTTATGTATATCAAAAGATGCAGTTCTTTGTTATCCTTAAACCTTGTCCATGTGAGTTTTTCTTGAATCCTTGCATAACATAAACCAGACGTCATATATCTTCCAGCGTAGCTGCATAAAGGAACTGACCTTTGTTGGGAAACGTCGTCCGTTATACAACTTCTCGAGATATATGCCCAGAGCACTTGTAAATGCCGTTTAAATCCTGCTCTTATGTGTTTGTCCAGTTTAAATTTAAAAATGATAATGCTCAAAATTAATTAAATAAATTAAAAAATAATTAATTAGTCTTTTGAAAGGGAAATAGCAACATTTCAACAATAATGTCGCATATAAACTAAATTCATATCAAATAAAGATCAAAATTGATTAAATTCAGTGAAAATCGTCTCATCAAAAATGTCTGTTTCTACTTCATAGGTACGTGATTTTATAATACGTACTTCGTAGTTCATAGAAGGTTTATTTTTCATTCTTCATTAATTTCAGTGTTTTCCTTTCTTTTAAATTGAAAGACAAACGTCTGATGTCTAATTGAATGATGATATTTTCAGTACAGTTATTTATTATTTTAATGAATAGAATTTATGACCTTTTTCTGGTTATTTCATATCTTATGAATTTGAAAGTAAGGGAGTAGTTTATTTAAGAAATTTGACAATACTATCATCTACAAATATCCTTGGTATTCTTCGTCAATATATCCGCTGCAAAATGCAATGTCTCACATGAAGACACTTTTTCCCATTTTTAAAATGTTTGCAATGTCTCTTAAAGAGTCGTTATAAATGACTTTGTTTGCGAGGATAGAAGTGTCTCCAGTCCTCAATCTTAGTTTAAACCGTAGTTTACGTCGGATAACTTTTGTTTAATTTAATTTTTTTACACCTTTTGTTTATATGGATGTAAACTACTTTTTCATACATTACGATGCCAAAATAACTATGACATGACTGATAATAAATCAATAGTAGGTTATGTCATTATCGAAACGAGAGCCAAATATTTCCGAAGACGCTCGAATCGAAAATGTGTCTTGGATTTCAATTATCTTGAGATGAGTATCTTGTATGCACTTTGATTAAATTTGAACGAAAAATATTCTTTTGAATAGTACTGGATCTCCAAAATTCATCAGGTAATTCCCTTACATAAATAATGTCATCAATTTTTCGTCAAACATCACTTGCTTTTCGGACTCAACTTTCTAAAATTATCCGATAATTTTAGAGAACTTCAGGTATGTGTAGTGAGAGTATTCTACATGCAGAATATTGTTAGGATTTTTTTTCTGAACGGGCACAAACAAGTATTAAACTTTTTTTCTAGAAGCAAAAGATATAGAATAGATGATCTGAAAAATAATTTTTATATTTCTTTTCAGTCAAATTCAGTAAATAATCCGAAATATTCTGTTATTCCAGGCTTCCAAACGGTTCGTTATTTTGTCTCGAAAATATTTTTCTTTTTGAAAATATACAATTACAAGATATACACAGGGAGAAATGGTTATATTAAATTATAGCAGAATTAACATCCTGAAAAGTTGTTGTTAACTTTATGTTAATTTTGATATTCAGAATAATGTAAGTTAGACCATACAATAACTATTTTTACAATCAAAGTGAGTATTTAACTGCAAAACTGCAGTAAATTTAAGGTTATGTGCTCTGATGTATATTGAAGGACCCGAAAATAATAAACAGAACAATATTACTGTCTTTTTTTCTACAGAAAATAGTTAATTTAATTATATTATGTAATCACATGTCTTATTTTTGTAAAATGGTTAGAGTAACTATATGTTTTCAATTGATGTAGTCTTGTTTAATATATCACAGTAATTAGTATCAATATGAACGCTAATAATAATTTCTGATTATAATTTTTACTCGTTCTATTAGAAATTTTAGGCTATTAAAAAATAAAGTGTGTCGATATCACAAATTAAAAGGATTTTACGATTAAACGTAGGTAAAACGGCGATATTATATTTGATTGATGTTGTTGACAAGCGATGATAAATGGTTAGCACTGTCCACTAGTATATAAAACTTTACAGTGAACATTGAACGACACACGTATTTAATAGTGACAGAACTAATAATTACGTACGTATCGTCTCTAATGACTCTACTCTTCCCCTATTATAAATATAATTGTAACATATTAACAGATTTGAACAGAATTTTCTCGCATGTAAAAATTATAGTGCATCACCCTTGCTATAAATTCATGTAAACGTCAAAGTTGCAGCTTACGAATACAATAAATACGGAATGCCCAAAGGACATTTGTATTTGCTTCAAGTTCAATCACGTGTTTCGTATCAAAATTGAAGTTGAAAAAAGTTGAAAAGTACCTTACCTAATATTATCAAGATCACTTTACAATATTCCAAGGTCAAAATCGAGTTTCATTCATAAAAAATTCCAAATATGGTGCCAAACTTGGAATTCATTGAGAAATATACTGACATTTTTTCAGATTTTTAATGATATTTTGGGAAATTTGATATCTATATTTCTGTAAACATTCTAAATTACTTATAATTATTTTAGTACATTCCATGATAAATTCTATGATTTTTTTGTTCTTTGCAATTTTTCTAAAAGTTGACAGTTTTTATGTTGTGTTTGTAACATGGTATTTGTATATTTTTATACAAAGCATTTTTACATAGTATTTTGAAATTCATTTCCTGGAAAAGTCTCAACTTATGGAAAAAATTACAAAGAATAAAAAACTCTTCGAATTCACTACAGAATTTTTCGTAAATAATTTAATGTTTTGCAAAATATTTAGATAACAAATTTCTCAAAATATCAGAAAAAACAAAAAAAATGCTGCTATATTTCTTAATAAATAAGAATTTTTCTTTTTTAGTATTTTAAAAAAAGCTCACAGGTTTGAGCTAGACCGTTCCGAAATTTTCAAGGAAATGTTCATTTAGGATGCCATTTTGAGATCGGTACAATAATATGGGATATAAAACTAAGATTTATTCTTAATATACAAATATTGCTATCACTTTTGTCCATAGTTTTAGTAGAATCTCCATATTCTAATAGCTCGAAAAATTGAAAAGAATATTTACCAATGTTGGCAACATATTCTAATTTCTAACGGAATCTTGAAGAGCGACCTTGAAACAATTTTTTTCAACTTCGATTTTGATACGAAATACTTTGGACGTTAATTGGTTAATGAAAAAAGAAAATCCTTTGTCCGTTTGGATTGTATATGATAAGTGTTTCCTATTTGTTCGTCCGCGATTAAAAATGTTAGCAAAGTAGCATTCTTGTTATTCGCAGAATTATTTATAGAACGTGAAATATAATCTCCATCTTAAACAACCCATCATTTTAGTAACCCAGTTTTGGTGTTATCGATCCTCGCTTCAAAGTTTAACCTAAGATATGGCTGTTCATTGTTTCAATTCCCGAGAGTAATATTACCATGCGTCAAGTTCTTGTTACGCTGTATTAGGGATTTATTCCCTACGGTTATCCAGTATATGTGAGCAAGTGAAGTAACAAGTGAATTTGCTGTTTCCAGGACCATGAAGCTGACGGTTATTGACAATATTACTCCCATTGTGAATGAACAAGTTCATTTCATTAATTATTACGATTGATAGGTTGTTAAGATTATCATTCTGATAGTCACAATTAACAATAGTTAACTTAAGTATCAAATAAGGAAAAGTAAACGTAACATAATATTTATAATAGATTTTATAAATAGCCAACATTTAACGGTGAATTTTGAAATTCGGTCAATCTTTTAATCGCTACTTTAGATGCGTATGCACGTTTTGATCGTAAAAAAGAGAATTTCGTTTTAACATTTTTTAAAAGTTCCTTGTTTGTTTGTATATTCATAAAGAATATGCATTAATATGTGCATTTTGCAAAAAAAACTATCTCTCTTCGTAATTATTTTTGTATGAAATGTGAGTTTAAAAATGAATGGATCTTCGATTATAAAGAAGTAATTAAAGATTAAACGAGAATCTCTAAAGACTACAAAATGAAGTGTAAAGTTTCTAAATTAAAATATATTTATTGGAGACGAAATAAAAATTACATATGTATTCTACAAAAAATTAAGCATTGCTGTTTTTTCGGTCTTGTTTTTATTATTAAAAAAGGTCTTTGTTCACAAGAAAACTCTTGCTTACAAGAAATAGTTTGTTTTCAGAATTCGACATGTTATTTGCATAATTTTGTAAGAGGATGTTTTTATATGAGGATTTATTTGAAATCTATATGTATACACAATTAATTAATAATACGCAATAAAAAGAACAGCAAATAAATTATAATAATATTAGGCATTTAATCAATTGGAAAAACGATAAACAACTATTAAATAACTGTAAAAAATTTAACATTTTTCAAAGAGTTTCTTTGGATTAGAATAAATAGTCATGATAATGTAATATTCGTGGAATTATTAATTAAATATTTATAAAATGTAGCAATATTTTATTGCATCAAAATGGACAAAATGGATTCTAGACAAAGCATTGTCAGGACATTAGTGAAGATTTTTAAAAATGTATTCATTATACATACAATCACCGGTACGTCTTTATTCCGCAATAACCGTATAAAACGAAACTAGAGAATAATTAAAATGAAGTACTTATTTACTTTTTATCCTCTTTAAATGTCTTCTTGAATTTTAAACTTGCGTAGGTCAGTTCATGAATTAAACTGCTGCAGTGCTTCTGTGACTTACTCATTGAATCGATCAAGTTTTATAACTTCTTGTTTGTGTTCAATGAAGACGTATAATAATAGTTAGTATAACTATAAATCAAGTTTATATCAGTGATTAGACTTTAGAAGAATTCCAAATTTCCTGATCGATATAAGCCAACTTATTTTAATTTAGAAATTAATATAATCCATTTTCTATTATCAACTTGTTTTCTATATTATAAGTTAGCATTTCCTTTTAAAATAATTTTAAATAAAAGCCTACGTTTCCCAAAAAGTACTGATAATTTTTGTTATTCATGTCATTAATTGCCAGTACAATTTTGTACACAATTTTTAATATTTTATTAAAAGTACCTATACATCGATTTCATATACTTTTTAAATTTAAAGTATTTTGCTAAAATTTGTAATGATTATATTAATAGTCCGAAAACCAGCAAAAATAAATCATACGATCCGACATTAACGTGAAAAACTACTTCGAATTAACTTATTTTGAAATACCATCAGATAATTCTGGTAAACAAATATTTATTTGCTTGTCTTTTGAAAGGTATTTTTGTAAATATCCTTGCTTCGTATTGTTCGTTGCGTAATATTACTCGGTTCTTTTTGAAATTCTGACGATTGATACTTAAAGACGTAACTGACTTAAAATTATAAAATGAATAAATGAATAAAAATTAATTTTCAAATAATGAGCTAATCGGTTAATATAACAAAAATATCAGAGTGGCTCTATTTCTTCTGCGGTGAATTAAGCAACTTTGAATTTTTACATTTCCAATGTTCAATAAGCATTGAATAAGTTATATTAATACATTGGGCACGTGTATCTCGACCAGCGCCAAATTTCAAAATAATGATGGATATTGTCTTACAATTCAAATAAATGTTCCTGAAATGTGCCAAAAGTACGTCATAAATATTGAACATACTGTTAACAAGAATTCTGTTGATTTTACTAATGTTTCATTAGATCTGTATGATGTAAATTAATGAAAACGAGTCGATTCGTGAAAACAAATTCGTTTGCTTCTAGGATCTTTAATTGATTCTTTAGATATCAGTTTCAACTAACCAGAATACATTTCGCCCAATTCTCTTCATGGTTCTTAATAGATAAAATGAACATATTTATTGCGAAGAAAAAATTTGAATATAAACTTGAATATTATGGCGACAATATAAATAAATAAAAATTAAACAATATTTTAGGTTAAACAAAAATATAAAATGACGACTGCAATTCAACAAAATCGGACAATGACAAAAATGCAAATAATTGTCAACGAGATGAAAATCGCAATTTTTATAATGCTTAGATGACAAAACTAGCTCCATTTATACTTAACCGGGCAATGAAAAAAGAAAGTACGGAGAAACTTCGATTAAAATACTTTACTTCTTTTGCAAAATGGAAACCAAAAATTCTTAAGGAAAATTGAGTTTTCATTAGAATAATCGCAACCGAATCAGTGACCTTATTATCGACATCCAAGTTCCGCCGACAGTCATCATAATATTGTCAGTGTTAAAACGGAAATAGTTTAATGGCGCTTGCGAGGCCGCAGCAAAAAGCGTCCTCGAACTTTCGTACTTGGCGCGAACTTGGCCGGTTTTGCCGAATAAGTAAGAATGTAGGAATCGAAGTGGCGCTCATCGATGCCAATTATCGCGCAAAGGATCTGCTTCGATTTGAGGTCGAGGCAGTCGTAAACCCAAAAACCCAGAAAAAGCTGCACGTGCAAAAACCCCGAAACTAAGGTGGGCATCAGTAGCGTCGCTCGTTTGGCCGCGAAACTTCACGAGCGCGCTCTTAAAGATGCGAAATTTCGAAGTCGGTCTGGCCAAATTCGCTATTTCGAGCCTCCGTCGCGTTTACGTAGCTAAATTAAATTCCGTAAATAAACTTAGGCATAAAAAATACAGGCGTCGAGCGTTAACTGACCAAAGAAACCAGAAGTGACGTTCGCGAATCCGAAAATCGGATAGGAAATGAGTTTTGATATTGTCTATCATTTTTTTGCACAGCTTTTGCAAATGAAGGTAGTGCAATAGTGATTATAGTTGTGGAGTGAAACTCATTGAACAATTCTGTCCAAATAGTTACAGAACTTGGACATTCAAGACAGATAGTGCGATATAATGAAGTATTTAATTAAATTAATGCTAAAATAATTACTTAAGCGGGAAAAATATATTGTTCTTTTTAAAAAATCCTGTTTTTTTTTAGCAAATATTACTTAATTTACGAACAAATATTTTTAATATAACTTAGTTTTTAATACATTTTTAATTACAAGTATCGACCAGTTTCAGTATAAGTATAAATACTATCGGTTAGAGTTTTGGTTATTTTCTGGTCTTAATAAAACTTAATAAAAAATAATTCCTTTAATATAAATTAAAATTAGCATAGGAAAAGAGATGGCGTAAATAATATGAATAAATTAGGGAGCAATAAACGTTAACGTTTTCAACGAATTCAACAATTTTGATCCAGAAAACAGACTTAAATGCACAATAGAACAAGAAAACAATAAACAAATAAACTTCCTTGATACCAAAATTTTTAGACAAAAAGATGGAAGTTTAAAGCATGATTAGTACCACAAAACCACGTGGTCCAGTAGATATATCCATTTTGACTCTAGTCTCCCAATGTCCCATAAAATGGATATGATTTATGGTCTTATTGACCGTGCAATTAAACTTTCTTCCGTTGAATTTTACAAAAATAGTGGCAGAACAAAATTTTTGCCCTAATTCTGTGGTCGCTAGGAAAAACTAGGTAACTATTTAATGGGAAAATGCGAAAAACTGATTTCAAGTTTCATAGATACATTCCTCATTTTTTCATTTAAATTCAACTTAAAGAATCCGCAAACAGTTACACTTAAATGTTCCAACTTTTGCCCAAAACGCATAGAGTTACATAACTTTCCCCTATAAAGTTATATTCGTAAGTTTGTTATTTCTTAAATTAATGCTTGTAAAATGTCATGTAATTAGAATTTTGGCCTGGTAGAGATCGGGTGAATGAAACATCCATCTTATCTTCCGTAGTTTAAGTTTATCAAAACGAATAGTTACCGGGAATATCTTAGCAACCACAGACTTTTTTATTAATTTTAATTTTTTATAAAAGTCATACTACAAGTCGTGTCACGAATAGTGCAAGTTCTGTTTTATTTGATATGCATCCATTTTTTATTTTTATGGCAGTGTTCAAAAATATTCGAAATTTTAGGAAATATTTTTCAAATTTCTGAAAATTAATTATATAGATGACTTTTGTACTTGTTTCATTGATTGTTAACCTATATCCCATAATGAATCGTTATTATATTTGTATTATAACTCATCAACGGATTAATTTGTATAATGAATAGAATTTGAACAGCATGACAATTGTTTTCACAAATGGCTACATCAGTTTTCAGAAATGAAAGAAAATTGATCTACTAATTGCAATATAATATAATATTTTACTAATTTGTAACAAAATATTCTACTCAGATATTTTGAAATCATCAGTGTCAATAAATTATCCAATGATTATTCAACACCAACATGGAATAATTCAAATTTAATTAATCATAGGTGCACAAGTTATTGTCAAACGGCGTACAAAATTATGGAAATATTTACTATCTTCTTTATTGAAATGATTTTCCCTGCGGCATAATTTATCATAACCAGTTTTGTAATAGTCATAATAAATGATCTTAATAAACTTCATATTAATACGAAGATATAACCGCCTTGTCGGAGCGTAATTTGTCAGGAAATAACATGACAGTAACATGAAGTAACATATTTTCTCTAATTTAACCGAATAAGCGTGGTTATATTCCCTCCTGACTAAATATTCGTAAATTGGATATAAAATTAATATTTCGGATGTTTCGAAATTCTAACGAAAGTATGTAATATGAAATCTGGCTTTAGTCGTAAACAAACACATATGCAACAAGTTTTGTAATCATATGATAATAAAGCAATTACAGTTATATTCAACTTAAATGAAACTGTGAGATATTAAAAATGAATAGCGTAATATCAAAGCGTGGATATATTTCTTTAATTTTGCTTTTTTTTATTTAAAATTTCAAAACTAACATTGTTATCAAATTAATAAAATCAATTTAATTAATTATAAATAATAAATATTAAGTTCTCGTTAGTATTAAACATTGTAATTACTGTGAATAAATATATCCAAACTAACCTTTGGCGCTACAAATCTCTACTTTAGAAATGTGCAAGACCGTTTCTCAATACTTTTTAATTAAAAGCAACCTGAAAAATCCAGCTTAATAGAACTTTTTTTTCCGTGATAGTGGAGCTAATCCAGTAAACGAAATGTAGAGTATAAATTCCCTTGACTAGGACCAATCTTTATCAATGCTAAAATGAAACTTGCAAACCTCCCACGAAATAAAAAATACAGACTTTTTGTAAATTTGGGTTCAACAGAATTTTTTTCTATATCATATGTGGCGATCTAAATTAAAAAAAGAATTTAAACGATTTTATTAATGATTTAATTATACCGATTATTATTAAACTGTATTATAAGTTCTGAATCTTGACTTGTATTTCTCCAGATTGATTCTAAGCAAAACAAATGATTTGAATAAATATGATTGCTTAATTTCTGCATTCTCTTATTATCAACTCCTACATTTCATATTAAACTTATTTAATTACATTTAATAGAAGTTTTACCAATTGAATCCTCTAAATGAGACTAACAAAATTAATTTTAATATATTAATAAATATGATATAAATGTTAAAAAACACGTTTTGACATATTCGCCATGAGAATATTTATTGCGAATCATAATGGAATTCTTATTAAAAATTGGCGGACAATGTGCCTCGACTAATCCCATTTTCCCGGAACAAATATTTTAAGATGATTTTAATATACCAATACAAGGTTTTCGAAACCTTTGGATTTTACTATAATCTGGAATTTTTTAAGTTTGAAATGGTATATATTACATCTCCATCGAACCTTTACAATCGCTCAAACTCCATGCAACTACCACTTCCGCGATACTTATCATCAACACCAAAATCTCTTGTATATGACAAAAAGCACAGATAGATAATTCTGAATTTGGTAAATCGGAAAAAATGCAAACTCCATGTGTACACATACTAATTCTAAGTCAAAATAATTATTACATGATATAGATTCTAGTATTCTGAACTGTAAATGCAACATGGAGTCAACGACACCTTTTCCTTTTGTTAAGTGAACTATTGTTACATATTATAACTACTTCTATTTTCCACTTGTTTGAAAACACTTGACCAAACGAATATTTTGAGCCTTCAAACATCTTGATAAATTAAGTTGGGTTAGGAGCAATTGGATGTTAATGAATAAGTAAATTAACAACTTCTCAAAAAATATTTAAAGCTATATGGGTGACTTCACGATAAAGTGCAAATTGGAGTTCCAATATTTCGACTAAAAAAACGTTAAAAATCGGGTTTTTTAAACTTGATTCTTCATGAGCATTACTTACCAAGAAATTATGTCTAGTGGGCGAGCACGAACTCATAATTTGACAAAGTTATGCGCACATGCACTTATTTTGACAAATCAAATTAAGTAATTTATCAAATTAACCATTTTATTCAAGATGGCGAAATTCGTCCGTATTTTATACCCTTACTTGTCCTTTCTACCAGATTACGAATAAAATATACCGGGAGGAAATGGTCCTAAAATAAGAGAGCAATTGAAAATAAGGGTATGTCTACTGTACTAAAAAAACAATGCAAAAATACCTCAAAATTTTTTTGCAGTTTCGAATGTTTACCCAATCATTATCGTTTATACGAAATGGCCTTACAAACAAAAACTAACTTAAATTACATAAAGTGCAACACATGTATGCGTACTTTCAGCTTTAAGTTGTTTTTTCTCATTCTGGTCATGAAACTATTAAGTAAAATAAAATACTACAAATCAAAGTTATAGGTGTCACTCGTAAGAATATTTTCGAATTTTGGTTTCTCTGAATACGTCGTTCCAATCTCGAGAAAATAAAATAAAAACATTATCTTACAATGTAAATAATTAAAAATTTCATATTATGTCACTAAGATGCAATAAAAGCTTATAAGTACATGTATACATTTTAATATTGCAAATGTCTTAAAAAGTCAATTGTTATAACTACGTGGAAAAGAGAACGCGCAAATATTTTATTAATACGATTATTAGCTCTCATTGACCACAAAATTTCATCGAATTAAAAAAAAAAATATTGAAATATACTAACTGAAATCTGTAAAACGTTCCCTGAGAAAAACATCAATCTTCAAAATTAAATTACATACTACACAATTAGGTGAAAAAACTGAATGTAAGCACGTAGTATATCAATTTATCAAAAGAATAAGAACAATGTCCACCCCAGAACAAATTTTGTAACTACCAGTAATAGAGCTAATAATGTCAACGAAAAGAAAATTCATGAATTTCTACAGAACACGTTTTATAATATATGTAAATATAAAAGAAAATAATATTTGTATGTATATAATATAGAATAATAGACATGAATTAGGCTTAGGTATATTTAATATGTAATATATATTTTAGGAGTGATCGTCATCAATTTGCACTTTATTTTGACACGACCCATATAATACAGATTATTCGTTTTATCAATAAACTGTTTATACAAAGCTACTAGTGTTAAATTTTTCAAAAGAATAACTTTGTATAAGTTTACAACAACATCTATTTTATATCTTAGTGAAGAATAATTCAACGCAGCACATTTTTGTTGAGAGATAAAATTATTAGATTCTGTTTTACACATCCCAGATAATGGACTGTCGATAAACCTGATAGAGAACTTAGTATTTATTCCAACTTTTTGCTCTACTTAAATTCTAAAAAGTACTGGGATTTTTTGAGAAAGTGTAAGAGAACCTATTACATTTTTCAAATGAACACTGTCTAATCATCTACACAAATCAGAATGTTACTAAGTGTTTAACTGAAAATACCATCTTCAAAATTCTACGAAACCTACAAGATCAAACTCACCCCTCATAACGACGGTTGCACCTAGCACCAACGAAAGATTTTTACATTTTATCGAATTCAGCAAGATCCATAAATCACAGTGTCAAAGTTTCATGAAAAATTCTCATCTCTTAAAAGTTCGCGTCCTTGCACCTTAATACATCTTGCAGATTAATGAGAAAGAAAATGAAAGAAAGAAGGAGCGTAAAAGCTCAATGACAAAGCCTGCATATACAGTAGTGGAAATGCTTGGTAACAAACAACATTGAATAATGATTAAACTGAGCTGTTCTACGTGCGTTGCAACGATGCAGAATAGGATTGCTCCATAGCGGTGTCTCGATTTGGACAATTCTACGAGATTTACGCATGATGCATTGTTTGGATAAAGAAAGTAGAGTAAACAAAATTTGTGTGGCCATAACAAAAGGTGCTGCTAGTTTGTCGCTTGTGAAGCTGAAATTGTTCAGTGGCTTTTGCCGGGGGTGTTTACCTGCGCTGATTATCCCGTTCGCAATGCGTGGTGAAAGAAATAGTCGACTAGTTTCCTCGTTGGACGGTACACATTGTCGTACGGACATTAAGTGTTGGACAGGCAGTGCGAATGGATCAGGTGTAAGTTTAGGTCTCCCTGCTGTCGTTCGCAAACATTCACATTTTTTATTTTAGCACTCTCAGCTCACCATTAACCAATACAAAATGTACATGAGGAGAAACAAAACACTTTAACATAATACATATCATTCACGATGTAACTGAAAACTCCCGAGGGATAATTTTGGGATATGTAAAGAAAACAATGGATGTAGGAAAACACTAAAACTAAAAAGATAGTTGTAATAAACTTGCTGAGGGCAGAATGTAATCTTTAAAAAATCTGTATTCTATAAGTTTATAAAATTTGCGTCTGATCTACCTAAAGCAACTATCATTTTTCTAGAAAAATTTAAGATGTACTTGCGTGGTAACTTCGGCAGAGCAAAACTACTCTACATTACAAATCTAACCTAATTACTCTGCGGATGTATTTACAAATCCTTAAACTGGAGAAATATAGTCACTTTTTCAACAAAATCCTACTTACTTAACAACGATATCTCCGCATGAAGAATACGTTTTGGTAGTAAACACGGCTATTATTGACAAATTACAACATATAAAGACAAATATATGTATCGAAAGTGTTATCACGTTGACAATTATCAGGTGTTTTCATGTTATGTATTACGAAACTATTTCAGACCGACAATAACCGATTTGACTCAGTTTTAAAAACCACCTGAAAATTGGGATATGAGTGTCATTACTACATCAGATTTTTTATTAACCCTTTAAGGACTGGAGGGACATATTTGCAACACCGGGTTGAACGTCGACAATTTGTATATAAACGCATTTGGAAAAATTTTATCTCCACGGTTTCTAACGTGAAATTTTATCCTCTTTCAGAATCTTTCAATAAAATTTTGATAAAATGAACCGCAAAAAAGTTATACATGTTTTTTTGTAAAAAAACATGGTTTTTACATTTTCTTTGTTATTATAACATCACTTTCACCACGAAAAGGCGTTGGAAAACATGTCTATGGTGAAAATATCGCATCCGTGGACCCACAGGATTAATATGTACTGTGCGCCAATTTGTAATTCAAGATGGCGACTTCCAAAATGGCGCCTGGAATCTCAAAATTCCTTTTAAAACTTAACAAATTTCTTTCTTGAAAACTATCGAACAGAAAATTTTATTAGACTGAATTCATACACTTTCTGATTTTTCAAAAATTCGAAAAATCGAAATTTTGAAAAAAGTCATTTAAAAAATCTGAATTTAATTTTTAAAAGTTTAGTTTAATTTTCATGAAAACTATATATATAGACATTAGAGAACATTTCCTTAGAACAAAAATGTCTTAGAATTTGCTGAAGAATCTTCTCAAATTTTTTTCAGATTTTTTAAATGACTTTTTTGAAAATTTCGATTTTTTATTTTTTGAAAATTCAAAAAGTGTATCAATTCATTCTGATAAAATTTGAGAGCATTCTTTGTTAAGTTTTAAAATAAATTTTGAGCTTCCATGCGCCATTTTGGAAGACGCCATCTTGAAATTGGCGACAGTACATTTTAATCCTGAGGGTCCACGGACGCGATATTTTTACCATAGACATTTTTCCTAACGCCATGCCATTTCGTGGTGAGAGGGATGTTTTAATAACAAAAAAAAATGTAAAAAACATGTTTTTTTACAAAAAAAAACGTGTATAACTTTTTTGCGGTTCATTTTATGAAAATTTTATTACCAGATTCTGAATTTTACCGTAGAAACCGTGGAGATATAAATTTGTCCAAAAGCGTTTATATACAAATTATCGACATTCAAATCGGTTTTGAAAAGATGCCCCTCCCGTCCTTAAAGTGTTAACAAAATAAACTACATAAATCGAACAATAAATACATTTATAATAAAAAACATTATCAAAACTAACATGACACTAGAGTGTATCTAACAGAAAACTATGAAGTTAGACGTCGGTTACGTTAACATGATCGATACTTGTTAGACTATTCAAACTCAATGCGATATCGTTACCGGAAGACAAAAGGCCTCTGATCCGGAAGTGGCCTCTTCGGACTGGGCGACATATTCCCGTTAAGAACCACACACTGACAACCACATAAAAAACAGGTAACAAACGGACACCAACACAAAGAAACACGTAAACGTAAAAAACTGAAGAGAATTTAAGGGGGGCATGAAATAAAGAAAGTGATCTTACCGGTATCGACAATTACGTCGATAAGGTCCATGCTTTTGGCGAAGGCGTCCTTGAGGTTGATGTGATGGAAGGACACGATGCTGCCCTCGCGCTTAGCCCTCTCGAGGGCCTCGCGGCGCTTGATCGCCTTGTCGCGGCGCATCTGGTTCTTATAGAACTCGGCAAAATTGTTGACGATAATGGGAATGGGTAACGCGATTACCAGGACACCACATATACAACATACACTGCCAATCACCTTGCCCAAGGGAGTGGTCGGATAAATGTCGCCGTAACCTACGGTCGTCATGGTGATGCCTGCCCACCAGAACGTCTCCGGAATGCTTATGAATTTGGTCCCTGGCTCTTCCTTCTCGGCGAAATAGGCGAGGCTCGAGAATATCAGCACTCCCATCGCTAGGAAGAGCATAAGGAGTCCGAGTTCCTTGTAGGAGTTGCGCAGCGTAAAGCCCAAACTTTGCAAGCCGGTCGAATGTCGAGCCAACTTAAGGATTCGAAGGATCCGCATGATCCGAAATATCTGCACGACCCGCCGGACATCCTGGAACTGATCGGTCGCGTTCTTGTTTGTCTCGAGGAGGAATAGGGAGACGAAGTAGGGCATTATCGCCAGGAGATCTATCACGTTCAGACCTCCTTTGAAGAACTTCCACTTGTCGGGAGACGCGCTGAACCTTAACACGTACTCGAGAGTGAACCACGTAATGCACACGGCCTCGACCACCGCCAGCTGCGGATTATCTTGAAAATTGCCCTTCTCGTCGTTCACTTGCATACTAGGAATAGTGTTGAGAGTAAGCGCTATCGTCGATAGCACAATAAAGAGAATTGATATCACAGCTATCACCTGCAAAGTTACCAGTTTCGAAGGGATTTTTAGACTCCGATGCTCCTTTCCGACGTTATTAATTGCATCATCAACCATTATTTTCATAGAATTCATTACACAGGTCAACATGGTTTTGTTCTTGGGAAGCTGTAGGTCATTTCCCACGTAATTTTTTCATACAATCAGAATCCAAAGTCAGAAGTGGCCCATCGCGTCAGAATTTTGAGATATTTGAGGTTATTTACTAGAAAAACGCGTTTTTTTGCTATTTTTGAGGTCATGTACAGAAGAGTTTTTCCTTTCGTTGGATCATGTGATACTACTCTTTTTCTATAACCCTTAGCGGCCACTGGGGGTTCATTTGTGCCCCAGGCCTCGGAGAAGTGAAATTTTGAGGTCTAAACCTTCGAAATTGTTACAAGTAACTATATCTACCGATAGTAGAGGGTTTTATCATATGACCACAGTACATAGGAAGCCAAAAGAATACGAGGCGAAGCTGTTAACGAGCGTCTTCTCGGCGTACACATGTGCCCTCGTGTGGCCACAACCGCTATTCAAAAAGTGTCAATTTCTTTTATGTCCACTCGTTTGCAGTGCTATTACATAAAACGAGGTATGTTTTTGATATTATAGTGAAAAATAAATTTTTTCAATTCTTGTTTTTGTGTAATTTTGTTCAGCCTGCAAAGCTCCGATATGCGACGAACATCGATTTGTTTTGTGCGCGACGTGCGCTGGGCAATGAAAATAACTGGATAATATGGGCTAGATATTTTGAAAAACCATTAAAGTTATCATTTTTTGTCACATAAAGTAATTTAATATATATATATAATAATAAATAAAAAACATTAACATTTTGAAGCATTTTCAATAATTAACCATGATTTTGAGTACAAATAAAACAAAAAAGCAAATTTTATAAATTGCAATTTTTCCTTCCAGTATTTTTGCGAAATAAATATACTTTTTGAAAGATAGGCGAATACTGCTATTTTTTTATGGTAGTGGTATATGTTGTACGTACAATCCGAAAATTTTAGCCCTTAATATTAGAAAATGACGGAGTTATGACTTTTTTGCTAAAAACGCCATTTTTTCAATTTTTTTACATATGACCAGTTTGAAGGACTATTTCTGTACATTAACGGGTAACGATCATTAGGAATGTTGAAAAACACTTTAACAAATGTGAATCAACCGGTTACAAGTCTTTAAATACTCATATATCTCGTAAAACGACGTTTTTGGACGTGGGGTACACCCGTATACCGTGTGGCCGCTCAGGGTTAATACGGGATGCGCAGAATTCCATTACGACTTTTCTTCATCAAGATACGCCAATCTGAAATTACGATATACATGTAAACAAATTTACCTTGAAATGCTCTTGGAGAACAGGCTCAAGGTCAAATTCAATCTCTCGAAACCTATACAAATATAAACAACCATATAAAATATGGATACTAATAACTAAAATCATGTTTCAGTGATGTTATTTTTTTGATAACGTTAATGGAATACATCTCGTAATTTCAAAATGGCCGCAACTTTGTAAGAAAAAATCTTAGATGATTGAGTAAAACCTTATTTTGAAGGGTAAAGGTAGTACTAAAAGATGCAAATAATACAGAAGGCAAAAAAAATTGTTCTGTACGTAACCTCGTAACCTCAAACATAGCAAAATAACGCGCTTTTCGAGTACATGACCTCAAATATCTCAAAAACCTGACGTGATGGACCAAGTCTGACTTCGAGTTTGGATTCTTCGCATATAATTACGCCGGAAATGACCCACAGCTTCCCAACAACATCCAAGATCCTCTTTTTTGTAGACCTGTGTTATCGATGCATGTCATTCAGAAATATGGTAAGTTCCGTTCAATTAAACCGTTTTTACGTTTCAATAATTTCATTCAAGCCAATTAAACTCCTCACTGTATCGAACATGAGCTTAACGAACCTCTAGGTTAATACGTTTCTTTGAACGATTTCAAACAAATCCAATTGCCAATGGATGCCCGTTATATAACTCGTTACATGATTAAATTATTGACTGATGCGAATAAATCAATCAACCCGAAATTTGTTTCAAAACTCGGCAACAAGGAGATAACCAACTGCAACTATGCATCATAAATTGTACATCGTGCGAGAAGTAAATAAAAACGCGATAAAATTGAAAGTATAATATTGAATTTTCTCCGGAAAAGTGGCTTCATTAAGGATATTTATTGTATGATAGTCAAATGTATAATTAATACTCTGAATTTTGGCAAAAACGCAAATTTGTTGACACTTAAAAAATGTCATCTAATAAGACGCGCGACCACTTTGGTCTAATTAATTTTTCGACAAAAATCTTGGAAAAGTTTGAAGAGCGTACTTTTAATCTTGAAGGATGTACAAGTTATTAAATTCTATTAAAAAATGGCCATATTGTGCTTCTGATTTGTTTTGTAGTAAAATAGTGACCCCAAAAACACCCGAAATGAAGTGAATGGATGGCAGTTTTTTCAAGTTAATAAATCTTAGTAAAATCTTAAAAAGAAAACATAATTAAATACAAAAAAAAACTTGAAATTTTAAAGCCCAAAGTTTAGCTTTATTATTAAAAAAAAATATTACTAAATCTAACATTCCGCACATTTTCATGACGCATTTAACTGTTTTAATATGCACATTCTTAAATTTTATACTTTTTAAATAAAATTCAATATTCTCACTTTTAATTCCATCAATGAAAAATAAATAATAAACGAAAATAATCGGAAATACTTTATTTTCAAAACGCCATCTTTAATTCCGACAGGTTTTTTATAAAACAATTTTAGAAAACTGTTATATACTTACTTGTCATACGATGTACTTTCGATATTGTAAAGTTATAGCAAGTTATCTCATCATTGCCAGTTATTTACAGAAAAGTCAAAATATCGCAGAACTCGCAGAACTTACCATTTTTCTGAATAAATATTGAGAAATAAGCAATCGTGTTAGTCTACACGGAACGAACGCTTAAGCCAATTGTACAGACATAGTACTGTTTTCCAAGATGAGTACTGTTTTCCAGTCAAAAATATGTATTGTTTAACAAAAATTATATTGGTATTTCACAGAAATTGTGATTAAATTCTCTCAGAAAAATTTACTTTGTGTAACTATTCGCGATTAAATTTGTCAAATTTTGAAAAAATGTACCAATTCTAAAAATAATTTGAATTTATGCCAAGGCCGTTTTTTGGCAATATGGCATCAATTAACGGTGCACAGTGTGCCTTCCGGTCCATAAATACAAAACTTTTCATTTATATTCAAGCAGATGAAAGTTCCGATAACCGCGAGACCTAGAAAGATTATGGCATCAATATTCATCCGTCGTTTCCGGCGTGGCGCTTGTCTTCATTTCCTCCGATCGAAACTATGTTTTTTCTCTTTCATTCAGGTTGGGGCTTCACACAAGAAGGCATACAATACCTAGCCGTACACACTGGCGTATCCCCTCCAAACCGCGCTCCTCTATATGATCTTTTAAAAGCTGGGCGGTTCGTTTTCCGAAAACGCTTGAATTATCGCTTCGGGTTACGTCAACGATAATTTAGAGAAATCGCCGGTTGCCTCATACGAAACAAACGTTTATCCCAATGGGATAGAAATAAATAAGTAAACAGCGATTGGAACGTGCCTTCTGAGATGAAATTTCGAAAAAATATTTCTGTGATGTACGATTGTTCTCATTAAGTTTTCATAAAAATAGAACGAATCAATTTTTAACGAGTAAGAATTTCAAAAAAATTTAAATGTTCAGACATGAAATTGTCTAGTTTCAAAATGTTTTCCGAAAAATTGTATTAAAATTCTTGTTCGGGCAGTATCTTCTATTTGTCTAAAATAGAGAGCAAGGTGGAAAATCTACACTGATTAAAATTCGATTTTCTTTAATATAGATAACGATTATGGCATTTTTTATTTTCTCTCGTTGGAATAATGCCAAGAAAACCATCTGATATCTGAGCTGAATTCCCAAAATCTTCCTTGATCGAAATTCATGGCGGGATTTCGACCACAATTTCCTTTTAGGATTTCTTCATTTTATCTCAAAAATGGCTAGATTTTTCATTTGTTAGCTAAGTGAACTCATTATTAATTAAACGCAACTTGAATGACCTCTAATCGTTTTATATCAACTTAATTGAGGTACTATATCATCAAAATACGAAACTTTTTTATTACATTTTAACATCCTCTAATGTCAATTGAAAATAATTTTGTACATTGATGAAGCTACTAACTTATAATGTCTCTATTATTTTTTTCTGATCCTATCATAATCTTATGTTCTTTTTATGACCTCTTCTCTTTATACCTAATTCATTGTATTAAACATCAAATGCTGACAATTGATAAATACTTTTTGTATCCTATGTTTAATCAGTTTTATTTCAGGTTTTTATAATTTAATTGATGGATTTCGGCAACTTTGAAAGTATGTAATGGAAATACATGTATAAAAAGAAAAACAATACAAAAAGAAAAAAAAATAAAGGTGAATGGCCAATAAGAACCACACTAGAATTCAGTGTCTTAGTGCGTTCTTAAACATGACAAAAACAAGAATTATAAATAATACATTAAAAGGCTACATTCACCAGTTGATTACATCGGTACTATCGACCTTGCGCTACACAGCAGCTTTTTTAAATATGTATCGAGCAATGCCTCCATGCCACAAATATAGTTCAGAGTCGATAGTTTAAGGGAACTCAATACAAGTCCACAGTGTACTCAAATTAGCCGTGTCGAGGCCTACTATGCGCTGATCAAAGATTCTGAAAAACTGTCATTAAAAGAACTTTTCCACTTGAGCATCTAAGTCCAGGTTTCGAAAGTAGATGAGCCTTCTATTAACAAGAAAGTAATTGTCCTAACTTGCAGTATTTTTCATATTTCATAACTTGCGAATAAACATCAAGTACTATAGACAACTTCATGCTAATGTTTCAAAACATTGCCTGTTTAGTCTTTTTGAATATTTCCGTAAGAGTATTGTATTTGCGTCTAACTCTCTTTGTTATATGAGTAATTCCACAAATTTTTTTATATCAAATTCTGGTGATTCTGATTCTGGCGATTTAAGGCATTATCAGTCACATGCACGATTTTATAAATTTTCAACTTTTTAGTCATAGATATTAATAATATGTACATAAAATTTATAATTTTATTACGATTGAGGGTACAGTATAGTAATCTTTACCTTAAGGTTATGTAAAAAATAAATAATTTTTTATTTTTCTGACCATGGTATCAGGACATATTCAACACCTACATCCTTATATTGCTCATTTTTTATTTTCTTCACTCACCCTCTAGAAGTATTCCATTTTATGAAAACAAAATCGGATGAAATAGGCTTACTTGAACTATATTCAAATGTGTCTACAAAGACTTAAGAAATTTAGCATTATTTTTATATGGAAAAAAGATAATTTATATCATTTTTCCCATAAATTCGTCTAGCTGAATTTAATTTATTTTTTGCAAATCGTCAAAATTTTTTGCAAGGGGTTCCTGAATGCCCCGAAAAAATTGAAGAACATTTTTTACTGATCTATTACGGTTTTCAATTCGACATTATTTTACCATAAAATGAAAAAATTACTGTTTTTATTGGTTTTCTTATGGTAACCCATCACCAATCTCTTCTCCATTTTTTTAACAAACATGTTTGACTTTCTGCATATTTTACAAACGGAACGAGAGGTGACAGACCGAAATTTTTAAAAGTTTAAACATAAAGATGATGTTTTAGAAAGAAGATGTTTTTATAAATACTGCAGTAACGTAAGTAATTTTTTTAATCCGTCTATTTTAGACGAAGTGAACAAAATAAAAATAATAGACTGTTGAAGAAAATCCGAATAAACCACAATCACTTCTGTTTCGCCTGTTTTTTTCGAATAGAATTCGTATAACGCGGTTACTAATTACTCGATTTAAGTATATTACCTCTCATTCTTTTTGGGAAATATATAATAATACAAATATATTTGGTAAAGTTGTGGAGGAATGATTATTGCCGGGTTATTATAAGGAAATCCCCAAAACTGTTATTTTTGCATTTTACGGTAAAAAAGTCGAATTAAAAACTGCAATACATTAAAAAACAAATATTTTCTGTTCTATTATTCAGAATCCCTTAAAAAGAAATATGCAAATTTGCCAAAAAAATTAGACTCGGCTGGATGAAGTTACAGGAAAAATTTTTCATTTTAAAAACAATGTTAAATTTCACTCCTTTATAGGCACGTGTTGATCTAGTCCAATTGGGACTATTTTTTACATATTTTTTCTCATATTAAGAAACATTTTTGGAGGCTTAGATCCAAGAAATTCGAAAGTTGTGAGAAAATCATTCGTAATAGAATGCAAAATCTTCCGTTTACAATGCCAATGACAACTACAATTGACCGTTTAATATGTCTCAATAAATAGAGCGCTAGAACTGACCTAGGAAAAGAATACTAAAACTAATAAGAAGCTAAATAAGCCAGTAGCAAATATAGAATATCGTTTGGTTATTCTCTGTTATCAGTATTTTGTTTAATTGAAAAAACAGCGAGAAATAGTTCGCCTACATTTTATAGATCAATAGATATTTGTTGTTAGATTAATTTATATTGAAATACAATTAAATAATGTTAAGTAAAATATGAAAGATGTACGTAAATGTTTTTGTAAAAATTTTAAAAATGTGGACTTCTTGGTTTCTGAGTTAATCTAACATAATAGATGCAGTTGGGCAAGTACCCGAAAGTAAACTAAATTTGCAGTCGTACGTTGAAAAAATGGACCATAGATCCAAACATCAAAAGAGTCCTGAAATTAATTAGAATTTTTCAACTTGTATGAATCAAAGGTACCATAAAATAACTGGTTCTGAATTATTTTTCGTGTTGCGCGCCATAAGAAATCCTCCATAAGAATGACACAACAACAAAAAGTGATTCATTTTGGTGCTTAGCTATTCAAGTATTTAGGTCAGTGTTAATTTATAGAGGTAGGCAAATAAAATGTATTACTACAGAGCATACAAGTTAGAAGTTATTAAAATTAGTTAGGATGCTAGATAGAGTCCGACTTATAAAGCGGCCTCTGCCCAGAGCACTATTTAACGTCAAATTATTTCTACTAGGAAAACTCTAGTACAAAACTAAAAAATTACATAGGCGAAGTTTGAGCGATTTATTATGTTTGAATGTTATTTTCTTATGTAGGTATAAACAAAACCCTCTATAAATTGTGCACATGTTGAATTCTTATAAACCTTATAAAATACGCCATCAATATTTTTATTCAAATTCTGAAAAAATATGTGGAATTCACTCGTGCACAAGAGATCCCAGAAGTGGCAGATCATGATGCTCAGATCTTTTCAGTCAAATTAAGCTTTCATATATCTGGATTAGCAGTTCAACTCGTGAGTTTGCGTTAGTGTTGTTATAAAATATCCGGCCTTACAAATTATGCTCACTAATATATGTTTCCGAAAACTTCATCTCAAAAGTTCAAAAGCTATCGGTTCCAATCAAAATCAGTAAATATGCATGAAATGCTTTTTGGCAAACGTCGATGAATCAGAAAACGACTTGCGCCCACGCTCCGATAAAAAGCACTTACGTCGAGCACGAACCCTCACATACGATGCGCTCGCGTAATTGCTAGCATATTAGCGAGGAGCGGTGTCGAGAAGGGTATGAAGTGATGCCTGGTAATCGCGTGTAATCCTTTCTCCAATATCATCGCATAGCGCTTTATGATAAAATCCCCTCGTGTTACATGCAAGAGGTAGAATATGATAAATTATGTATACAAGGCTAATAAAATATAATTCGTGTAGTTAACACCACCTAGAAATAAAGCAAACGTACGTTACAAATCGTAAGAGTCTTGTATGGGGGGTTTCGGGGTCGGCAAACGGATACTGGGTCTTATATAGCTTCGGTGCGTTCGACTTGGCGGCATTTTTCGCGATAACCTTGGAAATATCAACATGCGGTTATCGACGATCGATGCGTTCGCTTTATGTCGGGAAATCACGCAAAGCTACCGTAGCCGACTTTGTTAACGATTTTTTTGTTCATTCTACGATCTACTAAGTTTGTACTGCACCGTTGTCGATTGTGTCGTATTCAAACACTAGCAAAACTGTACTAAATTAAACGGGGAGACCGTAAAGCTCGCTTCGGGCGAGGATTTCCTTCGCGCCCTTGAATTCAGTTTGTAATTACTTTCGAATTTACTCCGAGCGCTGATGTTATTTGATCGATATGATACATTTCCGATGTAGAATACAAAATAAACAGTTCGTTAATCAATCGCGACTCTAGTCACCCATCCGCTACGCGTGCTTTTGTGAAAAGCTCGTCGTCACAATGAAAACAATAAGAATTCTGGCGTCGATGCAGTCCATAAATTCCACGTACGTCTGACCTAAATCATCTAACGACAACGTTTGTAAACAAACTGGCTAAAATTGTAATTTCCTTTTCATTGACAATACTCGAGTTTTTGAATGCGATTCAAAATAAATATGCGTCGCGGAGCACTTTACGAAATTTCGAGTCACTTTCGACAACGTCATTGTTAAGTGATTCTATCCGGCGATGTTGGCATTCGCGCAATTTACGCGTTTCTACCGTGTAACGATCCGACGACTAATCGATCTTTTAAAAACCAATTTTCGTGCGTCAAATTATCGATAGTTTGAAAGGCGGTCGACTAGCAGCGACGTTTATTGCAAACAGATGTTTACGACATTGTAAACATATATAACCGGCCGTACGACGATACTGCTCCCGACCGCATCAACGCTCGTTCGTTTACCTTCCGAGGTCGTAAAACCCCGATGGGAAGAAACTTTACGATCTCCCGTAGGAAATTTCGACGTGAAAGAAAGAAAAGAGTACATTAGTAATACCTATGCCTTGCACAGTGATAATCGAGTCGCCTATTGTTTGTAACGAGCTAATGCGAGCACGTTACTCTATATCAAAAACTTACATGCCGTTTTCCTGCAATCTACCGGTAATATTTGTTGTTAGTAAATCAGCTACGTTTCCGAGATTCCCTTCTCGATGGAAAAAATATTGTTAACACTTCAACTATTTGTTACGAAACGAATCTCAAGTTTACATATTCCATATAGACGATGTTAACTACTTTTCAAAAATTAATAGTCTGAATTGTTGATCCATCGGAAAGGAAATCACGCGTTAGCAAGAAATCAACTGCATGTCTAATCCGAATCGTGAAATACCTTTGTTTGAAATTCAAGTTCCCAGCATGAACTGTAAACATGATAGGTTTTGAATGCATGATGAAGAGCTATTGGTCCAGCGAGGGTAAAAAAAAATACGGCAGATCCTTTTTTCCGCTACCTCTGCCAATATATTCGTAACGTACGTGACTTTTATCTGTAGTCATTGATTGCCGAACACGAGTCGAATCAAGCTCAGTCGTTGTAAACCATTTGATTATTTTACTCTGATGTTATTCTTTTTCAATAGGAAACTTGCGCAAAGTATCTCTAGTAAAACAATCCGTGCTTAGACGTCTATCTAATGAAACATAATGCTGAAGTGTTCCTCGTGTATATGCTAACTGAGAACTATTGACTAAAATGCAAGCAGCAGTGTTAATTAATAATAGATGTTTACAATAGTTATTAATTAAACTAAAAGTTATAAATTAAACTTAAAGGTAACAAAATGTATATCAAACAGAGTATCTTTAGGTTCTACCGTATTTAATCAGTAAAGTCGTGATATTTGGTCAAAGCAATTAAAATGATGAATCATGTATTATATACAGAGCTGCTGCAAATGGATTGCTTTCGTGTCATAGAGAATGTGGTTTCGTAAAGATCCCAATTGAAAGTTAATGTTAATGTTGTAAAGTTTTCAAATAAAAATGTTATCATGTCTATTCGATTGGGATATAACTACAGAACACCAATAACTAAAACAGGCTTATCAACACTATACAGCTACAGCATCTACATTTTAGAACACGAGATATGTTCAGTAGAGGTATTATTCAAACTAAATTCAAATCGGTTTACACGACTTTGCATTGTTCGCTTCAAGTTATGTCCGAAGAAACTCGGCGTATGGGATCACCGAAAGATAGAAAATTGGTAAGGATTGATTACTCACCCTAGCAGCAATGGATGTGGTCGGCTTTTCCAGCATATCCCAGAGATACTTTTGGTACTGCGCGCATTTGCCATCACCAAACTCCTCCTCCTCTTCCTTTCGCAAAGATTCGGCTTCTTTACGCATTTCTTCGTGAACGTGTTCTTTCCTTTGATGATATTTGTGCTGACAGCAGGTCTCGAGGTAGAGTTCATCGACACCCCAGTACTCCAGGTCGTCGCTGAAGGCCAGCACGCACATCTCGTCGACGATGTGGAGCTTGCCAGTACGATAGAAATTAAGGATCGAGCTGAAGGATTTTGGATGCCGATCGAAGAAGTATTCGTTATCGACGAGGGAGTAGTCGTCGCATATATCGACAATTTCTTCGTGTGTGTTGCAATCGCGAAGGCGACCGAGGCGGGTATGTGGCAATCGTTCGAGGGTACGCCACAAGACCTCGTGCTTGACGCCGCCGACGTTGATGGAGACTCGCCTGTTTAGCGCCTTGGATCGCATGATCATGAAGGGTTCCGGGGGCAACGAGGTCATGGAAAAGGCCTTTTCCTCTTTATCGAGAGGTTGTTCCGGGAACAAAGGAGGGCTCGGGAGCGGTGGCGGCAGAGGTGGTGGCGGTGCAGGCGGTGGTGGTAGAGCTGGTGGTATCGTGGTGCGCTTGGGGGAGGCGAACACGGCGTAACGAACTTCTTTGTTCCCCGGTGGTGCAGTGATGGTTGTGGTTGTGATCGCGCCTCCCGCATTCTGGCCTGCCGTCATCGTCGCTCCCGAGGTGAAGAAAGAGGTTCCGGTGCCGGAAACAATATCGAAGCTGAACACCGGATGTTCGACCCTGCTAGCCAGAATGTTAGGCTGCTGTTGTTGAAATGGACCCGTGTTCGGGCACATGTTCGACCCCGTTCTCCCGAGCCCGTTGTTCCCATTCCGATCCGGCTCCACGCCTGATCCACCGCCTTCGCCCGTGAACCTCCTGTCTTTTATCATCAGACGAATCTTTGCAGCCGGCTGCGAGGTCTATTTCACAGCGGGAAGCCTCCACCCGTCGTCCTTCATCCACCGGCACAACCGCTCTCCAGCTCCGACGCTGTCGTCACGGTGATTACCTTGCGCCACGGCGTCATAATAGCCTGCAAAATAGATTTCGAGTACGTTAGAGGGTGATAACACTTTCATCGACGTGTGTAAATATCTTCTACGCTTTAGTGGACCCTTGGAACGATAAGGGTACTTCGTTAGACGCCGAGGGATATCTATACCAGGTTAAATAGATTTCCTAACGTGACCATTAATACCGTGATAAGATACCATGAAATGAACTTGAATTAGATTGTTTTGTTTCACGTTACTATCAATTAGATTAATTTATATCATTGTTTCAGTCTATTTTCACGTATATACAATGAAAAATTGGTAATTGGTTAATGGCCCAAAATGTGCTCTTTCTAACTTTTTCATTTTCTTAGAAAAATACTGATATAAGCAAAAAAAGTTTCAATTAAAAAATGTGGGACCTAAAATTTTTTGCAAAAAAGCTTGTTCGTATTTTTTTTTTCGTAAATATAAAGTAAAGCACATAAAGTAGAAGTAAACTTTACTTCGCGTGAGTTAAGTTATTGCGTTCTTAATTAGTTAGAGGTTAGGCTAGTATTAAAAGATGGGGTCGATGGCAGAGTTCACGCATTGGTCCCTGTCCAGAGCATTGGTGCGGGGAATCCACGTTTGTCCCCATTTTTTCTGACCTAACTTCCAATCTCCTTTTTTTAGACCTAACTTCCAACTCCCTTTTTTGTAACCTAACCTTCAACCAATAAGCACGAGTGAGACTTGAACTTATATGAAATTTAGGATTCATATCGATATTACGACAAAATTAATAAAACGTTTCGCTTTTTTATACCTTTTTCAAGTTGGCGCCTTCATTATGCACGACTGCAAATTCTTACTATCATATTCGTTATCAGGCGACAAAAATTAGTGCAAATTGTGAAAAATAAATTGTTTTAAGCGGACTCCCGGTTTGCTTCTTTCAGAGTTCTACTGAATGGGATTCATCTTTCTTGGATAACGTGAAATCTACTGTATGAATCCTTTTATTGCCTATTTTTGAAGGGATAAACTAATCCGCACGATGTCACCTCAAGGTTATTCCTTGGGCGCCCACTCCTTTCTATTCCCCTTCTTCTAGAATACTATTTCCTTTATCCTCTATCGACAGTTTCTCCTGTAGATGGTAGACCAGAAATCGTTCACGGTACGTGAGTTAAGAGGATGGGAGAGTAGAAGGGGAAAATGCGCTGCAATCGGTCCCATGGTGGGAGGCACAAGATGTTCAATGCACCGTTATGCGGTTTAGTTCATCGGCCTCAAGGAAATGACAACGGAAAATAAGTCAGTGTCAGCCTCATGATATAAAGTAATCTTCTAATTCAAAATTGTGGCTCTACTTAGGTTTTTGCACACTTTACAGGTTGGAGCACTATTTTAAAATTCTTTTTTTATTTAAAGCAATTAAGACATATTTCCTTTGGATGCGTAATTAAGGACTGTTTACGCTTAAACTGATCTACTTAAAACAACTGTATGCAAATTTGTATTCTAAGGGGGGAAACGACTACAGCTTCTTTGATATCCATACAGTGCCGTGCATTTCATACAAAGCATTTTTTATAATATTTGCTGATATCAAAATCAGTAAATGAACACTTACTTTAAACCGATTGTCTATGTTTTCGAATATACAGAACGACCTTTTAAAAGTCAAGCGATGTTAACGAGCCATAAAAAGACAAATGTTCATTCGCGCCAATAACATTGGTAAAACGTCTCAACTAATTAAAGTATGTCCGATCTTTCAAATAATTTAGCATCTCGGAATTTTAAATACAAGGATTTTCTTCTCGAGATTTTATAGTCGACATTTCGATCGTTCATCTTGCATCTCTGACGTTATAAGGGGAGCGCAATCTTGTGTTGATCCTTTCAAACTTGGTCGTCGTGCAGTTTACGGTCGGAAATACGACTGAGAAAGTTCCAACGAGCATTGTTGAAAGAGAACACGGTATTTGCTTAGATACATCGTTAATCCGCGTTTACTACCGTGCCGCATTTAGAGCTCGCCTCTATTATTCATTCAGTTGCGTTGAACACTACGTGAATAGAACGACTCGCTATTTATAGGTTTGGACCACTTGCTGATTTTCAAAAATTTTAATTGCTACGGTGAATTTGTTTTTTAGTATTAAGTTGGCAGAAATAAAAAACTATTAACCCGTAGAAAATTTCCATTAATACTGACCATGGGCACAAACATTTGGCCATGATATGCTATTTAGGCTTCACATGCAATCAATAGGTGCGATTTTAATTCTTTTGAATAAAACAGTTTGAATAGAAGAACTCAATAGGTTAATCAGATTTCTTCTAAACAGCCATACATGTCACTTTATTTTAGAGAATACACTGTTTATGATAAATGATCGAATATTTTATCGTCCCTTGTTGAACGTCAGCAATCGTTTTTGGTCCGCTATTTAAAATAGCCAGATTTGAAAAAAGAACTAACCAAACATAGTAGAATACCCATATCGTCGATAAAATATGTGATCGTTCTCCATAAACATTATAGCAAATCTAACGAAAAAACGTAGTTGTGCCAGATCCTACTATTTAGATAATAAAATCAACATTATTTTTGTTCTGTTTAATAATGTATAAGTGTTATTGTTAATGGTCATGTGTATACGTATAAAAATAATTTTGAACCGATGTGATATCACAGTTTCATACAAGGTTGACTGCCCGGATGCAATAACAACTTATAGGAGCTCGAACCAGCGAATGAGGCAGTAGAAAAAGTCAGAAAAAATGAAATGTACAAAAATGAATGTTGAAAATATTATCACGTAGACAAAGTAAAAATACACATTTCATACATTTACACTTTTTCAATCCGACTTATAGTTTTTAAGAAAGAAATAAAAATTGTAAATTTTCCGTACTCGTAAAAACAATAGTTTTCTAAACATAAAATTCGATTAGTCGTAAACGAATAAAGGAAACCCATTCAAACTTTTACAGCGTATTCTGTACGGTTACCTAAAGACGACGAGTGGTCTGAAATGTCTTATTGTTCTTTTTTCGAAAAATTATAGATTTACAAATCTCGGGCAATTATATTCGTGATCTTATGTTTTCAATCGCTTGGGCAGTCGAGAAAAATTAACGAAATGGAAAAACTCAAAATATGGACATATAGAAAGAAGAACTAAGGAAGTTTTTTGTGAAAACAGAATATCGAGAACTGACAAATAAAAATACTATTCGAGTTTTTGTAAAGCTGTAAATCGGTTTGGACGCCCTGTATAGCGCGAGACGGGCTGTATTGTCTCCTTGTAAACAAAGGCGCGTCCGCACGGATTTACAAAAACACGTACACTATTTTTTATTTAACAGTTATCAATATTCTATTTTCATAAGAAACTTCCTCAATTCTTCATTTACAAGTCCACATTTTGGTTTTTCCATTTCGCTAGTTTTGCTAGGCTCTTCAAGCGATTGAAGAGATAAAATCACGAATATAATTGTTCGAGATTTAAAAATCTATAACTTTATAAAAAAAATCAACAACATATTTCAGACTGGTTGTGGTCTTCGGATAACTGTACTCCATATGTTGTTAAAGTTTGAATTCTTTTCCTTTATTTGTTTAGGAGTATTCGAATTTTATGTTTAAACCATTGTTTTCACCAATACGGAAAATTTTCATTTTTTATTGGAAGATTAGTTGTAATTAAGTTATTGGAGATTGTCGTTATAGAAGAAATTCGCAATAAAGTAAAATGTTTCGATTCTCTAACGGCTTTTGAAAACGTTAAATGCCAATTGTATACTCCGCTAAGCAGACTGAAGTACACAAGCTTTCTTGGCGAGCAAATATTCGTCTGTTTGTGTTATAGAAAAGGATTGACGGACCGTAAAACAACTCGTATATACCATCAACTCATTTAAGACAGAAATGATAATCATTGGCTCCAGAATAAACTTCACGATAATAACTTAATTTTTGCAAATAATTAGTTTAAATATATAGCACCCTTCGAAGATATAATACAAGTTTTAAAAATAAAACGAATGCACTTTTGACTTTTTAATTATGCATATAACATTGTTTTGATTTTACAAGTGCTCCTGACGGTCAAGGGTTACATATCGCTTTGATGGGGCGTGCTCTCCTACACATCAATGGAATATTGATATGTCGATGATGGTACACTACGAAATACTAATTACCGTAGTAAATCGATCGATATGTAATGGAGCCATCAAATGAGCGAACAACAGTCAAAGCTATCTTGAATTCAAATATATTAGAGTCACTTAAGTGGTTGATAAAGAGAACATTTTGTAAACGAAAGCAAAATATTAGTGGTACAAATCTGCAATATTACTGAAAATAAATATAAAAATATACAAAATTTAAAGCTTTCAAAACAAATTTCAAGAAAATATTTTTTTAGCAAAACGTCATTACCGTTGAGTATTATGTTAATATTTGTCATCTTCTAGTGTGATGACGCATTTAATGTTCATTCGAGCCAACGACTTCTGTTTTCGAGTAAACAACCTTCGCTTAATCTCGCGAAAGGACTTATCACTCGACAACTTTCTGTTTGTCTGCATGCAAACTCTAATTTCTCTCATTTGGAGAGAACTTTACCTCCCAGCACCCATTCCTTTCCTCGGTGTCGCTAAACGTATCCCTCACCGCTCATTTATCGCAAGCGCGCTTTGCTATTTTCGAAACAATTTATTCTACCTTACTGATCTTAAGTGCTTTGAATTTTTTTCAAAGTTTTGTTAAAATTTCAAAATTTGTCCCTATATGGAATTTAATGGAAGATTAATCAATTGACACTTACACAATATTCCTATCCTGAATAAAGGCACATAAAATAATAAGTCCGATACCTGTGTGTAAGAAATTTAACATTTTTCAAAAATCCAACGGATTATTTGTTAATTTGTTGAAAAAAATTTTTTGTATAAAATTTATTCAGATGAATGAAATAAAAAAATTAAAGTTGTATAAAATATTTATCTAATTGCTGTAAAATAGAGGTGGTGCTAAGAAAACTAGTCGCAAAAGTTGTAAGCATTTAGTTCAGCAGAAAAACTGCGCCAGAAAAGAGAGACAAATCACAAATTTATTGTATGGGGTGAAAAGAATATGTTTTTTCGGTCGAGAACATGAATGAATATGTGTTCTAATTATTTAATGTAGTCCTTTCATCATATAAATTCGATAATTTCCTGAAGTCACATTCTTGGATAAATCAGTCAACATAGATTTAAAATACGACTAATTATTGTATATTTTATAGAAAATCCTGCATTTCAGGATATGGAAAATATTCAATGATATATTCTTCGATTAATCCACCACACTTCTAATTAGAATTTTAAGAAACAATTTGTATTGTAAACTTATCGCTTAATCAATTGTTCGTTAATTATTTGTATTATTATCCAGGTATCAATAACAAATTCACTCTCCTTATACAAGTAGGTCATTGCTTATTACTTGTTATAAGTGATAACTTACACACATCCTGTTATAAACAATTTAGAGAATAGTTAACCTTATTTTAGTGGTGTATTATTGAGTATGCCTTTCACGCATTCAATGATAATTATAATTCAAAGATTCGGGAATACAGCACATTCGAAAGGATTACCACTAAATTTTCGAACAAACAATTCAATTTAACTTGCTCAGTTTATCTGCATCTTGTGCGTCCATCAGAATTTCAATTTCAACGGACTAGACCAACTAACCGAACTCAATTAGATAAGAATTTTGCTTGATGATATTGTTTCGTTGATTGAAGTTTGTAGCTTCATTTTATGAAATACACTGATAAATTTAAATTATTTGAAGTATAATTATATAACCAAACATCCTTAGTATATAGTTGCGTATTAAAACTTGTTCAATATAACTTATCGCTATATTGTAATTGAAAATAACTTTGAATGATAAATTAATCTCATTAATCTATCAAAGCTTACATTATATAAAATTGTTTAAATCGGGTTTTATTTTCATTTCTTACTAAATATAAACATGATTTTAGTTGGAATTTCAGATTTACCATAAAATATGTACAGCGATTCCTTTTCTGAAGTCAGAAATTCAAAAGTTATTGGATTCAAATCCTGGTATTCAAAACGTGCCAAACGTGTATTGGAAACTCGCAAGTGTATCGCTCATTTTTGTCAAAAATAAAAAAAATCTGAGTTTTTGACTTTCGAAGAGAACTGGATAATTTTGAAATAAACATTTCCAAATTGTAATGAATTCCATTACGCAAAGTATATTTAACGTCATATTGCATTGTTATAAATTGCAAGTGAAATAATTGTGGAAATTTTCAATGTCTATAAAAATTTTATACAAATACTATATCATTTATTTTGCCGGACTAAAGAAAACATGACGAAACTCACTGCAAAAGTACAGAAATAAACAAAATACGTTCTTCGAATCAATATTTCATAGTGGCCACATATTGTGGATGTAGGAAAAATGGCACAAAATATCAACCTTTACATTTTAATGGAAAGTTTACCTTTCAGTGTACACGTTTATGCACTTATAAAGTTAAAAATATCTCAAAAATATAACATAAAATATTATGATTTATATATTTCCTAGAGCCGATATCGATGTATGTGTATGAAAATAAAAATATTGTCGGAATACATAGAAATAAGTTAAGCAGAAATAAATATAATTGAAATTTCATAAAAACCATTTAAGATTGTTTCAGAAATATTGCCAAAATTACGAAATATAGATAACGATTATAATGTTTCATTTGTTAAACCATTTTTCATGCTTTCAGAAGAAGATCGTATTGATTTCCAATGGAAACATGAAAGTTATCTAATTTTCTATCTCAGTTACTATCTACACAACTTCCCGTTACTAAGTAAATATATGTATAGAAAAATGTACTAAAATACTTGAACGATTTGTTGCAGATCTATCAACGAAATTTTAAATCGAATAGCCCAGTGAAATAATAGTATCTACGCTTCGTAGATAAGCTATTACACTGAATAAATAAATTTTACTGAATTTGTAGTATATATTAACGGAAGTGTAATTTTAATTAGAATAACATAATTACACTCTAAAGCTGTTGGACTTCATTGGGATCGTTGGGATCTCAGCCCAAGAGGCTGACTTTTGATTCCAGCGGACTAGAATCTCAGTTTAAGTTAAACAATTTTTGAGTGTATTTTGAGTGTATACAATATATCTCAATTGATTCTGAATTTTTTAACTGCGTTTCACAAATAAAGTATAGTTAGTTCTGATGTCAAATTAGGTGTGTCGAAGGCGGGGAACAAAATAATGCTGATTCTCAAAAATATTATCAGACATATTTGGCGATAGTTTTTCAATATACAAAAATGAACAATTATTTCAACAAAAAATTAATATACAATTTGAAACGTTATCAAAAAATATTAATAAATGTTCCAACAGTGATTTCAACTATAAATAAATAAAAATATATGTCAGTAACTTCTTGCATGGCTATCTTGAATAGAACAAAATTTCAACAGAATATCTTTTCATGGGCAGTGAACTTTACTGTACTTTTGACTCTTCACATCACAATTCCAGCAACGCCGTAAAGTCATTTTTTACTGCTTTTATGTAAGTATAATGTGAAGATGTAAGTGCAAATGGCGACAGTACAAAACATGACATAAAATCTCAAAATTATTACAAAATACCACCCTTAAACCTTTATGCATGTAATTTAAAATAGTAACTAGAAACTCTAATTTGTAATTTGTGATAGTGGGAGAGATTTATTTTGAATATATATCTTTTTCGATATGTATACCTTTAACAATGTTCCATACGAAAGGCGCAAACAATATCATTTTTCAAAAGTGCAGGAATGGTAATTGAAAAAGTGCAGTTTCTATTCCACGTCAACCAAAACTATGATATATATTTTCCTATATTTTCTGTATATAAAAAAAAGTTGTCTTGTTTATTGTATTAGATTTGTTTTTTTTATATACAGTTTAGTAAATATTAAAAGTACAGGTGAATAACCTATGTAAAGTGCGGTGTAATGCTCAAAACAAAATAACTCAAAATTACACTAGGTAAAAATTTATTACTGACGGTAATTTTTTTATTGTTCTAGTCAAGCTGAAGGATACTAAAAGTTTTAGGGTAAATGATATCCATAAAATAACTGATAAATAGTTCATTGTTCACGTTCAATCAAATACAATTTATGATAACATTTGTTGACTTTCTAAGCAAATAAATTTAAAATGAAATATTAAGCTTATTTATCACGTAAATGCCAAAATATTCACTAATTCATTATAATTTAAAAAAAACACACAAATATAGATGTATTAAAAATCGTATCAACTTCGTCCAATACGTCTTGATGTTTGTCGTAGTTATGTGACTTTTTTTATCAGTATCATAATTGCTATGACTACATTATACCTGATCATTATTGCTCGAAATTTGAATATAAACACGTACAAAGACAGTGATTGAAATAATTACGCCAGTGTACAAATTAAGATTAAATTTATCTACATATATTGTTTATCTGGTATATTTTTACTCTTGACTTTCTAAATTTTGTTTCTGAGGCAGCCTCATATCCTACTCTATGTCTGGAGTAAAAAAAGACCGACTGAGTCACCGAAAGCATGAAATTAAAGGTGATTAAGCCCTAACCAAATACTTAAATATACATTTTTTAATCTGTTCAGTAGTTTAAATGTTACTTCCAAAATAAGTAAGAAATGTATTTTAAACATAATAAAATTAAAAAATTCTTTCAAGTGCCATACAAAGAAGAGAAAACCTAAATTTTTTCAGTTTTTCATCTGTTACGCATAGGCTACAGAAAAAAAATTGTCAGAGTTCTTCCCAAAAACCAGGTCTGTGATAATCCAAACCTGATAGGTTTCTGTGATTGTTACATATAAGTTTAGGTTTAACACAAACTTCTCGGTCTTAGGAAGAACGCATACAATTTTTGTCTGTGTTTACTTTGTAAACTATATAATATAAGAAAACTATGTATTATTACCTTAAGTGACGTTTTAAATCCATTTCCTTATTTTTTCTAAATAATTATACCGAGTAAAGGAGAATTCTCATGGTACAAAAAAATAAATGTGCAAATGTCAACTGAACGTTAAACAAAGAATTAAAGGCCCTTCGAACAAGAAAAGTTTATAACATTCGTACGAATGTAATATTTTGATAATAAACACTTTATAAATTGAAAGTCGAAACATAACAATTGACGAGACATTACAATTTTTATGTCAGATTTTTCATACTTTTTTTAATATTCAACTTTAATATCACTTTTTACTATATTACATTAGACCTGCACGTATATTGCATGTGACTTATGCGTTATTTACTTCAGTATTATTTACATTATTACAATAACCGATATAAATAGGGGAAATATATAAATTAAGAGAAAAACTTGAAGTTTTGAGTTTATATAGATTTTCTTCAGCAATACGTAGTTTTTTTAAGAACATTATACGTAACAAGCAAGAAATGGGACATTATTTGATGTATTCTATTTTTCCATCACACTGTAGAGTGGATTTTTTTATTTTCATTGAAAAATATACAAATGTTGCTTGTCTTGATCTCCAATATTTAATCAATACAGATATTTAAGAAACGTATAAAGATATTTATTGATGACGAAGTTATCTTCTTCATGTTTTATGCGACCAAATACTACGTTTTCTACGCTTTACAGATTGTGTGAAACGTGCCGCTATTTTAGAAAAGAACGAAAAAATAATTGAAAAATTGTTGAAAAACTAATTACTTCGTAGCGAATCAATATACATCACAAGAAAATTCTGGCATTCAACCTACATTTTGTCTATAAACTATAGTAGTATTCATTGTTTTTCTAAAATTATAGTAAACAAATTACTTGAGTTATTAATCATTCATGACAATATCCAACACTTTTCCCCGGGATTGCATAATATTTAAAAAAAAACCGTGTGTGCAAGTAATATAATGTAATGGATCGTTTATTTGGTTCAAAACAAATTTCATTATAAAGCAACTATTTCAAACTTTTACGCAATACTTCGGAATAGAGAACAATATAAATCTGCCTATTCAAAATATTCAGCAAACTTTACATGCTCATAAATATTTTAAGGGAAGGCTACCAAAACAGTAAATATATACCATACCACTGTTTACAAAATTAACATCAATATTCAAAGTTGGCAATAACAACGTGAGACCCAGGTAATAAACGGGCGATAATATAAGTGTTTTTGCAATTTGAGAGTTGGACGAACTCGAACCAATGCATGGCTTTAAATGTTGATTCAGCAATATTATAAATTTGGTGTAAATACACGGACAAAAATGATGTGGGTTCTTCCCAAAAACCAGGTCTGTGATAATCGCAAATCGAGAAGTTTGTGTTAAACCCAAACTTACATGTGACAATCACAGCAAAGTTTGTGTTACAAACAAAAGAAGGTTGTGTTGATCCCAAACCTGTCAGGGATTAACGCAGACCTGGTTTTTATGAAGAACCCAGACAATTTTTTTCCATGTACAATTCCTATTTTTTATTGCATATTTAGTAAGAATATAGCAATATTAAGCATCGACAGTACCAGTAAAATCTCGTACAAAATGAAAGCTTCGTTCCATGTCAGTTGATAATGCTGATCTTCATTTAAGCAACGTCATAGCTACGATTTACTGCATTGTACATTCCACTAACCGGAAAACAAAAAATCTCTAGCAATCCATCCTATGCACAGACTGAAATTCGATTTCCATCAGAAAAAGCGGGTGTTCCGCTTGAACACGAGCGTAATTACATTCAAGCAGTTACGTGCCAAAGTTAAAAACGTCGAACGATGCTTGGACATGTGCGAATCCAAAAAATTTAACAAAGCCGCTCGTGTCGTGCTGCAAATTAAAATTACACGTGAGGACTCGACATGCATGTGCGATTCCCACGTCGCCGATTTACGTCCTAGTGTATCAGTG
This sequence comes from Trichopria drosophilae, assembly GCA_030407085.1. Taxonomy (NCBI): domain Eukaryota; kingdom Metazoa; phylum Arthropoda; class Insecta; order Hymenoptera; family Diapriidae; genus Trichopria; species Trichopria drosophilae. The sequence continues at coordinate 164,191,021 of CM059582.1, read as the reverse complement.
GGAGGGCTGCCAAAAGCACCAGCAGCACGTCGTATACGTGTCCGCCTCGATCGCAATCGACTTCGTCACAGCTGTGACCTGATGTTTTTACGAACAGTCAGATTCGCGACCCCACGTACGTATGCGAAAGCTTGCGCTGAATAACTTGAGGCATATACGACCAATCGATCACTTACATCGAGCTTGCAATAACAACTAAATTTGTCTCCAGGAGAAATTTCAAACTTTGTACAATCTGTGCAGTTGCTTTACTTAGTGACTTTCATGCCAAAAGCTGTTTCCTATCAACCAGCCAAAATGCACCAAATGGGAAAAATGCACTTAGTTGGATGCTTTTTAAAAGCTTTCGTTACATGGCATGATATACTGTTATAGCATGTGTTTTTCGTGTCGCAAATTCTGCAAAAACTATTCTTGCCAATTTTAAAGTTATAGAAATTTAGAATGGTAACATAATTTATATTTTATATGATAATTTTTATGCTAAATCATGTTGAGAAGCTTGATTTTTAAAATTTGACAAGTATTTAGACCATTTCATTGAATGTAGGAATTGTCCATTCATTATTCGACCAAATAAGGAAGGTCTTGTCTATTCTGTGGAATTATTCCGAACAATTGAAACAAGTCCATGAGTTTCAACTTTTCTTTCGCATTACCTGAATCGAAAAAAAATAATTCCTTTTTAATGGTCTTCTAGCATTGGTACACCTAACTGACTTACAAATTTGATATACAATCAGATTTGATAACACTAGGTAACAAAGAAAAACTCGATTCTTGTTTATCTTAAAATTCTTATGTTTATTGAATCTTTAGGTCTCAGTGAACAAAAAATAGGTTACAAAGCTTTTTGCATCCGAAATAAAATAATCGAAATAAAAGTGCGAAAAATTGCTCATATGCAACATTAAAACATGAACTTTTAGACGAAAAATTAAAACATCACTATTAATAGTGGAGGAACTATATTCGTCGTTTTTGTAAAATTTAATAACTGGGCGTTATAATTGTATCTGTAGCAAATTTCTTAATAAATCTATTTTCTTCTTAATTTTTACCTGTATCGAAAAATAAAAGTTTAGATTTTTGATCAGAAACTTCGAATCCCTTGGGTAACAAAATAATAAAGAAATTTGAGTAAATTACAAAAATTTCGGTCGCCATATTAGATCTGCCATTTTGAATTTTGAATAGTGATTAGCAAACTCAAAAATATTCGAGTAACAAATTTCAAGCGTGTTCGCGTAATATTTTAAATTTAGTTCGCCATATTGTATTTCTTAAGTCTAACATTCCATTCATCAGCAGCAACTATAAAAACCATAATGGGATCAGTTACACAAAATCTGATCATGGAAAATCGTTTTCTATCAGGTCTTGTCGCCGTAACTATTTTTTTTTTTTTTTTTTTTTTTTGAGGTGGTTCATAGATTAAGTTCCCCCACTATGAATAGTAATTTTTCAATTTTTCGTTGAAAAGTTCATGTTTTAAGCTTTCATTTAAACCCTACTAGAAATTTGTATAACGTCGCATTTTTTACTTATAGGGATTCAAAAAGTGCTAAAAAAGCAATTTTTTCGGACTGTCATCTCGATTTGCATGGAGCTGACCTAATGAAAAAAGGTTTTGCAACCTCTTTTTTGTGCACTGAGACCTAAAGATTCAATAAACATAAGAATTTTAAGATAAATAAGAATTGACTTTTTTGTTACCTGAAATAGTGAATAATCACTACTTTTTAGTGAGACTTGAGCTATTGTTTACATTAATAGGTCCTGCTTCATAAGAAATCACTGAGTTCTTATTTTGAAAAATGCTAAAGTTTATCTATGAATATGTGTCTATCGTGACATGGATAAAGTATTTTTTAAAACCTAACATAATTTATTTCTGAAAGAGCTTTTACCGAAAACTTCTTATCAGTTGAAAATATATAAATTGTCTGACGGATGAGTTACTTCAATATAAGTTCTATTTCAGTGGACCAACGAGGTAAATACTAAGAGTTACGAGCGTAGAAGTTCACTAGCATCTTGTAGTCGAATCTTATGTTGAAAACTTAGAGTAAGTCTCTTAAACAAGTTGCAGCTTGAGTTATATACACTTTCAATCTCGTTTGGAAGACATACATTTTGTTAGATAACAACTTCACAGGATTTTGTTAGTACTATGAGAATAAAAACTAAAAGTCAAATCTCTGAGTTGATATTCCATTTGTAATGAAATATAACTTTAAAACTTTTATGATATAATATTAATGAACTCTAAACTTTAGTGAATTGCGGAATTAAATAAATTAAATGTTATTTCTATGTCTTTTTACTACGTAATATTGATTATGTATTTGAACTAATTGTAGTAGATTCTTTCTGCACGGCAAAATATTTAAGTAACTTAAAAAGAAATTATGTATTGTCATATACCGTCACGTCTACATGTGAAATTTTGGAATAACTTTATATGTCAAAAAATAAAACGAAATTCCAGCATCCATTACAAGTGAATTTGGCAACCCTGCACCATTTTGAACATCACTTTTGCTTCATTAGTACGAGAAACTTTTCAGTCAGCATTGCCAAATTTTGAGATCTGCAACTCTAATTCCATGTACGTAAAAAACATTTAACTTGGATCAACTTAACGGGAGTAATTTGTTATTACATTTTAAAATCTTCAAATATTTAAACATTTTCTGAATATATTCTTAAATAATAACTCTCAAAAGACAACTTCATTAGCATGCAAAATGGGTGTACTTCCCTTGGCCGATTTGAATAGAAACTGGAATAATTGCGTATTTTTATGTCCTGTTTAAGAAAATTTTATTTTATGGTAACAACCGCATGAAAAACATAATTCATTGGTTTTTTTTTATTCTGGCAGAGGGTGCTTGAACATAATTTCCATCTTGGAAATGTTTAATTAAGTCAATTACCACCAGTGACTTTAGCAGGGCATAAGCCGTGAAGTTTAAATTGTTGAATTTATAATTCGTGGTTTTTCGCATTTATCTCGTGAATTACTTAATATTTCAAAATGTATATTAAACAAAAGTTGTAAACCTAAATTTGATATCGGATACATTCTCCGTCTAAAATTATTATGGTTTCGATAAAAGTCGAGAAACGATGAATAAAACAACACAAGTTGGGTCTTTATCAATCTCTATTGGTTTAAGGTTGGGTTATTTAAAAATAAAGAAGGGGGGTAAAGAACCCCCCAATACGCAGGTACCACGTAATTTCACGCGTAGTCTTTTGACCTTAAGGAAGTAATACATTGTTGATTTTAAAACCGCGTTACTATAATTCCACCTTTTTTGGTTCAATGTCAGTATTGGTCCCATTTCTCAGCAGTTTCTAATTTTTCTATTTCTGTTGAAAACTAATATTTTGTTGAGAAACTGCATACGGCATAAAAAGTGCAGTTTAATCAAAGCATTTTTAAAATTTTCAGCATTTTACGAGATATTTGCAAAACCCATGAATTATATTTATTTTTTATGGGTTTCACCATTAAAATCTAATTTGAGCCATTTGAGCCAATTTAAGTAAACGCAGTTTGCTTAAAAATTGGTTTGAGGACATTTTCGGTAAAGTTTATCCTATAAAATTTGCAATATCGTAGTTCGATGCAATTGCAGCATTAGACGTTACGAAGTCAGTCAGATTTCTAAGGCCCCAAAAAAATGAAAACAATTCTGAATAAAACAAGTCTGTATAAAAACTTTTCCTTTGCTAAGTTCTTTTAAAAATTGATCAGAAAATTGCATTAAAAAAGTAGTGTAATGCTTCAACAGGTACAAAATTAATGATAAAAAAATATTTGTTGTATTTCAATTATTCTTAATGTGGTCGTTTTTATATTACATATCACCATATTTTGATGTTTTAATTGAGTCGACTTTAGAAATTTATAAAAATATACTTTGTGAATAGAAAATTTCTTAATTTCAAGCAGTATTAAAAATTAATTTAAAAATAATTATATTATTATAAGGTTTACCTACGAAACACGCAAGAAAAGGAACATGTAACAAGATCTACACGCAAAAGTGATATGTTGAGCAGAGAGATTATTGAATAATAGAAGCTAATAATCACATAATTTCGAAAAACATACATAAATCACTTTACACAGCATAATTACGTGATGAATTAAAAATAAATTCCTGATAACATTCCGCAAATAGGTTCGTAATATGACTATAACGTTATATAATAATTTCGCCAGTATATTCATTTACGTGATTTAAAGCAGTTTGCATAGCGTGAGTTCAAATTGGAGTGATTTCTATTCATGACAATTATTTTTCATAATATATGTATTACCAAATTAATAACAAGGTCTATGTGTATAATGCATGTTAAAAATAAACATTAAATTTAATATTATTTTTTAATAATTAAGAACAAAAAATTTTGCATTTTTTTATTATGATATAAATAGAAACATTTTTTAACAATTTCTTGTTGAAAAATAAAACCTTTTCTTCATTGATTATAACTCCTAAAATATCGTAGTGATGTTACAAATCCAAGTAACATTTTTTTAATGGAAAAATACAATAACGGTGATTTATATTTCGATATAATATTATGTAAGTTTAACATTCGAAAAAAGATCTAAATCGCAATTTCAGATCGTAATTAACACCTAAAAAGATATTCCAAGCACTCTCGCGTATATAATTTTTTTTTTTTCATTTTATTTACGGCAATTATAAGATTCGTAATTGGCTCATCGCATAGAAAGTGCTATTTAAGCAATTTTGGCACTGGTCCAGCAATTGTGTTCGTGTTGATCAAAAGATACATCGCATCGGAATCATATATCTATATTTCTTATTCGTTTATCGACAGAGCGTACTTGATAACAAGGTATATGTTTAATGCATGAAGTATTGGATGCTGTTATTGAGAAAAGTATACATTGTTTTGCTATAGTGCAAACAATTTTAGATATTATTGAACATGCGAACGATGGAAAATTTATTTAGAAAAATGCTGCATACCATTGGATAATATTCCTGTGAAATGTGTATAAAATATAGACATTTGCATGATGCACTTTGTAAAATACGAGATTGCAAAAATAGCTTTACAATACAGATTTAAATAAAAAAATGCATTCAAAAATAAAATCTGCGAAGAACAATACCAATTGCGTTAAAAAAAGATTTAGTTAATATGTATTGTTATTTCACTAATATCATTAAGATGCTATCTATTGTTTTTATTGTGACATATTTTTTTTTCTATGAAAAAAGTTAATATTACTTTTTATTACAGAATACTCGTCTGTTGCTTAGTGTTAATAACAATTCATGAAATTAAAGTATAAAATGAATGTTGATGAAAGGAACATTTATTTCAAATTTGACATAATGAACAATTATTTTTTTTAATTAAATATTTTTACAAAATAACGCTTGAACCGTAATAATAACATTTTTTTTCATTTTCATTTCCATTTTCTATCATACATGATTTTGCTGTTTCTTATAATTACTATAATGACACATGCACATTGTGTAGCATTTAAACTATATGTTTTCCAATATATTTAAACACGGGATGTATCGATTTTATAAAAAAGGTCATCAGCGCGCTTTCTATACAAAACTATTGTCATAAAGGACAGACCGGAAGGTTTATCATTTACTAAAAATATTTAAATATTTGAAAGGATTTTCGATTTTAATAATTAACAAAGTTGTATAATTTTGATTTATATTCATATCGTCAAATGAAAATAAAGCTTCCACAAAACCTTGTTCACTTTACAAAATATTTTCAATTTCATTTGTTTCTTTTAACTGCTTGTTTTCTAATAATTTATCAATAATCTATTAAAAACAATAGACAAGCAGATTATATTTAAAACATTATTGATAAATTATTAGATTTGAGATATAAATATATATTTATGATTACTTTAATTTGTTAATTTGTTTTATTTAACAAAGAATTGTCTTTTGCACATGTGTATTTCTCTAAAATTACGTTTCTTAAAATTCATTGACTCCATTATACAAATATGAAAATATAAGCGCACGACTTCGATTCCGAGCATTTCTAAACAATTTCAACGAATTCGTGTTGTGAAGAGGAATGAAATAATATTATTTGAATTGGGCAATGTTAAGCATATCAAACCTGAACAACTTTAGCTTTCGTATTTACTAACGGCCAATTCCAACTATTCGATCTTTTAAAAAACAAATTTGGTTAGAAAACTTAACTTCGGTTAAAATAGTGTTTGCGAGGTATTCATTCCTACAAACGCCGTAGGAGTACTGGGAATAGTTAAATAACTGTTTGTGAGTAATTCAACAAATCGTCTTCATGATGTTTTCTCGTTTCTTTCCACGAAGAATTTCCTAAAAATGTGCAATGACCTTCTAACAAAGCTGGTTTCGTAAAAGAACTGACATACTTGTTAATTTACATTATTATCTAGAGGGTTTAATATGCCATCTGTATAAATAAAATAAGGTGTGCACAATAAAGTTAATTGTTATAAGATTTAAATGCTATAATTATGAAAATCTTACTAAGGTGTTGTATTCTGACCCAATAGTTATTTTGAAATCATTTTCTGGTCGTTATTATATTTATATCCAATACTATATTATACCAATACAGCATATTTCTAGAGCTTCTAAAATTTATCTTAATCACCATTATAACTTTTAAAATTCAGAAACTTTGTGACTGGATAAATTATCGAATTAATTAGAGTTTAAAATGGTTCAAGAGTTGCTAATCATTATAATTATACGTGCAATTACCAAATAGTGTTTAAATAACTTTTTTTAGCACTCCTTGTCTCTAGCTGTTTTCCAGTTCATGCAATACAGCATTCATAACAAAGCTCTGAATTTGACTGTGCTCAGGTTATAATTAATTGGGTTAGTAAGAAAAAAAATCATTAATATAAGTTCATATGGGAGTTAGGAACAAAAACAGTGTAAATCACATGAAAATTTAAAAAAAAGGCAATTTCAGTAATTCACCGACTATAGTGTATTTAACAAAATATTTATAGCAATTGTACTGGAATCATCTTAAGAAGCTAAAGATTTTGAGGACATACGTTGAATATTATGAAATCAGGGAAGACTCTGCTTTAACATTAGAAAAGAATATAAGAAATTTGCTAAATTCTTTTAAATAATGTAAGTTAATCTGTATAAAAACAAAAATGTTACACTGATTAAATAAATAATCACTCAAAAATGGTAAGGCAAATGTCCACAGAAATAGTTGAAGTTCAGATGGTTGTACTCCAATGGAATTTATAAACAAAATATTTGTGTTTTTATTTCTTTATTCACCCCAAAACGCAAAATTTTAATAAATTTCATAAATTGGGAATATTTTTTGCGTCGTACTATTCATTAACAAATACAGTGATATACATTGCTGTCAATTTCCGTCGAGTTGACGTCTTTAAAAACGCATATTCCATAGCTCTACAAGTTATAATAAAACTTAAGTTATGATTTAAGTATTTAAATTAATGATTTAATCATTTAAACAAAAAAGAACGTAGAGTTGGTCTGAGGTAAAAAGACAAAAAGTTACTGGTTCTAAATAATAATGGAGGACAATAATCAATGAGAAATTCGCTTTACAATGCGATTTAGAAAGAAACTATTGAATAATGTAAATTAATGTGAAAATGGTGAGTCTACAAAATCTCAAAAATATAATTCATAAAATAGTATAAAGTAATTTCATGTATGTAAAGAGTGTGCGGATACTCCTCCAGGATACTAAGCTTAAAAGTTATATTTGAGTGGTATTTTCAATTATTTAATCTGAGATTCGGGTGGAATAGTCTTGGGAGTAAAAACCTTATCAATATTTGCATTATCGAACTTCTTTTTATTAGTAACAATTTAGAAAAACTTTAAATATCAATAAAATCCTTTGCATATTTTTTAGTAGGTCATGAAAATTGTCGCCTCTCGAGAGACGACAAATCTGTATCTGCCGGATTTCCGGAAGTACGGAAAGGCCTCAACTACGACCAATACTGACTTAGGAATTCTTAAGAGTGGGCATGGCTGAACGGATGGTGAAGAATCGAATTCTACTGGATTTCTATAAATCCTTTTGTGCTAGAAAATGGTATAAAGCTTCCTTCTTCCTCCATAAGCAGAAAAAAAGTAAAAATATTCTATCCATGAGTGCTTCTTTGATTTGCTTAGTACGGCATTTTCAATCAGCATGGGCTCTCTTGTATCATATCCTTTGACATTACTCATGTTTTGATGCTTCGCTGAAACGAGTCTGAAAAATCCATCAAATATTGTCCAGAATAAAATTATGACGTAATAATGATTCATTTAATATTTACAAAATGTAATTCTTTGTTGCCATCTACATCATCGTAAATAGATAAAAAGTATAGTTTGAGCTTCATTCGAATGCGACCTACTTGAAGTTAATATTCTTGGATATTCACTTAGCTGTACTGTGGATGCCAGCTTCAGGAAATAAGTGTCATCGATTATTCTCCTCAGAATTAATGTTTCTTTTTCGCAGCGTTGAAACCTTCCCATTGCAACTTCGTCTATTTCAATAAACATTTTCAAAGTTTGGTTCATAACATTTTTGTTTAATTCTTGGGACAAACCCATCCCAGATATTACTACGTCATCCATGATACTCAGTCAAATTATTTGTCATTAATATGCTATGAATGTGTTTAAAACTTAATTAAAGTTAACAGCAAACAATATCGGGTTTCCAACCATAACCGTTTAGTCCTAGTAACCTGCGCATTCGCACACATTAATAATATAACCAATCACATTTCAATAATGAAACCTCTTTTAACTCTCCATGCATAATAAAGTCTTTCATAAGTTTTGCTTGTTGTAGGTTGGCAAATAATAGAGACATCAATTAGTTGATTTAATTAATGAGTTTAAGTGTATATGCACTTCATTTGGCATATGTTTGTAGCAAAGTTTCGTGCTTCACATTTTCATTGCAAAATAGATAAAACATTTTATGGTACCGTGGAAGACATTAGCATATTAAAATTTGTAATATTTGTAAATAACACTTGATATAGGGATCTACCAGAAACAGGACATATTTAAAATAAAATAAAATAAGATTCATTGATAACACCAAACATATAGAACTTTATTCCAATAGTTATGGGCCACATGGGAAAATTTTATGTGAGCTATTTTGTAGATGATATTATTTCCACGACTTGTCTAGGAAGGGCAATCTACATGCCTGACCCTGCATGGCAGGGAATTCACATTCTATTTTGCATAATTCACATTCCGCCTTATGTATTCTACAGGTTCTGGCGTGTCATTTACTTAAGGTTAAAGAGCCCAGGCAGAACACGATTCTATTATTTTTTCGATCGTTTTGTACTTGTATACAATGAGTGTATAATACAATGAATTTCAGAGTTTATTTTTTTGTGAATTGGTAAAAATAGTAGTGAAAATAAAATAATTCCGCAAAAGAACAAGTTAGCGGTGTGAAGTAATATTTTAAAAATAATAATAATACATATTGAAATATATGATATATAAAAATCATAACGTGTTTACTTGAATATGATGACTCTTCATAAACTATCTAAACTGTTTTTGTCAACAGTAACTCAATGCATAAAACGTATATTTGTGCTAATATGTAGGGTTTGCAAATATAGAAACTCATCATTTCAAAAAATATCAAATTAAATGCCAAATGTTGTAATTAAGCAAAATTAATTAGATATACAACAAACATTTATATATAGAAAAAATATTACAGGAGAATATGACTTGGGTGTCAGTCAATTTCAGTTTCAAATCAAGTGTTAATAATGCTGTTGTCTTTTTGAATGAAAAGATTTTCGAGGTATCATCTTCCTTAGCTTATTTCTTAAACTACATTATTTGTATTTTCTTGTGTAAATCATGGTTAGATTCTATAATATCGTAATATATTAGACCAGCGAAGTTGGTCATTATTGTATGTAAAAGAATTTTTCTTCTTTTCATTTAGTTCGACTCTTTTTGTCTGTTCTTCAAACGCATGTTTTTTATCCTATGTTTAACAAATGATTAATTAATTGACGGGCTAATATTTGTAGTATTTGTGAAAGGTGGTCATCTAAAGTTACTTGTGGTCCAGGTTATAGTATAATTATTACGCGATATTATAGACATAACATCACTTAACATATAATATAGAAATACAGATTTAAATGAATGAAGTTGTATTTTAAATTAGTTAGAATAGATTCAGAAGAAATGAGATCTTTATAGAACACCATATGGATTATGTAAGGTAAGTTGCAAGTGTTTTACAAAAAATCAGGTCATATATAGAATATAGATCATGCAAATACAAATAAGCAATATCTTGCATGCTTTAAAATAAAATATGCATGTAATAGGTAAATAAAATGAAGAAATTTACGATAAGCACCTCTCTTATTTTTCTATTTTGTGTTTTAATTTTGTCCATGCATTGCTGATAAATTAGTAGTATTTAAAGACCAGAATCGAATGCAAAGCGCTAGAAGTAGAGTGCGTACAACACAAATTAAATTCGCAAAAATGATGGCTGGTAACAAAAACGCAATAAAATTGCAAAATAAGCAATCAAGTCCATCTTGTATATTTAATCGTTGAGTATACCTGACTATAGCCAAAATAAATACTTTTTTAGTTTGGTAAATCCGATTGTCATAGATAATACTATTGGTACTCCAGTTAATAATTAGTAGTTGAATTAAAATCCGTATTTAATTCTGAACCTTTTTTTTTCATCCATTCTTACGTCTTAAGCGTCGATTTCGAATGTATTCAAGGCCTCTAAAATGAAGCTTCCAGACTTTTTTCAGAATTTTTCGTAAATCAAAAATGTTGAAAAAAAATTCATAAAATATCATTTAAAAAATCTGAAAAAATTCCACTATATTTCTCTATGACTTCTAAGAACTTTTCATTCTTAGCACTTTTTTAAAACAGCTCATAGTTTATGAATAAAGTCGTCCAAAAATTTTTCAAAGAAATTTTTATTGTTGACGCTCTTTTGTGGTCGTTAGAATAATGGGTATAAAAGTAACATTTTTCCTTAAAATTCAAGTATTTTATGCACCTTTGTATGGTTGTAAAAAATTGATAAGTATAAATATTTACCAATTTTTGGAAATTGTTTGGAAATTCGGCGCCAGATTGAAACTCCTGATAGCTGCATTTCAATTTTGACCTCGGAATCTTGAAGAGCGACCTCGAAAATAGTAGAACATGTACCATTAAATTTTTTAATATCGATTTTGATACGAAAATACTCGATTGAAATTGAAGCAAAAAAAGATGTGCTTTGGGCGTTAATGGGTTAATATAATATGAAATAACAATTAAATAAATATAATATAATATCATAAGTAAGAATTCTTAAAAATCTAGTTTGTCAGGCTATAGCAACTAAGAACCCTTCAAGAGGCCTCTTTAGAGTTATCTATGAAAACAGCATTGAAATACCATTTTAAGAAGTATGTGCTGTTTTGGTTAACCGAATTTTTCAAAAACGTGTTTTTAAATTATGAAAATGATGTACTGAGAGTCTTTTAAAGGAAAAAATCGATTGGTACGTCCTCAGAAAAGCGAACAGCCCTTTAACGAAGTCGTTGGTTGCAGTTGAGGGGCCGTTTTTCGCCTCTCGACCGAGAAGAAGCATCGGAGCGCAGGTAGTCGCGTGCATGAATAAGGAGGTCTTTTAAGCGTACCTCGAGTCGAAACCTTGATAGATCTAGCGAGGGAGATTAGGGCGAGTTACACTAAGTGTGGGTGATGTGCTACTAGCCGCCGCCGCCGCCGACGCCTCGCGAAGGTCAGGCTTCTACACCTCCTTTCCGGCCTTACACGGTCGGTCGGTCTCGGGATATATAGGTATACCCCCCTTAAGTAGAGTGAGTGAGATTGATGTCAGACGCCTTAGGATATCAAAGGCGCCGACGGAACGAAAAGTTGTCTGCTAAAATGAACGAATCGTCAGAACATGACTCCTATTATGACCACCAGACTGCACGTTTCTTCATTTTTGGTTTTAAAAAAATTAATTAATGAGCAATTTAAAAAATGTCTTTAATGAAGAAAAATGACTGCAGTTTGGTTATTTATGAAACTTAAAATGAACGTGAACGTTCAGTTTAAACAAAAAATAAACTTACTAAAGGAAAAAAGTGATTAGTGGTAGTTAAAATAGTATTGGTACGTCGAACAATCTAATTAGCAGGACCAACTTCGTTACCACGATCATAACGAAGCTGTAACATTCACTAAGGCAGGGTACAGCACCACAGAGTACCATAAAGAATCATAACACATTGACAGACATCGCAAAATAAGGAGAAACTAACGGCATATAATACTTTATACAATACTTTAATACATGTAATAGCTCTGATTTTACAACTTCAAACTCCCAAACAATTTGGAACTATATAGACAGATGCAGCTCTCGACATTCATGCGACTACCACTAACACAACTTTAATCATATTTGATGGCAATGCTGCCTGCACGATGAAAACAGATTTTCTTAAAATATGTCTCTCTCTAATTCCTACTTGCGATGTTATCTTAGCTGATCCAACAGAGCAAACATTAAAAACTCTAAAATCATATACTTAAGAGAATGCGAACTAAGATGTAAAATTATATTCTCACACTCTGAACGCAAAATGCTATTTTGCTCCCTATATTGCGGGAGAAAAATAGCACATTCTCTCCCTAGGGAGCAAATGAATTTAGCCGGGAGCAAAATACGTTTTTCTCGCTTTATTCCTAAAATACTATTTTGCTCCCTATATCGTGGGAGCAAAATAGCACGCTCCCGTATGAGAAAATAGTATGTGAAACAAGGGAGAACACCTATTTTGCTCACTAGTTGCACAATGTACTATTAAACCATGTATTTTATACTAAAACAATCCATGCATAAACGACAGGAAAAACTTACGTACTCAACCACTAAAATCTTACTTTCTTTTTATTAGTACAGACAACTACATCGAGCATGTCTGTTACTACTTGAATGGTATACTTTGCTGTTATAAAAATTCCTTGCGCGACATTTACTCTCGATGTTTATCAAACCGCCTGATACACACACATATGCAAGAAAATTATTGCAAATTGTTTAATTAGCTTCAGTCGTGCAGGATAAATTAATACAGAATACAATAACCGAAAATTGATAATATAAAATTAATTGAATTATGAATGTATTCGAAATGAAATGGGTCACGTGCAGCGATCGATTGTACATAAGAGTTATCGTTTACTACTAGGCAATTGACCTAGCCGTTTAGTTAGTAAAATAAACTTAAGTACTTAGATCTTTCTATCATATCGGACAATCTAAGATATTAAAACAAATCATTTTTCTAGCAAATCGTGAGTGTAGAATGAGTGTTCTTGAAATTTTAATTGCTCTTCTTCTGTTTTTAAGCAAACCTCAGGCAGAAGGGTAAAAAGTACATTTTACGTTTTAGTTTATTATTTTTATTATTTCTAAGATTTTCTATTTCTTAACAAAAATCGAGGAAATTACCTGAAATCTCATTGTTATGTTATTGGCAACAGTTATTATGTAACCATTAATTACAAGCTTTAAAATAAACTTGAGAAACATTGAAATAGTAAATCAGTTTTTAGATTAAAATTGTTGACTAATTGTGTCTAGAACAAATTCTGGCCATATAGGAAGTACGTCATTAGAATTTGCATTGTCGTGATATAAAGGCGAATGCTTTATCCCTCAAAACCAACTTTCTAATCAAGATCGTCTAAAAATAGCATATCCTCAATCGCTCGAAATATCTTCATTTAACCGATTAATGCAAGTATAATCAATCGTTAGACATTGCTTAAATCAACTACTTAAGAAACCAAAGTAAAAATATTTTATTTTTTCAAATCTTTTATTAACATTCCGAAATCTGAACTAACTAAATCTTTAACTAACTGCGAGAAATCTACAATAATCTATAATTCATATACATGTTTTAAATGATTAATGATTGAAGTTTTTATTGTTAGAAAAAATCATTTTTATTTAAGTTAAATAATTATCTCAAATGTTTCAAGCAAGGGATCATTTTAAAAAGAGGCACTTACGGACAAATCATTTCATTTCATGACAAAATTACTTGAAAAATTACATTTTATATTACCATGCTAGTATTATAAAACGTATCTTATGAAACTTCACTTCCATAGTGATTTTCTCCAATGGAGGAGTTGAATAGTACCCACTAAAATTAATAAGCAATTAACATTTAATTGAATTGTGAAACCACATTTAGTTCAGGCCCATTAAAAGAGGATATTTCCTTGTATACTGTGTGAAAGACTTTGCCCTAAATGTCAAATGAATCGCAACCAAAGGCTCTGCTAGTAACATTCACTTAGCTTTGTTGAAGTTCAAAACTTTTCAAAAGATTCAGAAACTTTTATCTTACATATGTTTTTAAAGAGAAGTGTAATTCAACCATCATTCAACTATGAATGGATCAATAACATATATTATAAGTATATTTAAAACTCTACTAACTTAACGAATTACATTAATAAAAAAATGTATTATAAAGTAAAAAGGTAACTATAGTTATAGTTGCTAAATGGGGAAAGAAAAAATTACAATTTACTTGCATTGAGTAAATATATACTTCTATATTATCGAAGCAGGATCATGATTTAAAATAATCGAATGTTACCCAAATATCTACAATAGCATTATGAACGTAAAACAAGATTTCAAATAAAATACGAAATTATAAATTATAATACTTGTGAAAAACGAAACCATTTCCTGATACTCCCTGAACGCCATTGCTTACACTCTATAGGCCATAAAATAAAAAATAATAAATATTGTCCACTACGGAGTAAGTATAACTAAATGATTTTATACCACGTTTAATTAAATTTAGTTTCAAAATTGACTGATATTTCGAAATTGATTAATATTTTTCTTAGTGTTTCATTTTCTTTGGAAATTAGATAATACTAAACAAATTACAATAAAAGTAGTGCAAAGTCCCTTTATGATGTTAATGTCTAAAAAAATATCAATAAGACAAAAAGATTCGTTAATAAATAAAATGTGAAAAACAAATACAGGTAACGAAGTATCAGAAGTTATTACAACCTGTTCATTTTTGTAGAATTTCTAGTATTTTTTATTTACATAAAATATAGTACACTCTTGGCTAGTGACCAAATAAAATTACCACGGTTTCTATCAGGAAAATATGATATAATACAAACTTCAATACAACACAATAATAACTTCCAAATTAAGCTTTAATTATCAATTCATAATTCAAACAACTTCATACTGTTTTTAAAATGTGATTAATAAGTAATCAACGACATCGTTATAACAGGAAATTTTATTGTTTCACGGCAAATACTAAAGTTTCATTATTTTCTGAAAAACAATGTTAACGACCCCATCAAAACTCTGTCTCGACCATTTTAGAAACGAGTGTCAAATGTGCAAAATATTGGAGTTGTCGAGCCGATGTGAAAGAAAGTGAACTCGTTTGAATCGGAATAACTCGTTTGCATACTAAAGGGGAAAAGTTCTGAAATTTTCAAAAACGCGATATTTTTACCGTTTTATTTTTAATTCAAATTCTCTGCCAAACTGGAATACCAACCATGATTGACATATATTTAATAAAGTAATTTAAACCGCAAAAAGTCGGTCCTACAGGTGTCCGCTGAAAACAGGAAAATGTTCTTTTTGGTTATTTTTAATGGTATAATGCAAATCGATGTAGCACGATATGCGGTGAAATTTATATGAGAAAAATTACGGTACCTTTGAAAAGTAAACAAAAATAAAAAGATATATAAACGGCAGATAATTCGTACTTATTTATTATCTGAAAGAATAAGCATAATAACTAAAATTTTATTTCAATACATAAATTAAAATTTTTTGTATTTATAAATGTAAATATACGAAGGTTGTTATTCAATTTGACTTAGCGTGTCAATGTGTTATATAAAACCAAAATAAAATACATTTTGTTGTAAATTGCGTATCAAAGTTTATTTTTAATTATCGTTTATTTATATTCTATATGTAGTTGTTAATATTATTTAAAAAGCTAAGCCTTTTTTTAAACAAATACATACATTCGATGTATTTACAATCGGTGCAAAATACATGATTAAATAAACATACCAAGTCAGTAATTTTAACATTGAATGTAGAATGGATACAGGGCGTCCGTGAACTGTCCAGAAATATTTCAAACTTTTTTCCATTTAATATTTATGTGAAAAAAGTCTAGTACCAAAATTGAATATTAGTTATAGTAAACGAGTAGCGATCCATTGAATTACTGAAAGAAAGCTTCCTTTGCAATAACTCCGCTGATTTTAAAGTTAGTTCTCGACAAGTGAGTACTCTTTTTCAACATTTTTTTCAAACCCTACCGTTTATCTGAGACATTTCGACTTACGATGATCACTTCTTTTATTACAGTCACAAAAAGGGTGATTAAAGTCTCTTAATTATTTTTGCTGTCTTTTGTGTCTAACTCATTTCACTAAATAGATAACGACAATCACATAAAATTATGTTATAGAGTTTGAAAAAAAACAACGAATTTGATCCCTTATACGTTGCCTTTAGATAAGAATTGAACTCTTTAGGGAGCCTTTAATATCACAGAATTATCGGAACGGAGTTTCACTGCGCTCGTTTGTGGCCAAATTCACACCATTAGGAGGCTACACGTGAGCTTGATTTTTATCGAAACCTAAAGTTTAAGGTGTCAGATTCTTTTCAAGCTCTAGAACTTCTTCTAATGCGATTTTCATTGACTACTTAGCAAAATGTGTTAGATGTAAGGAACCAAAAAAATCAGTATTTTTCCTCCTTTACGTGGAGATAACAAGAGAAACATTCATCGTGGGTGAAACTGTTTCGGGTTTAAAATCAGCCTTTACTCATCAAATTAACTTTAAAACTGTCCGAAATATTGCAATTTTTTTCCGAAAATCCAATGGCTCGCCACTTAAATTCTATGCCTCAAATCCAATTTGTCCACAAGTCCTTTTTACTAGAAATGTCACACGGAAGATAAATCTGAAATACTACTGGTCATTCGGAAATCCTGTTTATGGCCAACAGGATTTACTAAATCTATATGATATACGTTTGAACTATTTGTTGAATAAAATGTTTGAAAAGTGACGATAAAAATAATATTGAACGTTCTCTACTATTTCATTCCTTGTTTTTATTATATTAATTTTATTATATAATTTATTATATGCCATGTGTCTATTTTCAGATAATTAATTAAAAATATCGTCATAATATTAATATCCTAAAATAAATTCAATAATTTATTAATATCGAGAAATATTGCTTATTATCTTTATTCATATATATATTGATCTTATAATCGGTTTAGATTTATGGATTTGTATTCATATAATATACTTTCATCCTGAATATTGCAGGCAATGTGGATAAATATTCTAAACGATTATCCTATAAAATTAAAGTCAAAAGCTAGCATTTTAATAACGTAATTCAAACTTTGCCGATTCGATTCAACTTGACTTTCATCAAAGGTATCATATTAAATTGTTTATATAAATAAATATTATTTTACATTCTACCATATAAAATGTATTAAAATCTGATTTCTTGTGTTGCAATGCGTATTGTAAAACAAAAATGGTGTATATAAATTATAGCAACACTTTTAAACTTCAAAATGAATCTGAAGAGCTTCAGATCGATTGAAACCAAATTAATAAAGACAATATCGAATTTTTGAACCCGGAAAATGTGAAATGAAATACAAATTGAATTGTAGGGTGAAAAATGACACTGTACGCTTGTCACGTCTCATAAAATGTCGCCTTGTGCGATGTATCGTATATGTCCTTATTAATACAACTGTGTTAATACAAGTTTATTTTTAATGATTATAAGAGTCAATGACAATTGTATTAGTAATTAGGGACATTTTTAAATATAGTATTTATTCGACATAAATTCGCTCAAACTTCCCTCATCGAATTTTCTTCCAAAGCTGTAACATCGTAATATACTTGACATCAACTAATTATTTTGAAACAACATTAAGATTTTATAATCGTCTCAAGATTCTGCTTTATTGACTAAAGTTTAAAAATCACCCAATGCTCATTATTTTGAAAATTTTGTTTTCTACTCTCTAAATTCGAATTAGTGAAAAGTGGGCTACAATTTGAA
Source organism: Trichopria drosophilae (assembly GCA_030407085.1). Lineage (NCBI taxonomy): Eukaryota > Metazoa > Arthropoda > Insecta > Hymenoptera > Diapriidae > Trichopria > Trichopria drosophilae. The sequence goes on along the minus strand of CM059582.1, from coordinate 164,172,724 downwards.
ATTAGTAACAAAATGTACTAAGCATTAGTTAATTTTAACTAATTGAATGTGTTAATCGAATTATGTTACTCATTCCATTAGTAAAAATTCATCAATCTTTAGTCAATTTTGTTACTAATTTCAATTAGTAGCCTACTTTTTACTATTTGAGATTTAGAGAGTAATGTCAAAGTTAACATAATATGTACAAAACCATGTAAAAATGTTAGTAATAAATGAGTAATGTAATAAGTAATATAAATGTTTACATTTTTATATTTCAGATTATTGTGGAAATATTTCATAATGATCCATTATCTGTAATTTTTTATTTATAAATTCAGTTATAGGATAAATTCCATATACTTGTAAAATAACTTACATTATTGTTAATCGACAACTTTACTCGACTAAGATTCTATTTTGTATAAAGTGTAACTGACTAATGTATACAAAAAACTGCTAATTTTACTAATAAATAAATAACCAGTTAATTATTTTTAAATGGCACATATACTTACAAAAAATGTCTTACTGTTCCATATACACAAAAATAAATTATTGTCGCAATCTGCGTAAAAATTGCGTTTAACTTTCCATTGAAACAGTATATCAATTATGAAATTTACCCGCTAATTCATTGTAAGGGATATTAATAACCCGTTAAAAATGTCATCGCTTGTTAATAGCAGAGTAATATTATATCGTATTTTCACTAAATTATCCTCATAAACTGATACTAAATAGCATCTGATATTTCTTTTTCTTTCACATTATAAATTCAAAGAACGTTAATCTATATTTATGGTAAAATTATCATTATTGTAATGAGCAGCCATCAAAAGCATAAATATAATTCTAAATTCATTTTCAAAAATAATTTTATAGAAGGTACGTACATAAAAATTATGATCATATTATTCAATACATTTCTGATATATGCATACTCAGACTTTATTCTCATTTCTGTTTGAAACTTTTTTTTACTAAAAGTATATATAGATAAACCATTCCTATGAAGCTTCAGAAAAATGCAGAATCATTATACTGAAATTACTTTTATATTTTCTGAGTTATTAACGATTACTACGATAGCACTTTTAAAAAATCCGTTATAATGATATTTCTTCTACTACTATTCTTTGTATAAACTAATTTTTAAACAAAAAACTGAAATAACAGATTTTAAGTTGAGGAGGTTTTATTAAACTCTATTAACGGCAGCGTTATTATTAATCTTACCTCATATACCGCTCGCGACGCAAAAAACTGCAGAAGATATTCAATTGCATGGAAAATCTACAGCTCGTTAAGTTAAAAATAAGATAAAAAATTATTTTTATTTCTTAAGAGCTTGAGTTTTTTAAGTGTTTGGAAAAAATAATGGCAATACAACGCTCGAACGCTGATCGTCAATAGAGTTAAGACTGTTTACATTATCCTATAAGCTTGTTACGGACGGAATCGATGTTTTATCAACTGCGGTACCCGGCGTAGGTTTTTTCCCACAGAGGTGGTTTTCCCTACGCCATTGCACACCCGAATGGGGGTACCTCTCAAAATGAAGCAGGCCTGTTAGGTAAATTATGTAAAAGGCCCTTCGAAATGGTGACGATCTCGATAAAAGAATTTGTATTTCGAATAGTATAATCGATATATAATATGACGTTGTAGTCTATTTAAATGTTCGAGAAATTGAAAAGTCGAACTAAGATGTAAAAAATTGACGATCGGGTTTTTTCAGTACGTTTAGGGATGTCGTCGGGTTAGGAAGTTCGCGTCGCGATCGGGTCGTCACCGATTGATCGGAATAAAGTTGATTTTTAGTTTGTGGCCGATCAAATCACGCGTTTTATTTCACAGCCCTTCCACCATTCGTTAACAAAATGGTGCCGAAACCCGGGAGCAATCCCGGGTATGGTGGAAGTGGCTTTTTCCAGAATTCACGACCGTACTTTGTGTCGCGAATATGCGTGAGACTGTGGCGCACGATTTGTGATTACGCGTTGCATCACCTTTTGACCGTTCGGAGATGTAAAAGTGTCGCGCAGGACAATTTGGACGTCATTTGGAGGTTGCTGAAGAAGATATCTGTGGGATCGATTTGACAGGAGGCCTCCAGAAAGCAACACCATCATCAACCTCCGTGGCTACATGTGGATTGCAGCGATCAGTTACCGGTATGCGATGAGAATGCAACATCGGTAAAATGGAATTAAGCATGGTGAGCTGTACATTTTTTCCGGTTCTTTAACGGAGTAATTTGCATTTTGTCCGTTTTTGGTTGCGCGTTCGCTTTGCGACTCCATTTCATGCTTTGACGCGCGATCGTGTTTTGTCGTCCTACACGACGCTTCAATGACAGTTCGAAAATTCATGATCGTACTTGGTCGGTCGTTTGTGTAAGAAACATTTGACGCGCTTCGTCGTGTGTGCGCGTACATGTATCTCACGCTGTCTGATTCGCCTTTTAATGTAGGAGGGTTTTAAAGTTAAATAGATACCGCTAATTTTACGAATGCCTTTTTGAAAATAATTCGGAAATAATTTACTTCAGTTGGAAAATCAAAATAAATAATAGAAAAATTACTCTTTCGTTCGATATTATTAATTTGCACATTGCCATGACACAAGTATGACGCTGATCTGTTTATGTCTAAGATAAAAATAAAGTTCTATAAAATTTGATAATATGTGCGGTGATAAATGTGATTTGGCATAAACATCACATGTTCCAGATTTTCGCAACAATACGTTACCATTATAAGTATTGATATCCATTTAATTTAAATATTATATATACAGTACTCATACTCGGACATGAACGCGAAATTATCGACTTCCCTATAGTTCGTCGGTAAGGAAGAAATCATTGAAATTTATATCGTAAATGGTTTATTTACTTTGGAACCCTCTCAAAACGAATATTTATTCCAAATATTTTACCTGTATGAATGAACGTTTATTAATAAAGTATTTAAAGTGATGTAACCGAATAGTGTATTTAAAATGGAATGGGTTCTGCAAGCTCTGTTTGAATTCGCCAATATTCACGATGATTAATTTATTCAAATTACAGGTTGAATCAAATAATTTGCATTAATAACGAATAAGAATTCCAACAAAATTTAGAATGGGGATAAATTTTAAATTCTAAATTCGATTATATTATGAATCGAACGTAAATACGGGCATATATGCAGAGAAATAGAACGAAAAATCATTAAGTCAATAATTGTAAATTTAATCATTAAAAGTGTGAATTGTACGAAGTTGGATGACGAAATGTTAGGCATCCGATTATGTACAAATCACTCTACGATACGTTTGGCAAAGTTTTTTATTCAACATTGCAATTTGGCGATTTAAGCCGAAATATCGATCTTCGAGTTTATTGAATATCAAGTACCAGTTAGCGCCTTTGACAGATGTTCTGACGAACATCATCTTTCACTAGATGTCCGTAAGAAAATCGCGCATTTATAAATGTCCGAACAAAACTGTTGCGAACAGAATCGATTTTTTGAAATCTGTGGTACTCGGTACAGGTTTTTCCTCCACATGAGTGGAATTTTCCCTGTGCCATTGCACACCCCAAACGGGGGTACTTCTCTTAAAAGGCGGTTTCAGCCGCACGAGACGGGGACCTGTTAGGTATCTAATTGTAGAGGTCCTGAAGGGCGGCAATATCGACAATGTTGATATGTTATATTGTTGCTAGAAAATGAGTAGTGATAGGCCTTAAGGAGAGATAATAGTTTTGAATCTTGATTTGGTTTGATTTGGTTTGATTTGGAGTCTCTTTTTCGAGTTTGCAAGATATCACTTTTGGATATCGTACTTTGACCTCTCGCGATATTTGTAGTGCAAACGGAGTATTTACTGAAAGTGGATTTTCGGGTTTCGGAGCAGAGTGACAGCCTGCATCGTAAACAGCGAAATTTTACTGGTGATTCAGTTTGTAATGCGAAATATTTTGAGAGCAGATATCGCCTTAGATATCGACCTTTGATGTCGCACTGGGCTCGCTTTCGGATGGAAAGTAACCTGCGTGGTTTCGAGCACGAGGAATTGGAGTCGGACTCCGATTTTTGATCTGTGCTGGCCTCCAGGCGAAGGAGAAGTTCGGGGGTTTGGAGCGTGACATATTTTGGTTCGCACAAAGCTCACTCTCTAAGATGGATAGTAACCTGATAGGTGCATGCACGTGATTTGGAGTAAACTCCGTTTTGGTATCATGGTGTACTGACCTCTGGCGAATGAGAAGTCTAGAGAATTGGAGCGCGGACGAATCAAATTTGAAAACGATTCATTTTGTTGAAAACCTTTGATGCGAATTCGAAAGGAAACCTCTAGATTTAAATTTATCAATTACTGATTCGAAGGCGAAGATCTGCAGAGTAGACTTTCCTTTGTTTTTAACGAAACTTCCGGAAGCTCCTTGAGGCCAGTCAGTCGCAATTAGGCGAGCGAAGCAATCGCATCTTCTGCGGAATTAATTCTACAATCCGCGAATCGCGCAAATATTGTTCGACGATATTGCCGCCGACGTCCGCTAATACAAGCGAATAAAACAATTTTAATTTGCAAACTTGACCGAGCGTGTTATTTCACCCGTTTCGAATATAAGTCGAGAAGTTTGAGAAAATATAATAGTTTTTGGTACACATTCTAATGAATGTCGTATTTTAATCGGGGTTTCTGAAGTTCACTTTGGCAATTGATGTTTGAAGAAAACATGACGGAGATTGATAATTGACTTTATCATGTAGATTAAAGAAATTTGATTTGTTTTTAAATTCGGAAACAAAGTAGCACGATGAATGTACTATGGCAATACAATATAAACAGCGCTTGCAGATCTACGACATGTTCTATTTTAAGAAACGTAATTTGGTAGACGTCGAAAACGAGACACAATCGTAATCGGATAAATTGAGGCAGTCAGGAACAACAATGGTTACGGACATAATTGTCATAAATATAGGTACTGGGCACATTTGTAAAGGTCCTAAACTGGCGACGATATGAATTATTACGATGTGTGAACTGGTTTTAAAATAGTTTAAAGGCAATTCGTGAAATGTAAAGGATAAATATAATGCATGTTAATTATTAGGTGTGGAATGAAGCTTTATGTGGCCATTGTCTCACTTCTAAATGGACAGTAGCTCTTAGGTTTCGAGCACGTGGATTTGAAGTCGCGCTTCGAATTTTGGTCAGTGCTGGCCTTTGAGTGAACAAGAAGTTTAGAGGTTCGTAGCATGGCAATTTGATTTGGTTTAAACTTATGAGAACTCGCTGTGGAGTTCACAAGTTTGGATTGCGGACAATGTCCGATTTGCCACTGTATCGCCTCTAAATGGATAGTAGCCAGTTGGTTTCGAGCACGTGGGACGGAGTCGCGCTCTGTTTTTGGTCAGTGCTGGCCCTCGGGTGAACAAGAAGTTTGGAGGTTCGTAAGGTGGGACGTTTTATGAAAACCAAAATTCAAATACCCGTCGATAAAGCGAATTCCTATCATTCGAAATGGAGCGTCCTTAGCGACGAAATTTGTGTTAGCAATGGTGATTGCGTTTTTTGTCTGGGCAGAATCTCGCGAGCCGAGAGTGAATTTTCGCGTTCGTTGAAATCGTCGTTCGTATCGTCGCCAATCGCGTCGTTAATGGTTTTGGAGAAATAAATTTCCTGTTTTTTACAAACCCAACACCGCCGGAGTAATTATTTCGTCCCGTGTTGCTACAACAATTATTTGCCAAAAGGAAAATTACATTATTTCGACAACTTGAAGTGAAAGGTTGTCGCTATTTCCGGACACTTGAACAGAGCCGTAATCGAAATATTATTAATGAATTTATTTAATCACGTGACGGTTTTCTCCAGATTTTCACCCGATTTCAAACGAGGTCGGCGATTATATCGGTGAGAAATCATTTTGAAGGATATCAACAAAAAATATGTTTCAATGACAATCATTTGATCAATCGACCGAGACGACAATTGAAAAATTTGTATTCCTGGCTGCCTTAACTTTCGTTTGGTGATTTAATAAACACCATGTGTGACATGGGATGATTTCGTCGAAAATCCATAGAGTCATCAAAGTTAATATGCAACTTGTAAATGAATAATTCTTATAGTTGGATGCTTATGATGTGGTGAATATTACATGGTCATGGCGCAATGTGTCCGTACTGATTGCGAAGATGTGTGGTTGCTGTGTGCGAATTTTGTCGATGATGTTCCCTTAGCGGGGGGAGCAGTAATACGGTATGCAGTACGAGGTCTTGTGAGAATGTACATCTTCGTTATAAGACTGACTTGAATGACTTACAACGCTACTATGAAAATCTCGACTTGTTTATCGTAGTGTATTTCATAGAATATGAGTAGTATTTTGACGACCTTGAGTAGTATTTGAGTATTATTACAGACCTCTGTAATCCTCTTACAGTGATAGCGAACATTCTTTGGCATGGTATATGCCTTGTTCTGACTTTGATTTATGATCACTAAGTTTGCCTTTGTTTTTGATATTATTTAAGTAATATTGTAGTAATTAGTGGATCTACCTTCTTTGTCTTTTTTACTGACTTTGGACACAAACACTGATGATCACGACAGAACGGTGATGTGAAATGTCACATGATGTTGTGGTGAGTTTGAATTTATGGAAAGCTAATTGGAAGCTATACTGATGGAATCGAATGGAATAATATTAGAGAATTGGAAATGAATGAGCGAGATATTGTACTTGGTTGCTAAGTTATGATGATGGTACTATCTGATAGTACAATGCGAGTTGAAAGATGTTAATGCAAATGCGTGACGTGTGAAAACTTCGATGATGATTTGAATGGGTTATGAAAACATCGATTCTAGTGAAGTGTACGAGTCCGTGGACTTCGTACAGGGGGGAGAATGTTACGGACGGAATCGATGTTTTATCAACTGCGGTACCCGGCGTAGGTTTTTTCCCACAGAGGTGGTTTTCCCTACGCCATTGCACACCCGAATGGGGGTACCTCTCAAAATGAAGCAGGCCTGTTAGGTAAATTATGTAAAAGGCCCTTCGAAATGGTGACGATCTCGATAAAAGAATTTGTATTTCGAATAGTATAATCGATATATAATATGACGTTGTAGTCTATTTAAATGTTCGAGAAATTGAAAAGTCGAACTAAGATGTAAAAAATTGACGATCGGGTTTTTTCAGTACGTTTAGGGATGTCGTCGGGTTAGGAAGTTCGCGTCGCGATCGGGTCGTCACCGATTGATCGGAATAAAGTTGATTTTTAGTTTGTGGCCGATCAAATCACGCGTTTTATTTCACAGCCCTTCCACCATTCGTTAACAAAGCTTAACCCGTGTTCTTGTAAACAATTTATCGTCTGTCTGAATCAATAATTAAATTTCTATTCTAATTTTTCTAATAAAAACTAGGAATAAATTTTGCTTTTTGAAGTCGATGTTATTTACTAAAATTCTTAGCTAGGAATTGATTTAAATTTCCTTAATAATGATGGAATTTTATATCCGATTAATTGAACAATCTGTGTAAATTACTGTTGTTAAAAACCAACAAGTGTGCTACTGCGTACAGATCCAATTCAGCGAAACGGTTGTAACAGCCATTTAAACTGTCCAAACTAACGTGACATCGGTTGAAATTGTGTCAAGCACCTAGTTTTTGTTTACAGAATATCGATGAGACAACATACATCACAAACCAGTTTGTATTTTTATACAATGCAATTGACATCTTTTTTTTATTTATCATTGTTTGTATAAAAAATGTTTAATAGTAAATTTGTCTGGCACGACAGCGGCATCCTTGTAACGTGTAGATACTTACTTAAGAAAATTGCTAGACTGGCAATTAGTAATTTGATACTAACATATCCCGATAATACAACACAGCATAGTAATTTAAAAAAAAAGACTTTTCTGAGTGTAATTTTATTAACAAGTTAGTAAAAACACAAAAACGCTTAAAAATACCGTGATTAATATTTCAATAAAGATAATACATAAATACGTTTGAAACTTTATACCAAACATTTTACATTTATTTGAGTCATAATTCAATATAAATTAAAACAATGATCAAGTTATAAAAGGTCTGTAACTTAGTTATAATGGCAGAAGAAGACAATATAAACTGAGCGATGTTTCCACGGGATGACTACATTTGCGATTAAAGTGATAGCAGTCAAATTTTAACGACGTGAAAGTCGTAAAATTTGTTAGTGTCGACATTCATTTTAACAACACAACAATGCGTCCGCCGGTCATATCCGAGTTTGAGTATATTACACTCCATGTTATTATTTTTATTGCTATTTGGAATCGAATTAATCATACGATTACTAAAAATACTCGTTTAATTAATTTCGCTACCTAATTTCCGCCAATTTACGACATGGTTGAAAAAACGCGCGAATAACGACAAAACACATACGCGCTTACAATCGATATGCGTATTTTAACTCAGGGTTATTTTTAACGATTCTAAAATAGTTCTTGCTGAAGAATCGAAACTTTTGCGTTTATTTAGTCCCTGTTTTTATACGACATTTTATATTTCTGCTGCTATGCAATATGAAAGCTACGTATACTGGAAAGTATAACATTTTTCAAGTGCAGAGTTTCTCGTAGGTCTTCAGTGCAACCGCATAAGTTTTAAAAGTATAACGCAACTGACATCTCATTTTTGCTACGAAGCTGAGTACTGCAAAAGTGTATTTCAAAAGCACCTCTGAAGGAGGTACAGTTTGTGGCACTGTGTTATTATATATAGCATACAACTTTTCAAAATCATATATGAAACGATTTTTTCTTTTATGTTTGTTTCAAACAATTCGCTTACAAACTTCTTTATTGTATATTAATCTCATTACCATCTCATTAAGGGGATATTGAAACACTTCTACTGACTTTCAAACCTACATTTATTAATCTTTATTATCTTATTACTGTTTTTCGATTAAAATGCTTCAGTGTGGAATCGTTCGATACTTTTCAACAGTTGGGATACTTCAGAAAATCTGCGGTTAAAATGTAGAAAACATAAATATTACTGCCTCGTGGAATAAAGTTAAAAAAACTCGAACTGCTTTTCAACAATAATATAAATTTGATTACTCATCATCTTTTAGAAAATATCTAAATTGGTATGAAATTTTCCAACACTCATGTAGTGTAGGAAAAGAATAGCTATTAATTACTTTAAAACCAAAGGTCGCAACAGAAGTCTGCTAAATTAGCTAAATATCTGATGTTCATATTTTAGATCAAAACTTTTGCTAGAATAGCAAATCTTCATTCTGATACCGAAATTTGACTAGAATAATATTTACTAGAATATAAAAATTCAGTTCATGTTGACATTTATCAAAAACTGCCATCGAGTAACACCCGTATCACGAATTGTATTGCTTATTAAGTTACTTTTCGCTGTATAATTAATTATTCCCCGAGTGGATGCAAAATTTGACGTACTATGTAGGAAATTTTAATTTATTTTCGACATTTGTTGCTATTGCCATGGATATTTCTGAAAAATAATACAAAATTTCCTTGTAATAAAAGCGACAAATAAACAGCAATTTATTGTTTGTAGTAAAACTGGCATACCTTTATTTGAAATTAAAAATAGAGTCAGTTTTAAATCAACGAAATTAAATCAAGGGGTTTTTTCATGGAACTACTAAATAGAAAATAGAAATTTCTCTTAATTATTCATGTTTTATTCAATAACGTTTAATGCAATGAACGCTTATCTCGGTTCAATCATTTTTACCAAAGATATATATCCATTACTTATACAAACTGCGTAAGAAAGTTCACAATAAATCTTTCATTCTCTGTTAAAAAAAAAATTCCGTAATTGTTAGAACTTTGTAATCTAATGTAAGAAAGTTTATTTTTAATTAAATACTTGTTGATTAGTTTAATTGCTTTTGAGGTAGATTTTATACTCCGGTTTAAAAGAACTACACGGAAAGAAATAGATGTGACTGGATAACATCTGGCGGTATCTAGTATGTTACATTTTTCTCTGTGTGTAGTATAATATCTCAACAAGAAATTGTATTATTGTTATAATTTGTAATCCTCGCCAATATTGTCACGAAATATATAATTTCAAACTACGTTTTCTAGATACCCACCTCAGTCTACACTTGAAACAAATGTTAATAGCCGGATAGCTTTTAATGACTTAGATAACACAGACCAAAAACATTTATAACCAGAAACCGGAGTATACTTTTCCAAAGGTTTTCGTCGAGTTAGATTCAAATCTGGCCGCAGAGTTATTCTATAACATCAAGATTTTGAGATATCCTAACCTAAATGTGCAAAGCACACCGTTTTTACTATTCTTAGTAAGTTTTTGTGGCGCAACAAACTGTTATAATTTGGCAAAACACCGAATAAGTGCATTCATCTGAAACGCGAATAAACTTTTCCGAAGGGTTTCAATGTGCTGAATCGAAATCTGGTCTCACAATTGCTCTATCACGGCAAGATTTTGAAATATCCTAATCCAACAGTCCAAAAAATGAAAATCATAATCGTGCCTTAACAAAAATTCCATAACAATATTAGTTCCAAATTATAACATAATATATAAGTATTTTTTATTTTTATATCAACAATGTACATTACAGAAATGCATTTGCTTAATGAATATTATATCACTTAAATGAATCCTGTGACATCAATGACATTAATTATAAAAAAATGCAAATTTTGTACGACCTACCAATAGCAATTAAGACAAGAACAAATATCACATAAAAATTCACGATTTTAACAGTATCTGCCTATTTCTGAAGGAATAGAATGTCATAACAGTTCCAACAATTCAGTATAAATTAACATGTATAGTGTGGGTGGGTTGAAAAAGGCGATTTTTCGATATTTGAAATGCCTTTGTGTGGCAAATGTAGGTTATGGTACCTCTAAAAAGTGGGTGAAACTCCTGAACTGTGAAATGATATTTTCTATTCCTGCAAACTACTTTAAATTTAACATGGAATTTTAAACGGTAAATTCGTTTTTTAACTTTTTTCACGATAACTACATGTATAAAAATTGTACCCGAAATATTCTTTTCTTCGAATGGGAAAATTTTGAGTACAAAATTGTTAAGTAACCTACCATCTCTCGAGCAGACGAATTTTTTTTTAAATAGGGGTAAATGGCAATTATTCTGTTTTCTTTTTCAATGACAATGCGGAAAAGGTGTACGATATTATCACATTCAGGGGTCGTATTCTTTAATTAAATATGGAGTAGTGTAATCTATATTTATAAATTTAATTCTATTGTTTATATTATCTTGATTATAACACAAGATTCAAGACAAAGAAATTCACTTCAAATTCTTCACAAACTATTACAGCGAGTAACGGGCATGAGAATACAAATTTATCGCGATTCTAACTAGAATAACCCTCTTAAGAAAATTCATGACAATAGATATTTAAATTTAATATATCAAAACCTCCTGTTAATGATGAGATCATATTATTACTTTCCGCCACTTTAACTACGAACCCGTGCAAAAATTTTAAATCCGTGATGGATCCTTGGTGGATCATTGGTAGATCTACTCCGTCGAAAATCTGTTTTTTGAGATGGTCATGCATCATCTGTGGGTTTATAACGGATCGAATTGCAGTATGCTTTTGTGTACCAAAAATCATTACACATTTCTAAAAATTTCATTAAAAGCAGCGATAACACGAATTTTTGGTATACAAAATATACGCAAATTAGATCCGTTATAAATCCACAGATGGTGCATGGTCTCAAAAGTCACACTTTCGACAAAGTGGATCCACCGAAGATCCATCAAGGATCCGTCACGGATTTGAAATTTTTGCACGGGAATTTGTAAAAGGTGACCGAATTTAAATATAATGATTACAACCGTTATTCTAAATATGTCCTGATGAGGAATACTAGAAATCCAAATGTTTAGGAAAAAACATCAATCATACTAACTTTTATCTTAGCAAAAAAATACATTTCTTGGCAATAAACTCTTTGTTTTATTTTGATTGATTGAATTTTCACAAATTGAAATAATTCTTCACTTCAGGTTCTTTAACTTTTCAATTACATTTAATATACGCCTTCTCGAGTTTAACACAACAAATATTACATTTACTGCGGACAATGATAACCGCGGATGAAGTATTGAATTCGGTCTTAATAAAAAAAATGACCCTGCGATGCTTCATCAAATACTCACGTTTCAGACCCTAAAAGCCCAGAAACAGACAAAAAATATCAGTACGAATGTCTGATTTTTTACGGGACTAGACGTGTAAAAAAGGATTATTAGTAAAACATACATCGCAAGCAAAACAAGAAATCCGATTTAATTATTTTTTAGAGATTTTTTAAGCCAGTTTTCCTCGACTACTGTTTATCACATTAAGAAAAATGTGTGCAAGTATATCCGGTAAGTTCTGACTTATTTTAAACTGTACTGTTTTTTATTTCCTACGAAAGAATTATAATCAGGACAATTCAGTTCAAAGTATAGATAAAAATGTAGTATTTTACTCGACATAAATCCGTCAAATTATGCTCTATTTTGAACTCTATTGAAGACGGTAAATTTCACGTCGAAATGCAGCCGATTATGAACGCTTTTTAACCTCACAATTTTACATTCATTTAGACTGAGTCCTAGACATAGACACATTCTTACTAAGTTTTTTAGACTATATTATTCAACAAAACCGAAATAGTCTAAAAAATATCAGTAAGTGCGCAATGTTTTAGTCAATAAGCTTCCGTAAGTATAATTCTCAATTTGTAATCCATCTTAATGGAAAACTCCCCCTCCCCGGCTAAGTGTAATGCAATATTTTTTAACTAAGCTGTCAATTTGTGGTCAATGAACTATACTATTAATAAAAAGAAATCCTATTCTCATTGATTTTTCCAAAATATAAAGCAACTGCAGGTAAAACCACTGCATCTTTTATGTCGGATAAGAATGGAAAATACTAGCCGAACAATAAACATATTAATTTTTTTAGTCAAAACAAGCACAAATGTTTATCGCCAATGCGTATTAACTTTATACTAAAACTACCGGATTCTAAAATTTTTATACATTCATACATAATATACATTCCTTCCTTGTGTTTTGAGTGAACTGTTTATAATCTGCTAAATCAATCTGAAGAATAAATATCTTTAAACAAATATTTACCTAGTATCAAAATACATATCCCAGGAAATCCCAAAGCAATTCTACATTTTCGCCACAGCATCTATGAAAAAAACATATTATTTAATTCTAGAAACTCTGAAGTTGTAGGTTTAGATACCATTCAATATATAAGTATTACGTCATAGTATAAATAGTATTTATTTTATTTTATGATCCAGTAAACATAAAAAATCTGATAATAGTTAAAAGTAGTTTCAAAACGAAAGCTTGGTTGGAACGTAGTTTGTATCCATATATTTTATTAACTTCTCCTAAATCTGCTTACAACTTGGTGTATTTTTAAATACACCCAATACATAAGAACAACAATTTGAAAAAAAACTAAAATTTCAAGTTAGGAATTCAAGTAAAATTTTCAAAAATGGTCGTTTTAAATTGTACCAAAAACAAAGAGCAAATAGGTTGTTTTGGTAAGAAGTGTATCTAGCGTTTTTCGCGTAATGCATAGTAACACACTTTCTACGAGCTGAGGAGGAAATGGGATAATAAATTTCTCAGCTCCCGCTCAGTGATGAAGGGTTTTAAAGTTTCGAGAAAGTAAGGAAGACGGAACGGAAGCTCTACTGACATAAATTACTATACATATTTTATAGCTTCAATACCGTGCATGCACTGAATAGTGAGCCTTCACAAGCTCTGATAAAATCTACATTAGGAAAGAAACAGATGGAGAAAAAGTATCGATTGTTTCGATTTGCCGTACCTCAATAAACAACGCGCTAAAAGGAGGTTGAGAAATCCAATAATTTTGCTCTACTTGTTTGGGGCTTAGTCGCACAATTAGCAGAATGTAGTTTAATGAAATTGAAAAAACTTTAATATGATGACAAGTACAATCTGTCAATTACAACTGTTTTCTTTTGCTACTTTATCACTATAAAGTACATATTTATTATGCATAAAACAAATCACCAGATGCAAAATTAAAATTTGTTATTTTCATGGAAAATAGTTAATAAATGTTTCCTCTGTAATTTGTTATTTACTAATGTAAGTTTAAAAACATTATTTTTTCTTTTAAATTAAAAATTGTCATTCGACATTCATTTTGCGATTATTTTCTTGTATCATAAACGTTTGCATGGGTTTCATATCTGGACGGTGTATTCATTAAAATTCAACTAAAATATTTTGTTAATAAATCACATTAAAGAGAAACAATAAATTGTTGTATCAATTCTTTTTCTTTAAATCCTGAAATGGAACTTATAATTCAGCATCCAAAGTTTATTGACGAGGAAATTCTAATAAAATAAATTAATTGTGTTTTTCTCCAATACTACGAAAAATTGTAATAATATTTTTGTAGCATTGAATTCGAGAGTGATTTTTCATTTTTCGTTTTTAATAAATTCAGATATATCTCTGTACAATTCAGAAAGTTTAATTCAGTTTTAACTACATTTTCCAACAATTAATTTCATTTTATTCGTCTAAAGTGTAAAATGCATCGAACGATACTGTAAACGTATATTTTATTTTTAACAACTGAACTACATTATTTCGAAATCATAAACATAATAAAATCATTAAATAAATAATTTGTAGGAGACACTCAAAATATATAAAATGCTATCTATTAGGAAAATGTATGGAAAGGTTATAGCCGGCGTATAGTAGTTCACCGGTAATGATAGAGTTAAATGGTAATGAGATTCGGAACGTGCATGACAATATTGAAACATCAATTTTATTTCAAATTACGTTATCACATGTCTGCTGACTACTTAGATTTCTGCACGGAATGAATTCTATTCATCGCTGAACTCAATGAAGTTATTGAACAATAAATTGAATAAAATATGATCTGATTTTCTATTTTATACTACTTACAATGGCTAATCACAAACAATGAAACGACAATAAAATTTAATTATGGATTAAATAATTATCCATTCATGACGATTTTAATTTCCTGTAACACTAGTGTTTCTGACCCTTTTAAAAATACATCTGGAACACGATTTACTGTAATGAATCCTTAAGCTAACTTCCCGAAAGCATAAAACTATCTTAAACCTTTCATCATGAAATTTTTTTACGCTTCTTTCGCGTAAATTTTACGAACTTTAAATTATGTTTTCATTTCCGTTTACTACTATTATTATTTTAATGCTGTGTTCATGCTGACTTGGAATCAAACAAGAAACTTCCCAGTATTTTGATGACAGTTGAAATGACTACATTTTCGCAGAAAGAGATTTATTGGCTTCCCGTCGGTCAATCGTAAAATCCATCTGTTAGATTTTTTATGGTTTCTCGAGTATTTGCTCATTAAAACCCACACTAAACTTAAAAAATATAGTCAACAAATTTTGACAGCTTTTGTTTACAATGACGGTGATTTTTTAGAGTGGATACGTTTCAGGAATATTCTCTAATGAGTATAATTTTTGTATTTTTTAGATTTTTATATTATTAGTTTCTAAGGGAGGTTGACATTTTATATCAAAATCACAACCTAGACAATACATGCAATAATGAATTAAATTTTATGAATAAATCAAATGTAATGATTTTACTTGATTCCGGGGTAGAATCCATATTACAAATATCCTTTGCGTGTGGACATTCATAGAGGTAATCAAAATAATTTAATGCAGGATGAAATTCATATTCCAATATTTGCATGTATATTAATCTCTGTCGTAATTCCACATAAAGACATTCAAATGCAAGTACTTGCATCTCTATGTACAGTTGAGATTTGCTATAAATACATTTATTTTAATGGTAATTTTATACATAAGGCTTATAAGGTACATTTAAATTACATATGTATGACATTATGCTTGATACATAATTATTTTACACAGTCGTGCAACATTTTAACAAATTTCATTATACATAAATTTATTCCGATTATTTATTATTAATACAGGAAAATTCAATTGTTAACTATTAACCTATTTTTTGGGAGATATAAGAATGTGTATATTCCAAACCGTATTTACCGCTGCACATGTAACTAACAATTTCTGAAAGATATATCGTTGAAATTTCGTGCACGTATCAATCTTCGTTAAACAACGGTTCATATTTCTTCGTTCTTAAAATAAGAATGTTCGAATTTGTGAAAGTACGCGGAAAAAATATTAAAACTGAAAAAATAAATGATAGATATGAACGTTATTTTAACAAGAAATCATTGCGTTTTTAAAGTAGAAAATATATTATGTATAAACAACCAGCAATGCTACATTGTGCACAATACGTACACCTGTGCAGAATGTTGTAAATTAAGCCTTCTTAGCTCTGTGTATTTTATTGATACAGCAGTTAAATTTTCTCGCCAAATTGTTAAGATTTTAATGAAAGAGAAGAACTATGTTATAAACCGTTCTTAATGGTGATTCGCTAAATAAAGAAACAGAAGAATGTAATTAATCGCAAAAAAGGATTCGGTTTACTCCGTTAAAAGAGGTAATACAAATTTCATAAGAATAGCACGGAAAATCGCAATTAGCAGTTCAGATTAGCAAAACTGGGTCGGCGAAAATGGATTCTTGGTAAAGATCAGGCGAATTTTTTTACACTTGTAACGATTATTTATTTGGTCCCTCATGACCCAAGTCAGGGATTTTTACGTTGATTAGTGCCCATAAATCGCAGAAAATTATTTTTGTAACTCATCATTTCTACATGAAGATGCTTATTAAAAGTTTACTAAGACGCTCTTAGCAATGGGGCAGAACTGTGACAGTGAAGTAACAAATTTAGCCCGAGACCCCAGTCACAAGGGGTATTAATGTGATATTGATCCTAACTAATTCGCCAACTCCCCGATCCTGAGAGATGATGCAAATGAACCTTACGAAACTCAATGTAAGCAACGTCTACGATATGTTTGCTAAATGTCATTTAAGTTTTATGCTTATCTAAGGTTAAATTTTATGACATAATGAATACATTCTAAATCTATTGAATTAAATCGCTTTCTGAATAGGAACAATTTCGTTGAATATTTTGATGGAGAGTAAAACCTCGTTTAAGAATTTTAAAATCAACAGAAAAGGAAATTTATTCATGTTTATTATTATCTTCAAAGACTTTTCTCGATTCACTGTGAAATGTTCATTACTACCTTATTCAGAATAAACCAGCTGCAAACGGAATGATTCCCTTTTGTATTCGTAAGAAAACTTTCTGCGCATATGTTAGAAAAATGGTGCTTCAAGAAGGTCAGTAGCTAATTTCAAATGACACCCCGGAGTCACGACATAAAAATGTTGCTATAAAAATTGCGTTTCATTCCATTCCCTCTGTCACCCTCTCTTTCTGTCTGTTCGTCTCTTATCGATCTGTCCCTATGTATATACATTCCCTATATAAACTCACTTGACGATGTGGTGCAAATAAAATTTTAATTAGAATTTCGTTACAAGAAGAATATTTCAATCTCGCAATTATATTTGGATTTAAGGAAGTTAGAGCCCAGGGAGTCAATATAAAGCTTAAAATTCAATTTGGCTATCTCATAATTAGACTTTATAATTCTATTACTAAGCTGATGGCAAATTCGGGAATTCATGCAATTCCAAGATAACGAATAAGAATCATTTTATTCTGGGGATTACTGAAATTCCATCGGTGAAAATTATAGCGTACAAATTACTTTTCTAGATAATAGCGTTTCCAAATAATATGCTGAACATTTTCAATTTTTATAGGAAAATTCCTTTCTTGACTATGTTCCCTCAATTTTCGTCCAATAATCATCAACGAGTATAGACTCTAATGCATGTCCACTTTGTAATAGGATATGTACATTACTTTGATCAAATGAGTAGGGAGTATTAAGCGAACAAAGTATGTCAATGTGGGGGAATTACTGACGAATTATTCATCAATTGTAGGTGTGAACCATGGATGAATATATTATGAATCGATATAACTACTTGTCAAGTGTCGGAGGAAGTAAAAAACATAATATTAATGTAGAAAATATAATTCAGGTATCTAGAGCTAATTACAATATGCATTTTTAAATAATATATTCCATTCTCCAAAGGCTTAGAAGTATACCATATACGTTTACCATTCGTTTAATATGTGTACAATTTTTAAGTTGTAGTTAAACGCTTTCATTTGGTAATATCGTTATATTAGGTACACTTTTTTGTTGACGAGTATTCAGATAGCATTTGCCATTCAGTTTTTTCAGTTAGAATAAGTAAAAAACATCTACCTTTTAAATATACTAGTCGACGTTTCGATGACTGGTAGGTATTTTTCAGAACTGCTAACATTAAATCAAGTAGAAAATAACAAATTTGACTGACAGTTTCGTCATTACTGAGAGAGCATAAATTATCATTTCAAAATGTTCTTAGAATTATAAATCGTAAATAATAACCTATTGCTGCTGTGTGAACTAGAAAAAGTATTTGCATGAAATATTTCTTTAAAATCTATAGATGCAAATAACTGTAACTGAGCTACTAAAATGAGAAACGATTTTTCACAGACTATATTGAAAAATAGATAATAAACATGGAGAATTTCCATATCTTCTAAGAATTTAGCAATAAGTTATTAATGGATAGAAAAATCTCAAGTTATAATATATATTTTTAAACAAAACTTATTTTTCTTACCATACCAAAAAATGACTGAACAGGAAATGAAACAAAATTCACTTTCTTAATATTACCTAGAAGAATTTTAATAATAGATTATAATCAACGCTGCATCAAAATGTTTCTATCATGAGGTACAAGAAAATCGATTTCACAATACACTATTGTATTGTATTGTATAGTTTATTCTCTTAAATAGGGAAAAATTTCCCATTGAGAACGAGTTCCGTAAATGACGGATACAAAATAATTATAATATAAAAAATAAAAACAATTCTTATATAATGAGGCTAACAATGACCTCCGCTGAATTACTTAAGTTTAGTATACACACAATACACTATATTCAGACCTAAATGCTTCAATTTTAAGTACTGATTGTTGTCTCCGCGAAATATCAATGCCATAACTTTAAACTATGTAAGGAAAATTCTATTTACTATACAATTCTTCCAAATTGATTAACAAAGTATTTCTGATGGGATGAGAAAACTTCTGTATCCCTCAAGAGATTTCGTGTTGTATTTTGCTTGCTTCAAAAATTATATCGTTTTATTGCTATAATGAATAACAATTTCCTACACTGCAAATATTATCGCTAAAAATATTTTTAAAACGCGACTAAAATTTTCATTCGGAGATTCTAAAAGAATGCAAATGTCTGTTGTATTCGATTTTGAAACAGATCTTCAAGATTAAAAAATTGATGGTACGTATTTATTTCATATTCCAGTATTGGAGATAAACATTTTTTCGATTCAATATGGAAATTTGATTTTACCATAACGCGAAGAATAATTTTGAAAAAAACGAACTTTTTTGTAATGTCTGATCGAATTGTCTCTTTTCCACTTTCAATTTATAATGTTTTATCCAAATTTTACATACGTACGATTTTTATAAACTTGTTTTGTTCAAAGAGACTAACATTATTTTGTTAAACATTAGTATGTTCCAATTTTCCACTTCATTCACGTTATGTCCATTTTCAACATTTTTTACTCCAACGTTGAATTTTCTTTTTGAATCTAATTCGAAGCACATTTCCAAGCATAATGGTGCCAGACTAATAAAACTGTAGAGAGTAATGGTAGTTTCAACACTAGTTGTTATCTTACCATTTTTTTTGGATATATAATTTTAGCCGTGAGAAAACATTTACTTCTATTATATGTGCATACTATATGATTTAGAAATGGTTAAAATTCATGATTCCGAAAGGATTTACCCCGGCTGTCTGCAGGTTAAAATGTACATTCAAATTATTTTCATTTTGTATAATAATTGAATATAAAAACTTAAAATATAATGCGTTAGGCTTTGTCTCTCTCATATTCTATATTCTATCTACTATTCTATCACTCTCTTTGCGATAGAACAATCGTTTCTGATTAATTTTTTAAGCTTCTCACGTGTATGGATGTGTCGACACGAGATATATTTCATGAAGCAGGAGGGGAAGTAATATTTGATACCCTACCAATTTCAATACCTTGTACAATCCAGCGGATCGATAAATCTAAATTTTAGTATCATAGATTACTCAATTGGATATAGTATAGAGATGTATATTTATGGTTTTAATCAGAAATATATACAAGATACAATTTTCCGTTTAATTGATATTCGTGCATTAGTTTGAGTTTGTGTTGTTGGTATACATATTTAATGTATCACATAATTTCCTACATTTTATTAACTTTAAGAAAGAACCAAATATATTTCGAATAATTAGATTATTATAAACATCTAGGTATACTTTACTTGGTTATATTATTTAATTTTTGTGTTACTTTTCTTCTAAAATATAAAAAGCGAATTGGGTTGGTTTGCAGTGATTTGAAAGACGAAGCTACCGGAAAGTAGCTGCAGGGAAGGTTTTAAATCCTCATTACACACGGAAAAGCGAAAGCTCATGCTGTGGCACAGTAAATGCGAAAACTGGGGCTCCTCACAAATACTTCTTGTCTCTCAAAGCTTAGAAGTTCTTTTACATCCAGAGAAAACGTTGAATGTTAGCGCTGAGAACGTTAATGCTCTTTAGTTTTTAAGGATATTCTTCTATTTCTGAATTCCTGACACTGTGCTCACAGTGAAATATACTTTCCTATATAAGAAACGTCAACAAGAAATGTATAAGAGTTTTCATATGCTTTCTCTTTACTATAATGTGCGAAATTTAAATAATACATTTATTTTTTCTTATGAAATTATTATATATTGTTACGTAAAAAAATTCACTTTTTCTTTTATGTAATTTAATATCATTCAGGTCGTGCGCTGAACGAATCCTACAGAGCAGATATTGACGTATAAGAACTTAAGTGCTTCAGATAGAAATTTTGACCAGCTAATACAAACTAATCTATCATCCGGGACATGATTTATGCGTCAAAATAAAATAATGGAAATTTTCCGAGCAATTTTATACTGATGAATGAAAATTTACCTTGCTTCTGATGATTTTTTTTATCCAGATAAAAATTTATATGCAGAGGGTAGAAATAACAGTATTTTATGCAGAAACTTTCGAAAAGTGAAAACATTGCTTAAATTCTTATAATAAAAATAATTGTCCCAAATAGTTTTATAAATCTATACATGAAAACGAATTTGATTTGAATATCATTTTATCATTTCTTCTGACTTCAAAGCTATCATTATATAAAAACGTATATACTTAATATATTATGAACTTTATAATTTTATAGAATAAATGCTTTTTCAAAATAACGAAAGTAAGAACTCATTTTACACACTGTCGTAATCATTTTCTGTAATGATGGAGATCAAGGAATCATCCCTAAATATATCTCACATTCCGGAATTATTATAGGACAGAATCATTATTTCCAAGTTATTATCTTATATCAAAAGACTATGTACTCCAAAACACTCTTAAATATTTTAGAAAGTAACGAAAAAAAGGTAGATAAAACATCTTTATTAACTAGTTCCATTTATTATTTTTTGAACACAGAAGAACAGTTTAGTTTTCTTATTTCATATTTACCCTTACCGACAATTGGTATGGAAAATTGTTTACTTCCTAACTACCTCTAGTTGTCTGCATTTAACATGCGAGCCAATTATTCCGAACATTATTATATAATTACTATTCTATTTATGTATACAACAAACTATTCATTCCTCTTGGCTTGTATAGTAAATTCGAACTTTTATAACATAGTTTCTTTCGTTACAATGACAAAAATTCTTAGTAAATTTAACTTTTTATTTATTGTAAATAAGCAGTTGAAACAAATAAGAGTTGCCCGAATTTAACTACATATGTTACTAAATTTAGTTACTGTCTATTAATATAAATAAAACTAATAAAATAAACAGCGTCAACAGAGTTTGTTTAACTAAAAAGGTAATTCCTTTTACAACTTTCCCCTCAATTGTTTAGTGATATATTTGAATCCAGGTACATTATTTTCATTACATAATTCGATTTAAATATTTTCGATATTTCTATTTATTGTCAATAATGAATCGAAATTCGTTTAAAAGTAAATTAAAACATAAAACTAAAAAAAGTATATTTACACAAGTACAATTAAATGTATTATTTGCATATCAGTTATAAATTTGTATTTATCAATTTGCAATTTTTAATCAAAGAATATTATACAAATTTATATTTATTAACTGCGTTAACCATAAACAGTTTAATATTTCTTCAAGACACATATACTCGACAATTATTAAGGAAAGTGAATAATCATAAAACACAACATCTATTATATAAAGCGGTCGAATATAATGTTTTGACATAATAGAGCACGAGGAGAAAATACTCTGAAAAAATGTAAATTTAGAAAAAAAAACTCAGAAGAGAGCAATATGCTAATAGAAGGCGTCTAAAAATAATTCAGAGACAGTTGAGAATAAGACAGAAGCGATGCAGGAAATACAAACTGATAATGTGCGAGATACTAGTTTCTAAAAAATAAACACAAAAGAAAAATATATTTTTTTACAAAATAATTTATTCTTAAATATGTGAATTGAGCGATTTACCAACTTTAAAAAATGTTTGCTAACCTGTGAGTTTTACGAGAATCGGAATCGGATATCATGAAAAGTTGGAATCCCCATCCAATAAAAGTTTCATCAAGGAAGTTTTGCAAATGGTTCACTTGCTGCAAAAAGATGCCAAATAGCAGCTGATATATTCCACTAAGTCTACTTATTTTTCACGCGAGAAAGTGGAGGGCATTAAAACAACTTGTGAAGACCTAAAAGTGATTATTTATTTTATGGGTTTGTTTGCTTATTTGTTTTATTCGTAAATACAAACACTAGAATTGATCAAACGAAAGTCAAATACCGAGACAATTTGGTGTAAAATAAATTTAAACTTCTCAAGTTTACCAGATATTGCTATAAGCTCGAAGATAAATAAGTCAATTTAGTAGTAATGAAATGAGAGGGGGTCAATACGAGACAAGTTTTGACGATAAGAAGTCTCAAGAGAATTATCGACAACTGTAAATGCAGCAACTGTATCCATGAAGAAACACTACATCTGAACGTGTTGAATGTCACGTATACACTACATATAGTCAAATTCGAAAAAACACCAGGGGGAGTTTTGCCAAGTTATAAAATTCAGTTACAGTAACGTAAAGTATACTTTTTGTTAGTAATGCCGATAAAGTACTTCAAAAGTTTGAAAAATGGTTCCGAAAACGCAAGCATTTAATCACATTTTTTCGTAACGGGGGTGCTTGAATATTATATTATTATAATAGAATATTATATTCCACGTCTTAAAAATAATTTACTTTTATTCATGTGTATTTAGTAACTATTAACGATTTATTAAACCAGGAGTTATTTAGTGGTAAAAGTGCAAATATTAATTGTGTCACGTTGATGAAAAATTTCAGACAACTCTAAAAACGATCTGGGACTAAACCAGTAGTAGTAAAAAATGTATTTTGTATAAAACGTACATTTTATACATTAGAAACATTTACACTTAACTAGTGTCAAATCTTTCTTTCACTAGGGTGGATGAAGTTTCACTCTATAACAAGTGTCATTTCACCAAGATATATATACTGTATATTACTTTATATTATTTTTTAAATTTATTTATAAATATTTTTAATTCATATAAAATTTTACAGTCGTACTTGTAATTAAATACAAGTCAACTTGTGCCAACTTAAATCTGATCCAATACACGTAGTTTTAAAATCCATTGCAGTAGTATTAGATATTATTTTTAGTAGTATTAGTAAATTAACAGTAAATTACCACTACGTTTCGTATTAAAATGCATTCTTATTTCTCTTAGGGCCTACAAAACAGTTTGACATGGTTAATATTTAAATAGGTTGTAAATTAGTATCGTACCAAGGTCTAAATTTATCGAGAGAAGAAATGAGTATTGGCCTAAGAGAGTAAATCGAGCATGAGAGAGCAGGGCGTAATGTCACCATTAATGAATCCACTAGTCATGAAATTCAAGGGTCGGAAAAGTAATGTCAAAGAGGGCTCAAATTCTTCACAATACGACAGTTATACGCACTGTGTACATAAGAATTCAGAAAACTAAATCCCTTCGAGGGGGAGTTTTCTTAATTAGCTCATGATGATACATTACCAACAGAAACGAATTAATCCATCCCTAAAAATAACCGAATAATGCAGCATTGCGAATGAAAATGCACTGTTTGTGACTGCGTCATTATAAAAATTATATTAAAAAATATATCGTAATGTACAATGAGTATTAGTAGTGATTGATATATTAGTAGTAATGAGTATTACAGAGAGAGTGAACAAAATATATGTTTTAGTATTTTTGTAAAAAATCCAGAATAAAAAGTAGTTTATTAATTACGATTTGTAAAAAACAAAATACATGTTTCATTCACTACTTCACGCGGTTTAAATATATAGAATTATAAAATTCCATGTATGAAATGATGTTGTAGGATATTAATTGCAACTAGTATTATTATTACTACTTCTGGTATTCACTAGAAAATATTCATCTCGTAGTAAAAATAGTTATCAGTGGAAACAATTAGCAATTCTGATTTGTAAAAGCAACATACTTTCAACTATGCATTTTCATGTTCTTCATTCTTGTATTACTATATACATTTTCTAATCTTTTTCACGTCCGTTTTTCACTCACAGAAACACATCTAGGTGTTTAACGTCATATGGACCACTTTTAAGCGAGTGTTTTTTAACTTCACGTTTACTAAGTTACCATCTTTGGGATATCAAAATGCAACATTTTTTAACATATAAGGCATTTTAATATTGCCTTGCTAATATATCAGTGTCTTTTGTACTAGTAAAAATATATTTTAGTATTTGGGGTTTAAAGTTTTTGCCAGATCGTTCTGAAAAAATATACAATTTTAATTATATTTTATGAGAGCAAAAAAACTGTTTAAATGTTTCAATTGGCATTTTCAGCTTGTATGGCACCTTAACCATTTAGATTACTTTTTAAAATATCTATATAAGATAATATATTTCTTCTATTTAACCGTTCATATCTTTGGTGCAAATTTTCCTATAGAAGTGTAAAGATTTGATATTATAATAATAATAATAATAAACGTCTTTATTGTACAAAGATACAAAGTTGTACAAAGGGCGAGACACAGCATAAGCTGTTTTACAGCCTGACGTAGACGTTATCTAGAGTTTTTAATGACAAATAGCAAGAACATTTCTTTAATAATTTTATATTCTTCTCTTTGAACACATATCGTTATAACATTTGCAACAGAGATATGAGAGGTTATAAACGAAAGAAATAGATGGCCTCTATATTATAAAGTCGATTATTATTATTATTATTATTATTATATAGATGTCCATGTTATTCAGGGGTCTTCTTCTATACTAATATGATTCAAGCGTTTTTTTTTCAGTTATAAAAATTGTCACTTTCATGTTTATTTGCATACTGACTGAACAAAATTAAAAGATGCCCTATGGACTAAAATACGAATTGAAACATTTACATACAAACTTAAATGTGCATCTTTTTTTAGAAACATTTTTCAGGAAAAAATCTACACAAAAGGTATACCCAAATATTTTATTACAAGTACGTGTTGTCCTAAAAAAAGTATAAAAGACTCAAAGTTCTCGAAATCATGAAATGAAAAAAGTGTTTTTTTTAGTTAAAAAAATGCACATTGACTGAAACTGTTGATAGAATGCACAACAATTTTGTTCAATATAAACCTACTATTCTAAAAATATTTACGGCTTCAATTTTTATTAAACAAAAAATTGCATTGAACACTATTTAAAACTGATAAAATATAAATAGTTAAATAGTATAGATAAAATAAATATTTCTGGTAAAATTCAAAATGGGAGGATAAATGTTGGAATAATAACGAAGAAGTTAGAAGAATAGTCGTATATCGAACGATTTTAGTGTAACGAAACTGGAGGGTGACTTTCATATATTCACTCATAATTTTCATCCACCCCTGTCAGAGCTATGCAACGATACGTTTTTGGAATCTGTTTCTTCTTCAAATAACCCAGATTCAATCAAACTAAAAGTAACAGGGCATTGAAATAGGACAAAAATACAAGAAAAATAGATTAATTGATTCGTTAATCACCAATCATATACATTCTGACGTTAGTTAAAAATTCGTGTTTAGTTTTTCATAAAAGTTAGGTTTAATTCAGATTATAAAAAATTTCATGTTTCGGATCTATGAAAGAACATTGGGTTTTCCAAAGTTTTAGTAGATTACCATGTACGTATGAAAGTAATCGAAAATATTACAGAAAAATTGTCGGTTTTAAATTCCAAATCAAAAGGTTCGTTAAGAATATTTTATAGCAGTTTCGTTGAACTTGAATAACGAGCTATGGGAGCGGAGTAATCGAAATATTTGAAAGTTTCATGATGAAAGCTCATTTAGACGAATGCGAAAACATATGACTGCGTATAACGAGACATTTGCGTCTTCTTATTGGTCAGATCCAATGGCTCGCCATTAAAATTCGACGTATCAGATACAATGTTCGTAAAAAGCTTTTTTTCTTAATTGAAGAAAGTATCCGTGCGAAAAGCTCCAAAATAACGAGCATTGTATGCGCTACAGTTTGTTTCGTGTCATAAAGGCATTTGCAGAACTGAAATGGCTTTTTTACTAGGAAATCAGTGAATATTCACTTCCATGATTAAAATGAAGTGAGTATAGAACAATAATAATAATATCTAATCCGTAAGTTATGGTTTCTTTTGATCAATTTTCTTTATTATTTTCAACTATAGTATACTAATTTTTAATAATTAAACCGAATCAAAATCCTCATTTTATTCATTCTCCACAGAATATAGAAATAAATGATTGTGCTTAAATTTGAGGTCATGTCTGTACAACGCATACTACTGACACATAGATACATTTTAAATATTGTTTGCGGGAACTTTACTAATTATTGTGTAATAAATGCTTCGTTTGAGGTATAAATTTGAAACCTAAAATTGTGTTACACTTTGCTAATAAAAAGGTGTATTTCTTAATTAAATATTCATATTTTTTGTATTTCACTGGTGACACTGAAATTCAACTAGATATATTTCAATATTCGTTTATAATTTGATGTAAAGTTAATATTTACTATGGGAGCTAACTTAATTAAGAAATATAAATATTTGTTCACACGTTGAACATTTACTATGTATCTTGTTTATATTCATTTATTTTTTCTGTTCGTCGCCTGAATAATACCCAGGAAAAACCAAATGCAAATTTCTAGACTGACGTTTTGATCTTTTATTAGGTTTCTGGAGAAAAGAAACATTCGATTTTTTTTCCTGCGGCATTGCCTCAGAATCATTAAATGACACGAGTGCGTTGTAAATCTTTCTCTCTCATATTAGTCAAATGTTATCTCCATTATAAATTTTATTTATTTTATAAACCATAATAATTTTGTGTACTGCACATGAAAAGAGCATTGAGCAGCCATTTCAAGAAATTTTGTAAAAAATAGATTCATACATTCATGTTAGGCAAATTTTTTAATTTCTCTTCTGATTTAGAAAAGCCATACGAATTCTGCTTATAGACAAAGAAAACATTTCATGTTAATATAACTGCATGTGGTCTGATCTAAATAAAGGTCCAAAATATTCAATTCTTATTAGGTTTACATAGGCAATATATATTTTTTAAAAAACCTCGGATGCTAATAAATGATCCATAAATAATTATTGATATTATAGGAATGTTAATGATGTTCATATAAACTGTTTCTATTGGTATATTTTTGGATATAAATATTGACAATAAACACTTATGCACAAATGATCAGAACGAAATAAAAAAATTACTAATTCAATTATTATATCAGACATACAATTTTCAAACCCATGGCATACAAAAAAATATAGTGAATATAACGATGAATAAATAGAACTAAAAATATCTTTGAATTGTCTGTAGATAAATTCTAACAGAAATAAGGGAAGATTGTAACGATGTGATAAAACGAAGGGCCAAGATAAAAATCATTTAATACGTTTATTGCGCTGTTAGGAAATTAAAAATAAATAAGTATGACAAGAAATCGTGATTTTAGTATCAGATAATTCTAAATATTTTTAGAAAAATTGCAGGTAATCGTCGCCTCAAATCTTATGCGTAGTTACCCTTATAAAAATTAAAGCTCATTTCTAGCGAGCATTTCTGTGCTCCTTTGCTTACAGTATACAGAGACAAGAAAAAATGCTCAGAAATTTGTCACGTTTTTTAATAGGGTACAGACAAATTACTCGTAAATTTATATGCCATAATAGTGTTAGTTACGACCCCCGCGCCAAAATAGTTGCAAATGGCATAAAAATAATAAATTCTAAATAAAATTTATATAAATTAATGTTAATTTTCTTTGTTACTAGAAATGTAACAAAACTTCTAAGAACCACATCAGATATATTTCGCCTCGCTTGTTTATAATCTGCTAACTAAAATGCAAAAAACATGAAATTTAAAACTAAGTGTTTTGGGATTACTAAACCCGAAACGAAAGTCAGAATTGAAAAATTCCACATTACGGATTTATTATGGGGGCCGGATTTTTTAAATTCCATCCTTTTGATTTCCTTGAAAAATTGATTATTCTCGTCCCCTACTTTATATTTCTGTATGTATATAATCATTGTGATAGATATTGTATTTGATTATTTTAGACAAGTGTTATATTGTGTATCTTTATTTCATAGTACTCCTATATAGAAAATTTTTAATTGAATGTAAAGAGAAGTTTGTTACTATAAAAGAGTATTTTTATAGTATTGAAAGTATTTAATAATACGGAATGGGGTTTGCAACACTGGAAAGTACTTTTAGTAAAACGTTTCCGCTACTTTACATAGTTCAATAGATTCGCAACTGCATTTCATGAGTTGCAATAACTATCCTAAAACAGTTAAAAATACTGAGAATGTAGTTAAAATTATTTAGATAATATTTGGAAATTGTATTAAATTTTAAAAAATTGCTATGAATTTATATTGATAAAAAATAATAAAATTTACCACATGAAGCGGATTTACCTAATTAGAAAAGACTAGGCTATAAATCGCTGAATTTGCAGATGTTCTTTTTTTTTATTTTGTGAACGTAAATTTCCTGAATCATGTACGAAGGAAAGGAATAAAAGTAAAGCGAAATAGAGAGAAAGAGGATGAGGAAGAAAATGTTGAGGAATTTTCGAAAGTGTTACATGTGCTTTAAAAGGGGATTTTTCCGCAAATCACCAAATCTACATTGATACATCATTAATACTTTTTTATTTTTAAGGGGTGAGAGGTGAAAATCATGTTTTTGTATTCAAAAAATAAATAATATTCTCCGGAGTTCTCAGGAGATATCAGCACAGAATTAAGGGTTCTACAAGAAATCAAGGTATTTTATGTTAAAAAGCGTTTGAATAATGTCTAAATATCACTAAATATTGTTTACTATTTACATATTAATCAAAGAAATAACGATGGGTGCGAGCTACGATTTTTCTTACAACTAATAAGTATATAAAACGCGAATTGTATTTCTATTCAAAAGTTATCATATATGAAAGATTAACCCAATATTGAACGGGTATACCGCATCTGCAAAAGAATATTAACATCGTTTTATTTACAAAAGAAAGATTTAAAAAACATGCGGTCATCCATTTTTAATTATTATTGATATCGCTCTTTCGAATGACGTGACTAACATTTTTGACAAATAATGTTCCGGCTTTCTTTTTTTCAAAAATACTGAAATGCTTTGTTTAGGCACAACTTTGCTTTATAATGCAATTTTCACTACGATGCCGGTTTCTACTAAATTTCTAACATACCAGAATTCAGTTAGTTTGGCTTAAAAAAATACTTTTACACATTTTGATTTTTGGCACTTTTAATTAGCGTAGGAGCAACTTACATTTTTTGGAATTAAATAATTTCTTACATTTTCAGGGAGATGATTTTACATGGTTCTAACGTAAACTGTAAGTATTTGAAAATTAAGTATTATGAGTATGTTTGTTTCAGTAAACAAAATTAGGATCTGTAAAGGATATTAAAGATGGCAGCTGCTTCACTGTAAGTGAAAATCTCTTTTATTTTTATTTTATTACATACTGCATCTGCAGTATGATTATTCTGCCAATTATTGTTTTGAATGTAAAAAATAGGCAAAATTTAAAATATGTAAAATCATAAGATTGAAAGACAACTATAGAAAATACAATTTTGATTGGTTGAAAGTTGTAACAGGTATCATCGTTTTAATTGCATCTTAAAAGATGTTTGTCTAAAGAAGTACTTTTGCAAAAAACGAAGCGTTAAACGTCACGTTTCAAACATTTTAGACCTAGGAAAAAGGACGTTTTTTTTATTTTGTAAAACAGTGTTGAAATCCGTGTGCAAATCCGTGCCTTCGAACATCAAAGGGTTAATGAATTAACATCAGTTCAATAAAATTGGCAGCTTACTGCAAGGTATTGCGATCACTTGTTATAGCAGTAAGAATGTAAACTACATTTTCGGGATTCAAGTAATTTAAACAAAAATAATAATAGTATATAATTTTGCCTAGTGCAGACATCAGTGATGTAAAAAAAAGTGTAAATCTCAATTCCCTGGATTTAGAAATATGGAAATAGAAAAAAGCACCTACAGCAGGACCACTCGGTAAATTCTCACGAATTGCTTTACAAACCAGTGTATTAAAATTCTTTTAGCAACAGCAATCATTTCAACTAAATGACCCATCTGAGACCCAATTCATTAAGGCGGGAAAACCTCCCTGATCACTCCCAAAGGAGTTCAAAGTGTCACATTAATATAGTCAACTCTTAAAACAACTGTCCCTCTCGGCTGTCAAAGTTAGTAAAACTGACTATCTCGTTAAACGAATTTGTTTAAACCCAATGCCTCGGTTTTTACATTTTTTTTCAAAAATACCTACTTTCATTGTACTTAAAGGTAGACTGTTTATTCAGTATTAATACGTCATTAAAAAATAAATATATCTCTGTCGATTTCTTTAAATAATATAAGAAAATTTTTAATTTTAGTAGTAAAGGGATAAAATATCTGAAGTACTTTTTGTTATACTGTCAATGAGTGAGCAAATTACTCTAACCAATTTAGAATATCAATTTCATAAATTGACACTTTGTTACTTGTGTATAACAAAAATCAGCAATATTTTTGTAAATAACATTGATAGTCTCCGTGCAATATTTTCAGATTGGAATAAATTTTGAACTGCCTCTACTTTTAAACTAACTGGAATTGAAAGTATCTACAAATACATTTTAAATAAATGTAAATGAAAATAATAATTTGGATGGCTAGATCGATTAACCGAGTCGCGTATTTAAATAAATTTGAAGAAAGATTGCTTTTAACGTTTCATTGAAAATATCTTCTTTTTTATTTATACGATCTTTCTACAGATAAACTTTTTTCAATATCCAGGTTTTTTCTATTATTCCAATCAAAATCATGATTGAAATCTAATCTATTATCAGATACTACACGTTTTAGGTCAGAGGATGTATAGATGTTATTACGGTATTCTGCAATCCTACTTTTTAATATTCTTTTAGTTTCTCCTAGTTTATGATGCAGTGCAATCTTTACATTGGATCCTTATAAACGACACTATTTCGTTCCATAAGTGTTGTAACATCTTTTCCATGAATGATGACAATATCTAATTGATTATTGGGGGTACAACATGTATGTTATATTTGTGAAATGAGTATGAAACCCTTTCGAAAAAACTTTCAATATGTTATAGCATAACAATACTTCTGTAAGCTGTCTTTTTTCATTATTAACAGTATCCGAGTCTTTAAAAATAGTGCATAATCGTTTCTTTATATATTTTTCTATGAAATCTAAGGTAATCATTATCATTCAAATATAGTTTAACATCCAAAATGTTTAGGTGATGGAATTTTTTGTTTGAAGTTAAAATGGCCATGTCCAATAAGTTATAAACAGTTGAAATTTTCTGCGAAACAGGATGAAGGAAAAAATTCCATGACCAAAACAGACTAGATTTCAATAACTTAAATAATTAATATAAAAAACACTGAGTACTGAAACATCTTTATCAAAAAGATAGATATCTGAAATGATTCACAGAACTTTGCAGAAAGATCCTATAAATAAAACAGAAGATATTTAAAATTTGAATCAATGTTATAAAATAATACTTAGTAATTGTAAAACCGAGAAATAGTAGCCCGTATACATATAGGTATGTTGATAATTCTTAGTAACTGTGTTCAATAATATAAATATAATTCCTAACAGTTAGATTTTGAATAGTCAATTTTTAACTCATATTATTAGACGATTAGAAGTTATAACTTTTACTAATTATTTATGTAACGTGGTGTGCCTACACTGAAAAAAGTCTGGAATTCAGTGGAATAGTTAGCTAATTTTAAGATATAACAAAAAGAAGCGTCCTAGTGGAAAAGAAGAATTCCTCGAAAATCTCAAAAAACCAGCTTACCATGCGACTAAAATGTAGTACCGAAAACTAGATATTGTTCAGAATTTCCATTTAAATTAAGCTGTTTGAGAATGTTATATTTACATTATTTAGACTAAAATTGAACCTCCATACATTGTAAAAAATTGCACAATAAAACATACTACCGATAGCACAATGTAATTTATTATTTCAACGTATGAAATATTTTATTAATACCACGAAAAATGAATTGTATTAAGTAAGTGTTTATTGAATTGAAAGAATCAATGTTATTAACATAATGAAATTTTCATCCTAACAATCGAAATAATATATTTAATCCGTACACATGACTGTGGTTATCGGCTGCACGTTTCATCGGTTCAATGAATCTTTTCTCATTGTAATAAATTAATATGCATTGTATTCCAACATGAAAAAAAAAGAAATTTCGATTGTCTAAACCGACCACTGGAAAGTACAAAATGAAATACACAAAAAGAGGAAATTATTTTAAATTTATTTAATTTTGTAATAATAATTAATGGAACACGTTTAACACAAATACACTTGTCACTTTCAAAATCATAAATCGATCCCTGTGTCATTGAAGGTATTTTAAAAAACCTCCTCCCACTCCGAGAAACATGTTGAGCAAGTGTTGCAGCTGTTAATTCGAAACGGAAACGGAATACTAACTTCTTAGTTTCTATAATATTGTCATAAGAGCCACAACTTTACATAACAAAATTCGTAAAACTTTTCGTGTGGTTGGATGTTCAAATCTGTTCAGAACCATCGTCAGGTTGTTACTGAACCTGTTTCATCTTGTAAAGTCGTTTTTGTTTTCTCTTATTGTGTGTTTGTCTCAAAGAAGATCGTAATTGTCATTTAGTTTGCGTCTTTTCTTGCAGCTTGAAAAAAATTTGACTCAGAAAGCTTAAAACAATAATCATGCTCGTCTCACCTTAGGTGTTAATAAAGCCTACTTTGGGTTCATCGCAAACAATACTTATAGTAAGCCTTCCAGTCTTAAAATGACAAATCATAATGTCTTCTTTTAAGTTTTAAGACGGCAAGAATTTGTTTTAAGACCATCTTTTTACTTACTGGCTAAATTAAATCCAATTTTTAAAAGAAGTCGGTCCTGTCGTTAGTTAGACTTATTTTTTTCAGTGCATTAAAGTAAATTTAGAATTATGTTTCGCTAGTATTTAATGGTCTGAAAGTTTAAATTTATCTAAAAATGTTGTTTTACTCGAAGGTGTCTTGATATTGACAGCAACTCTGTCCAAACGTCGACAAAGTAAATTTTTAAAGAAACGAGTCTTTGTTCAAATCTTTATAACCGTGTGTTAGAGCCAAGCATATTATTTTAAATAAACATATTTACATACAGGAAGCTGTAATAAATATTTTGTGGGACATCTTAAACCACCAAACCTCACAAAGATTAAAAGCTCGTGGATTTGCCAATATGTTGTGCTTTCGCAGTTCAAATGAGTTTACATCTTCTATTTTGTAGTGTCTTTTTTAAAAAAAAAAAAATTTTAAAAAGACAAAAATGTATTTCGCTGAAAACATTCATGAAAAACACTACTTCTTGAGTACTAATGACGGCAATGTTTGTACAAAATTTTGTGAGTCAAGTCGAAAATATAAGAAAAAGTTCAAACCTATTTTTATTGTACGTCCACTCCAGCAATATAAAATGTTTCATTGTTTCTATTTATAACTGATTTTCATTTTTCTTCTGCATCTAATCTCACAGTTATTGTGTTGTTATTTAATGAAAACGGAAAGTATGGTCTACAGTGTACCACTGTTTTTCTTATGTAGTTTGTCACTTGTAATGTTTAATAATCAGAGTAATTCTTTGTGAAATTCATAACTAAAGTAAGTTTATTTAATACCAGAATTCTGGTTGGATTAACCAGAAATATTATTGGTTTACACAGAAAAAAGTCTTAAAATTGTTATAATCAAATTAAGGACTGTAAATGGCTTAATTTCAGCATAAATTGTGCTAATTTTGTTAAATTAAGTCAATATTTGCGCTCAAAACCTTGTTTATAGTTTTCGAAACTTACTTTTAGTCAATATTCAGATTCGAAATAAGAATTCCCTAACTTAATGGTGACAAGATCAAAAAAAAATTCTGTAAGCATAAATCTCGACTAAAATTAAACTTCGCTGTCTGAAAGTAAGACTTTAAGCACAAATACTGTCTTAATTTAAGAAATTTAGCTCAATTTTAGACTGTAATTAAATTTTTTACGGTGCTTAATTTGAGACGTAACAATTTAAACCTTTTTTTTTTCTGTGTACCAAAGGTGTCTTAATAATGACAGCAAAGTTGTCCCAACGTCGACAAAATAAATTTTTAAAGGAATAAGGTCTTTGTTCAAATTTTTCTTACCGAGTGTTACACAGAAAAAAAAAATAAGTCTTAAAATTGTTACATCTTAAATTCATCATCAGGTGAGGCTTAATTTAAGTCCGAAAGTGTGTTATTTTTCTTAAATTCAGTCAGTGTTTTGGCTTAAAGTCTTACTTTCAGTGAGCAAAACTGACTTTTATGGCATCTAAGTTAGACGAATTTTATTTCGAACCAAAATTTCGGCTGAAAGTGTGTTTTGTTGTCTAAAAGTAGGACTTTAAGTCTAAATATTGACTGAATTTAAGAAAATTTTGGGCTGAAATTAAGCCTCACCTAATGATGAATTTCTTAAAAAGTCTGATTTTTTTCTGTGTAGAGCCAAGCATATTATTGTAAATAAAGATATTTACATAGACGGAGCTGTAACAAATATTTTGTGGGACATCTTAAATCACCAAACCTCACAAAGATTAAAGCGGAATTGAACCGAAAAAAAATTATACACAAAAATGTATTTCGCTGAAAACATTCATGAAAATCACTACTTCTGGAAGACGGCAATGTACAAAATCTTCTGAGTCTCAAGTCGAAAATATAAGAAAAAGTTCAAACCTATTTTTATTGTACGTCCACTCCAGCCATAAAAAATGTTTCATTGCTTCTATTTATAACTGATTTCAATTTTTATTTTACATCTAATCTCGTAGTTAAGTATATATGTCAAAATTATATATAAATTTCATTGTTTTTTAATTTGCTTACTACAATTCGAAAGAACTACCTTGACAATGGTAGAATCTGATGGTTTTTATTTTTTTCGAAATTTATTTCATATTGAAAATAAGTGTTGAAGTTGCAGTAAACTTTCTGTGCATTTGGGCGTTAATGGGTTAATGCAAAAAGAGAGTGTGGTCATCAGTGTACAACTGTTTTTCTTATGCGGTTTGGTACTTCTGATGTTTAATAATCACAGTAACTAAAATAAGTTTACTTAATACTTAATAAATAGAATGTTGCATCGACATAGTGGACATTTTTTACTCCATGGAATAAAAAATTACTTATGACAAGTCAGTTGATATCTTTGTTCGCAATATTAGTAAAAAAAAACAATGATATATTTCAATAATATAGATTTAACCTAGATGCATTTAAAAATTAAAATAAAATAATTAACGGCTTAAACCTACCAATTGCATTAGATGTTAAAATGCCATATAGTTGGGAAATTTCATAAACATTTCAAAAATCTTCCGTCGTAATCGCTGCGGGTCACAAACATTTGTTTTTTTAGCAATATCGAAATTTTACCCTTTCGGCGTTTTGATTTTCGGAACTTTGTTCCCCGGCCGTCTATATATATTTTTTTCCATGTCGATATATATTGTTTTTGCATGTCTATATAACATATATATTCTATTTTTTTGCACGTCTATATAACATTTTTTGCTTTTTGTTTTCATATTGTTATATTAATTGCCTTTTTCTTTCCTTAGATTTATTATAATGCATGCTAACAAATCATATTCACATACTAGTCTATTCCAAGTAACTGTCAAATAGAAATTTTATCAACTTTCTAGTTATGGAATATAATTTTTATCTTTTCTTCTTTTTTTCTATTACCTTTTTTCGTTGTTAATTTCATTACTAGTTGACATTATAAAAATTTCGAAGACAAAGGCCTAAAAGTTTGTGAATCCGAGCGATTACGACAGAAGGTGTTTGAAATGTTTATGAAATGTCCAAACTATGGCAATTTAATATCTAATGGAATTGGTAGGTTTAAGCCGTTAATTATTTGATTTTAATGATATCTATTTCTAAATGGTTGGACAGACATTGTTTGTAACGGAAAGTTGGCCATTATTTTGAGAATTGGTCACAGAAGTGTAATTAAAAACAACTGTAAAAGTATGAAAATGTTAGAAACTGCTGTCAAAAAACTTCAATTCACCTTCTGATTCTAGAATCCACCTAAAGTTGAAAATGGTTGGAAAAGGATTTTCGGACATCCTCGTCCGACACGCACTGATCGGTGTTACATCCATCGAGCAACCCGCAAAAAATCTCGATTGCCATTCGACAAATATTTGTTCTCGGTGCGCACACCACTGTCACAACAGCACCTTCCTCCAGAAAAGAGATAAAAAGGTTTTCTCGCGTCGAGATTTTCCTGGAGGGATTTCGAAAGAAAAAGCACTATTTCGCGCGTATTTGGTGGGGTCGGCGGAACTTTGGGTCCTTTCATCAGGCTGCGTAGCCAGTCGGTCGTGTAATAGGCCACTAAGGGCAACAAGGGTGGAGAACTACTGGCCTAGATATCGAGTGTATCGGCCAGTCTCTTCCTCCCCACCGTGACGCAGCTCGTGCAAGTCACACGGACACTGCCTAAGCCCACGCACACCAGGAACCAGGCGTCGGGACGCGCGCACAGTGGTGGAGGAGCACAGCTGGCGTCCCCCACGCGCAAGCACCACCGTTCCTCGCGTAAACCGCGGATCGATTTTTCCGCGTTCGACGTCGACGTCGACGTCGGCGACGGTGGTCAGCGCGTCGCGGGTCGCAAACAACAACACCACGCACAGGATGGAAGACACACTGGGTACTTTCACTCGTCGACGCCCATGCGTCGCTACGCTATTCCAAAAATACTGCGTCGAGGCGCCAGGGTGGGACAGAAACCCAAAGAAACCAAGACCGTGAGAGCCAAAACCTTCGCTCTTGACCCCCACTCGCACACAAAGTCGACTTCTATTTTTCTTCACGGAAATGAGAAGTTAGGAAAGTGCACGCACTTCGCGAGCCTCCACCTGGTCACGATGAGCTTCGATTCAGTTCAACCCAAAAGTTCTTGCACCTCCTGCTTTTTTTTCTAGGCATATTTTCAGATTTGTCTCGCGGTTATTTTAAGCCATAAATGAAATTTTTCGCATTTTTTTTAAGGATATTGTACATATTTTCAGCAAAATAACGTTTAGATCTAGTTTTTTTACATGAACGTTTAGATTTTGACTCTAGAAAGATTATCCCGAAAGGTTTTTATTACTTTTATATGTTAAAACTCAAAATATTTACAAAAATACGCAAAAAAACCTGTTTTGTTTTTTATTTTTTGTAAATATAATTTGTCTCAGACATCCTGGGACAAAACAACTAAAGAATAAATTAAAGTGTACAAAATTATATGTAAAACTAAAAAAGAAACATTGCTTTATCTCATTTCGTTCCAAAGTTAGAGCCTTTCGAACATACGTTTTAAAGAAAATATCTAGTAAAATTTGTTTCAACTTTCACCTATTGTTGATTATATTGTGCTACAAATGTCGATGGAAAAATCTGAGAAAACGAGTTCGAGTAGACGAATTTCCGCACAATTCTTAAAAAAAGACATCTGTCTATCTATTATAGTTACAAAGTTATAAAGGTTTGAAGAATACAGGTTTTACGTATGTTTATTCGACTTCATCGCACGTTGCACTCCTTAGAAAATTACAATTTTCTTGTCGCGGAAATCAACTGGAATTTGTTACTCGCGGTCTTTTTGGGTCGCTGATTACGAATCTAATGATAGATTTTGAAAATTCAGAATTGCGAGTTCAAAATGGCCGACCAAAAATATAAAAAGTTACTTGATCGAGATGAAACTGAGTACTCGGGGGTTTTCGAGGTGGCACATTACGTATCTAATGTTAAATTTTGAAATTCAAAATGATGGATTCAAGATGACCGAATCAATATATTTAAAGTTACTTGATCCAATTTAAATAACGCTCAGACGAACGGAGTTGCAGTTTCAGTTTGAACATCGATAATTTGTATATACATCCCTGTAGAAAAATTTAAGCTCTACGATTTCTAACGTATAAATGTATGCTCTTTCGGAATCTTTCTATAAAATTTTGATACAATGAACCGCAAAAAAGTTATACGCGTTTTTCTGTTAAAAAAAACATGGTTT
Organism: Trichopria drosophilae; assembly: GCA_030407085.1. Classification (NCBI taxonomy): domain Eukaryota; kingdom Metazoa; phylum Arthropoda; class Insecta; order Hymenoptera; family Diapriidae; genus Trichopria; species Trichopria drosophilae. The sequence continues at coordinate 164,133,555 of CM059582.1, read as the reverse complement.
TTTACATTTTGTTTTTCAATTAAACATCACTTTCACCTCGAAATTACGCTGGGAAACATATCTAAGTTGAAAATATCGCGTCCATGGACCCCCAGGATTAAAATGTAATATATCTGTATTCATAATTCAAGATGGCAGTTTTCAAAATGACGCCTAGAAGCTCAAAATTCTTTTTAAAACTTAACCATTTTTTTTCTTAAAAACTATAAACTTTAGAGAAAATTTTCTAAGAACAACAATGTATTGGAATGAGTAAAAAAATACTCTCAAATTTTATCAGCATGCAATAATACACTGCTTGATTTTTCAAAAATTCAGATAATCGAAATTTTGAAAAAATCATTAAAACAATCTGAAAAAATTTGAGCTTCTTTAAATAATTCTAATATATTTTTGTTCTAAGGCAATTTTCGGCAAAGTCTATAGTAATCCAAATAGACTTTATTATATATTATTAAATTATATTATGGATTGGAATATCATTAGAATATCATTAAAAGTTACAAATAATTTTTTTAAAAGTGTATATAATTTTTATTGCTCTTTATATTGAATTAAAATATTAATATTAAATATATTATCCGAATTTATCGCCATTCGTATAACAGCAGGTTATGTTTACGCGAAAAAAATACTATATCTTACTATAGAAAATAGTAGAAATGACTTTAGATTAGTAATTTTGACTGCATTTCAGATAGTACAACCTCTTCCTACCGGTGATTGTACATTTGACTATGTGCAATAGTTATCCCGTCCATTTACTACACAAGGTAGTCATTTTCTAGTAGATTTAACTATTTTTTTTTCTCAGTGTGTCGACCGATTCGGAGACTAAAAATATTTTGGATCGCGATATCTGTCGAACCTCCACATGCTGGAAAACAAACCCATTACGGGGATTTCTTTGCTTTCCTCATACGGTAATAGTCTCAGCGGTTGGTGTAGGATGGGGATGTCGTTCGATATGTTACCCCACCGAAAACATTGGGATAATGTGAGCTTGTAATCGATTGACACCCTGAAACCTGATATGATCAGCTATTTAGACTTTGTCGTGTAATACAAGTTGCTTTCCGACTCTAATTCATTGGTGTAAATTACCTGACCTGGCTTGACAGCTCGGAAATGTTTGACCGAATCTCCGAACAGTTTATTTATCAATAACATGATCTACTGGATCTTCGAGAGATTACTATAACCCTTTATGTCACATTTTTTGACCTTTATTTTTAATTGATCAAGCATGAGCACACTTTGGTTCCTTTTTCTAAACAAAGTGAACTACGGTTTTGACATTTATTTTTAAAACGGTATGTGAAATCGTATATCTTTTTAAAATATATTTTCACAATCGTGATATATATCGCAACCCTCACATTCGTAAAGAAAACTTTTACGCATTTGTATCGGAAACTATTATTTTCAATCCCGTGCACAAAATTCAATTTCACGCACTGTTTGTAGTGCACGAACTGTACTTCGCACACTCAAATCAGTGCTCGAAAAATTTCTCTCACGACGTAAAACAATAGTACTTTTGAATACAGGGGCGTTTACAGATGACAGTTATGGTTTAGTTTTAAGTTAAACGACACACAATACATCAACATTCACTGCGACGTAAACATATGCCAGACATCATTGTCAATTCGATTCACAACCATTTCTGCACTAGATTACATATGAGCCTTTGATATGCAAATACGTGCACGTATGCATATTTCGTCCATCCCGCACAATATTCACCCATTCAAAAGGGTGTTTAATGCAACACTTTTCCTATAAAATCTAAAAAAATTCTATATTTATTTTATAAATAACGAATACTCATTGGACACCGACCGATAAATTATCGTAAATTAATCCTACTTGATGATTTAAAAGTATTTTCACTCGTTTATTCATTGAAAAAAAAATTTAATATTGTGGCCGCTCATTATACGCGTGAATCATTCAATGAATTTTCAAGTTCGTTATAAACGTGGTAACAAAAGATTTCCATTTACCAACGTTTTCTTTTTCTAATAAATATTTGATGCAAAAATCTGCTTGGTGCTTCTTATTTTCTACAGAATTAAACTTTTTAATTATTGTTCCAAAGTAAACCATAAAAATTATTTTAAAAATCCATTAAAACCAGTAATCGTAGTCCTGGAAACTAATCTAAATCTATTAGCGTTCTACAATAACTGGTGTCTCTACAGGTGATCAAGCATAAATGCTTGTGCTTTGTATAAAAGAGTAAATCACTTTGTTGTCGAGAAAACAAAATTAACAACATTTTGGTTGGGACCAAAAACCGATGTCCCGATAAAGTAAATGGGTCGATTGCAGAGAACGCAATGCGGAGCTGAGTAATTGATAGCAGTGGCACTACAGGGAGTTCTCACTTTTAGTAACAGCTACCTCTCTTCCGACTTAACTAAAATAAATGATTGAGTTTGTTAATAAAACTTTCTCCAAGTGCCATTTCCCTCTCCCTGAAATCGACACGATGACTCTCGGTTTCTAAAAATTTCATCAACTTATATGTAAGAAACCTACATCAATGATCTGGAATGCATCCTAAGAATTTCTCTTTCACGGCATATTTCAGAAAGTATTGTTTGATTAAAAAATGCTATCTTGCTAAAAACACGAAATGGGTCCAAAAACGTAAATTTTTACACATTTAACGCCATTTTTCGTGAAAATGCAACTTGATAGGGAAAATCTAAAGGTGGCATCATTTGCTGAATGAAACCGTACTACAGAAATGATACTTAGAGCGTCAATGGCAAACAGAAACGAAAATGTTAATAGTGTAATATGTAAAACGACTTGATAATACTATTTATTAAGTTTAAGCCGCCTGAAATGGTCATCGTTTAAAATACTACATTTGAATTAAAAAAGTGAATTGCGAAGAAATGTTCAATAACAATATTCTCAATTTAAATAGTATTTGCGTTCATTGTACTTAACTATATAATAAATAATGATAACGCCTTGTTCTGAACGAAATATATTAATTGCATTTTTTCTCCAGCATTTGTACTCCTGAAGTCAGAAACTCGTCTGTACAGCAAAAACTAAGCTTAGTCGGTAGAACATTCGATTGGCAATCGTCAGGTCCCGGGTTCAAATCCCGCTCATCGAATCTCTAAAAAATTCGGCCTTCATTTTTTTCATATATCAGTAATTATCCAATAATTTCATCTTTGACAAAAAATTATTACAAGAAAAATTTGTACAAATCTCTGACCTACACAGACGAGTTTCTGACTTGAAGGGGACAAATGTTGGAAAAAAATAACAAAAATGCAATTAACATCTTTCATTCAGCATTAGGCGTCTAATTAATTATTATTTAATCATTCTCAATATATTATTCAAGAATAACGTCATATAGCTGTCTTGACACGAATTTTCGGCAACTATCAAAATATCTAAGTAGCATACAAACGATAAAAACGTAAAATAATACAGAAAACGCGAAATTAAACGCTGCATTGACTTTTTCAATATATTCAAAAACGTCAAATTCGGTTTTTGTGTTCCGGTTTAATTATTTCCCGTCGTATTCTGCTTAATGGTTAACTGTTATTTTATTATTGGATAACGCTGTGCGTAATGCGGCCATGCAAATTCGTGGTGTATTGTAATTTACGTACCGTGCTGTTACGCATTGTTTACAGACTCTTGAATTAAAACATTTTATAATCGGAAAATTTCGAACGTTTCGAAAATTATTCGTACCGGAGAACAATGATTTCCAAAACTGGTGGTAATAGACGTAAGTGGTAAATGATTAATCGTTTCAAACGTTCAACTCAGTATCAATAAAAAAATTTCCAGTCAAGCCGTATTTTACGAAAATAAACAACATAATTCTGAAGCTATAAAATAAATATGCAATTATGCAGATATTGACGGAATCAGATTATAGCTTTTGCACACCGGGTAAAAACCAATTTTTGCAAACTTCTGTTATGTTACTCTTTCACATGAAAATCGTATTTCCCTGCTGGTTTTCAGTGGCGAAAGTGGGCTAACACGTTAAATAACGTTTATCTCTGACTTGCATTTAAGAAATGTAAATTTCTTTTAGAGCTAAAGGAATAAATTATCTGTAATTACGAAGCGTTAACATCCTAGGTAATTGGAATTGAAGACTTTTTTTATCAGATGGTTTTGAGGATTAAAAGATGTTATTTTCACTATTTTAATATATATTTTATGTCATCAAACTAGATGTGCAAATCAATATATTTTGATGTACCGAAATGGTATCTGTTTATTAAAAAGTAAACCCGATTTTTTAAACAAAGTAATAACAAAATGTGATTAATTATACTAATCGATGGATTAAATACATAAATGCAAATGTGATAAAGTTTATTTAATATTTTATAAATCTATGTGCTTCGTGGTAAATAATATTCTTGATACCTATTTACTCAATATATTTTATATTTATTAATATAAACGAGTATCAGTTTGCAGTGAAATATTAATTCGATTCGCTTAATTTTAATGCTCCATTTTACTGCATTTAATTTTATAAATATAATTTCTACTCTCTGTAGGGGTATTTATTAATCGGGACTAAATGTTTGAAGTTATATTTTGCTTGAATAATAAACTGTAGAATACGGTCAGTGCAAATAATATCGGTTATATATTCCGTAATTCTAACGCAATTATTCCATACAAACTTTATATTTATTCAAATTGAAGTAGGTAATATTAGTTATAACGAAATTTCACGAAATCTCAATTATTGAAACTCTCAGTGGAAAACAGGCAGCAAAACTTGTGGATGTGGTGCACTGCTGCTTAAATGGAATAATTTACCACGGAAATTAAGATTTTAGTTAAAAAATCCACTCCTTGATAATCTGTATTGGAACCATTATTACATTTAGTGCAAACATCTATTAAGTAAATATATTTAAATATGCAATCTTATACATTATAAAATCGCGTACAAATAATTATTTTCCTCTGTATCTTTAAGAATATCATTGTTTGATTATTTCTTATTATAATCTACTGAATAATATTCACATGATTAAGAATTCTTCGTTTTCTGTTTCAGTCCACTCTACGAGAAGTTATGACCTATCTGATCATATTTGTGACACCAGTTCCGAAACTATTCTAACGATACTTGCTAACAGAGCTGTCTGCGTTGGTTAGTACATAGAAAAAAAGTTGATATGTTAAGTATTACAATCTTGTCTACATTGTCTGCCGAAGTAGTATACAACAGTGTTCAATTAATATATACGAACATTTATTTATATCGCCTTTTCAGGAGTTTTGATTTCATTGCTATAAATATTATTTATGGTGAAACCCTATAAGAGTTAAAAAAAGAGGGCTGAAAGTGGAATATTTTTTTTAATTGTGAGTAATACTTTCTTTCTGTTTCTTTACTTAGATTACAAATTTCAACGTAATGTTCACATGTCTACCTGTCAAGCTCATACAAAATAATAGCCGCAGATGAAAATTTGATGAATTTGTACCGGACTCTTGATTTTGATTTGAAGAACTGATATTCTAGACATACTGAAGTTAGTGTTGGATTAGTTCTGACTCGACTCAGAAAAACAGTGCAAAACCGATACTGACTCACCCTTCTGTACTTATTAAAATATAACTGATTCGCCCTGTTTGTTAATACTGCCCGACTTCCAAAGTCTGTGCTAACATCAGTACCAATAATGCTGGGAGGGTTGTTCTGTCACTGATAGGATGTTTAATATGAATACAGGCAACTAGTACTTAGTCAGTGTTTTTTCTGGTGAAGAATTCCCACTTACTTCAGATATTTTTAGTAAGAACAATAATCATTTAATAGCGTAATATTGCACTATGACTAAGTTCTGTATCAGTATTTATTTTGACAATAAGTAATAATTCAACACTGAAAATTGTACTGGTAATCAGTATTGCGACTGTACTGGCGCCAGACGTTATTTCTTACCGGTGGCACTACTGTCAGACAGTATTGGATTAGTAATTATTTTTTATTACGTCCATCAGTACTCGTCTAATAGCGAATACAGTACTGTCTGCCTGTCCTGGGTCAGTGCTTTAGCGATATTATTGTCAGTACTAGTTTATTATCGGAAACAGCACTGGCTACCAGTACTGGATCGGCGTTCGCCGATGTTTTGCCAGTACTGACTCGTTTGCGTTAATCCGTACTGGCTGCCGGTACCGAGTTAGTATTTTGCTAGCGTTTTACTCCGTCCATTTCAAGCAGTATACAATTGTATTTGAAATTAAAATCGTACAGAAATGTAGCACAGCAAAGAATAATAAAATAACTCAGAAGGACATTATGTGGATTTAATTTTGAATCAGACGTTTTGAATTGTTTATTATACAGATACAAAATAAAAAAATGGTTGGAATAAAATTTTATTAAAAACAGTAGAAATTAGAGAATGTTATTGCAATATATATTAAAATGATACGGTACCACTTAATTAGTTAGATCAATTATTAAAGAAGTCATACCTGTTATGCCATTATTAGTAAATCTGAACTCATAGAATTGTATGGTTGAAATTGGCATTATGTGACTTATTTAAGGTTAGGGTATACTAAAGACTATTTAACTTTCTAATTCTAGAACCCTATCTTTAAATATCAAGAACTACAATTTTAAATAAAACAAACCTACTGTTTCGTTTACTGCTGATTGTAATTAACAAATTTTTATAATCGCATATAATGTTTCGATGAAAATAAATTAACTATTGAATTAATTTGAATGTTAAATCAACATATTTTTTATACCGACATCTACATTCACTGCACTTTTTTTTAAGTAAATATACATATATGATCAAGAGCATTGTCTAAATCACGTAAAATTACAACTTTTCATAACAAGCATTACTTTATTCCTATCTTATTAATAAATGTTTCCATAGTAAAAGGAAACCTTTGTAAAATAGAGATAAATGTCCGACAATAATGGTTATATCCTTATTACTAAAACAGCAACAATGAGAATAAATGTATTTCGATTTGTTTAAATTCCATTATTTTTCCTTATACTTCGCTTCACAATATAAAGAATATTATGGAATTGCATCTTATACATCAGATGCCCAAAGCAGTAAGGGATTACTACGAGATCGATATAGCAAAAAAGGAAGAAAACAAAAAGTACGATCCCGTTCTACCGTGAAATTTCCCATCATAGACTCGATAAATTTCATATAACTATAAAAATACCAATCTATATTTTAAAAATTATTAAGAACTATAGATTGTTATGTTTTCTTTTGGTCATTTATTTGACAATATAAAACAGATCAATAATTTGAATGTGTTTTTATACAATAAAACATTTACTAATGGTCGAGTAAACGAAAATCCATGCATATTGCATTTTTACTGAAACGCATATTATTGTTTTGTTTTTTAAGTACGTAAGGACTCTACTATGTAAGTTCCCAACGGGCACGAAGGACCCAAATGTTTCTAAAACGTTTTTAGAACGTTCCAGAAACGTTTAAGGAACGTTCTAAAAACGTTTTAGAAACATTTGGGACTTTCGTGTCCGTTGGGTTCTGTAATATGTAAATTTTTAATACTTGTCTTATAAAGTGCTGATATTTTATTTATATGTATTCTGAGCTATCAGAAATAAATTTTACATAGTTTTTAGTTTTTTTTTTCTTTAAAATTACCCACTTGTAAAATAAACAATAAAATTTTAAATGTTCAACATTCGAATACGGATTGGGTTTGCCTGCATATAATGGGAATTATTCATACTCTTCCAAGTAGTGGGAACATTTTGAATTGTCATAACAATTATCATATCTATATAGAAAATAAAAATGAAACCAATGAAATCACGTTTACAACCTTTCAAATAGGACAATTACCCTTATTAAGAAAATGTAATCGAAACATTTCCGTACTGGAACTGGAATTCGATGTAGAATCAACGGAATCGTCCCAGTTAAAAGTCGGACATGCTAACCACTTACATAATAAGACAACTCCTACAATTAAGCTTCAACCTTATTCAAAACTATTTGTAGTTAATTGCAATGACGTCATTTTCACTCGTAATGGTGTAATCTTGTATTACCAAGAAGTTTGTCGGGGATTATCTGGAAGTTACAAACAACTGTACGCGATTTCGAAGCTCCTAGATCTTTGCAGTTAATTATCGTCGAACCGCAAACATTGTTCAAGCTACCAGAATGTTCGCCTAGTTAATCATGTCTAAAAATAATACATGATATATCTAACTCGGTAAGATAATATTTATTGCTACAATTAAATTGTATGTTTATTTTGTACTTCTGCTAGACTCACAAAAAAAAATATTGTTAAAATGACTATGAACATAGTGCAAAATGAGGACTGCACAACTATGAGGAGGTAGTTGGTTCGATAAAATTATAGCAAAATCGACTTATTCGAAAATGGTATATTTAACTATTTTTCATAGTTGTTTTAGTCATATTTTCTCAACTATTCGATATAGTACATTTAACTATGGATTTTTTTCTCAGTGTAGAAACATGTAGATCCATATATGGAAAGTATATTTTTCATGAAACGTACCGAAATTGTGGAAAATTAAGGAAAATGGGGTTTATTACGGTTACAAAAATTTACAGAGTCTTTTTTGAAAATTTGTTGATATCTTTCTTATTGTACGACCAAAATATTGACCATGAAATGTTCCGCAGAAAAGAACCATTTAAACAAAAGCTTAGGACATTTTTGTGTTAAATCCGTGAATAAAAACAGTTTTATATGATTTGTTTTTCATGCCGCAAATGTAATGCAAACGATTCCCGGTTTCAACGAAAAGTGCATGCAAAGGAATTTTGTTTTATATCTACACCGGAATCTGATAAAATTTCATTATTGTCACGTGTACAACATATACTGATAAGAACGTAAGAACCAATGGCAGCATCTATCAGTCGAATTTGATTACACAGAGGTATATTACTTTTTATTTTTGATATGAAAAACATGCATACAAAATATTAAGTTTGGATGTTTTTTTTTATTAAAAGCCTCTTTTGATTTTGAATGAGATTTAAATTCTTCAATCAAAAATTTTTTTGGTGAAAATGAAGTTTGAAAATAGACAAGTTGTATGTATTTAGGAGAATTGCTACACCAAAATAAGGCATCAGTCATCTTAATCATCTTAATCGACGAACGGCATCCATCTCCCGTTTTGCACCACAGGCATCTCTACTAGCACGTCTGTAATCTTAAACGTCTCTCAATGTACGCTTAATTACATGCACGCACTAAAAAAGCATTAGTCGCAGATTACTTCACTTTGTCATTCTTCTTTTCTGCTTGATTTGTAGAAGCTTTTTTCCTTACTTTTTTTAAATCTTTCTTATCATAGATTAACTGAATCATGTTGTTTTACTTGTGTTGCGTACAGAATTGCGGGCACGTTAATTTATAAGTTTGCGGTACCAGGTGTAGGTTTTTCTGCAGTTTTCCCTACACCATTGCACACCCGAATGGGGGTACTCCTCAAAGGAAGTCGGCTGCAGACGCAAGAAGGGTGCCTATAGGTTATCATGTACGGGCCCTTCACGAATGGTGACGAATCGGTTAATTATATTCGGTTTTTAATGTAAGAATCGGGCGAGTACAGTTTGGATAGCGTAAGTTATTAAGCTCAACGTTTAAACCATTACGACCTGACGAACAACAATGTGGTTTCTCGCGAAGGAATGGAGATACACGTTATCTCGTATATAAATGCAATTGTGGTTCCTCTCGAAGGAATGGAGATACTTGTTATCTCGTGCATATAAATCGACGGTGGTTCCTCGCGAAGGAATGGATATTCATGTTATCTCGTATATAGAATGCAACTGTGGTTCCTCTCGAAGGAATGGAGATACATATTATCTCATGCATAGAAAATGACGGTGGTTCCTCTCGTAGGAATGGAGAAACATGCTATCTCGTAGATATAATGCAACTGTGGTTCCTCTCGAAGGAATGGAGATACTTGTTATCTCGTGCATAGATATCGACGGTGGTTCCTCGCGAAGGAATGGAGATTCATGTTATCTCGTATATAAAATGCAACTGTGGTTCCTCTCGAAGGAATGGAGATACATATTATCGCATGCATAGAAAACGACGGTGGTTCCTCTCGGAGGAATGTTCCTTCTTGGAAGGAAATACATAGGGACTTCTCTTGGAGGAGTAAAGACTAGGAACTTCTCTTGGAGGAGCCAAGACTAGGGATTCCTCTTGGAGGAATAAAGACAGACGTACCCTCTTGGAGGTAAAAGACAGACATTTATTTTTGAAGGAAAAAGACAAGGACGGTCAAACTCTCAAAGCTGACTTTAAACACATTTCAATTTCGAACTTTCGAGACGTGTACGGTTGCTTAGCGACGATCTTCATTTTTTTAACATCGCGATCCATGCTGTACGGTTGTACGGTTCGATTCGACGCCGCTGCAGAAGCGTTCGATTCGTCACACGGGTAACTTCGGTAATTCGTCGCCATTCGAAATATATTAAATAAAGACGCGTTCTCTCATGTTTTGTTAAGTGTGTGTATTGGATGTTCGATATCTTCCATTAGTAACAACTTGTATTACAGTTACAGCATTGTTTATTTTACGTCTTGTTTGAATGTCAGGTAGAAATCGGTGGAGTAAAACACCGACAATGTTCTGACAGCCTGTACTGGCAGCCAGTACTGATTTACGGAAATATTCAGCACTGCTAACTACACGGCCAAAGTACTGAGTCACTATTGGGAGTCAGTACTGCATTAGGTATTCAAACTTAGCAATCAATATTGAGTACTGACTGCCGGAGAAATCAGTACTATTACAATGCTGGTTGTCAGTACTGTCATCGGATATCTGACATGAGTAGATCGTTTATACTGACATAATACCAATCGCTCGTACTATATTTTGATACCCGTAGGAAATTTGAGTTTATAAAAACCTCATACTGTGTTGTATAAGTGGAAAATGTATATTAGGAAAATGAAAAAGCTTTCTACTTTTTAAGGAAATAATTATATCTGTACAATGTTTCTTACAAGTATAAGAATTTCTTCAGAACAATAGTAGAAAATATCTGTATTTTACGAGTACATTCCCTTCAAGCTAAGCAGCATAGAATCTTTTCTAGGTTTCAGTGTATTAAATGATTACTGGAACTTTCTGATTTCGTTTTTAGTCCATTTTAGCTCAACTGTTAGTTAGTACAGATCAAACTTTTATACATGTAATATTCTTTTTTTTAGGAAAAAAGTAATCTAGTTTCCCATTTAAATGTATATTTTGTCAATTATTTAAATTGCAGTTAAGAATCAACGCATGTGACATTTGACTCATTTTCAATATCTTTGGCAAGAAACTCCTATAAAATCTCATTAGTAAAAAGTTGGTTTGGAATGGATGATAAAATAACGACGATCTGGATACTGCATCGATGAGACGCAGCGTCCAATTCACTCCAAAGTACACTTGCACCGGGAGCATTCCCAATTCGATAATGCAAAAAGTTATATACATTTGCAGTCGTTACAATTTCACAGCATATGCGCATAATATTGATATGACTTTTGGTACGAGAGATTATTCCACAAAGAAAAAAAACTCTATCTATATTTGTTCGCGCCTCGAGCGACTTCTCATCCGTTATTACCCGCTTTAAATGTTAATCTATATTTTTGGCGAGTGGAGATGAATATTTTTTTTTAAAGTAAAATATGATCAAATCTGTTGATATAGTAATAATTGGAATATAGCCAACTGACAAGTGTTTTGATGGTCGATTTTTTTAAACCTTTCATCAATTATATATGATATACGTCTAAATGATATTAATTTTACTGCGAATGCAATTGTAAATTATTTATTAACAAATTATCAAAAAGAAAGAAGCTATATACCAGTAAAAAATTTCGAAATTTAGCTGCACGCCAAACATACAAATATTTCAGATATCAGTAGAAAGGAATATTTATCATGTCAAAATTCATGAAATTTCTAAAAAATGAGAATATTATTTTGTATCGTTTTTATATTTTTATAGAAAACGAATAGCACCTAATTTTGATTTCGAAATCTTAATCAATATTAGGAAAATACTAGTATTTCTGGAGATTTGGTATAAAAATTATGAATTACCATGTCTTAAAAATTACTTTAGTCTAGTCGTCTATAATGAAATAAGTATAGTATAATTAACATTATAGTACAATATAATAAGATAAGCAGAAGAGAAATCAATGACATAGATTGCAGTAATAACAAACAGTAGTTTTCTAGCTATCATGAAGCAGCTAAAATTCGTACCGAAATTATAAAATTATTCAATTTTAAAAACTACTTTTATTACGAAACAATATCATTTTACACGATCAAATTTTTTAAGAATTAATCCTGTCTAGTACATTATATTACAATTGCACAAGATACGAAAAACCAATCAATGCATACATTATACCGCACTTATCAAGCAGACTAATATACCATACTGTCATGTCAATATAATTTTTATTTAGCTAAAGTTAAATTATTTATTTTTCTTATAATATTTAAGAAGTCTTTTTATTGTAATCTAGAAAACGTTTCAAATTGATTAGATTGTAGTTTTCTGCTTCACTTACATTGTTAAAACATCGTCTAACATTTCTGTTTGACTATAAAATCAGGATGAAAGTTTTTTAAATAACGCAGGAAACAATGATAAACATACGACACAACACAATCGCAAAAACACGAAATAATTGATGTAAGGTATTAATTTTGTCCCCGCAGGAAACGGCATGATTAAGTGAAGGGCAGCGCTGCAGAAATTAATCAGAGAGAAGTTGGCTAAGTTGCAATAGTTAGGCATCTGCAATTTGTTTTAAGTAAAAATCTAACTTTTTATCACATTGGTCCAATTTCAGAATATCATTTTTCTCAGGACAAATACATTGAGAAACGTACTAAAACACATATTATTGATATATAATAATATTCAGAACAGTATTCTACACTATATAGTTAAGAATAAATATAACTTACGATTCTAAAATCTCAGAAAATGCACTGACTTTTTTACAAGTCTAAATTATGTTTCTGGTATTTTGTATATTCTAGAATTTGGGTTGAGCAATTTCATCAAAACCACAAGGTTTAATTCGCCGCTATGCAGCGAGAATCAGTTTTAAATATTTAACAAGGAAAAGAGATAATTCATGTTACATTTTTAATTTCATCTGTACGCATGTTAAAATCAGAAATGAAAATCCAAATCAAATAAAACATTAATCATAGAAATATAATCGATTCACAAAATAAAGTAATTTTGAACTATAAAATGCATCTAAATGAAGTTCACCCTGGGTTTATTTAGAAAGTAGTTACCAGGCAGAAGAAATATACTAATTTCAAACTCATAGAATGTACATGTAGCAAAATAATGTAACTATCATCACTAGAGAATTATAAAACATCAATTCTGCAGTTTCATTTGATGTAAATTTCTAGCCGTGAGTTTGCTCGTACACATTTACAAACTTTCTGTAGGTAGAATTTAATTAAATTTCAACTCAAATTATTGTTTAAAATTGAATTATTCATATTATTTGCAACACTGCTTCTCAAATCACAATTTTAATCAGTTAATCACGATTTGTTATTATCATAAATATATACATATTTTATCATTTTAATTTTAAAAACTGGTAAATGCTACAACTTATTTTTAAATATCGAATACGATATTTAGTATTATCGTTAGTGTATAACGTTAGTTTTGAAAAACGTTTTGGTGAACAAATTTTGAAATAAAGTCAAAAACCGAGGGTTTAGGGCTATTTTACTGGATTATCTGGATTATCAGAATATTATTATTATAAAATACTTTAGCATAAGAGACTCAAGATCAAATTGTCATATATTTTCTATTAAATTATAAATAGCCAATGTTATAAAGGATAATTTCAAATTTCAAAGATCCTAAAAAATAAATAAGTAAACATAAATAACAATACTCTGTGGTAATAAATTGTCTTGCTTTCCTCGAATTGCGAAATTTGTATTAATTTTATATAATTTATATTAATTTTTGGTTTGCCAGGTTCCGGACAAATATACTTCGAAAAATGTCTGTGAGGAACTACTAAAACCACTCAATTGAGGTGCTATAGTTGCATATTCTCACAAGTGATAGGTTTATCGATTGTCGTATAAACGAGCAAATAAGCAAAATTTAGTGTATTCGAGGAATCTATGCATAGTATCAGCATCTTTCGTAATTCATTTGTGGCATTCGAATACCAGAAATTACATACCGGTGAATTCGCAACAAGCATAATTCGAATGGGATTCGTATTGGTAATATCTGCTTTTATTTTACCTATAAACGTGAGACGATGTCTATTATCTTCTTTATTTACTTCCGCTTACACATTTCGGATTATGACTAGCTAATTTTCAATAATCAAATTATTAGCTTATGATCTGTAGAGATTATGCAGATATTTTCATTTCCAAGTATAAATTTTAACAAAATTGATTGTGATTTTTATTCCTGCATTAGTGTTCTTATTAATTACCTACGTATTAATATTCCTTTTTTGTTGTTGATGATATCCTCTAATATTTTTAAGTTTTATAAATCTCGAATCATTGAGTGTTAATTGGAGGAAAGCATCAGTTTACCTGCATTCCAACGTACATTGCCACATTCAAAATCAATCACTAATTCCGATTTTTTGTCATAATGTCTCTGTTGCAAACTGAATACCAGTTATTACTTCTATATCTATCTATATATCCTATCACAAACGAGGTATGTTAACAATGTCCAACAGATGACGGATCATGTGATATTGATTTTTGCGGTTACTCTATCCTTCCATGTAACTTTGGAATGTTTTGCAAATTATCGGAGTTTAACGTCATGCTAAGCAATACAATTACAGCATAGGATTTATGAAAGATGGCACCGCATATAACATTCCTCAACTTTCGGATAAGTTTTGATAAAATATTTAAACAATTTTTAATTCAATTTTGTTCTTTTTCAGAGTTTAAATTGAAATTTGATTTCGAGCGAAATGAATATAAATCTTTATGACATGAAATTATATCACATTAACAAATATTTGCTAAAATACATAAATTTTGTTTTAATTTAATTTTCTTTTTATAATATAAATCATTATTTTTCCTATTATGTCTTGTGCTTGTAGGCCTTACTTACAAGTCAAGTAAATATCACTTGTAAGTCGAAATAGGAAGAGTATATGAGAATCTCTAGTTTCAAAACAATATTTGTACGTTTTTGCTGTTATTTTTCAATAAATCTTCTATAAACATAAACAACATTGCATTAAAAAAAAATTAAAAACTGTAGAGAGTTTTTAACATTTCTCTTTACACTAAATTTATCATAGTAACTTCGTTTAAAATCAAATTTCAAAAGGACTCATGGTATCGCTAGAAATAATTAAGCACAAAGTATGTCTCGTCCGATACCATGTCTAAATCTTTGCAAACTATTACTTTGTATTCTATTACTTCTCATAATTCACGGAGAAAATTTATGCATAATGGCGGTGTTTCGATATGTTCCTACTTTTCAGCTCTTAAATGAAATAATAAGTCCACAATCTCTTTCACCTTGAATGTTTTTGTTCTTTTCGGTTTGAACTAATTTCTTTTTGAATCCCAATTACAATTTATTAAGAACATTGTCTCTAGTTAGTTCATATTGCAATCATCTCCAGGTTGAATATTAATGATTTAAAAAAGTCTATCTAAAATTTAGGTTTTATCCGACTTGGAATCCTGCCGAGACAATATGTGATTGGAGATAAAATATTGGAGCCGCCATTTTGAATGTTGAAAATCTGAAGTCAGATTCGTAATGAGCCACCCCGAAAACCCCCGAGTACCCAGTCTCGTCATATTTGAGTGACGTTTTCTTTTCCACATATATTTTCCGTAAAAAATCCACCATTTTTACACTTTGTTTAATTTTTTTTAATATTATTTATTTATTTATTTATTTATAAAAATTAAACGGGCGTAATGAGCCCTTTACATCAGAAAGTAACATAAAGTAATGTCCGCCTTATAAAAATAATAATAATAATTATTATAAAATAAAATAAAAATAATTTACTCTACTCAGAATTACACATGAATAAATAAGCACGTACGCGTGATTTAAATAAACTAAGCGAATGACATTCTCTATAATTCGAAGGAATAGGGTTCCAAATGCGGCGTAGACGATTTACCGGCGAATAAAAGTTGTAATTCGAAGAACTAACGATTTCATTAATAATACGAGGAGCACGGATATTATAAATTACTGTACGGTGAGAAAATAAAGAGATTAAATTTTCGAAATTAATCAAATTATGTGTGATTTTGTAAGCTAGTAAATAATCGTAAAAAGAGAAAAGCTGAGATATTGACAACATATTAAATTTCTGCATAATCGGTTTATAATTGTGGTCAAAAAAACTCATTGGATTATTGGTTTTACACGAGAGATACCTACAAAATTTATGCTGAGCCGATTCAATAATAGAGGCGTAAGTTAATACAGGTAGTACTAAGGTTTTATATACGTACACAATAGATAAAGGGTTTCGAAAATCATGAATGGCTCTTTAATATAACATGATAATTAATTAAAAATATTGATTTATTTACGTTTCCTAACATGTTCTTGAAGTAAGGAAGCAAAAAATTGCAGCCAAATTAATTAATAGTTACCTTAAATATGTAAATAATGAATTACAAAAAGGTGTGACATATATGCTACAAAGGGTTAAGAGTGGAAATTCACTCTTTCCTCCAGAGTTGTCAACTCCACGACTCGAAACAAAAGAGTGAATTTTCACTCTTGTTAGATTGAAATTTCACTCTTAAAGAGTTGAATTCACTCTTTCGCGAGAGTTGCTCGGTTTTCACTAACTACAGAGTTAATTCCCACTCTAAGAAATTTAGAGAGTAAGTTCCAAATACGGTCCCTTTTTAGTGCCAAGTTTCCATGTACATGTGAGTTGCATACAAAGAGAAGATGCGTAATGGCCACCTCGTGAATAAATGTCATGACAGGCAGGTTCCCTCTTCCGCGACAGGTCGGCTCGAAGTGCTGTTTCCACACCAACGTGACAATGGGACAAAAATAAGAATCAAGTTCGCACTCGGTCGTCATTCGTGCACGTTCGAGGGACACGGCCGCTATTTTCGAAGAGCCGAAAGTTACACGCCATCAGTCGGCCCATCGCCGCCGTACAACTCGCTTATATACACGAAAGATCCAAGGAAGAATTTTGACGATCCGTCGACCTTGGCACGTCTCGATTTCGCGAGTTCGCGCCTAGGGAAAAACCTGTCGACGCTCGAATTTCAAATTTACCCAAGATTTATGGCAGATAACGAAGAAGAGTTGGCGTTTGATCGATTCGAGTCGGAAATTTTCTCGTACCCCGAATCCGAGCTTTCTTATCTCGGCTATCGATCGGCACTTTTTTATTTCCGATATTTCACTTTTAGATTTGCTCCGACGTTACACCGCAGTGACGTCAAGCATTTTCCCGAGGGTAGATTCTTTGATTTACTTCGCAACACCCCTTTTTTCTGTTTTCGTTCGGGAGCAAAACGTTACGAAAATACTGAGAAAAAATAATGCGTCTTTCACGCGTGATTTATTGAAATCTAGGTAATACTCTCTGTAAAGGTTTTCATCATTTTAACTGCATAATAATTTACAGTGTCCCTCTGGGGTAGACACTTTTTCGTTTTACCCAACCGTATTTTTTTTAGAACGAATTGCCACTGAATAATTCGCCAAGACAATTTATCAGATTTATGGTCACTCTTCAGATGTCAAAAAGCATATTAAACAGAAATGATAACTGGTTTAGTATCCAAAAAAAAGTATTCTTCCTGAGAGCTTTTTTAAAGGGACACACATATGTATAATATATACGTAGGAATGCGTCCGATAGGATTAAATATGAAATATTTTTGAATGTTATTTGTAAAGAAACTTTATTTTCATGAATAAATAACCATTGTATTTGAAAAATTATTAAATGCAGCTATCAAAAGTAGGATATACGAATATACATATTTTATACCTTCAACAAATGAAGTAAAATTACAAAAACAATCCAAAACTGTACATTTTTGTTGAATTTGGCAATATTTTGTTGCAGTGTACAATATTTTCTAGTCATTGTACAGTAATTTTTTGGACGTTTTGACAAATATTTTTTACATTGAAAAATAAATACAAAAAAACCTTCAAAATTCGATTACTAGAAAATTACGAATTTTAAATTAAAGACACAAATTTGAGACAATGCATTTTCATAGATGTAATCACCACACAGGCACAGAATTTTCATCTTCTAAGTGAATTTTATCTGTTCTAATACATACCATTCGAGTGGAAAAGGAAGATTAATTAAAACGGAGACATACATCATTATGAAAGGTTGTTTTGTAAAATATCAATGTGTATACTTCTTCCTTCTGTCTGGTACGTATGGAATAAATGTTGTTTTCGTAATAAAGGAGTACAATGAACTTTTACCCCCACAGAACCCGATGCCTAAGAGGTGATCTCTATTGAGTAGTGCCTGTCGATTTTATGATAGTCGGTTTTTCATCTTAGCGACTTTTTGATTTGTCGGTTTTTCAATGCGCTTCACTACTGGGGTCTGAAATTCGTGTTTATGGCTCGGATTTACTCTTAAAGTGGTCAGGAAGTCCTATCTTACTATAATTTTTGAGGGCGGAAAAGCCGATTTACGCCCGATCTGGCGAAATAGTATATTACTTAGCTAGGGCGGAAACAAAGGCATTGGAGCGAGGGTCACAATCGTCGCCCTATTCTTGCAATGCGTATTTTCGCCCACGATGCATACACTATTTTTTGTCACACCCGTACAAGAAAAGTCCAACTCACCTCTAGGTCGTGTAAAATGGTCCAAGATTGTCAAGCACATTCAATGATCTTCACAACGTAAAAGATTGTTTTTCAATGAAAAACTGTCAACAGATTGTAAGCGAGAGGCAAAAAAGAAAATTTTCCCGCTCGCTAAATGACGTCACCGGGCGGCAATCGGCCACTTTCCGCCCTCTTTTCCGGTCGGAAAGATGGACTTTTTTTTGTGCTGGTATGACAAAACAGGATTTAATAAAAGTTACGTATCTTTTTCAGCAATTTTTACTGAAGCTTTCAGTAGACTATTTATGATTGTTTTTTTTTGTATTTGTTGAAAATCAACCTGATATGTTTGGTTACAGAGGACATAATTATGTATTTTAGTGTAAAAATAGCTTGATTTCTAAATACTAAACTACTGCTTAGTGGTTTGTTATAGGTTACACCTTGGGACTTTATTATGATAAGTTTCTGGCGTAATATTTAAATATGAAAAATATTCTAACTTACTTATAAAAGCCAATATTGCTACAATTGCTATAAGATACATTAATTCAACAATTAACAATGTACTTTGGGTCTAACATACTCAATTTTCTATGCTGTCGTTTGCGACAACATCGTTTTGCATATTATTAATATTTTTGCCTATAATTAATTTAATAAATTGCCAATAGAACATTCATTGTACACAAATCATGAAAAATGTATATAAATTTTCCATAGTCTTCAAAAAACATATTGCAACAAAATTTTTGTAAAAAAGACATAATATCGGTAATGTAGAGTACTGTAAAATGATAGCGTCATCATGGTTGATCCATGCCTTTGTATTTTATACGGCGAAAACGATATATATTTAATTATAATGAGAAAAGTCTCCAATTACCATTTAATGCGATTGCTTTAATTTAAAAGACATCTAACGAAAGTACACGGAGATGCATGTCCCCGTAATATATACCCGCTTGTTCACACACTGCCTTTGTGTAATAAAGCTAAGCAAATATTCATTAAATTCTTAACAAAAAAAGCTAACGCAAAACATAACATTTTTAATTATCTGTAAATGCAATTAAGCACGAGGGCCGTTTATATGACATTTGTAAATATGTAGACTAATGTTATCTATTGTTTCTAATCAATAAAGTTTTGAGAATAATTAAGAATAGTTGTAATAATTTCAGTTTTTGAAGAGGCTGGCTCATTCCATTTTAAAAAAGTAAATATATTATATTTTTCATTTCCGATTATTGTAAAGCATTTAAGATGTTTCTGATATTAAAAAATGTACAAAAATTATGTTAAAATCGATCCAATTAAAATACATCGACTAGTTCCGTCTTCATTAATGAGTGTATCACGCGAAAAAGAAAGGATGAAATTAGATATTCAATTCAATAATTTCCACATTGCAATTCTTATCAATATATATAGTAAATATTAAAAAATATTTTTTTCAAAATAAACTATTGTATATGAACCTTCTTACTAGAGGGAAACATAATTTCTTTTCCGTCTTTTTAACAAAGAACGGTATTCTTAGTGGCTCGTATACCATTTGAACTTTATAAGGGTTTAAATATTTGCCAAATAATAGGAATAATTCATATTTTCATTTGTCATGACTGACCAATTCATCAGAATTATTAATTTCTATTATTTTTTATATCGATGTTTTATATATATGTATATATAAAATTTTAATTATAAATTAATTGCTCTTGATCGACGATTTAGGCAATGAACGAGAGAAAATATTACTTATTCTTATTCTAAAATGGACAATAAAACTGGATTGAATTTCTACCAGGGTTTTAATTTAAATAGTTGAAACTATATAAACTATATAGTAAAAAAATTGCAAATGATTAGCGTATTTAAGACTCTGGCACTAGGGTGGATGTTTACTAAATGTACTACCTTTCATCTAGAAGACTCAAATATGAATGGATGAAATTATAAATTGTGATATGAGTCTTTCTTGCACAGTTCAGCATAGAAAACTCATTCAAGCATATTGATTTGTTATAATATTAGTCGATTACCTAACGATGCTAATCAGTATTTTTCAATCTATAATTTATTAATCAGTAGTTGTTAATAATGGATATTTTTCGTTCTGTCTCGAATCCTTTAAACATTTGAATGTGCAACTAAACATACATTTTTTCGACTTAGAGACATAATGTTGTTTAGAGTACCCTATTGTCTTTTTTTATGTTATAAGTAAAAATCAGCAATTTTTTACAACGCGATAACTTATCAAATACGGTTTGGATGATTCACTAACTGAAATTATATAGAAACTTGAATATATTAGTTATACAAACATTAAGCGCAAATGTTCCATATTTCCTGAACTCGTTTCATCATTCAGAGAATAGATTGTAACAAATTTTATTTCCTCCAGCATATACTAGATGCATACCAGAGACTAGAATTTAATTTCTAATCCCCTCCGGGATAGATTTTACGTTATCGACGTAAAAGTTTCAATCCTGACCCACCTATAGGGAGGATAATATTAAAGACTGGCATATCTTACATAGAAAATGTATTATCTACATTTTCATCGGATTGATGTATTAATCAAAATTATTTTTAAGTTATTGAATATTTCTCATTTACTGACAAGAAATTGATCCTTACATGTTGAGTGTCATTTTATGACACAACAGTGATATATTATGGGAAATTCAATCAACACGGTATAATTAAAATTGTTTATTTTCAAGTATCACATGGATTAAAAAAAAAAAATTGTAGGTTTTTGTATGGTACCAAATGCCTGTGGTAGTTTGATCCATTTTATTGTTCTCATTTTTCAACAATATCTGTTTTCATACCCAAAGGCTTAAAATGGCCACAAAAGTATTACGATTCGTATGACTTACTTTTCTTCGTTTATCGTTATTAAGTAACAAAATTATCCACCAATCCAAAAATCCATATAGTAATATTTCCAGCATAATCAACTTAAAGAATTTTAAAAGTTTCTTTAATATCTATATTTTGAAAAGAATACCGCCAACCGTTGTTGTATTCATTCTATCTAAAAAAACGATTTACAAATGCTTCCTTTTAGTTATGGTCTGAAAATCACGACCAATAATAAAAATTAAGGTGCTCCAATGGTTATAAGCATAAATAATAATTGTTTTTAAATAGCACTTATCGCGATACTTTAATTGTTTCATATAATAGGTTTAATTTAGAAAGGAGAGCGACACACAATCACATCTTGTTCTGTGTCTCCTTGATATCAAAACGAATTTCGTGTATTTCCAACCGCCGTAAATCCCTTAGAGTCTTCCTCTCCCTTTGAAACCCACGTCCGTCAATTAAACCGAATCACAGATCTGTACAAGAAATTCCCTTCGTCAATTAAAGTAGCATAACGAAGGACGCCAAACCGCTTTCAAAATGTTACTTTTGGTCTTTGCTTAAGCCAACTCGTAATTAAATTTGAACCAGAACTCAAAAGAAATACTCTAAATACAGGAACAAATAATGGCAAATCGACATTTAACGGATGGATTAACGTTTACTTTTTAACTCAATACCGAGTAAACTAAAAGGATGGATGATCATTTATTGAGAAAGATTTTTTTTTGTATTTTATTTATTGGTAACAAGATTATCTGCAATGCCTGGAAGAAACGTTTTTTTAAAGTACTGGAAATAATAGTTTGTTAGTAATCAATAATATTAGTAACTATTTAATGTATTAACGTCCAAAGGACACAATTTTTTTACTTCAATTTTAATCCCGATTTCGTATCAAAATGAATGTTAAAAAAAATTGAAAGGTACATATCTTACTAATTCTACGGTCACTTCCCAAGATTCCGAGGTCAAAATTGAGTTTCAGGCATCAAGAATTCCAATATGGCGACAAACTTTTAAAAATTGCCAAAAAATTGGGATATCTTTATTTTTCTCGAATATTTTCGAGCTATTAGAATATTGAGAGCCTATTGAAACTACAGACAAAAATGGTAAAAATATTCGAGTTGTAAGAAAGAATTTTGGTTTTATACCTCACATCATTGTAACATCATTGAAAATGGCGTTCTCAATGAAAATTGATGCTATAACTCGAAAACTATTAAGAGAAAAAATGAGAAGAATAAAAAATTCCTAGAATTCCTGAGAAATGTAGTTGATTTTTCTTTCAGACACGAAAAATTCTGAAAAAAATGAACGCATATCTATGGTGAATTCTAACCGTTTGCTAATTTTTCAAAAAATATATACGCAGTTTTCGAGAAATTCAATTTCAAAAATTTTGTTTAGGAATTTTGTCTCGAAAATTATCAAATTTTAGAAAACATTGCAAACAATAAAAAATACATAGAATTCACAAGAGAGCGTATTACAATTATTTCAGAATTTCTCTAAAAAATTTTTAAAAAAGTTATAAATTTGTATAATTGTTTGAATACAAATATTGAGACTTTTTCTATTAGATATGTGAAGATCACAGCGGAATGCACTGTACATTTTGCGTTCTATATATAATAGTTTGTTATTTTCTCCAAATACATGAAGCCCCCCCCCCCCCCCGTCTTACCCTCTTCGTTATAGAAAAATAGTGAAACTTACTTAAATAACTACAAATATTTAAAAAAGAAGATTTTTTAAATATACTGAAGATCAATATATCAAACTTTATTTCTTTCAACAGCAATTTACAGAGCATGAAGCTCAACAAAAATCTCTAACCACGTGTAAACTTTGACGCATTCAACGTGTAAATATGGTAAATTAGAAAGCTTGGCAACATTTTAAAACTCTATAACTTAAAAGAATACTTTTTTAATTTAATACTATCTTTATTTTATTATAATAGATTTAGACTATCTTTTTAAATTGTCGACTAAATTGGAGGATTAAACTTAATATTGATGTGATATATATAATATATCGGTTATACTTGTTACATATCACATTATTTTCCTTTTTAATGAAACACTATTCTAACTGTTAACATTAGACTTTTTTAATTTATAATTTTTTAGTCCTATATATAAGATGATACTTATTTATACGTAGATTCCAGATCTTTCAAACGAACTGTTCCAGTAATCTTGTAGGCCTGTATACATTAAGGTGTGTTTTATTTCATACCACTAAAGGTCATTTCTCCATGTTGTTTTTGCAAAATATAACGCAACCCTCGGAAGAAAAGCATTTCCCCAGGATATCCGACACATATCCCGAAGAAAAATTCGGGTATCGGACAGATCATCTCAAGATATCTCTGAAGTATCTAAATCCAAAGGATATATAAAATTCTCTGCTCTCTAACCTCCACATAAATGACACATCAATTATTAATAATAATATTATTTTATATGACAATTTTTCTAATATACATTGTCTTTTAACATTCATTTTTTTTTCTTTAATATTAGTGATTTTACCTTATTTATCAATACTCTGTGTTAATGTTATGTAATTTGATATAATAGTTTAACATTTACAGGTAAACTTATATTTTGATAAAATATAATCAACTGTAATTATATATTTAATTACCGAAAAAGTTCTTTGAGTTATTGTATTTAGTCGCGGATATTTTATGCAATACTGGAAGCTGGAGACGTGAATTAAATACAATTAAAAAAATGGCTGTGATTATTTTCTCTGTGACTTGTCTATTCATTCAAGTTCTCGTTTCAGGAATTTATAAATTCTACATTATACCTGTGAAGTTAGATTTAAAATAATTTAATAAAATCTTCATAAAATCATTAATTTGTTAAGTATTATGGCAGTAAAATTCATGGATTCTCTTACTATCATTTGAACCTGAACATCGAAAATCGAACGTATCCCTCGCTAAGTTATTTAGAAATGTGCCAGTTATATCCTTCAGATTATCCTAGTTTCAATCTATTATAATAAAATAAAGATAGAATCTAATTATTATTGTTTATATTGTCATCAAATTGACGCATTTTTGCAAAGATTTATATAATTATTCTTCAGGTTATTCGCCGGAATTTCTAAGGATGTATAATCGAATATTTATTGGATATCCTAGGAGTATCTGGGATTTCTGGACGTATAAAGAGGGCCATTACCTGAATATCCACGGAATAACTTGCCCTGTACGAGAATTATTTCTATTTTAAGAGATATATTACATTCTTATCAAAAGTAGATATCTTTACTCGGTGACATTTGACAGTCATCTTTACGACATATCTAATCTATAAGGAGCAGCTAGCATCACTAGAATTATTGATTTGCCGAGCGCACTACGGGATATTCTCGACAATGCAAGGGATGTTCAGAAGTGACAAAATATGTCGTAAATAATCCATATATTTATAACGACTATGGCCATGTAGGTATATTCCTGTGCTTGAAATCTGCTTTTAAGATGGCGTTAAAAGTCTTCATATACTTCTTCGAAAATACATCTATATGTCGTTAAAGGGTACTCTAAAAAGCACTTTTGAGACATACCATTAATATTACTCTATTATTCACAATCGATACTGATATCCTAAATTGCTACATAATAAATACTTTACTAGTTTCACTGTATTACGTGGTAAATTCGGATATTACACGTTACCTTTCCATACCAATATAAAGTATCTAATGCTATAAATTTAATAGTGTTAATTGACCATGCAGATATATCTAAGAAACTGTTAATAGTACGCATTTATTGTTTACTATTCTGGTCACCTTGTAGCTACTAGTTTTATGAGCGTTGAAATTGGAATAGTCACAGTTTATTCGACACCCCGAATAAACATTCACCTACGGGTCGGATCAGGAACGAATCCGGAAGCCTTAGCACAGATCCGATCCAGATCCGAATGCCTCATCTGAACCTGATCCGGATGTAACGCAACCGCAGATATGTGTCGGGTCCGGGTCCCGCAGGTCAGAAAGCTCTATCCGATCCTGATCTGTTTCAAATCGGGCTTTTAATTATAATTCCTTATATACATATACATAAAAACTTTTATGTGGGGTCTATACAGCTAGGTGACAAATACCATACGGGTTTTCCGAGAACCTTGTTTACCGACAAATCTCCGTCCTATATACATAGTGTATTAGGATGAGGTTAAAAAGTTTCTGAGCGCTATTTCGTAATTTCGGACTCATTACTGCGAAATTTAGCATTATATATGTAGTCACAAAACAAATTTCGGAAAGATTGATTGAGAATTGGCAGAGAAAAACGTGCCACAAAAAATGATCGACGAATAGGTTATGACGACAAGTAAATGAAATGACAAGTTTTTTTTTCTTTCAGGCTTTCTCCTCCAATTCTCAATCAATCCTTTAATTTGTTTTGTGACTACATATAATGCTAACTTTTGTAGTCGTAGTATATAAAGTTTGTATAGTTATATAGTGGAGTTTGATAACATTTTAGGGTAGAATTTGACATTATCGACCGAGCCACCTGAGTTCCCTTAACCACCATTACAAAAAAAAAACCGAATAATTTGTCAATTTCTCAACCAGATCTGAATATATATATTTCAATTTCATGGTGGTTGACAAGATTATCTCAAAAGCGTATATATGTTAGTGAAATATGTAAGAACATTGCTCCATTTAACTCTATCACGTCAGGTTTTTGACATAATCTCAAAAAAATACCTACAATTCGATCCTATAATGTGAAAATAAGATAAAATACTTTAACATTATTTTTACGTAAAACCTTTTAAAATTGTGCAATTGAGAGTCGACCTGAAAATTTACGGGCCTATAAAAATTAATTTCAATACAAATCGTTTCCAATATAGCATCCTAAATGACACATTGGTAAACATTCATGATTTTTTAACTCGTGTACCTTCAATTGTAAGAAAAAAGTTATATAACAAAAAAAGTTCAGAATCACTCAAAAAGTACGTCTAAATTTTTTCAAATATTTTTGAGCCATTTTAAATTTTTCGAAAAACTGCGAAATCCAAAAAATCTAAAATCGTCTTCACAAATTTTGTAAAAATTCAGATGTATTTTTCGAGTGATTCGGAACATTTTATGTTGAGTAACATTTTTTCTTAAAGTTGACGGTACTCGAGTTAAAATATCATGAATGTTTACAATTATTATTTTTTGAGATTGTGTCAAAAACCTGACAAGGATATAGTGTTAAATGGACTTCGGTGTCGGATTCAGCGACCCAAAAAACATACAGTACATAAGGAGAAACCCAGGCCGAAACAAAATTTTTTTTTTGTGTGGCTGTGTTGTTAATAAAAAGTTGGTAATATTAATACAAAAAAATGACTTTATATTTCCGTACCAGAATCACATGAAACAAATTCCATTTCTTTAGAATTATCCTTATTACTATCCGTATAATTACTCTGATCATTTTTTCTTTTCAATCTATGTTTTTGAACTCTTTGACGAATTTTCTGGCGACGTTTCAATTCCTTATTCATTTTGTGCAAATATTCTTCAAAATATATATTTTTAAGGTTATGTTACCCGTACGATAGATATCCAAATACGAGCCGGATCAGGAACATATCTGGGTCCCCTTACTTATTGGAAAAAGTTAGATATAGCCAAATCCGGATCGGATCCGAAACGGCCCCCGATGGCCGGACCTCCGGGTTCCGGATCTGACACGGATCTGCGGTAGCGTTACAATCCTGATCCGGTCCGAAGCTTTTGATGAGGGACAGGTCCGGAAATGTTTATTCGGGACCTTCTAAATAAGAGAAATTTTCAAGTTTAGAACAGAATTACAAACTGATAATTGTCAGATATTGAATAATCAATGGTGTTTTTTTTAAAATAAATCTCATTTCATTTGCTCAATGCAACTTAAAATTGATTTTTAGGTTATAATTAAGCCCACCCAAAGATGAGATTAAATAACTATTTCGTAACATTTCAGATCAATTTCAAGTCACCCCAATTGTTATCCACCCTCTATTTTGAATCACTCCTTTCGTATCAGTTAACTCCACATTTATCTGAATCGAGTTCAAACGGTATAAACATGGTAAATTTTAATATTTATTTTGGAATAGTCGAATAAAATCACTAGCCGATAACTGGATTATCGGCAATGTTATACAATTTACACTTGTGTATCTGAATCATGTAAGTTTTCGTTTGAAACTATATTAAATAAAGTTTAATAACAATTCCCAATATTTATACTAAAATTCACTTAATTACGTCTAATCGATTTTCCACAAAATGACACATTTATTTAATGCACTTGAAATTTTTAAAATTTTAAACCAACTATGAATATCGTAAAAAGAAAAATACATGGTAATTATCACACCGCTTCACATTCCTGTGCATAGTTTGAAAACTACATATCTGCAGCTACATATACATAAAACTTGAGTTCTCAAAGGTCTCGTATGTTCTGTCTAAAAATGTTAATTCATTTGTACGTTAGTAATGGTAATATGTTACACATTAAGCAGAACAAAGTAGTTTCGCTGCAAGATATTAATCATGATACATTAGCTAAAGCAGTGTGAATGCACATAAACCATAATAATTACATTAATGCGATAATATTAAAGAAAGTATACAAATTTTATTCAGAACTTGAAAAATTCCATTTTGTTTTGCATAAATAAATGAAGATTGTTAAAATAGTGATCAGTGATTATTTGTTGTGTTACCTTCAATTGCACTCTGAGATTGTTTATCATGAATTTTATGTTCAAATCGTTAATCATAGTTTTAATGATCATCTTTTAATAATGGTCAATTAATTGCAATAATTATTGCCATGCTACAGTCACGGAAATGCTTTTACAAATAGCAGCGTACAGTTGTTGCATTCCAACCAGATGGTGGAACCGAATTAGTACACTCGTAAATGCATAAACTCTGCTTTTCTGTAGTTAGTGAATTACTTTGTAAACAGCTCTAATAAGGATTGAAAATTCCATGCACTTTATTATTCAAGTGTTTACGAAATTATGGACGCTGTTTAAAACTAGCGTTAGTAAAAAGGGTCGTTAAACAATTGTATATAATTGAATAAAAGTTCTCTGTCCATAATTACCACACGCAAAAAATAAAATGTTTGGAACTACTGAATAGATAAGTAGGATAAAATACCGCCATCAGTTTTACGTAATGTTATTATCTAAATAGTGACCCCGACAATTGTACTATATGAATAGTAGAACCAACTAAAAAAGTGTATATGCTAGATCCTACTCTCCCATTTTCTATAAGAGTGTGCTTAGAGTAGGCCTGTCTTTTATCATCAATGTATTTTCGTTTTTCATTTATAGCTCACTGTATTTTTCTGACCTGAAAATGGCCTTCCAGTTGAAAATTTATTTGATAAATTTCTGGATGATTTAACTTAAAATCTATGAGCTTCTTAAAAAATGTTAAGAATAAAATGTTCTTAGAAATCATCGTGGAATAAACTGCTATTTTTCCAGATTTTCTAAATGATAATTTGAGAAGTTTTTTATTTCAATTTTTTTTTTCATTTCAAACATACACGTAAAATTGTGCAAAATATTGGTACATCCTATGAAAAATATAATAAAATAATATAAATATAAAATCATCACTTTGTTCGCAATTTTCTCCAAAATTTCATCGTTTTCGAGTTTAGGCTTTTTCCTCGCAAACAATGAATTTCAGAAAAAAAAACACAAAGAACAAAAAATTGCTCAGAATTCAATTCAAGAAT
The DNA here is from genome assembly GCA_030407085.1 of Trichopria drosophilae. Lineage (NCBI taxonomy): Eukaryota > Metazoa > Arthropoda > Insecta > Hymenoptera > Diapriidae > Trichopria > Trichopria drosophilae. The sequence goes on along the minus strand of CM059582.1, from coordinate 164,103,906 downwards.
GTACCTTTTTTCAGAATTTTTCATGAATGTTAGAAATACAAATTTTCTCAAAATATCGCGTAAAATCCCTGAAAATTCCAGCATATTTCTCGATGAATTTTAAGAACATTTCGTTCCTATAATTTTTTTTTAAAAGTTCATAGTTTTTTAGTTAGAGTATCCAGAGATTATTAAAAAAAATGTTCATCGGAGACACCATTTTGAGGGCGTTAAAATAAAGTGGGGAATAAAAGTAAAATTTGTTCTTGATATTCAAATATTTTCTTTACTTTTTTTCACCGTTTGAATAGAATTCCAACAATCTGATAGTAAAAAAAAAAATTAAAATAAATAAATATTTCAAAATTTGTTGACAATTTTTGTATATTTGAAAAATACTTATTTGCTACATTTATTCAATATCGTTATGTTTCGGGGACTCAGTAATAATAATTAATTACTGAATTCGTGATGAAAATTGAAATATTGTAAAACAGCCAATTTGATACTTAATAAAAACGTACCAATTAAATTAGTTATTTCGATTATATATTTTAATAATTTTATAAAAATCTATACATGATTTATGTAGCTCATATATTATAATGTTTCGATCTTTCCAAAAAAGAAATAGTTATTAAGTTTTGCCAAAAGATTGAAAAACAAGTTTATCATTGAAAAATGTTCTACATTGGAAAATGAAAATAAGAAAATATATTAGTCCTCTCTAAATACAAGAGTTTTTATTATACCCGAGGAGAGTGATCGTTTGTATAACATAAAGAAGGAAATCACTGCAGAATAGAAGTAATTGAGGCAATTAACCAATCGAACGTCTCTCAATTACATTAAAGTCCTGCAGAAAACTTTTATTATTTGTACAAAGATGAAATATTTTCTAACCAAACAAAAGTTGTGTACTCCTCTATTGATATTGGAGCTTCTAAATATAACAAGTAACTAAATATAATATCAAATAAAAAAGTTATAGTATTGGGTATTTATATATACTAATGATAATACAATTATAATATATAACATATATTAATACAATTATGTTAATATGACCAAATACTTTTGACATATATTTAACTAATTATAATTATTAATATTAGTATCAGTATAATATAATAGTAATTTTAATATTAGTATACTAATATTCATTTAATGCTTTATACATTTTACTCCAATAGACTTATTTGAATTTTGTTAAGCAGTTGGCGTTCCACATCCATTTCAACAGACTTTATCTATATAATGAATCCATTTTATTATGAATTGCAAATCAATAGTTTTTTAGCATATTTAATAATGAGTACTATTAAAATACTAATAATTATTTATAATAATACCTTCTATTCTAAGATTGATTATTTTACATTTTATATCCGAATTGTTAATTTCAGTTAACGACTATATCTTCACCCAATAAATAGTTGATTAATTATTACGAAAAAGCTTTTAAAAAGTTAAAATATAATACAATATGTTGACATAATTTACATTTTATAGAATTTAGAAAACAACTGCAAAGCAATGTTAGAAATAGATTTCGTTACGATTACGATTCTAAATGCTTTATTCATGATCTTCAAAAATAGCATGTTACAAATTATTGAATATCATTTATAATCAATCGTAACATTCAACATTTAATGTTCACTTCCAACACCTTAAATTCTAAACGATTTACTAATTATTCATCTGAAGAATTTGATTCTTTTAAACGATTTAGTTAAGTATTATGCTAAAAATTATAGTACATGCTATTGAGCGAAACCGTTACAAACAAGGAATGATGTGGACTGTTACTACTTAGATTACTGCATTTTCCTATGTAAAGTCCGTAATTTCAACAACTCTCCCACTTGATAAAATAATCGAATTTAGTATGAAGTGTTACACCTCATCATACTCTATCCGAATTGGGCAGTTTCAGAGGTTACACCCCGAGGGGCAAAATCACTTACGCCCGTAGGCATCCTCCTTAGTCTGCACAAAAATATGTAAAAAATAAGAATTTTTCGACGGACTTTTAAATATCCCCCGAGTTCCCTGAGTGTTTCTCTGATTTAGTACTTCGTACGAGCTAGAATGTATTTAAATAGAGTACTCGATAGTTGTACTAGACAATTATACAGGTGTCTATTCGACCAAATTTCATTAAAATTGAATTTAATTATTTGTTTTTGATTGACGGGGAACCTCTTCGGATAACCATTACATAGGTAATACAAAAAATAATTTTTCTTAAACACAAACACTAACAAAAAAATAACACCATATCCTGGATGAACTATTGGAAAAGTAAAATATGTTTTCTTTGGTTTTGCAGGTCAATTATCATGAATTCAAACTTTGAATTTTGAACTTAGTTTTTTAATTCATGAAATTCATAAGGAAATGCTCACTTGATGCATTTTTATGGTTTACCAAATACGCCTATAAGATTTGATTTTCTACATTCAAAATGGCAAAATCTTTTCGGATTCGTAATCAGCAATCTGAAAATTCAAACAAAATATTTTACCAATATTTGTCCAAGACATGCAAAATTTATGTATGAAGTTATTTAAGAAAATTACTACTGAATAGGCTTCCATATTAAATTTTAAATGTACGCTCACGTAACTGTCAAGTATAGCTATCGAATGCTCGACTTAAATATAGTCTAGACTTTTTGAAGTCAGCAATCAGATCAAAAACTCCATATTTCAAAAAAGGAGTATATGCCGAGAAAATTATATTTTTTAAATATTTCTTTCAAAAATATTGGGGAATTCCAATTACGGAACTTTTTTAAATTTTACAAAACATGATTTTTCATGATACGAGCCAATAATTTTAAAATACGTTTTCGATTGGAAATTTTCTGTTTTGTGAAAAAAAATTACAGTTGAAAAAATGCTAGAGAATAGTTTGCAAATGAGGATTCAAGCACTATTTTTCGAATTTTACTATGATTCAAAGGTTGGATAAAAAAAAGATAATTTTCTACTTAAAATTAAAACAATTTTCGATCAAAAATAATGTTTTTTAAGCGTTAGTAAACTCATTAAATATGTAAATTCAGACGATATATAGTTTTATTGCGCACAGAACTATTAATCCTTAAAAGGTACACTGTTTTCATTGGCCCCTATATAAATATCGAAACACTATAAAAAACAGGATTCATCTTGAGGTCCCAAACACCCCAGTGTACTATTTAAGGGTTAACTGAGGCGCAGAGAGCCTTACCAGCAAGTCATATCTTCTTTTCTAGACATACGTAGTTATGTCAAACTTTGAAAATAAAATAAGTTCACACTTACTTCAAATCACGAATCATGCAGATTTATTTGCAAATAAAAGTCTCAAAATATGTTATTCCTAAAAATCTGTTACATTTTAAAAATATTTTGCCACTATGATAGCCGTGATATCATTACGAGATCATTATGCTCTCAAGCTCAGAAAAACCTCATAATTTGATGATCCGACCTCTTATAGAACACGTTATAAGGTCATTCTGAACTATCTTTTATTCTGCTATCTGGGATGAAACATATTTGAAATACAGGATAGCATAGAATGATTAATTCATTTTTCAATACCACGTTACTAGTAAGAAGGGGAGGGGGAGGGTATTTCTTGGAAACCTACGGTTGTCAACGAAAAGAGGAAAGGAGTCAAAACTACCTAAAAGATGGTTACGTAATTTATGAACGATCACTAAGTTGAATATTCAACACAAGACAAAAGTCCATTGTGTTAGACTTAAATTGTGTAATTTTGTAAAGTTTATGAATTCGATTAAATAAGACAGCAATTTAAAATTTAATTATATTAAATAATTACTCAATAAAAAGTTGAAGAAGAGAAGAGAAAAAGTATAGAAAGATTACCTCTTTCTATACTGTAAATAGTATCAAATACATAGACAAATTCAAGAAACTTTAAACTTTAAAGGGGTTCTAAAGTCCTTAGTTGATGTAATTAAAAAAGTATAAATTAAAAATGGTTTCTCAAACCGGTTTCTTAAAATTCGGGGTTTGTAATCGCAATTCTAACCACTATAAAGGAGCCCATAAAAATACGAAAGAACTTTATCCAGAAGTTTTTGCTCATTTCAGGAAAATTCTGAATCAATTCTTAAGGAGTTTCTGTATTTTTATGGAATATCATGAATAATGACTATAATTGAAGTTTCAGGACTCGAATTTTAAAAAATAACTCCGATAATTTTTAATTTACGAAAAAAAAAGACCATAATCAGTCAGGAGAGTCTTAGAATCACTAACATACAACTTTGAGAAAACGATCAATTATTTTTAAATTTACACTCAACCAATCGTTGTTAAACCAATTTATATGTTGTACAACTGAATACAGCGGTTTCTGTGACCTCTTTTATTGAGCTTGACTGCGCTATATCGGAACATCTTTCAGGAGAATAGCCGGAGGCAGCACTGTTTTCTGCAATTTGCTACATTGAAGCCTTTAAGCGGTGCCACACATGTTATATTTCCCTTTAAGATTCAATAAGACTTTTTGAGGATCATAGAAAACTTGGATGGATTTACCACATGTAATTACGTTTGATTACGCTGATGAAATACGAAACATTCTTATACAAAAACAATAAATTTGAAGCATTTCGAAGTGCACGAAATTCTAATCTCCTTTATCTGAAGAGTTTCTGCAACCAAGCATGGATACAATATATATCTTTCCAAGTTCAAAAACTCTCAAATTCTTTTATAAATCTATCAAGAGCAATGTGATTCGTGAATACATCAACTAATTAAAATTTATAGTTAAAAATGCAGAATTAAATCGGTTAAATCTTCAACTCTACCCTGCGTAAATCATTAGTGGTCATTTTTTTGTACGAAAACGGTATGATTTATTTTCTTGCACAACTATAAAAAATAAAAAATCAATAGATACTGTATAATACAGCCTTTAGGATGATTTTATGTATAATACTTCTAAATAAATTCTGCATGTTTACAACCGGAAACGTGAACGCTGTTGCTGAGCATCCCATTTATCATAGTACATACATTTACCATCTGCGGATTACATTTCTGTCTCTTGTCGGTCTGAAAATGAACACTGAAAATTATTACACATCACACTGGTCTGCTTTACATATTACGGTACATTTTTAATAGTATAAAGGAAAAACCATTTGATTTAACTTTTGCAACCAATGTTTTAGTTAAAACAATGTTATTACGATTTATATTCATACTGTTAAAATTCTGTCGGTATACAGCAGGCTAGAGTGAGGTGTGATGGTTTTCGGTGTTGATTTTCCGAATTTTATTATTCACAATTCGTTTTTCAGAGAAATCGCATTTAATATTCATAGAGATTTTAATGCTACATATTTAAAAAAAAAACGATTGAACATTAGAAAGGCTACATTTATGGAAATAGTAACAATACTTTTTACTTGTCTATTATTTTTTAACAGTCTTAGAAAGAAAACTATTTCGCATGTGCGTTTATTAAACGCAACAAATTTGTAAATGTTGCACCGTCCGTAAATCCAAAATGTATAGAAAAATCGATATTTTATAAGGAGAAGGAATGAAATTTGATTCATATTAAAAAATCTAAGATAACTTATAATTAACTATACAGTGTAAACAGTTTTTAAAATAGCCTTTCTTCGTGTTCGATGTCACTTTTTGCAATATATTCCAGCATGTCTAACGGGTTAATAAACTTTCAGAGACTATGCTTATCCGAGTGTAACTTAAACAAATTGCAACGTTAACATGCAAAAAATACTCCGTACCGCTTTATTAAATAACAAATATAAACAAATAGGTTTCGTTTAAAAGCTATCGTTTTTTCAGCTTCGTCTTCTAAACCCACGACTGTCTATTATTCATTTTACGGTGTATTTTATAGTACAGATCTTATCCCATATAAAAGAAGTCACTTAAATGTGTTATCTTTCCAAGCTTATTTTTTACTTCTAAACCTGTAGTCAATGCTAAATATTTATTGTATATTTATTTCCATTATTAGTCTGATAAAAGTGTAATAAAATAAGAATGTTAGAGAGAGTTTTATGTCTTTACTTAAAAATAACAATTTGAAATTTTGATAATAAATTTGTTTACACAATTAAACAAATTATAAAATATTATTTTTTGTTAAATCGTAATAATTGATAAATTTATCAGCTCATAGCCTTAATAAATGTACACATAAAAAAGTTTAGGATGTCGTTAAAAAGGATAAAATTTCTAGTAATTTTGACCAGAAATAATGAGAAACTTTAATAAAGGTAGTCTCTCCCTAAATTACCATCTTAGACATTTTCAAAATAATTTTCCTGCGTGTAAATAGATAGTATATTAAAGTATTTCAAACATTTCATTACTTGGATGGCTTTGTTTTTAATAATTAGACATAAAATTTTAATTCAAAACAAAGTAGAAAAAGATAGAGAGAGAGGAAAAGAAATGCATACAATATAGGATAACATGAAACTTGAGAAAGACGGTTGTGTGCATTAAAACGCCCTGACGCTTGAAGTAAATCATGCCATTTTCTAAACAATAAATTAGCCTTAAATGAAATGTAATTACTATCATAATATTTTTACCATAAAACGATAAAAGTAGCATTTATTATAAAAACGGTTTGGTATGGTTACGACAGCAATTTCAATTGGAATAGGTTTTTAGACTCATAAAATTGACTTATGTTGAAGCTCTTGACATAAATGTACAGCGATCGTATATATATTGAGTCCCCAAGTATTCCCAGTAAATAATTTACATATATATATATATAGATATTATATAAGGTAGATAACGCTCCCAGTGCATATATGTAATTTTACGAGAGTGCTAATGCTTATACTCCGCAGAATGTTTTTAGTAGGATGAAGTCCAACAAAATTTACCATTATAAATTGTGTAATTACCATATATAAGGAAAGATATTCGATTGTGGCCATGTTTGGGTTGTGGGCAGCGAGGGAAAGCGATCGTCAAATGAGCCAAATGTCGTTTGAGTGTTTTGGCTACTGCACTTTATTTTGCAATAGTTTTGTTCAACATTTTTCAGTGCCACAAATCGAAGTGAATCACTCAAGGATTTAAATTCATTGCATATTTACAACATAAATGCACCATATTTTGTGAGTCAATACCGTGTACCTCCACAATTTTGCCAGCCAAAATTTTTGTCACGACGTTCCAAAATGACTGACAAGTTCGGTTATGGCCACTCAAATTGGTGTGATTATTGTCACCTCTCTTTTGTTTTGACAAGATCTTGTTTATGTAAACGTAATTAATCACATGAAATGGTCAATGGAACCTTTCCAGCGAAACTGCCGACCAAGCGGACCAAAATCCTCCGGCTAAAACCAACGCATGGAATCTCCGCCATGTGGCATATCGTCCTTTGAAGAATGGCACGAAAAGTGCATGTGTTATTAGGTTGCTGCTAAGTGCAATGGTCCCGTTTTCAGTTGCAATCAAGCCATCATGTTTTTTTACAAAAGTGTTCTCTTGATAAAACTGTTAAAAAATGTTTCCAATCGCGTGGATCAATTTATTCTTCGCCAGTAGTCAGCTAAGGACTTTTCCATGCTCTGGAACAACATGTATCTTACCATAAGATAAAAGGTTGTTATTCCAAGCAACTTTCACATCTAATACATTATAAATTCCTTCTTTTAATAAATTTTCGAGCCTTAGACATCTCAAAATAAGGTGAAGACTTAAAGTAAGGCACTTGTTTTTGGAGTGTACATATGCCATTGAGAATATTGTGAGACAAAAACGGAAGAGTGGCTAAAGGAAATGACACGCTTAAAGTATCATAAAATGACTTAAAGTACATTTATATACTTGTTAGGTTAAGTAATATACTATTATTACTTATCAAAGTTTATCTCCGGAAATTTTGATGATTTTGTGTATATTTGACGGGACCATGACGTGTACTATGTTTCAATATTGATCCGAGAATACAGCACTATAAGCTTATAGTGAACTGATGGACATTTATGATTTTAATTGAAGAATGGCATTGAGATTACCGTAAAGTTACTTAATCATTGCATAATAATGCAAGGTTAATTGGAACAAGCGTAACCATTTTATTTTAAATGCGATTTGCCTTTTGGTCACGATTATATTGAACAACGATTCATAACAAGAGGTGATTCATTAATTTCCGATGCCAACATCGTCTTATCGAAGCAGTTGTACATATTCATCACATATATAAGAAACTGTCTGAAAGTTTTAATATTCCCTGTACTGACCAATTTACCAATAAAATAACTTTTTTATGCAAGGGCGTGTTGTGTCGTTACTCATTGTTTATATCTTTTAAACGCACTTTACACACACTTGCATACAAAAATATTATTGGTAGCGTGTGTAAAAATGTAATTTACGAATGCGAATACTTTTATACACTTGTATCGAAAACTAATAAATTAGTATTAATAAATATTTCAAAACTAATCTAATTAATACAGACTTTTTTGTGGATTTTGTTGTTTAATATCTTCATGAAAAATACATGCAAATTGTAACATTTTTCAACGATGTCACTGCTAACTCCACCACAATTATTAATGTTGTTCATTTTATTTATCGTGTTTTATTTTCATCCATTTGTTTATAGTTATTATAAAAAAAATGACTAGTGGAATAAAATTTATTACAACGTCAACAAAAATGTAGAATTATCATTTCATTTGAGATATAGAATTTGAGTGGCGAGCCATTGAATTTTCGAAACAAAAAATTGCTGCTTTCTAATAACTCGCCTAGTTTTAAAATTATTTTGATGGATGAGTACTCATTATAAAAGTGTCCTACAACACGATAGTGTTGTTGTTAAGTTATAGTAAGTTGGTGGTATTTTGACCTGTGAAGAAAATTTCTGTAATATAAAGTGAGAAAATGTCGATTTTTCGGGCCTATCTCATTTCACTAAATGATTAACAAAAGAGGTACAAAGCATAAAAAGACAAAAAAATTGTCTCTTCATACGTTAAGTTACGATAAAAATGGGAAGCCCTTGATTGTCAATGAATTTTCAAAAATAATAGATTTCGTAATAGGTACTCTATAGACTCAATCTTTATCGAAACGTAACGTATAATGAGTTAAAATCTTCGTGTTTTCAAGCTTTACAAATAACTCCACTGCAATATTTCGATAGCTATTTAGCGAAAGAATGTAGACCAGACAAAAATCTGTTATTGAACACCCTGAAAATTAGTGAAGGGTATATTATGCGAAAAGTTTTGAAGACAAATATATACACATGATATACGCAAAACAATAGGCGAATCTTGAAGAAGGTTCTGTGACTATTAGTACAGCCTTCAGTGACAGAGGGGTAGGTCGGGGGTCCTAAAAATTTGAGGATAGTACCTGAAATTTACACTTTTTATTACTATTTTTAAATTAACCTTTTCATGCATTGAAATGTGCAGTAACTTACTGGGATGAAATTAACAGTGGCTGTAGTTTACTGAGATTTAAAGTTTAGTGGGACGTCCGGAAATTTGACCTAGGTTAAGAGTTGATCACTCCCCCTGGTAGGGTAGGTTGGAAAAGAGGTTTGTATTTCTTTCTTTATTTCTCTACTACTAGAACGCAATAAAAAAACTATCTCTTAATAGGCCACTCATTCTACCGATTACCCTATTTGGTTAGGGGCGTGATATTATCCTCGTTGGATAGGCTCTAGGAGCCTCTTAAAATATTGTTCGAAGTTACCGAATTGAGGTTATCTCTATTTTGCACTTTTCATAACATCACGCGGGCTGTCAATAATGTTTAATTATCGGTGTACCATTGAAGTATATCAATTTTTTTAATGGGTTATGCAAGAGCTTACTAATAATCATGAAATGCAGATTCTAGTCCTTCAACCATGCTCATATCGTTTTATCAGGATTTTGTTCAAATAATAAAATCACTATCATTATCAGTAAAGAAATGTTGAAAACGTTACACTAGAATACCCCTCGTTTTTTACTTTTTTGGCAGGTTTTTTGCTTTTGTAGGTGCGAATTTGAAACTTGCACATAGTAACTCATGCTGGATATGCTCCTGAGGATATCTTCAGGAATTCCTCAGGATTTCCATATGTCCGTCTTTATTTTTCTGGTGACATCTTCAGGACATCCTCAGGACATAGAAGGCCTCGGAGATATTATCAAGAGGATAAAAGTCGGTGAAAATGAAGCGTAACTGCAAGCATCAGAGAAACATCTAGGAAGCGTTTAAACGCTCTAATGACGCCCACTGCACATTCCAAACAAGCTTAAGTAATGAAGTAATGCTTCGTTATTGCGATTCAAATGCGTGACCTAATCATTAAGCGAGAATTTAGACAATACCTAACGCTTACTTTACTCCCTAAATGTTCTTTTAAGAGATCTTTAACCATAGATTAAGCATTGATTAAGCGTTTTTAATAAGGTATACCGTGAGGAAAACACTCCAAATAAAATGTGCATTAAACATTTTTTGCTCATTTTTATTTATGTTGTCACTGAATAATTGAAAGAACGATGACTAAATAATCAGCTCGATTTTCTTAATGAAGGCTGCCATATTGGGTCGACCATTTTGAATTTTTGAAATCTGACTTCAGAATCGTTATCTGCGGCCCCAAAAACCCCGAGTGATCAGTTCTACAACATTCCGAACAATTTTAAAAATATCGTCCGCCATATTGGATCCGCCATTTTGAATTATTGAAATCTGACTTCAGATTCGTTAAATATTTCCCCGAGAAATATTTAGATAGTCAACGCCATACAAATAGAAAATTGAAAAAAATAAGGACACACAGATTATTAATATTTGTGGGGAAAAAATTCTTCCGCCAACATTTTTGAGCCGCCATCTTTAAATTTTGAAAAGTACGATTCGCCATTTTCAAGCTTAGATATTGCGGACGCGATACTTTCAGGTGAAACAGTGCTCTGGTGACCTGCTGTATGAAAAAATAATTCATTTCTGAAAGAAAATTGTCAAAAATTTCGATTTTTGTTTAAAAAAATGGCTGTAACTTTTTGAAAATTCATTTTTTTTTGTTACTTTGATTGCAGACTCTGAAAGAGCGAGGTCAAATACATGAGAAATGGTTCTTGAAGGATTATTTTACATTCTTAATCGGCGAGAAAATTAAAGTTGAAAATGAACGAAAAAAGTGTCCGTCCCGGCGGCGTTAAAGGGTTAAACTATGTAAACTCAATCTTTAGGACCTCTTACGACACGCTTCTTTGAATTCTTTGAAAAAAGCGAATTTCAAGCTATTCGAATGTCTTTGTCATTCTTAAGATAAAGCTTTCATTTTCAACAGAGAAGCCGAAATTTGGACATCCTGAGGAGAATATGCTGCATTGGAAGTGTTGTTTCATGTATATTGAATTAAGAGTATATTTAACAATATTGATGATCCGAAAAGCTCAAAATTATTTTCCAATATGTATTGTTTTTCTTTCTCTTCAACTTTTTACATTCTGATAAAATGTAGGTTAGATATATGGAGGTGTTATACACCCTTTTAAGTTATATAAATTAAATATGTAACCATCAATCATCCCATTGGAAATAAGATATCATCAAGAATGAAATTGTTTAAAACTGTTAACGCATTAAGGACAGGAGACGCACATATTTACGTTGATTTTCGACCTTCATTTTCAACAGGAAATAAGATTCATATTGACTTGAAAGTATCCAACTCTACCAATTTCGAGTATTCTCTTTCGATTGGCGTGATCAAAATTGCATTTAAATTGCTTTAAAACCCAATATGGCGCATTTAAAAAAAAATCAACAAAATGTTGTGTTTTGTTTTTTGTGAATTTTTTTTCGTATCAATAATGTTGCCGGGTCGATGCCTTTCTGCAACCAAAAGTGAACAAAATATACGAACTTCAACTAGGAATTTTTTTGTTTTGCCCCGAATCAACCTAACCTCGTCAAAACGTCACTATCTCGAAAAAGAAAACCTTACTCTATCAATTATGAACATTATTGATGAAATTCGCGTATAAACATTATCGCATGATTATGAATTATTTCATGAAATATGGTCAGCCATATCGGATCCACCATCTTGAATTTAAAAAATCTAGCCTCAAAGTCATGATAAACAACCCCAAAAAAAACCCGTATACGCATTTTATCGCGATATTGAAGCATTTTATTGAATTTCAGTTCACCATATTGGATCCGCCATCTTGAATTTCAAAAATCCAACCTCAAATTGCTGATCAGCAATTTCGAAAACCTCTGGACCTCAGTTTTAGGGAGAATAATATCCCTAGAGATGCGAATTTCATCAATAATGTTCATAATTGATAGAATAAGGTTTATTTTTTCGAGATATTGACGTTTTGAAGAGGTTAGGTTGATTCGGGGCAAACCAAAAAATTCCTAGTTGAAGTTTATTTATTTTGTGCACATTTGGTCGCAGAAAGGCATCGATCCGGCAACATTATTGATACGAAAAAAAATTCATAAAAATCGAAACTCACGAAATGTTCATTTTTTTTTAAATGCGCCATATTGGGATTTAAAGAAGTTTAAATGCAATTTTGACCACGCCAATCGAAAGAGCATACTCGAAAATGATAGGGTTGGTCACTTTCAAATCAATATTAATCATATTTCCTGTTGAGAATGAAGATCGAAAATCAACGTAAATATGTGATTCTCCTGTCCTTAATGGGTTAACCAATGGTACGGAGTCCAAATTTTTGAAAACGTTGGATGATTGAGAACAAAGACATTGTTCCAGATAGGCCACCGAGAGGGATGAGGTAGATCCTTAGGACTTACCTTTTCAGAAACGTTGGCAGCCCCTAGTCGTATTAGCGCGGAGGTGGGACGCGCCTCGTGCCTCCGTTCGCATGACGACCAGGATCCGCTCGGGACGAAAGGAGCTTGCAGCTCGACACTCGTAGAAACAAAGCCTGGAACCACTGGTTTCCACCGGCGTTTCAACTGGCGATTCACTCATCTATCGATTGCCGCGAATCGTTCGCGATGCGTATACGGGGAACACCGTGACGAACTTGCAACACATTCGACTGCCGCGGTACCCTATGTCGGCAAGGGACGAGGGTTGCAAGACGGATGACAAGGGGGGGCCAGATTCGCGTCCGTTTTTCCCCAGTGCGCGAGAAACCAGGGGTGGAAGCGAGGGGATGCGGGAGAACCGTTGGGGGTGGTCGAAACGCGGACGACACTGATAGCAGGAAGAAAGAGAGATGTCGAGCGACGGAAACGGATGATTCGCTCTGGCTGGTGCTGCTACCGCTACTGGCGGGTTACCACCGCTGCTCGCTTCACGTTGCTGCTGACGAGGCGGTACGTTTTGGAATCGGGCCAGCCATGCGCCTACCATCCAGAACCACCACCTAGGTGTTGCGTCGACGCGACGTCGTCGTCGTAGACTCGCGTACGTCGCCCGTACTCCCATGTGGGTGCACATGTACCTAACGTGGTTCTCCCTTACCTGGTGCCTGCATCTCCCATCGGGCACTTTCCTTTTGCGCGCGCGGGCCAAATCGAATTGGTCGCGCGTGCTGGGATTCCGACCGCGCGATGAACTTGAAGCTCAAGACTCGAGAAATGGCAACACGAAACGTCGGGGAAGCCTCGAGAGCCGCTGATCGACGGATTAAGCCTGGCCCGAGCGTGCCGGTAACGGCGCGATCATTATCCTTGCATTTTAATTTCTCCCGGCTTGCAGGCAAGGTTCGTCCTGTGATGAGGTGGCGGTCGGTCGATGGTGGTTAGCACTGACCTTCCTCGAACCGTGTAATCTAGAGTGAGGGAAAAGTGTTACACTCGCGAATAATCGATGGAGGAGAAAGATGATGGACTCTTGTATGAAAGTCTACCGAAGGTTGACTCCAAACTATTTCGAAATTGCTCCGATCATCGCGTGAATTCACCAAATACTCCATCATTTGCAATAATGCGTTTCTCTAGATAACTTCAAAGTGCAGGGGCCAAAGTGAGTTATAAAGCAAAGAGCAAATTATAACTCCCTACTATTACATTTAGGATGAGCTTTAACATTGTCCTCTTTTACAATCCGTTTATTTTATTTGAAGCCCTGACTGGTACTGCCTCGTCATTGTGGTCTGAAAGTAGGAAAGAGTCTTTCTTTTCTGAACTCATTCAGTTTTTGAACTCATTCGATTTTTGAACTCGTTCAGTTTTTGAACTTTATCGTTATGGCTTTAAATTCTGTCAGGTTTGAACTCATTAGGTTTTAGACTCATCAGGCTTCTTAATTCGTTAGGTTTTTAAAATCCTAGTAGTTTCGCACTAATTGCGATTTTGAACTCCTCAGGTTTTTTCAGTTCATAGTGGCCGTAAATACATTTAGATTTGAACCGCGTAGGTCGTAGGCTCGTCTGATTTGAAACTCAATAGAGTTTTTAACCCGTTAATAATTTGAATTAGTTAATCTGAACTGTAGACTCATTAGGTTTTTTAGCTCATTGTGGTTTTAAATTCACTTGGGTTTGAACTAATTAGGTTTTTTTTAGTTCATGGTGGCCTTAACCCCTTCACTGGTAGCCAAAAAAAATTGGTTTCAAAAGCGTATAACTTGTAGCTGCCATATTGAATCCGCCATATTGATTTTCGAAAATGTGACATCAGATTCATATTCAGCGACTTAAAAACTTATAGTATACCAAATTTCATGTAAATTCATTGAAAACTGTGGAAGTTATTATATATGATACACCACAATAGAGTTTTTAACCCGGTAATAATTTTATTATTAATTAGTTAGGTTTTCGAACTCTTTCTGGTTTTAAAAATCTGGACTGTAGACTCGTTAGGGTTTTTATCTCATTGGGATTTAAAATTCATTTTGGTTTGAACTAATTAGGTTTTTAGCTCGTCTGGTTTTATACTCAATAGGGGGTTTAACTCGTTAATTATTTGAATTCGTTAGGTTTTAGAACTCAGTGTGGTTTTTAACCAGTCGGGATTTTGAACTCATTAGGTTTTTAGGCTCATATGGTTTTAGAACTCCTTATGGTTTTTAAGTAAGAGAGAATTTTGAAGTCGTTAGATTTTTTTTTCATCGTGGTTCTAAATTCATTACAGTTTGAACCGATTAGGTTTCGAGCTCATCTGGTTTTAGACTCATTCGTGACCCTTTTTATACGTAAAATAGAAAGACCAGTTTAAATAATTATCCTTGATATGAAATATTATAAGCAAACGACTACCTAGACGATGAATGACTTTTCTATTATATGGCGGAGTCAATTACCCAAACCTAACACTTTCTTGTGACTGAGATCAGGATAAACGTATTTTCACAGCGGTGTTGTCAATTTCTGCTCAAAATCAACTACTATTAACCGCAACCTGTGAGTTTTGGCCCCCAGCACAGCCACATGATACTGATTGCTGAAGTATTAGAACCTTCAAACATTAGGCATATGTTAGGCATCTTTTTCGGATGATGCTTGATCTTTCCAATGATACATTTACTCTTGGTCTTGACCGATATCTATCGATGTATGTCCTTCTTCAATGATTTTTCTTGATCACTTTTGTTGATCAATTATCGTTATCATCGTCATCATCATCATCCTTATTATCAGCATCATTATCAGATCTTGCCCGCAGTGAAAATCCGTTTCTCCCTCGTGACTGCAAAACCCAACTCTGAAGTATCAAAAAGAGATGGATGGAGATCGAAAGAACTCGAGAAACTGGAAGAGATCGGTAAAGCTCAAGAACCAACGAAACAGACGAACAAAAACTTACAAAAGATAGATAGAGATCAATAGAGATTGAGAACGACCGATAGAGATCTACAGAATCCGAGAAATATATCGAAAGGTAGAGAGAAATCAATATATTGTTGTTTGGCATTGTTACAACGCTGTTTTCTTAGTGGCGAAAGGAAATGCTAGATGCGACGCGCGACGCTTCGCTAGAGTACTTTGTATGCTAAGTTTAATATGTCTTCTGCATACCAATCACTATCAATATTAAACTATATGATCAGAAAAGAGGGAGGGATAGCATTAAATACAGAATATACACTGGTTTATGATCCTGGAATTTGCACCGAATAACGCACACTAACTTAAGTTAGACATCTGACCTTAAAAAAAGACGCAATTCGAATAACATCCACCGCCATTACCAAGCCTACGGTCTATTAAAAACAATAAGAAAAGTGCAACGAACACATTTTCTCTGTTCCTGCATATAATTCTCAGAATACACAGTATCCAGACGATGAGGTGTAGTACATTTCTACGGATAGCCATGGTACAGCTGCCCCACACCTAGCATCAGTGAAACAGACCCAGTACCCCCGAACGACTATAGTATAAAAATATAGTAAATAACAAATTTTGCATTGAAGAAACTACAAAATGCTTCAGAAGATCTTATATTAAAAATCCTGTAAATCACTGAGATATGTATGGAAGAAAGCGTTCTCCAACACTAAGTTCGTCGATAGAGAAGTAACCAGAAATGGAACCATCGAATATGTTGACTAGGTCACACATTTTCATAGTTGCATAGAAAAGCCCTGGATGGCCAACGATGATTTACCACGAGAAACTATTTCAACAATAAACAGATGTCGGGCAAGACACTACAGTTTAGCTGCGCACTTCCCCCTATAGGGCTGAACGAAAATTCGAGTTACGGTGTAGATACAAAAATCAAGATCTGGTCCATCATTATATTCAAATTTCATTCTTCAGTGAACGCAACAAAATTTAGCGTTGAAATTACGCCGAATTCTGGCATTTCGAGTAGGAAATTAGTGAAAACAAATAGTGAATATCAAATATAATACTGTAAGTATATCAGGTTTGAGGTTAATGTGCCAAATCAAATAATTCTAATAACTAGCTAGTTTTAGTTTTGAAAGAATTTTGAATTCCTTTTTATAGGTTCATCCAATGTAAAGATATAAAATTCATTTATAAAATTCGAAATACAGTAGAGCCCCAGTGTATTTGCGTCTCGCTATATTTACGTCCCAGCATATTTGCCAGGTTGCGTTAAATTTGCCTTTCACCGCTTTCTTTTTCCCCCACCTTGCGGGCTGGGGCCTCAGGAAGGGCCTGCTGCTACGTCACGAACGTAACGCGACTAAGGAGAATGGGAGAAGCGGCCGGCGCTCCCCTTCTTTTAGTAAATATAACGCGACGGAGGGGAAGGCGAGGAACCGAGTGGGTAAATATACCGAGACTCTACTATAGTGAGCTTTATAACTCTTAACATTATTCTCTCACAGAAAATCCAAGAAATTATAACTGCATATACCACCGAATGGTCCAGCACTCCCTTATAAAGGATTCCTATGAATAATCAGTAGTAACTAAATGCAAACCGCAAATTTAAACATATACATAACATTAAAAGACATAATTTAAAAGGAGTAAAAAGAAATGCGTAGCGAAAACTATACAAACTAAATGAACTATCGAAATACTTCCCGAAATGAGCTGGATGCACTGAGATCTAGAGATGGATTACCCTAGGTATTATCAGCGGAAAATACATTGGTCCTGTTAAAAAATGTATCTAATTCCAAAACCGATGATGGATGCACGGAACTAATTAGTACAACCAACAGTTAACCGAGAATGATAACATGTTAGTTTAAATACTTATTTATTAATGCAACCACACAAAGCAACAAAAACAGAACTAAGTTTAACACTTTACACGGATAGATCTAACGCATTCGTTTTTTTAGAATACAGTACAGTGTAATATATGGATAAACTCGCATCTTAATGGCATGCTATTTCTTCAACGTCTACTATGAATTGCAAAATCCCTTTAACTCACTCAACCGTCTAATAAATCGCAAGTATCGACATACTCTTTAAAGCAGTGCAACGATACGAACTTCAATTTTAATCCGAACACGTTTATGCTATCTTTGCTGTCGTTCGTTCATGGAAACTTCAAAAAGTGGATTTTTCTCAACCTCATTGTATATTAAACAAATTCATGAACGTTTTACTATGCATAATCGCCATTGCTGTTTTAATGAACGGAATACAACTTATGTAATTTGGAATTAATCTAATTTAATACAAAGTACAATACTGATAAAATTTTGCAACCGCTAGGAAGTAATTAACTACGTACAAAAAAACATTTTTTTCCGATTGAGCTGAAATGTTGGCAGT
Source organism: Trichopria drosophilae (assembly GCA_030407085.1). Classification (NCBI taxonomy): domain Eukaryota; kingdom Metazoa; phylum Arthropoda; class Insecta; order Hymenoptera; family Diapriidae; genus Trichopria; species Trichopria drosophilae. The sequence goes on along the minus strand of CM059582.1, from coordinate 164,085,710 downwards.
CATCCTCTTCACCTTCACGACGTCCACTTCAAAATTTTGTCGACGAAATACCAAAGCTTCATATAATTGTTTAAAAAAATCGCTTTCTAAGGTATATTCTATGAGGCTTACAAATATATCACACATTACAGAATTCATTTTGGTCTAGTAATCGCAGCAATCTATTAGAAATAAATTTCGCCGTATTTCTGACTATAGTAATATTTTAGGTTCTGTTACGTGTTTTTTCTACCACGATTTCAACATCACGATAATCGAGACATGACGGAAACGTTCTACTGAAGGAAGTACCTACTAACCTACTGCTTTGATTTGGGAATCAACATTAAACCCCCCCCCCCCCCACTTTCTCCTCCACTTCCACTCATCATCAATTTGGAACACTAATGAGCATCAAATCAGAAATCTCTGTACAGACCCTGAGTATAATTTCTACAATTGAAATATAAAAGTTTGTTAACAGAATATTAATAATTGTTGGCAAATTTAAGTACGCATTCACCCTTAAATTGACTTGAAATCTTTATGTTTATGAAAGGTAGTCTTAAATTCGTAAATTGGACCTGCACTCGGTAAAAATTGATAATATTTGCGCATGTTTTCTACTGAGAAAAAATTGGCATTAAATGCTACTTGTAGTCGTTGAACATCGTAAAAGTATCATTTAGTGGTACTAATGTCTATTGAATACTACAAAAAGTACCATTAGATACTATTTTTAGTGTAGTTCATTATGTACCAACGTTATTTTTCACCCCTTGCATTCTAAATCTGACCAAAGCCATACTCCTTTTACTTCCATTGTTTTTGCTTTGAACATATGTCTGGAAAACCGTTACAAGCATTTGCCGTTTTATATTTTGTACATCACGTTGTTACTATACATTCTCCAAAGCTTCCATCAAATCACAAATTAAAAAAACAACATGCGAGTAAAATCAATAGTTTGATATTAGAATTTTATGATTTACTTTCAAATTCACATACGACAGTAACGAGTAGAAGGCTCAGAATTGTATACTATTCGTTTAAATTTGGCAAATTACGACTAATAATAAAGATCCTCTAATAATAAACATTAGTGCTGAAGAAGACCCAAAAGAGGTCGAAAAACATAGCGAAATAAATGATATTTAATAAAAATCGGATTTTTCTTTTACCATCCTTCCGAATAAATCACCGAGAATATAAAGAAAGTGCAATTGCGGTCGAAAAAACATTCAATTTAAATTTAAATTTAATAAAATATTTATGCATCTATAGCTATTAATATTAAATAATTAGATAACTATTTTAACATCCATTATTAGGGAAAGTTAGGGGAGGGGAACACTATCATTCAATGGAATAAGAAATTGTTAATACACATGGTACAAACGAGATAGTTTATAAATAAAATTGTAAATAAACCCCTTTGTTATAGTAAAATAATACTTTAATTAATTAAGACATTCAATGCAGAAAACGAACGCTGTAACTAAACGTGTTTTACGGTACATATTTCAATGCGCAAAAAAAAACCACGAAATGTGTTACGTTTCAAAATGCATGACATATTAATCAATATTTTGTAAGCCAAGTACATCACGTATGCATTGTTACAAGGAAATGTTCTTTTCAGAAAATACGTCAACAAAACATTATTCGAGCAAAACACTGCTTTACAAAATAGGAGTTTTCATTAATACATAGCTTTAAAAAATCAGAGAAGATAAGATCAACCCCAAATATACCTGTTGATGACTTATTAGATATTATCTAATATTTTGTGGCTTTCTCCCCTTCGCTAAAAAATAACTGTAGAGGGCTATCAGTACGAGATCTACTTCGATGAATATTCGTTGATGTTATCTACAGAATACATTTTACACCTAATTAAGCTTCCGGCAATTACTGCAGTGATAATTCAAAATATATAGTTTCGGTACATGCGATTTGTGTTACTATCAAATATTTTATCATCTTTAAACACATTTTATAAATATTCATAGAATGCAACAGCCTTGATTGCATGCAATGAAAAAATGCGCATTGAAAATATTTTTGGAATATTTAATAATAGTTTAACAACGTATTATTTTCTTAGTTTCTTCAATCGGGCAGTGTATTAAATTAATTTATATAAATCCTTGTTCTTTATATAATCAGTTTTAATATTACTAAATGGTCATTTTTAAATCGTGTAGTATATAATAGGTTTTAGCACAAAAAATATAAAATGAAATTATGAAAGAACATCTATTAAATTTTGTTACCCAATATGCCAGGCGAAATTAATTTATCCCAAAATGACAAAGAATGTAAAATATTAGCTGCATTTACATTGTAACGACATTGCAACGTCCTGCAATATTCAGACATTTTCAAATAATATGACTTGCGCTTTATCGCAGGATCTTCAAGAATAAATTTACATTTTTCATAAAGGTAGATTTTATCGTTCTGAACAAAAATGACATAGAAATTAAGGAATCTACTTAATTTACTTGCGGTTTAAAAGAATTGAGAAATGGATAAACAATTAAATACTTGAAAAACCCATCTTGAAAACAGTTTTTGTTTTCCATTTCTATAATATATAACATTTAGTTTATCAATTTGTATTTTTTATGTATTTATAATAATTTAACCCGTTGCTATAAGTAACACGTATTTAAGAGTAATTAAACGATATGTATGTGTGGGTATATCAATAAAAAAACGGAATTATAACCAGCAAAGGCCCCATACAATACATATCTCTTAAAGAGGTCGTCCAGAACTCAGTCCAAAGATCTCTCCAAAAAGACCTCCTGAAGAGGTCTTAATTATGATAACCAATAAAAGGAACTCATAAAGATGTCTTACTTAAGATAAGAAGTCTTCTTAAAATCGTAATCTCAAAGAGGTCTTGTGTTTGAGACTGAAATCTATCTGTGTTTCTTCCAGAGACACCAGGTGGCTATTGAATCCAAAAATGAGATCGCGCGACATTTACTTCATATATGCAGACCGATATAGATTATAAGCTACAAAGTGCTTTTACGATATTTAGCAAGTGTTATATCACACTTTTGTATTATTATTGCATGATCCCATTCTATTGAATGTAATCAGGAACTCAGGTAAAAAGTATAGATTAATAATTAAGGTACAAAAATAGAATCTATAATTTTCAGAAATTTACTTTGCTGTTATATTATTTATTTTATATGTTCAAAGCTCTCAAATAAGACCTCTTTTCTGAGACTTCATAGTTGACAGGCCTTATAGAGCTCTTAAAATCGACGCATAAGTCTTCTTAAAGATTACATTAAGAGCTATTTCTGATAAGTATTTAAGACATGTTACAATTTTTAAGACTTCTTAAAGAGCTTTTCAAGATGTCTTTTTGCTGTTTGGGCATTTATTTTCCTCAATTCAAATTTGTGGGTGTTAACCTCAACGTTTCGGATCGATTTTATGAATAATTTTTAAATAATTGTGAAAAAATTTAGTAAGTATTTGATCATATTGTCCTATAAAGTTGTTGCTGCTTTTTTTAGTCCGACAGAATAAACATTTCATATTTCATAGTTCATAGAGTGTTTGCATTTAAAAGAATAGTATACAATTCTGAGTACTCCGCAATTTACTTTCGTTCGTGATTTTGACAATAAACTGACTCCATAGGTTAGTCTATAAATTAGCTTTAAGCTGCGTCTCTGCCCTTTATTTTTGTGCAATAAAGATGGATATTTTTGTGGGCGGAAGTGGTATTTTTTCCCGCAAAGGTGGTTTTTACTAAGCCATGGCACACCCGAATGGGGGTACCTCTTAATATGAAGGTGTCCTATTAGGCAGGGATGGCAACTTTGCTTTTTTCTAGGTGTTGCTCTGACTTATACCTGGGAGTGTGGGGAATTTAAAGATGTTACAGACTGTATTTTCTAGGTGTTAGATATGATGTGTTAGTCGATTCGAATGCTCGAAAGATTCAAAAGTCACACTAAGATACGGAAAACAGTGATGATCGGTTTTTTCAGTATGTTTCAGATTGGAATAAATCAAAAGTATGAATTGTTGACCAGCGAAATTGAGTATTTCATTTTCAACCCCTTCCACCAGTCGTTAGCAAATATTATTATTATATTGTCTATAACGATGAAAATCATTCGTTGCCTTCGGTAGAATATGTCACCCTCTTTGTACTTGCGATTAAAGTGGTGAAGAGTGATAAGATGATCCCATCTTTAACAAGAGATCTTGATATATTTAACTGACAAAATCGATGTTTTAACAACTGCAATACCCGGCGTAGATTTTTCCCTCTTCAGTGGATTTTCCCTGCGCCATTGCACACCCGAATGGAGATACTTCTCAAAGGTACAGAAGGGTTCCTATATAGAATCAACTTTGTACGGGCCCTTCTGAATTGGAGGCGATATTTATACTTAATTTTAAAGATCAACACGTGAAAATTATGTTCGAAGTAGGTTTCGATTGATCAATGTGGCCGATAATCACTTTTTAATATGCTGACAGTTTGATTTTGTCAGATTTCGGAGTTTAGTTCGAGGTTCGAGCAATTTTTCAAATATCGTCGCCGATCGCTTTAATAAATATAATTTTATACATTTCTCGACAAAATGTTGTGTTTTTACTTCAGCAATTTCGTCCGTTCACGAATAATATATGTAATTTAAATTGCGAATTTCGTCTATTTTATTTACAGGATTGTATTGTAACTTTATGAAATGTTTCAGGGAATAAAACAATTCACTGCAAGTGTCACATAAATTGTAACCACAAAATCGAGCAAGGAGATTATAAAGGTTGTGGATATTGTATTTAGTATCTGAAGTTTGTATTCTCGTGTATATTCAATGTGGATGTCAATAGACGATTTTCCATGTTATCCTTGCGCGAGTAAAAACTACGCCTTATAAAATAATATAAAATGGGATAAAAGTATGATCAACAGGATCTGCACCACGTGGCATCATTTTATGTGAAATTTTCATTCAATTATTTCTTCGAGACTGTATATCAGAACCACATACAATTTTCTACCACTCCAGGAGAACACGGTTATATATAATTATTAGATATATTTGAAGCTAATTTCTTAAAATATTAAAGTAAACAAAATAGTCTCCGATATAAACAAATTTATTTAGAATATTATAAAAGTTCATCAAAAGTTAATATTATAAATATAAAAGTTCAACATATTTACGAAGATTTGGTTGTAAATGCTGTTCAATTAAAATAAAATAATTAAAAATAATCCCAATAGAATAATTTGGAATTCTTAATTGTTCCTTCTAGCTAAGCCCTTTCCTCGTGGAAACGATGCATTTAATAATAAAGGCCATGAAACAACTACATTTTTAAGTACCCAGACAGCAAAATAAAAAAAATCAGAATGTTTTCGAAATGTGCTCTAAAAGAAGTCAGATGTCCCACTTCTCAGCTTTTTCTGAATATAATGTCATTATATGAGATCTTTATGAACCCATGCTCAGAAAACCTTCAGAAAGTGGACATCTGATTTATTTTAGAGCCCATTTTGAAATCATTTTGAACTCTTTTGTTCGTCATATCAGAAGTCACCGGTAACTGTATAAAAATAATTGAGTAAAAAGTATACCCAACACCTACCTTTTGCAATAATATCTAAGATTAACTTAGATAAACATTATCCCCTCATCTTGAAGAGCTGATTAAGAAGTGTTAAAAATGGTCGGATGCCTTAAATACTTATTAGAACGAGCTCTTAAAGTGATCTTTACGAAGACTTATGCGCCGATTTTAAGAGCTCTACAAGACCTCTGAAATACGAGGTCTCAGAAAAGAAGGTCTTATTTAAGAACTTGGACATATAAAATAAATAATATAATTGAAAAGTGAATTTCTGAAAATTATAGATTCTAATTTGGAACCTTAATTATTAATTGATATAATTTTTAGCTGAATTCCTTTTTACTGTTTTTATAGTTATATATTGGATGTTGGTGATTATATTCAGTAGATTGGGGATCATACCATAATGATACAAAATTGTGATAATACTTGCTAAATATCGTAAAAGCACTAATTGTGTCAGTGTAGCTTATAATATATCGGTCTGCATGTGAAGTAAATATCCTGGGATTTCATTTTTGGATTCAATAGCCACCTAGTGTCTCTGGAAGAAACACAGATCTCAACTCTGGAAATCTCTTTACTAAAAGAGTGATGATCCAAAATGAGATAGATTTAAGACCACAAACATAAGACCTCTTCAGGATTACTGTTTTAAGAAGTCCGAAGCCCTAAGACATCTTTAAGAGCTGGATTTATAGATTATCGCAATTCAGACCTCTTTAGGTGGTCTTTTTGAAGATATCTAAGGACTGAACCCTGGACGACCTGATTAAGAGGTATGTACTATATAGGTTAATAAATATTACAAACAAGGATTTCAGAAAAATTCTATACTATTTTCAGAACTATTTGGAAGACGAAATATACTGGAGAAATGATTTCTGCAACGTTACGAGAATACTTCAGTTATCTATTGTTACAGGTTGTAGGTACATTATGTGTCACATTTAAATAGATTAATATTTTAATAAATATGGTTTACACTCTTCAACGAAGTATAGTGTTCTCTAAATTTTAATTAATTGCCACTGAGTAGTTAGCTGTAGTGTATGGAGTCCTAATCAGTTCACTAATTCACAGTGATTTTTGCTAATTCAAATTTAGAGAGTGATGCATTTTTTTGTTTTAATTTGAGATATATTCGCCTAACTCTCAGCTGTACTAATATTCATCGTTGCAATATATAAGGAATTTTAATTGAGAAAGCAGTACGTAAAAGACCGCAAAGGAAATTTCTGTATGTGGCTCTTAATGACTCACCTACTTGCAGAATTTAAGTTTCAACTTATAGAAAAAATTTTAAGTAAGAAATGTCTATAATCTGACATACTACCAGAGCTAAATGTAGGTACGTTTGAACAAGTATAATTACAATAAAGTAAACTTTTACATACACAGAAAAATGGTTTCTCCGCGTTACTACAATTTTTTGGACTCATAAATATAAAATAAATCCAAGGTATTTGTAAAGTAGTATCTATTTACATAACAAACATGAGCAGCGCTCTAATATCCAGGACTCAGAAAAAATGTACTGATTGTTTGTTTCATTAAGCTAAATATTGTTGTAACACATATGTATAACACAGAAACGGTTGAAAGTAAAATAATATAAGAATACCGAAAAAATAATAAAAGAATTTTACAATTGTAATAAATTCCCAAAAGTATTTTACAAACGGCAACGTATACCCTCCTCAAAAGATATTGCTTTGGCTATCAATGTAATTCCAACACTTTGGAGGAAGTACCTATCGCATGGCAGTATAAGCAATTGGAAAAGGGTTGGCTAAGCCCTCTGGAGATGCAGCGACCCATTTCTGTAAATGGAGTATTTTTTTTACGAAAGTATGTAAAACCGAATCCATCTCAACATTTTCAAAATTTGCAGGTTGGGTAGCCGATGTTCCTGTGAAAAAATTGATGAAAATACTTAGTATAAAGACGTTTTTCTAGTAGTTATGCAAAACAACAATTTTTAAAAGTTATGAGCACGCGCATCCTGTTGCGTTTTCAAAAAAAAACAATGACAAATTTTTTTTCTAAGGATTGTCATTTCATCAAAACTAAATACTTTTTTTTCTTGTCTTTTGTAGGATTTTCATTACTTTTTCAAATTTCGTTTGAAATTTTGATAAATGTTTTTGAAAAAAATTATATAAATTCTTCTTTTTATATTAAAGAAAAAGTATTTTTGTATTTGTTTTTATGAGTATGTACTTGACACATTTTTGCAATTCGTGTTCTATGCTTAGAATTAGTTTTGTGTTGAAAGTAATAGGAGAACATAGATTAAAATAGTAAATTCCCTCGGCTTTACAGTTTTTGGGCATGGACTGAAAGGCTCAAACTTGTAAAAGTGTACCATAACTATATTGAAATAGACCAAAGTGTATAGCCAGTTCAGGTGCACAGTTCACACACGTATAATTTGTTTAATTAATCGGTTACTAAGCCAACTAACAATACTTAAGTAAATCCGTTTGCAATATTTGATCTGCCATTTTGAATTTTTAAAACCTAGCTGTACATTCGTAACCATCGACCTTTCAATAACCTTTAAGGCTGCCCATGTAAGTAAGTTCAAATCCGTTCTGTGTGGATTTCATTTCTGTACCCCTAGATATAATACACCCTTCATCTCCGCTCTATGAGAGAATCGATTAATTTGGATTAGAGCTCCTTTAAAAAGGCGAGACTGAGAGTTTAATTTTTTACATCAGCGAAGCTTGAAGTTAGTATTCAGGTCTACAATTTTCAAAAGCTATATTACTAATCACTGAGCCATGCATCATGACTACCGCACGATTTTTAAGAAATTTTGTTATAAACAAATTTGTTAATAAAAGCCTGTTCAAAATAAACATAAAAACATTTTCCTTTACATAATTAAAAAACCAAATTAAAACACTTTTTAATAATTATAGTTAATTGATATAAAAAAAATCTGCATCTCCAACAGGCTTTTAGAGCCAATCAAACGAATTGGAAAAGATTCGTCAATCGTCCATTTATTTGCCAAAAAAACTTCAAACAAAAAAATAAATGATTTTTTTATTTAAAAAAAACGGCCGTCAGTTTGTTAATTTTCGACAGTTTGCAAAGTTTCTAACAGAATTCGAAAGAGCATTGAAAAAGCTACTTAAGACAAGAAAAAAAATTGAAACATATTTATTTTTGATGAAATGACAACCTTTTGAAAAATATTTGCGGTTGTTTTTTTGGAAACGCGATTTTGACCTCATGGATGCACAATGCACATGCTCATAACTTCCCCCCAAAAAAATCTTTTTCACAACTATTAGCAGGATGTCTTAGCTGATAACCAGGTGTTGAGTGAAATCTCATAATCGCTTGCGTTTTACTAATATTCAACTTCAAGACAAATAGGACACTTCGAAAATTAAAAGCTGTGCAAATTTCGCGTAAGTTGTTGAAAATAATGTTCTGTAGGATTTAAAAAAAGTTCCGTAAGTCACACTCTAAATCTGTTGAATTTAAATTTCAATCCAAGAGACTGAAATATAATAAATACGTATTATCAGACAATTCTGTAAAACTGAAAGACATACATGGTAATTTTAGGGAACCTTCCGGCAATCCATAAAAAATGCCCACTCTATTGGTTCTGTAATTCTTACAGACGTTGTAAAACTCTATATTATGAAAATTTCTGCAATAGTAATTGAAAAATTAAATTTTAATTCCTGTATATCAAATACTATACAATACGTATTCATAATTTTTAGTTTTCATCATTAGCTCACCAGTGAAAGGAAGTTGGAAGAAATTGATTAGTTCAATTTTTGCTTACGGTTATTGATGAATTTAAATTAGTCTTTGGAGTAGAATTTACCGCGACTAAAGTAATCGCATGTTTAAAGTCAACGTGGAATTGGAAAGAGTCAAGAAGCCGTCTACAATAAAACTTACTTATTTACAATGGACGTATAAGAATTGGCTTGAGACTTCCTGAGCTGAAACAGGATCCGAATTCGAACTAAGAACGAAACTGTAGTGACATTTCGGAACTTGAATTTGAATATTTCAGCAAACTGTACGCTTCTGTATTTGCCCTAAGGAATATCAGGGAATATTATTGTTTTATCTAGTTGGATGTGTTATTATAGAAAAATGTTCGAACATATTTTTGTTATAGAAATGGTAAATTTTCGTCGTATGAAGTACCAATAATTATAAAAGGTTATATTACCAAATATTTATTAAAATTTTGATAATACTGTAAGATCTGAATGGCTAGAATTCATATTGTTGGAATGAAATACTTAAAGCGCATTATTTCATAATACAGTTTCGATTATAACCGAAATCTTAAAGGGAATCTTGTAAAAACAAATTAAATTTGAAATTCAACTTACCAAATCTTAATCCATTGTATCCAATTTGCATACAATTGCAAAATAAAGAATGCAGCTCAATTCTCTTAAAATGGACAGATACCCAACTTAAATTGATATTATACAGCATGGAAGATTTTAATAATCAACTAGTTAGTAGATGTATTTAAGGACGAGACTTGACGCAAAAAAACCCTGAAAAACTAGTAGCCGTAAAAGTTCGCTTTCCGACTGAAATTACTGCGGTAACGTTCGAAGTGCTCAGAACACGAAGGTAGAATGTAGCAAAAAGATCACTATTTCACGTGAGAGAGGAGTGTGATCGTACAGTCGAATACATGCTAAAAAAAGACAAAAAACATTAATTTACAAGGAATCACGTAGTTTAGCTTTATATAGAGGCGCATTCGGGAAGTTTCTAACAGTTTTCTGTTGAAATACGTTTCCAATTGACAGCACTGTGTCACGATCACCTCAGATACTTAAACCGAATATTTTCTATATTGATAAGAACTCATTTCAGCGGTTAAACCATTTTTGCTAGAATCTTCAATAGAAATGACATCAATATCATATTTTATAACGAAAATATTAAAATTATATTTATTAATATTGTTTATTGAACGTTGATGGTGTATTAAGTGTATATGTTTATAGAAACATCTGATTAGATTATTAGTAATGAAGATAATTGTTGACCAAATATCAATAACAGAACATTACAATTGTTAAGAAAACGAAAAAAATGTATAAGAAGATAAGTAAACAATAATGTTTAAAGGGGGAAGTCAGTATAGAGCGCAAAACCATTGGATTTCTGCATAGAAAAATATCTATCTCGAGGTGATATCCTGAAATATGGATAGGAAATATGCGAGATATATTTTTTATATAGCAAATTGACCAAATTTATATATCGTCTAAGCATATACACACTCTTATATTCTAAGATATATACTGGAGATTTCTGATATATGTCCCGAATGTTAAATATAAGGAGAATTCGAAGAGACACTGTTAAAAATTTTTTTATGAATTTTCCGTAAAATGTAACAGAAGCTTTTTACGGTTACCGTTTCATTATTTTCTGAAATAAAATTTAGCACTTTTTAGTTATAGTAACAGAGAAATGAAACGTGAATAAATTATATATATATATATATATATATATATATATAATTTAAGTTGATTTATTGTTAATCACATAAATAAATTATATAAAACATCAAATTTATTGAACCAACACGAGCACATAAATTTCCAGCATATAATAAAATATTATTCATATATTGCCATTTTACTCAGACGCAACAAGGTCAGTATGATTTTATGATATGACATGTTCTAGGCACTGAAGCTAGACTACGAAATCTCTTATTATCGAATCAAAATCCAACGTCTACAACAGGAATCGATTAGGGATTCTAACGTCGCGTCTGCGCCTGGCGACGACAAACCAAACTAACTTCACCTTCGCTCGCTGATCCATATTCATATTTCTGCTGCAAGTTTCGTAATTTTCTGTTACACAATTTGTCGGTCTGTTACGTGTTTTAATAAAATTTTGTTATTCCATTGACAAAAATATCAACATTTCCCGAAAATTTCTAATAGTGTATACAATTAATGTATATCAGAAATAAATGGGGATATATATTTCTGTAATATCTCCTCGTTTTCATATCCGCGGGATATATATCGGGAAATATATTTTTCCGTGCGGGATATTTTAGGAATTTCTTTTTGACTTAATAAAAGGGTCAATCGAAATTCTGTAATAGTATTTTTCGATACAAGGCCGTAAAACAATATTTTACGGTTCGCATGCGATACCAGCGTACGAGGACCAGCGAAACCGTAAAATCTTATGTATAATTTCATTTTACGGACTAAAAACTAAGTTTTATAACACTAGTTTTAAAGTACATACAAAATTTTCAAGTAAATTGATTGCAAATTTGCGGCTGTCTAGCATTTGTCCAAGAGAGCCTATATGAAGGGGTTCATGGCCGTAGGCATAACATTAATTTTTGATCGAGAACTAAAAGTTCCTTATGTTTCAATATAACAACTAGACTAATAAACTTAATATATAAATAGATAAATTAAAATATATGAATATACATATATTTCATGACCTTCTCTGTCATTCTTGATATTCTAAATTAAATTTTGCATGAAATTTTCAAATTGCTTAAACGTGCAAATGACTGTGAACAAACTTTTTACTTTAGCAGATACATAAAATGTTGCTTCCAAATCCCGCGACATCACAAGAAAGTACTTAAATTTCAGTTCATATGCAATAAAATGTACTTTAGAAAATGTAGCCGTTAAGGATTCATTGCTGGTTTGATGTACCGTTTACGATCCAGTAATGGTTACGTTAAGTCTTCTTATGTAAGTTTTCGTTTTTATATGACACATTTACTTTTCTCGGCCAGTTTTACGTTTATTTACGTTTATTACACTTTTTTATTATGTGAAACTTAAAAAACGAATAGTAACATTACAAATTATTCGTAAATTTTATTAAAATTTACATTATACACCGATCTTACTTTCGCATTCTTAGAATGATAAGAATATATTTTTTCAATTCGATATATAGAAAGATGGGAGAAGTTTCAGAAATGGAGTTCAGGCATCTATCACTCTATTAATACGGTTTCAAATTGTTTTTCGTTTACCGGGAAGGTGATGTTGAATTTGGCAGAGAATGATTGATATTTTGAATCTTCTTCAATGCAAAATTCTTATATGCTTAAATTCTTCGGTATGAATAGAAAATAACCCTTTACAATCGAATCTACTTTAATTTTTCCCACGCAATTAAAAATCCAAATTCAAAAGAACTCAAACTTTAAATATATTCCAATCCACTTCGTGTAATGCTTAGTAAACGAAAATCGAGTGAAATGTATTATATAATTTCGTGATTGATGTCTGAATTCCATTTCTGAAACTTCTCCAATCTTTCTGTATATTGTGAATTATTTTGAATCTGTGTAAACGTATTGAACATATCTTTCTTAAATATATCTGAATACTTACAAATCTAATTCACGTTGAATTTCTTTGAATACTTTCCAAAAAGGTAATGAAATCGAGAATATTTCATTTTTGTTAATTCCTACAACCGGAAATAATTGACAAATTTATCGTTCCTGGATTTAGAAATGCAATTGAAGTATTGAAAGAGAATTCAAAATCTTAATATTTTCTAAACATCGTATATATATAGGTCATTCCATACGAAAAGGCAAATGGCTGACTCAACTCGTAGTTTGAATCAATTCCAATGGTACAGGGCTCAAATTGTAGCATTTTTTATATAGAATCGAATCCCGTCTGGTACTTTTTAAAATTTTCAAAATGGCGACCATCACAGCGCCATATGTAACATTACTTGACGATTTTTGTTGTTTAAACTTACAATAAATTTACTGTTTGTAATTAAAATTGCCCAAAACATATTCTTCTTATGTTTCTGCGGTCGCCAAACATGACTATGTGGTCGAATAAAAAAATTCAAAATGGAGAATCCAAAATGGCGGTCACATTTTGAAAAATAGACTGGATTCATTTGAATCTTGATATGTGGAGGATTTTCGGGTCGTTGAAGTCAGATTTGTGAACAAAATTTAAAAATTCAAAATGGCGGCCAAATTTAAAAAAATTGACTGTATTCTGCTAAATCTTGTTATTTAGGGATTTTTGGGGCCGCTGCACTGAAATTTGTGATCAAAATAAAAAATTAAAAATGGCTTGTCTCAACTTTTTGAATTTTAGTCCACCATCTTGGTTTCGCCATTTTGAATTTCGACGAACTAACATCGAATTCGTAATCAGCGACCCCATAAACCCCCGAAAAGTAATTTTCACGAGCTTATCTCAACTTTTTGAATTTTAGTCCTCCATCTTGAATACTTCTTTTGATCAAAAATCACGAAGGCCGCTTAGAGGTTAAAAAAGGTCCTAGTGTATAATACTAATTGTTGTTTTTATGAATTTATCGCAATGACTACAATATCAATTTATTAAAAAGTTTATTTTTAAAACAGTTCGATTCCAAAAAGTCATATACAATAAATAAATGATGTGCACCTTAAATGAGCAAATCACGATGCTTTTGAGGTGCAAACTTGATGGTAACAATGGAAAGGTTGTATTGTTTTAAGATTTTAAACTGAAATCTATTTAGCCCTCAAAGTTTCTAATAAATCACAAAAGTAGCTAAAAATTGAAAAAATCACTCAATATGTGGAAAATAATTCGAAATATTTTCTGATCTGGATCAAGCGTCATTTTTTTTTATTTTTTGATAGCTGATTTTGAATTAGATGTCTTTTTTGCTTCATCACACATACTTCAAAATCGCCTGAAATTTATGGTTAATTTAATGTTTCTGGATTATATTTAGTGTTCTAATATATTATAAGAGTGTTATTCTTAAAAAATTTAACCAAAATGAAAAAAAAAGAAATGTAATGTATTTAAATTAATTTAGAACCAATTCTACCAGTTTGAATCAGATTTCCTCTTATGTTGTTACATTCTTATTTCTTTAGTGCGAAAATCTTTTTTTCATGAAATTATCTATGCAATGGGTTTTTCTATGCTTTCCTGTAAAAAATACGAGCGTCCATTAAGAGTTCATAAAGCGTGAAATTGACGTTTGGAGAACGCACAAGAAACGTGCATTCCGCTTCCACGAAAGTTCGATAGGACTACTTGAAGCGTGAACATGCACCTTTTAAGAGTTCGACGTTTCGCATATTTGTGAACGGCTACGTACGCTTTGGAAAGCGTACAGGAAGAGTTCCTGATTAATGTATAAGAAACAATACTTACCTTATAAACATTTCTATTTATTTTATTTTTGTCCACATTTCACATAAAAATTAATTTTCAGTAGGTTTTTTTTATATAATTTAATTTTTTTTAACGATAAATTAATTATCTTTAAAAAAGGTGTTCTCATTTGGTCACCTATCCAGTCGTATTCAACAGATATGACGCTTAACATGAAATAAAGACTGCACGTGACGCCAACTACTGTTCTACCAATGTAAATCAATTTCTATCATGTAATAAAAATGTCTAATTTTTCAATATAATTGTTTATATATTAAAATATAATAAAAATTTAATGATTTTTAAATTTTTTATTAAATAAAACAAAATTAAATATAATTTTAAAAAACAAAATAATTGTTCAATACTGAAAATTATAAGATTTCGTAAGGAAACTTGTAGAAGATTGTAAACTCTTTGAATACTTTAAATTCGGGTTTCTCATGTCAAAAGTAAAAAGGATTCAAGCATTCTTAAAATCCGCATTTCTGGATACATTTCTAGATAAAAGATATATATTCACGCATTAGAACTCTTCTATATTAAGCATCATTTGAACTTATTTTAAGCGTGCGATTCGCTTGATTAACCCTTTGAAGCATACATTTGTCGGAAGTTTGTTGGAAGTTTTCGGGGTCGCTGATTACGAATATGAACTAAGATTTTCAAAATTCAATATGGCGGATTCAAAATGGCGAACTGTAATGTTGAAAAGTTATTTGATTGATCTGAAATTGGGTACTCGGGATTTTTCGAGGTCGCTTATTACGAATATGATATCATATTTTCAAAATTCAATATGGCGGATCCAAAATAGCGGACCAAAATGTTGAAAAGTTACTTGATCGATATAAAATTGGGTATTTGGGAAGAGGAGGAGGGGGTTTCCAGGTCGCTAATTACGAATCTGATATCCGATTTTCAATTCAATTTCGGGAATCTAAAATGGCAGACCGAAAAGTGAAAAAGTTACTTGTTTGATTTAAAATTGGAACCTCGAGGGTCTTCGGGGTCGCTGATTGCGTAACAAAACTCAGATATTCAAAATTCAATATAAAGATTTTCAAAATAAAATCGCTAATATGTTTTACCATGTTCGCAAAAGAAAACAAATAAAAACCATTCCACTCCTGGTAAAAATGAATCGTTACATTTAAGCGTTATATAAGCGTCTTTGAAACGCTTTAATGACGCACATTGTACGCTCCAAGATAGCTTAAGTAACGCTTATCACGAATTTGGAGTCCTGTTACTCTTATTTTACGCCTCCTTGACTGTGTTACGAGTGGTGCTAAAGCGTGCAATAAGCGTATTTAAAGCGTGTTTCTATTTATTCCCTTTCTATGTAAAGAAATAAAAAAAATATACAAATAGCTAAACGCTTTATACACGCTTAATGAACTTTCCTTTACAAATCAAATGAGTAACATTCATCAAACGCTATCAAACGCTAAACTCTTACTTAAAGCTTGAAAAAACTTTTATACAACGCTTCGTACACACTCTTCAAACCGGTTTCGGGTGCTTTTGCGATAAACTCTTAAGTAGTCAAAATTCACTCTTTAAGAACCCTTTTGTCACGCTTTTTGAAGCGGATTGTAACACTTTTGAAACTCTTATCGTCACGGTTCCGTAACGCTTTAGTAACGCTTCAATGTTTACCAGGGAAATAATAAGGAAATACGGAATACTTTTCTTCGCGATAAAAAATATTCGGATTATTATAAACTATTATAGTGTAGTAACTTATGCCAGACAATATTAAGGTTTAGGAGATCAATAGCAGAATAAAATGTGCTTCCGACGGGACACCCCGGCACTAATACAAAATCGCGCCCTAATTCGCTTGCGACAAAAAGTTCCGTTGGTCGCAGGAGCGTTCAATTGCGTTTCAGAAATTGACATATGCGTTATGGGAGCTATGATATCCAGCACCTTAATTTTATTTTGCTGATTCATATTTTATAACTGAAAATCAGCTAAAAACATCATACTTGGGGGTTTTTTGAGGTAGTTGATTATAAATCTGACCTCAAATTTTAAATATTTAATATGACGGATCCATGATGACGAACCAATAATAACTTTATGTATTTTCAACAAACAATTTTGAACTAAACGACGAATACCTGTGAATTATACAGCCGCGAATTATGAAATTTTAACATTCTGGCCATATTGAATTTTGAAAATCTGAAAACTCCTAAAGTTCCCAATTTCGTCATGTTTGAGTAACATTTTCGTCTCGGCATACATTTTTTGTGAAAAAATCTAACATGTTCTGAAACTTATGAGGCAAAAAATTGCAACAAAATTAATGAATTATGACCTGAAATATGCAAAAATTGCATTGCAAAAAGGTGTCGATCCAGATCGAATTTCGCAAAAACGTTTCTTGCACTCTCAACGGACGCTTTACTGCACGCTTCATTTTTACCAGGGTTCTATTTCCAATTCTGATCTGCTTCTCTTTTCGGTGTCCAATAGTAATCTACCATTATGTTGATACCCCATCTTCCATTTTAGTATCGATTCTCCATTTCATTTATGACTTGATGGGATCGTTTCCATGTTCTTCACTGCAGTCTCCAAGGTTTTCAGAAAAGTAGTGAAGATGATAATGTTGGAAGTGCTGTTAAAATTTTGAAAAAAAAAATGCTTACCAAAGATTATACACAATAAATACAAAATAATAAGAAAATAAATGTAAACCTGAGCCGAATATTTCACATCCATGATCTATTTTTTGTTTATTGGCGATTTTGTCATGCATTTTAGAAACTTTTCGTGCTGTAAATATATCAGAACAATACGGCAGCCACCCTGGTAAAAATCGAAGAGTGTATTAAGCGTTTCTTGTCTAAATTCACGCTTAAAATAACATTTAAGCGTTACAAAAGAGTAACGGAAGAGTGAATTTAGACAATTTAAAGCGTTCTACCCCCTTCATTTCTACCAAGGCAATTCAGATTTCGAATTCGAAATCAGGTTATTACGATGTATAGAATTACGCGTGATACAGGTCAGAAACAGTTTTTCCCAATTTTTTGGCAAACATTCAAGTGATTTTTCGAAACTTTTTCAAACACATAATCAATGAAACAAACAACGTTTTCCAACTTTCTCAATGTGATTTATTTATTTATGTCATAATTCGTATCATTGAAGAAATGGACCAAGAACAAAGTAATTACTAACAATGAACCGAAAAGAATGTAGTTAACATTAAAAATTAACTTTCTTCAATTAAATATAATTAGTAAAGTAAGAACTAAAATATAAATACTGGTAGTTACTTATTCCTCTGTCATGAAAACTAATGCTGTTTCTTAACAAATCAAGTTTATTTTAAAAATATAATACAGAAAAACAACCAAATACAATTTCAACTTACCTTTCAATTACTTTATAGTAATTTTTTCTTAGCTCTTTCTGCAAGTTAAATATTATTATAATTTTTAATATTATATTAATTATTATTTGTAGAATATTAACTATGAAAGTCTTTTCCTTTCACCACCCCATAAGTCTACTGTTTTGTATTATCGTTTAAAAAATAGAGTGGACAGTAAGATAATATAACTAGGAAGTAGTAAGAAAATATTTATTTTCATAATAAATTTATAATACAAATATAAACAACTTAATCTCTCCACGAAACCAAAACATCATCTGTTCGGAACCTTTGAGAACAAGTTGTTTCTTTCCATGGTGTACAGCCATTTACTTTAAATTCTCTTAAACCAGCAACAGCAATCATTACTCCATTGTCGATACAAAATCTTTCGTCTGTTGCATACAGCATTGCATTTCTCTCTTCACACATGACTTTCATCATGTCTTGTAATCTTTCATTACATCCTACACCACCTACAATTAAAACTTCTGACGATCCTACATGGGCCATTGCTCGCTCTAGACAAATATTTTGAAAAATTAAAATATTTAAAATTACACAAGAAAAATAAGAGTGTTGTGAAAAGTACGTTATTTATTGTTATAAATCACGTATAGTATAAGAAAATTGTAATATTTGTGTTGGACATTTGAATTAAAAACTATCAGTTTATGTAACAGATATATTTTTTTAAAAATTAGAATACTTTAAATTTATTAAAGTTATTATCAAAAAATAATTGCATATGAAAGTAAGCATTGTTCGAATTATATAACAGGAATACAAACCTGTTATCTCAATAAGCATAGCAAATACTGTTTCTTGTAAAGAGAAACATAAATCCGCAGGTGAATATTCTTTTGAATCTAACCACTTAGCGCAGCGTTCTTCAATGTGGCTTAGAATTCCAGAAAAAGACACATCCATACCTTTTACAACATATGGTAATGGTGCAAGTTTAGTTCCCCTAATCATAAAAACATTATCTTATTCCAATCACTAATTAAAAGCAATTTTAAGTTAGTCAATGTCATTCCATGTTGCATTTTTATATTAAAAGATTAAAATTACGTTTTTGCAAGTTGTTCAATATTAAATCCAGGACTTGGATCGTTTGGTAGCTTTAATAATCGAGCGAATCGATCCAAACAGTTTCCAACAGCTATGTCAATCGTTTCTCCAAATATCCTGTATCGTTGGCGAGAATATGCAATAACCTGGGTATTACCACCAGATACGTAAAGAACAATTGGATTTTTACTTCCTGTAATCAATCTTCCCATTTCTATATGACCTACACAGTGATTGACTGCTACCATGGGTTTATTGTACAATTGAGCAACAGTACGAGCTACTAAGGCTGCAACTGTTAAAGGTGCTCCCATGCCGGGTCCTTTTGTGTAACAAATAACATCAACATCTTTTAATGTTAAACCTGCATCGTCCAATGCCTTTTTTAATACTGGTAGCACATGTTCCCGATGATGCTGTGCTGTTTCACGAGGTAAGAAACCTACGAGAAGTTTATTATTTTAGAAATGTGTATAATATAATATTCACAACACAGCCGAGCGTACAATGAATTATTAAATAATTTTTAAAAGCATCAATTTTATAAAGCTTATTTATACGGGTGATTCTCTACAAACTGTTACTTTTCATGTCCGTCCGTCCCCCCCCCCCCCGTGATTTTAACTGTTTAATGACGAATAATCCCTAACTATTGAATATAGGCATCCAAAAAGTTATTGTTTTAACAGTTCAGAATGTTATATGCGATTAATTTTTAATAATATTAATCTAGGGGCAGGTAAATCGGTCGAAATGTCATTACCGTGGCATGTCCTCTTCTAGATTTTTCATATGTCAGACTTTCAACTGAATATATTTTATGTGATAATGAAATAGTCAATACTTATAGTACATACAAATAGCTACAAATAAACGTTAGCGTTTCAATAGATCGAAGTAATTTTATAATAGTAAA
This sequence comes from Trichopria drosophilae, assembly GCA_030407085.1. Classification (NCBI taxonomy): domain Eukaryota; kingdom Metazoa; phylum Arthropoda; class Insecta; order Hymenoptera; family Diapriidae; genus Trichopria; species Trichopria drosophilae. Next base: position 164,065,504 of record CM059582.1, on the reverse strand, counting down.
TCTTACTCAAACTTTGTCCCCGAGTTTTCGTTACATTTTCTTTGCGGCACTTTTGAGCTATTTATATTAAGTGGAAGTAGGGTTGCTGAATTCTACCCAATAATTTCATAAAATATGTGTAGTTGAATATTTTCATTGTTAAAAATACGCAATTTTATAATTGAGCAATGAAATAATAAAGATTGTCAGTACCGTGGTATGTTTTTTCAACTAGAAATTATGTAAAAATGAGACAATGCGTATTTATACAGTATTTGTCTCAGTATTTGTTAACCCAATGTTAAGTTTATGCGGAAAAATTTTTAGATATAAACTCCACTTAACAATATTGATTCAAACATGAAATGTCAGTACCGTGGCAAATATTCATAATAATCGTTTCATTGACTAATATTGTTTTTGGACATATCAGAAATAGTCCAAGGTCATTGCCAAGTTACTCAGTAAATACATTTATACATTTTTTTGTATAATTAACGTTAAATAAAGTTGCATAACATGCATATAGTTCGTATATTATTACATGTATTAAAAATTAAATAAATAGGTATATCCATATACAGGGTGTCCCGGAACTCCCGAATAATATTACAGGGGGTGAATCCTAACATCATTTTGAGCAAGAAAGTTTCATACCAAAATGGGATCTGAAGCTCAGAATTTGAGTGGCGAGCCATCGACGTTTAAAACAAAATAATAGTTTTTTTGCAATAACTCGGCTCGTTTTAATGTTACTTTAACGAATGATGACTGATTTTGAAGGTTTTTTATAGCACTACAACCTACCTTATAGAGCATATGACCTGCAATGTATATTTCGCCAGTTATCGACCTAAAACGGGTAAAAATGGCTTTTTTTGCAGTTTTTTGCGTCTAACTCATTTCCGTAAAATGCTAGCGAAATGTCATATAAACAACGTTGTAGAGCTTGAAAAGGCGAAGAATTCGCCCCCTCATACGTTTCGCTTTGATAAAAATTGAGTCCGTGGGGAGACGTTAAAAATCAGAAAATAGGCGAAAAATGGATTTGGCATTGCGATGCGTGTTTTTCGTCTATTTTCTGATTTTTAATGTCTCCCCACGGGCCCAATTTTTGTCAAAATGAAACGTATGAGGGGGCAAATTCTTCGCCTTTTCAAGCTCTACAACGCTGTTGTATATGATATTTTGCTAGCATTTTACGGAAATGAGTTAGACGCGAAAAATTGCAAAAAAAGCCATTTTTACCCTTTTTTAGGTCGATATCTGACGAAATATTCGTTGCAGGTCATAGGATATACAAGGTAAGTTGTAGCGCTATCAAAAACCTTCAAAATCAGTCATCATTCGTTAAAGTAACTTTAAAACGAGCCGAGTTATTGCAAAAAAACTATTATTTTTTTTAAACTTCAATGGCTCGCCACTCAAATTCTGAGCTTCAGATTCAATTTTGGTATAAAAACTTTTTTGCTCAGAATGATGTCAAGATTCACCCTCTGCAATATTATGTGGGAGTTCTACACACTATATATTCTAAAAAATAATTATTTAACTACTTTTCCCTGTCATTATGAAAATTGTAGCACGAATAAATACAATAATATTATATTTTTCATTTTATTAACATAACTTTCTGGGTATTTAATTTCTAGTAGAGCTACGTTCAGCATATTTTCTGTCGAGTTCAAGGAATATAAAAATCCCCATAACAGTCAAATTTGGTCGTTTTAATAATTCGCCGAAACCTTGGGTCAAAAGTAACAGTTTGAAGAGAATCACACGTATGTTGACTTTTGGTTGGGAAATTTATCCTTGCGAAGGTTGCATTTTGCATAAAATTGTATTTAGATTTATTTGCTACTAGATTAAGTATGTGTGAATACGTGAGAGTGCGTATTAGTATGAGCGATGTGCAATTATATAAATATCCGCGCATCAGCATAATAGATGAGATCAATTCCAATGTTCGAGTCGACTGGACATTAGCACCAGCCGAGTCGTAATTGGTCTAGAGATTGCAGAATTCTGCAATCCATGGTACCAAAATTGGAACATTTCAATAAAGTGACTGGTATTTTCATCTGAGGGTAAAAATACCTGTTCATTAAAGTGAATACTAAATTTACTATTATGATAAAATTATTAAAAACATAAATAATGATCATTGAATAGATGCACGCGTTCATAAAATTATATGTAAATTAACTTTTGTTTCATATAACAAAAATTTGAAACAACATATTTTCGAGCGCGAAAAAAAGATTTAAAAAATGTTTTATGAATTTATGTTATTTTATATACACGCAGAAAAAGACCAACTCTCTGTTTCGATTGTTTTTAAAGTAAATAATTCAGTGGAATTTTGCTGTGAATTGTGGTATTTAATGTATTTTAGCCTGCCCGAATACATTATTATATAAACACGTAGAAAAATTCTCCACTTTCTGTTTCATCTATTCGTTATTTTTTCATTATTTCACAACAGTGAATTTGGCCGAGTGGTTGCGCTTCGAACTTGCTGCGCAGAGGACTGTGGTTCGATTCTCGGTCGAAGCAAATCTGCTTTTTTTTTTTAATTTATTGTGATTTGGGATTATATGGGATTAAAAAAGATAGAATTGTTTTAATTTCAATACCAACAAAAAAGGGATTCAAAATTTTGAATCACTTTTAATCTTTTTTCGTTTACTGGGATATGTCTAAAAAAGATAGATTGAGAAAGAAAGAGATACTAATTAAAAAATTTAAATTAAGATATAGAATTGTAAAGCGTTTGCAAATAAATATATATATACAGAGATCGTAAGATCACATATTGTAGTGAATATAAATATATAAAATACTTGAATAAATTAAATTTAAATACAATCTTATATTGTCTACAAAAATTCTTTTTTCCATGTTTCCTACAATCAACCTTACTAATGTTGCATATCGTTCTACTCCATAGTATTTCATAGTTAATTTGAAATTCTTTATTATTTCAATGCTAACGTCATTTTTTTACCGATTAATTCCAATATCTCATCATCTCTAAGCGGCGGAATTCCAAAAATTTTCTAAAAATGTTTTCTGAATTCGATTATTTATTTCTGCGCTAGATCGCAAAGAAACATACGTACAAAATAAAATTATAAATACAGAAACGTTTAACAAATAAAAAGTTTTGTAGTAGCTTTTATTTAAAAAATTCGACGTATGTAGTAGTTAAAAATGTCGTATATCTATTAAAAATGGACATATGACCTTATTAAAGCTTTGGATTAAGATTTGACTTTTGAAACTACGATTCTTGACGTTAAGAAGGTCGTATGTCCCAAAAATTTGTACATACGCCCTTTTTAAGGTAAATGTCTGTTAAAAGTTACTTGTTTTATTATTTATTTTATTTTTTTTAAATATCTAAACATAACAATTTGTAATATTTTAGTTCATTATATGATACGTTACAAATATAATAAAAATAATTTATTCTCAATTTTCATAAAAATTGACATACGACTTTTCTTACAAACCACGGCAGTATACATCTATATACAGAAAGCGAAGTTATATGTATTCAAAATTTTTAATACTTATGAATTAATTTTCGACTACTAAATTGATGTCTGATGGTCGTCATTGACTTTGAATAAACTTGACAAATCCTTTTGGAATTAATTACTACTTTTAAAATCACTTTATCAAAATTTAACAGAATGTTTAACAAACATTAGTATTATTATAATTAGTGGTATCAAAAGGTCTGGATACTATCTTTACAGTACGACAGTAGTTGAAAATTAAGAATGTTTATAGCATTCTACCTGTATACTGTGAAAAATTTTAATGTAATTTTACAGTGAAAAGGTATCATCACAATCACAATACCAGTGAATATCGTTGTAAATTTACAGTGACAGTAAAATTTTCACCTTATCGATGTAATTTTACACAAGGCACTGTAAATCGGAAAGAATCAGTTCTTATGGTCAATAGCACCACAGTAGTTGACAATTAAAGCCAGTTTATATTGCGCTTATAATTTTACATGAAAAAAATTGAAAATTACATAGGCAATGTAAAATTACATTTTTTAAAATTACATAATCGATGTAAAATTACAACGATTGCTACTGGTATTTTTATTTTTACCTTTTGTACTGCCCAGTAAACGAAAACGAATAGAAAGTTAAAAATATGAATTGAAATGAATTCAAGTGAATTAAAATGAATTAAAAAGTGGATTCAATTAATCATTTTCATGCGTTTTAATTAATTTTAATTCACTTGAATTCATTTCAATTCGTATTTTTTAACTTTCTATTCGCTTTCATTTACTGGGTGTAAATTTATATTTTTACTGTAAATTTTACACGTTTATGGCAAACTTCCTTGTTTTTGTTTGCTACTTACTGGAAATATGTAATTTTACAACGATAGTAATAGGAAACGTCAACAAAATTGTAAAAACTCAGAAATGTAATTTTACATTTACTTTACAGTGTACCTACAAAGTTGTTTGAAACGATGTTAAAAAAGTAACTAAGAAATAATTCTTCATTTACTGAGAATAGTAATAATAAAAAGATTATAATAATAAATGGTGTTGTTACATGGAAGTATATATAACAAAAAATATAAAAGATCGGGTTTGTCCTACAATTTGGTTTGATGTGAATTTTCCTCTACGTTTCGAGGTCAATGAACACAAGTTGTTCGAAACGTTGAGGAAAACTCACATGAAACCAAATTGTAGAACAAAGCCGACCATTTATATTTATTTATTAAAAAGATTACAAATTTACCTTCTCCTGGTGGAGTGATGTAAGTATGACGAACATTAGATAAAACTTCGTCATCTTTTATAATCCCTATACCTAACTTATTAGCACTTCCTTCAAACCCGATTGCAATCATCGTTAACACTTTTTCTTCATATACACAAAAGCATAAACGTTTATTTTTTATTAATACTAACTTATAATTTTAATTATATTAGTTTTATTTTTATTATGTCTTAAGGAATTGTTTTTTTATATATTTTAACGTAAGCTACACAACGTATAATATAGGTTACTAAATGATCTGTAATTCACTGAAAAACCAGAGATAAGTTTTCTGCTTAAACTACAATTGCTATAATATAAAAAAACAAAAATAACATTTGTTTGCCGCATGCAGCAATCAAAACACATGCAAACTCTAATGGTAAAGTAGCACGGTCAGGAAGGTTAGGTTAGGAAGGGGCGCGGAAAATGTCGGAATTGCGCGGTCGGTAATGCGGTGCGGTGACAGTTTTGGTGATGAGTTTGACAGTAGAATATAGGTTATTTCAAATGAATTTATAAAGTAAATTACCTTACAATTAGAAAACATGGGACTTTTGACAGATCCAAGATCAGGAAGTGGCAAAGTTATTCAATTCATCTTGAAATGGCAGAAAGTGTCAAGTTTTCTCTTGTACTTTGGTGGTCTTGTTTGGTTGATACTTTTAGCTCTTCCTGCTTTTAATAATAGTATGTATCTTAAATATTGTTATATTTTCTCATTTATAGATTATATTTATATTGCTGATACTTATACTTATTTATCTTACAGACACCTATTACTCGGAGAATGCGCTCCTTCCAGGATTGGTTACGAAAGAAAGTAACTTGATGGATGTGTCAAAACAAGTTCATCAAGAATTAAAACATGAAAGGGCAAGGTATCCGGATGGGATGCCTTACGCTTGGTTACTGGCAAAGTTTCATCAGCTTCACTTAGATGTTTATACTCATAACTTTACATTAAACTATCCGTTTCGTAAACAAAAGGTATGAATTTTATACTCCATTGTATTCAATACTGAAGTTTATTCTATACCCAGTAAACGAAAACGAATAGAAAGTAAAAAATACGAATTGAAATGAATTCAAGTGAATTAAAATGAATTAAAAAGTGGATTCAATTGATCATTTTCATGCGTTTTAATTCATTTTAATTCATTTCAATTCATTTTAATTCGTATTTTTAAATTTCTATTCGTTTTCGTTTACTGGGTAGTTTGAATATATATTTATTTTATTTTATACAACCTAAAGGCCTTTTACAAATTAAGAATAAAATAAGTAACGCAATTGCAACAAGTATTTAAAAGATCAATTTTAAATATAAATATATTAGGTTTTGTTCAATACATTTGCTTTTATACAATCAAAAAACGTCATATGTCCATCAGAATTGAGATACGACTTTTACAGGTAGTATTTGGAGATACGATTTTTTCTCTAAGTACAATAAATTCACAAATCGAGAGAATACAGCCGCAACTCCAATATATGGCACTTACGGCTTTTTCAAAAAGTATACCTAACTAAAATGAACATTTGTAAGAAACTATTTATTTTTTTTTTAATAATTAATAATAAATATTCATAATATTTGTTTTCAGAATATGATATATTTTATTCTGCTGATTAAAAATATATTTTTATCTTAATTTTGACAAAAATGGAAATACGCTTTTCATAGCGTATATTAATATATTGGCGAATTTTATATTAATTATAAAATCATTGATAAAAATAATGATATATATTTCCAAATAATTAGTTTTCGAATAATTATTAATCGATTTCCAAAGAATTATATGGGTGCAATAAAACTATGGCAAAGTAAATGCAGTGCAAACATAGTGTAAATGTAAGAGTAAATTGTGAATGTAAAACTGTAATATAAATGTAGTGTAAAATGTAACGAGGCAAATCATTGGAATTTCAAGCAAATCTTTTAAAGAACATGAACGAAATGTAGCTTGCTTGTTATAAGTTAGATCTGTGCTGAAGTGTTACCTATTGATACAGCGTGACACTTATTGATGTATTGCAGGTACATGATGTATGAAAATTGAAATTGAAGTGAAATTTAGTTTCTAATAATAACGATTACATGTCTAAATAACACGTCAAAATAACCCGTCAAAATATCACGCGTTAAAATAACAAATTAACAAAATAACACTATAATAAAAATGAACAAAATATTGAATACAAGTAATTAAAAATAAATACAAGAAAATTTCCACGAAATGAACAAACACATTTATTTATCAAATTACAGCCCTGCGTAAAATTTTAAGTAGGATTCTCACAAGAATCTCATGAGAGATTGAAACAAGTGCCTTATAGTTGTCGTAAATATACATTATATACATCTATTAATCATACAAGTATCATACGGAATATGTAAAGTTTTATTACATGAAAGAAAATAATTTAATTGGTAGTTTTATGAGCATACAATCATTAATGTTTTGAGTTGAAATTGTATGGAAATTGCATAAAAATCTCATCACAATCAGGTCAATTTTCATACAAATCGCAAATATTGTCGAATAGTGTTTCAGTAACATAGTGCAAGTACTATACGACATTTAAATGACATTTACAAGGTACTTGTTTCAAATTCGCATGTGATTCTCATGAGAATCCTACCTAAAATTTTTCGCAGGGAAATAATATTTGAAATACTACATACATAACAATTGTAAATACGCACATTGTGGTATAATCCTTGTAAATACTCACAAAACAGTAATAAAAACGTAATACTTGTTGTTTCCTTTCCATTACATATAATTAAATAATTATCCAACAAGTAATAAATTAAGGTAATACAATAAGCATGTTATGAATAAGAACAATAATAATACACTGTAAAAAATTCCTTTGTGAAATTACTAGAGAGTCGTAAAATTAAACCACAGTTTTACTAACGAAAGTGCAAAATCACAACTCTGTAAAATGTAAAATTCTTTTTTGGTCAGGTATAACGCTGAAGCTAGCTGCAGATTCGCAACAGCGCATTCAAGAAAACTGTGGAAATGGACAATTTCTTAGTAAAAATTACTTGCATTTAAACATTTTTAGACATATTTTATACAGATAATCTGTTTTTGGCTATTTTAAAATCTGCTGCTAGCTTCAGCGTCATGTATTGTACCACTGCAATAGTAAATTTACAAAAAAATTGTAAAATTTTATTACATACAATTAGTATGTAAACAGCAATTATAAAAATTCGGCCATTTTTTACTGTTTTTACGGTTTTTTCAGAAAACCATGTGTTTTCTTGTTCTGCATGATCTGAACTTTGAAAATTTAATTGTCGATTACACATCGATTGTAAATTTGCAATATATCACCATGTAATTTTACATATGGCTTATATTTTTACTGCGTTACATGTGAATTAATTTATTTTCAATGTCATAAGTAGTAACATTACATCAACTTTTTTTACAGTGTAATACTTTTAATACTCTGAAAGTTGTAATTTTTATTACTTTGGGAGCAGTAAATTTACAAGATTAATTTAATGTTACTATTCTGGAAGCTGTAAATTTACAAACTTTATGTTAATTTTACAATTTTCCTAAAGATTTTACTACTCTAAGAGTGAGTCGTAAAAGTTACTTACTCTCAGAGTAGTAATTTTACAACAGGATTTTTTACAGTGTAGTATTATATTTACATCATCATGATTAATATGTAAATAGTTATATATACAGTGTGACATTTTGTAATGTAATATTAAAATTTTGTGTTATTTTGACACGTATTATTTAGACGTGTTACCATAATAACATTGCCCGTAAATTTTGCAGTATATTGGACAAAATGTTTACGGAATTGTAAGAGCACCAAGAGCGGCAAGTACTGAATCTATTGTCGTAAGTGTACCATATCGACCCATGAACAGTGTTGGTATCGATACTTCTCCATCAATAGCAATATTACTTGCTTTTGCCCAGTTCTGCCGCAGTAAGTACAAAGAGTTTTAAAATTTTACTAATTAGAGTTGATACGTAAGAATTATTTCTTCCGTTACAGAACAAAAATATTGGGCAAAGGATGTTATATTTCTCGTAACAGAACACGAACAGCTCGGTATGCAAGCATGGTTAGATGCTTATCACGGAGTTACCAGCGGCCACGAGGGTGTTCTTATTTCCGGTGATTTATCTGGAAGAGCTGGCTCGATACAAGCTGCCATTAATTTAGAACTTCATTCAATGGCTGTTACATCCATTGATGTCAAAGTACAAAACTTTTATCCATTTAGAAAATTTTAATTACAAAAATCTTATTTGATCTTACTTGCAGGTTGAGGGACTAAATGGACAGTTACCGAATTTAGATTTATTTAATTTAGCGCAAAATATGATTAATAAAGAAGGTATTCGTAGAACGTTCCAGCAGCGACATGATACGAATGAAAAAAACAAATTTAAAAAATGGTTGTATCAGTTTAATACGTTAATGTCAATGGCGTTGACTCAAGCAACAAGTATACCAACAGGAAATCATGGGCTGTTTCATAGGTATTTATTGTTTTCTATACGAAAATTTCTGAAAATTTGCATATTGTAAAAATGTAATTTTTATAAAAGGTACGGAATTGAAGCAATAACTCTAGAAGGATTTGAAAAGAACAGAGAAGGGCCTCCTGCAAATTTTGATCAAGTTGGTCGGGTGATCGAAAGTATTGTTCGCTCTCTAAATAATTTATTGGAAAGGTTTCATCAGTCGTTCTTCTTCTATTTATTGCCATCTACTGATAGATACATTTCAATTGGTAAATTACAATATGAAACTGTGGTTTTTTCTTTGAAATCAACACCAAGTTGTAAAGGGTTAATAAAAATAATGTTTTCAGGATTGTATATGACATCATTAGTTTTAATGATCGCTGGCCTGTTTCTAAAAGCATTTGCAATTTGGCTTAAATTGCAAGGCTCAAAAGAAGATGATAAATCTGAAGGAAATAAAAATGAAACTACTGAAGTAAGTTGAAACTTATTTTCGTTATATATTGACTAGTTTCTGCGCTTAATTATTATCAAGAGTAGATAATTAAGAATTAATGAATTCATATTATCATACTATAAAAACTGAACTGTTTTTCAACGTAGCCTATAGTTGGAGAGTTTAATGTCGGCAGTATTGCTTCTAATATTTTGTGGACACACCTGTTGGGTTTCATCGTTATGTCATCACCAAAAACTTTAACAATGCTGATCTCACAGTACATTGAGTTACGAACAGAAGACATGATTTATTACAGTTTTGCAATTATTTCCTTGTTGTCGATAGTATGGCCTGTGTTTCAAATGAAAAGGTAAATCAAAAAGCAAATATTTATTATTATTGTAAATTTCAATTGCATGAAGATATTCACTATTTTTTATTTAACACGTGAAAGATAATTTTACATAAAAATGTCTTATCTATTTATTCCAGTAAAACTATTTAAAAAATATTTGTTTTTAAGATTACAAAAGAAAATAAGTGATTGTAATTTTTCTTCGTATAAAGTGAAGAAGGAAAGTTAGGAGTGCGAAGTTACATTTGTGGAGATCGTCTTATTTTGAATGCGTTAGGATAAACACATTTAATTATATTAAAAAAGTATTTAATTTATTGACTAGATACGTCTTATCAGATTTATATTTATATATTCAGAGATTTTATATAAACTCATTGAGAGATACTAGTTGCTTCTTCTTTCATCAATTCCGAACAAGTTCAACAACATGCACTTTGGTTTTTGTTATGGTCGCTGATTCCGAATCCGATATTAATTTTTCAAAATTCAAAATGGCGGATCCAGTATGGCGGACAATACAGTAGGACCCCCTTTATTTTAACTGCTAAAGTTTTTCAAAATGGCGCCGACCCCTCTTGTTTCAATTTACCCCCACCACATACACATAAAAGTTTTTGTATAAGCTGAATATCCAGATAGGCGAAATCACCGATATTTCAAAATATCGATATTCACATCGAGATATTTTACGTTCTGTTCGAGCGGTGGTGGGGGAAGACGCGAGGGGAAACGATTAAAATAAGAGGGGGTAAACAATTGAAATAAGAGGGGTTAAAATAAAAACGGGTTCTACTGTATTTTGAAAACCTAAGTACAGTTTATGAAAATCAATATACTCGATGATTTTCGGGGTGGCTGATTACGAATTCGATGTCAGTTTTTCGAAATTCAAAATGCTGGATCCAATATGGAAGGCAAAATTTCAAAAATTTATGAAATTTCATAAAAGTTTGTGAAAATCTATACGTTTGTTTTTCGACAGCCAAAGTGGTGGCTCCAATATGGCATACAAATTTTTCAAAAATTGAGCAACCTATATTTGAATAGTCCTACATAGGGCACAAGATTTTTAGCGACTTTAAAATCGCCAATTTTTGAAATTTTATCAGCCATATTGGTTCTGCTATTTTGAATTTCGAAAAACTGACGTCAGATTCATAATCAGCAATTCCCAAAACCGCCGAGAACGGATTTCCACAATCTTTTTTCCAATTTTTAAAATTTACGTCATATCCCAATAAACGAGTTCGTGTGCAAAAATTTTTAATACGATTTCATACGTTTCCATCCCGTTTCTTTCCTCGTTATTTCACGGTAAATCGCATGAAAACGTATGCAAGATGATGCAACGAGTTAAAACGCATCGAATCGAATGAAATTAGTGCGGAAGCATTTAGGAATAAAAATTGAGGTTAGGTTTGCACATAATGAATTTTCATATTAAAACGCATGGAATTGAGCCAAGTTTTACCGGGTTTATACTTCGCCTTTTTTTTTTAATATTATTCGAGGTTCAGGTAAAAACAATATAACAAAAGAGAATTTGCAAAAATAAATTTCGTAAGTAAGAAAGCGAACTGTATTTGTACTCCAAAGTTTATTCTCGTGAATTCTCGCTCGTTTCTGAATCGATTTGCTGAAATTTGACGTACATTAATATAAAGTGCATAAAATCACCATAAATTAGATTTGAGCTTGAAAATGTACATACATATTTACTTTTCGGTTTAATTTCAATATTCTAGTTTAGGAACTGACGTTATCGAGGGTCAGTTCGTCGTTTTCACGCGTAGGCGCCACCAGCGATCTAACACGACTTCGTATTAAAACGAATGAACACTTCGTATAGGTAAACACGTATGCCTTCGAAATCTTCGAATGATTTCAATCAAAAATTTGCATTCGACAATTAGCCGTTTCCGTATGCGAACGGATGTACATAACCTCAATTTTAAAGACTATTAATACTACGCACATATTCGAACGTTTTCGAATATAGAGCGAAATGAAATCGTATGAAATATCATTCGCTTTAAGCAACCCATCAAAGAACGTATCATTTCGAATGAAAAATGAATACCCGTGTTTCGAAAATATCGCATATTGACGCATATGATCGAATGTAACGTATGACATCGGATGGATTGGAAAGACGACAAATATTCGAAATATATTGTGCGTATGAAAACATTTGAAAACGACTAATTTCGTATTAAAATTTGATCAATTTCATTCGAAATTGGAAACAAATCGAATGAAAGTCGAAATTTTTGCACACGAACTCGTTTATTGGAATTGTATTCGCTATTTTAAATTTCAAAAAACTGACATCGAATTCGGAATCAGTGATCAGAAAATTATGTGTACCGTACAAATATTGAAATAATTAGTATCCCAATGATTGGCATCAGATGTAAAAGATATGGATGCGGTTGAGTACGATTTCGTGCAATTTTTTTCCTAGTTTTTCGTACAGTATTGCATAGGATCTTATGCGAAAATATTTTACTTTAGGTCCAAGAAAAGAAATTTTTATGATATATCATATCTGCAAACGTAACTTGCAACAAATTGTATGCGCGAACACGTATACGGTACGATCAATTATAATATGCCCAGGTAATACGCAGTTCTTATATATGCGGAACCTATATTACTCTTACCACTTACGAGAAAGTTTGAGTATGATAATACATGCGAATCTAACGTTCGATTCATCACTTGATGCGCCACCTACGGTAACACGCGCGCAAAACATACCGTACAGAATCGTATGGAAACGAATAAAAAAACAGAAATAGCATCGTATTAAGTCTCATATTTTGCATTCTGTTTCTGTCTAGTGGTGTATTGATTATCCGAGGTTCTTATTCGAATTCATACTATTTTATATGACCTGTAATTCGAAAATCACAATTTTACAAAGATTACGGGTGTATGAAGCCATAAGACAGGATGCGTATATTTTGCCTGCAATGCCTATACATAGATTTATATGAATTTTGTCTCATCTACACCTTAATAATAATAGTAAATAGCTGAAAAAAGCAGAAACTGTATAAAATAAGTTTTACAAAATTCGACCAACGTTAGAAGCACCGGATTCGTAATCAGCGACATCAAAAACTCCGACATACCAACTTTCAAATAATAATAGCGATTAGTTCTTCCTGGCATGAATTTCTTGAAAATGATGCCTTTTTTGGTACTAATTTGTTATTAACAATAATTATTATAAATAATTTTGCAAGATTATTTTTTTAACACTTATTGGAGTCTTAAAAAATCCAGGAAAAAAACGAAAGGGCTAAAGTGTTAATAACTGAAAAAATATAACGAGGTTTTAAATTTATAGGAAAAACAAAAGAACTATGCTCACTTAAAAACACATTCTGGTTTCACCAAAAACCAAGTTGTTTTTATTAAAGATAAGATTGTAAGGTTCAAATTAATTAAGTTTGATTGGTTTGCATTAAAATGTCTGTAAACTAAATTCACGGATTTATAATACAGTAATTCCTAAATTAAAACATTAAGTTCATTAGTGTTTTCACACATTCTCGATAACATTACCCAATAAGCACACTTTCGAAATAAAGAATTCTTTAAGTAATCTCGAATGTCAGCAACAAATCGTTCTTAAAGTGTTCCAAAAGTAGTCACGAAGTAACCTTTATGCAAAAATGTATAAGGGCAAATCTCTGGAACTTTTAAATTTCAGCCTCTCAATAAATTTTTTTTTTAAACTTCAAGCAGAACATTGGCGTTGGGTATATGTATTCATATCTACATAAGAAGTAAAAATGTACGCTCGTGCATCCTTTTTACTCAACGGCATTAAAACTTTGTGGTACAATGTCCAAAATATTGACCACCGGGATGAGCTTGAAATTTTGATTTTTTGAAAGGTTAATAATTAAATAACGCATTTCCGCCCAATTTTTTAAAAATGTCACTTATGTGAGAGTTGAAGATGTATATAACATTGCATTTTAAGCAATATTTATTTAATATTTTGTTTTATAATTAAATAAACCAATAAAAATTATCATTTTTATAAAAAAAATAGGATTACAGGTAAATGCTTAATTGGATCGCCCTAAGATTGTGTATAATAGGGTTTCCAAATTTTATCTGAATAAACATACTTTTAGTTTCTGACCACAATGTTACTAAGCTTACAGTGTTTAATTCATCGTTAAATTACGTCTTTATAAATAGTTCTTTCAATAACTTGAATGAAAATATGTAAAATATAAGAATGCCGCGCACTTTACATACTTATATAAGGTATTTACTTACCAGCACACCGAACAACAACTTGATATTGGCGATATTTTGAATGTGCCACGAAAAATAGTCAATTTTCTGAAATTGGCACGTTTTTGGAATGTATGTTTACACTTGTATAACATCAACAGTTTAAGGCGCACACAAATGAGTAAAGTGTCAAACACTTTATTATTGTGTCCTTTAATAACCAAAAACAATAAATATTCGATTTCTAAGACGGCACGGATAATAAATAAACAAGTTTAAATAAGTTTAGAATTTACGAAATTCAAGGGACGGGTACTGTAGGCTCACTCTATACAATTAAATGTGTGGCACATATAATTCATATGAATATATTGCTTTATGAAATGTTTGCCTCTATTTCGCGCTAAAAACACAAGGTTAACTCACGCGGCGCAAATACAATACTCATAAGAGTAAAAAAAAACATGCAAGGGACGCATGAAATTTCATTATTTTTTTATCTATAAATAATTATAGAGCGTCTCTGTAACGTCGAGCGACTTCGAAATTCATCAAGCTTTTTATTTATGATATCTTGATGTATAAAAAAAATATAGCATTTGTGTGAAAGCAATGACGTTCAAGTAGTGTCACAGGACTCCACAGTTTAAAAGTTCTAGAGATTTGCCCATAAATTGAAACACTATATCGGCCAAAGGTAAAGTGTTTCACAGTTATGATAAAAGTAGTCCTAAAGTATTCTTTCTGAACAAATTCATGATACAAGGTATGCGAGGCCATCTTGAATAGTCAGTCGGCAACAGTGGACGTTTCGAACGCCCTCTGCATGGTGGTGCATCAAGTGCTACATATGCACTCTCTACATCATCGTATGCAATCATTCTCGTAAGTGATGAAGGTACGAGTTGTTCCATATAAAAGCACCTTCTTCTGTGATGCATACAGGTTATAAGTATTCGTACAACCTGCGAAGTCGACTCTAATATAATAATAATAGTCAATGATGTATAGGGATATGCGTTTTTTCAATGATTGCATGTTTAATTAAGCACATTTCATATAAACTTTTAAAAGTAGTTGCATTAACTTATTTCAAAAGAAATATTTATAAAAAAGCATTCCGAAAGAATTCTTTAGGAATTCTTAGATATTTCGATACTAATTGGGTATTCGTGTTATTACGTAAAAGAATTCTTTATGAAAATTTGTTTACGGGTTATGAAGAACCTTTTACTAAATACGTTTAAAAAAGAATTCTTGGGTCTATTTATTGAATAACTGTAGCGGACATTCGTTATATTTTTAAGCATTCGCAAAGAATTCTTTTAAAATCCTTCTTTCATAAAAGCATTCAAGAATTATTCTTTTGGAATATTTAAATATTTTTTTTAATTATTGTTATTGGGTACGATATGTCATATTATAAGCAACAAAAATTAACCCCTACATAGCTAATGATTAAATTATCTCTCTATCACTATTTAAAGTCAATTAACAGTTCAAAAATTATTTTTTAAATTTGATTATTGAAAATCAACAAAAAACAATCCAACATTTTGAATAATGAAAAGTAAATAATGGTCATTATTTTGTAGATCTTATTCGTATTTAAAAAAGGGTATATCAAACTTATATCTTGCATGAGAAAAAATAAATACAGTTGTTATAGTTATGTATTTCCAAAAATTGAATAATACTTTTACTTTGTTTTATTACTATACTGAAACGAAAGATCCATTTTATAGTTTTGATATAAGTTTCCCATATTTATTATTTATAATAACAAAAATACTACAAAATAAATATCTTATTCATGATTAATTTTGTAAAATGCCGTCTTACATATATTTTTAATATATAGCGTTTCGTACAAATTGGGACAGTTTATTTTAAAATCAAGGTTTTTGGTTCATTTCCAAAACTTACAATCTAATATAAAGTGATATCTAATTTAAATAACACTATGATGTGTATTCAATTTGTAATCAATTTCTGTTATGAAAAAAACATAAATATATTAATGGGAAATTAAATAAATTTATCTTTACTCTAGCTCATCGAAGTACAACAACGTCTCATTGGTATGCGTTATCACGTCCGTGGAATTCGCTACTGCTTTGATGTGCGTAGCCATGCATAACTTCTCATTGGCTTTGATTACGGCGATAGTATACGTACCAATTGTAATAGCAATAGTACCAAAGAGTCCGTCAATTACTAGGTAAGTGTGAAGAAATCTGATAACAAATGTGTCATCTAAGTCACTTTTTATTTCTAACATAACACGATCAAACACGGCAGCATTTATGATGTATCGCTACAAAAACTATGTTAGCTGTACGTCCGTACTAAAACACTGAAGATAAATGACTACAATGTTTGAATACCAATTAAGTTTTTTCATATTTACAGCATTTATTATGGTTATAATCTTTTTTCAATTTTTCTTCTTAATCATAGTATTGAGACTGTGACATAGACTAACCAAAATTAAAAATAACATAGTTTATGATTTTTAATTAAGATTTAAATCACATAAAAATGGAAATCCCACGTTCATAGAGAAAGGTGCAGTTTAATATTGTATGAGTAGTGTAAAAAAGGTCACCATAAAAAGGAAGAAAAAGGGGGTTTTAAATAAAAATTACAGAATAAAATTAGAAATCAAAATATGACGTTTCGGCTCTCGGTTTGTAGCCCTCTTCAGATAAAAGTAATTGCATTATTGTGGATCTGTAATTTTTTTTTAAAACCCCTTTTTTCTTCTTTTTTATGGTGACCTTTTTTACACTACTCATACAATATTATTTACAATGGTCGAGAAATTCTATTAATTATTAAACGTGTAGTTTTTATAGAATTAATTTATTTAGCGTATCTACTAATTTCATGATATTCTATGAGCGAATGTCATAGAAGTATGGAGAAAATGCATGAAGCAGGCTATTACGTCAGATTTGTAATATTCAAGGAGTGAGTGGTGAAACAAGAACGTGACGCACTACACACCCTAGAAATTTCAATCCGCTTTACAGTAATTTTTTTCATGTTTTGTTCAGTTTTGATGAACCATTACATTACATGTTTTTTATATATTAATCTGTTATAATTGTTTGAACAAAAAACGAGATTATAGAATGCGTTAATTTGTACATATAGAGAAAATTCTAGAACTAGAATGAACTATATAGCGTGATTTGACATTATCATCTAGCAGTCGTTACTTTTTTTCACTATACAAATTATATAGAAAATGTCGTCCATAATTCGGCATTTGAAGTCCAGGCTACCTTTATTTTCAGATTTGTGTAGCGTACCCGAAAAAAATCGCATCTCAAAACATCATTTACCATTTAATCTAGAATCCCCATAGAATTTATACTTTTCCATTCGTGTACACTGCTGTTGAAAACGTTCCACATCCGTATTAGAATTTGCTAATTATTAAATTATTTTGTACAGCGTTAGTAATGTAATTAATAGAACATGTTACAATCAGAAAACCAGGTGAAAATTCATAACTTAATGAAAAAAAGCATGAGTTCATATAATGTTACGAATATTTAAGTAACTAGGTACTAAATTAATGGTTTAGAACATCATTTAAAACCCATAAGAATGCCGACTATACAAATAATTAAATAAATTGTGTTCTAGTTTCATTACAATTTTAAAAATGTCACTTATTATGAAATGTTGTGAAATTTACTTCTAGAACATTTATTACGTTTACCGACTACCCAGACGCGAATTTTTTAACTTTAATAAAAGTTTAGTAGTTTCAGATATTCAGGTTTAACAAATTTTGTTTGTACGTCCACTTTACTACATAATTTAAAATAAATTAGTCAAATTTTTAAGTGGATAATTGGTCTTAATCTTTCTATCCCCTATTAAAGAGTTTGTTACACATACACATATTACAGTGTAGATTAGAACCGACTTCTGCGTTTCAAAAGATTGACATCTAATCAGGCCAACCTAGTAGTAGTTGATAAAACGTGATATCAGTATCTTATTTGAGAAGTTGACGATAAATACTAGCGATCTATTAGATTGATAGTGAGGCAATCGCAAAAACCGATAAAAATATGAAATGTCGAATTTGATATGTTTTCAGATTCCGCAAACTACTGTACATCATCTGGCCCATGCTCCATCCCTTCGTGATAGCATCAATCACGATTTTAGGCTACACTTATTTCCATTACGGTGACGAATCAGCCCTTATGGTACTGGTGAGGTCCGTAAAGGCCACGAAACAGGCGTTTGTACTTAGCATCATCGATTCCATGATTTACGGCAATTGGTTCTACAATGTCACCGTCGCTGTCATGTTGCCGATCTGGCTGCTGTTTTGGAACGTCCTCACGAGCAATGCAGTAATGGAGTCTTGATAAACATTATTGAAATAGGACAATAACAGACTGAACTTATGTTAAAGTGTTGTAATATATGTGCTTTTAATACATTCCAACTGTTTCATTTATTTTCTGTCCTGTCCTAAGCGACCCTCGGGGTCGATAATCGATCTCGCGTGGGGTATTTTGCGTCAGTCGTAGGAAACGATGACGAAATATTTTCTAAAGTTGTTAATTTGAAAAACAAAATAGATGCAGCTTTTTAAAGATCCATTTGAGCGTCATCTCTTGGTGGGACTGTTCTCCCTGCTACATTGAAGGCAGACGCTAAGAATATCGTCACATGACGAACAGGTCATTTTATTGATAACCCGTTCTCCTTTTCCCACTTCTCTTCCTAGTTAAGACATGCGATATCGGCGAAGTTCGGCTCCGACGTTCGCAACGGTCAGTTCTCGCTTCTGAAATCTCGTTTACCCCAAGGAAATTAGGTCACGGCTAGTTTTTGAATCGCACGTGGAGCATGTAAACGTAAACAAAGAAAAGCATCAACATTTTAGGCAGTGCAACTTGGAAGAAACAAAAAATTTGTCACGTAAGTATCTGGGAACCGCAAATAAAGGGTACTAACATTTGGTTAAAATGTTGGAAATATTTATTTTAGAAGTATTTTATGCAACGAATAACAAAAATAAATGGCTTAACATAGTTTTGCGGATATTGACATGCGCCTTTTTTATCAACACGAAATAACTTGTATGGCAAGTTGAACGGACGAGTATTACGTAGCTTTCCTCACGTACATTAAAAAAAAAGCGAACTTAAATAATACAAATAGTACCGGAACAGAATTCGTCACTATTTAGTATGGTTTAAATTTCGAAGACAAAAATTAGCTATAATATTCGAGACACAGTCCAGTATCGTGACTCAGGAATCTGAGGCCCTTCAGAAACCGGTTCAACACTCGGTTATTGGCTCAGTTATTTAGACATAAATTGAATGTGCGTATTATACATACGTTGTCGTGTTACTTCAGTAGTTCACTGATCCGTGTCAATATGTTGAACTAAGTCATAAAATATAAAACCCGAACATTACAATTAATTTTCCCGTATGTTCTATTACTTTGTACCATTTAGTTAAATGTATTAGATAATACTCAAAATAAATTTACCTAAAAATAATGAGTAAAAATAGTACATAGTTTAGTTGGTATCACTGATAGCTGATTACTTAGTTTATCGCGTATATCTTCGGAAACTGATAAATAGTTTATTGAGCAATAAATAAAACAAACTTGAGTAAAGAAATTATTCTATACATTTGTTTACCAGACTGCGAAGCAGACCAGTTATTGCGAAATCGCGATTAACATATGAAAACGAAAGCTTGTGTAACTTGAAAAATATATGCTTTTCTTGCTTGTTTATATTAATTTTTACATATCAGAATTACAAACAGGCATATAAATTGTACCGAACATTTTTCGTATGTCAGATATACAAGACACTTTCAAATCTTCAAAACTTAATCTTTTTACTGCTTTTTTAACCCTGAAAAGCTTCTTCGGTTATTTTCATTTATTAGACACCGGAAAAAGAAGAAAATTTTTGTCTATAAGTTTAGAAATCAATAAAATTTATCAAAAACATTCGGATCTTCCGCATTGTTGAGTAGGAAAACATAACATAAAACATATTTTCCAAGTGATTTTCCTTGCACTATTGCACGCCCTGATGACCTGTAAGGTCCTTGTAATGAGGGCGATTCCGATAAAGTTGTTGATAATTCGTAATTATAATAGTGAATTGTACCCAATTATTTAACGTAGTTTCCAAATGTATTTGTAAATAGTTGTTTACATCAAAATTTTACATTCTATCGTTGCGTTAAATATTGAATTGAATACATCATATGCATACTAGACAAATAATGACAAAATAAATTTTAAGTTATTTTTACAAACCGTTATGACATCAATTTGTCATTAGTTTATTAAAAAATGGACCTTTAGTGGCTTCGAAACAGTTTTGAAAGTCTAATTAAGTGTTTCATTATTTAAACATGTAGGAAAATTGTGTTGAAAATTTCATACAGAACAAGATGTTTGTTGCAGAAAGATCAATAACATTGTTAGTCAATTATAAAGTTATTGATATAGACGCGAGATTAAATACCAACTAATGCGTTGAAAGTGTATTGCAAATTTGGCACAAGGTTATACAAATTTTTCGAACTAATTTTATAGTTAAAAAGTGTAAATTAAAATACCAATGAAAATCTTTATAAATTTACATTGATACAGTATAATTTACATATGCTACACAGGACAAATTACCTATAGATAATGTAAAAATTAAGTATATTTACAACGATTTATTAGTATTTTAATTTGCATTATTTCATTGTGAAATTGCATCGAAATTTTTCGCTGTGTTTCCTAATAAACAATATTTACTCTGGTTCAATATAATTTTGCTACATATTTTTGATACGGAAACGAAAACGGTTTCTTAGCGATGTTTAAAAAACAATCAATTAATAATGAAATTGTCAAGCATCTCGTTGACTTTAAACGGCATTTAAAACATAATTAGTTCTGCAGTAACGCCAAAGCTGTCGCCGTAGCATTAACAGGATAATTAAAAGTATTTTATGGTATTTCTTTTACGCTGTACACGAAACAGTACGTACATACTGTCATGTTTGCGTTTCATAATAGGGAGGTGTAGTTTATCCACTTTTGTCCGCATAAAATTGTTTTGCAACTGTGAATTGATCTTGTAAAAGAAATTATTATTTCAAAAGTCATAACTGTGTAATGTACAATAAAAATATTTAACGTTTTTATAATTAATTTTTAGAGTTAATACACAACTCTCTCATAACGTCTGTTTCACTATTAGGACATTAATCTTGTTGGATTTATATTTAGAAATTTTGAAATATTTAACATTAACAATAGATTAATTATTACAAATGTTATTAAATAATGAGTGATTTACATATTCAATAAAACACAACAGTAGATAATAAGCGCGGCGAACGCATTTGGAGTATTGTTTTGTTTTTGGTGGTTTTTAACTCTTCAAATATGACAATATTGTTCAAAATACATTGGTTTTAATGTGAAAGCTAAATTTGTAATCAATCTTTCATCGATAGCTTTTAATGCTCTTATAGTAATATTGTTTAGTGTGAAGAATTGATTTCCCTTTAGTTCATGATTGTCGTATATTTTAATTTGTCAATTAATTCCCTTTCTTATATCGAATTGAGGATGAGGAGAAATATTAAAATAAGAGAAGTTCTATAAATTTAAAGCATTTTTCATTTATATGCTAACATTAGTACCCTGGTAGAAATTTGTCCATTTTCTTCTTACACTGACCATTTTCCCTATATCTTTAATATGGTATTATTAATTATATTATATGGTAAATAAGAATGTTATACAAAAATTGTACAAAAAATGTACAAAAAATGTTATCATTTTTACTATTTTTACGGCGTCCAAGAAAAACTGTTCAGAGCAAACATTTTTAAGCAATGTAGACGTCAAATTTGTCAATTTACTTTTATTTGGCTTCTTAAAATCACTTTTAAATCTCAACTATCGGGCTAATACTTCATAGGCACCAATATTTACTAATATTTTACTTATTTTACATTGTATATTTATTCCAATATAAATACAAATTACCTTTCTCTCACGTACCCCTGAGTTTAAAAGTTCTGTGGATTTGCCCATGTTAACAGAAAGTTTATGTTTATTTTTTCTATAGTGAAAATTTAAAAGTTTCATAGATTTGTCCATATTCGATTAAGTTTAAAATCTCAAAGATAAGATAATAACTGTGCGAAAAAAATTCTAATTACAAGTTATTACGTGATATTATAATAATTGAAGATCACACTAATAACTTAATCATTTTCAAGAATCAATAAAATATATCACTAGATAAACTATTCGAAAAAAATAGTACCACTTCCTTACTTAGGATGTTAAAAGCATAGAGATGTCTGTTTCATATAGATAATTCCTCCATTAACAAATAAATAAACCCTATAAACTTTGATGTGCGGAACATTATTTTTTGTCTTATTATTCAATTAAAAAAAAGTTACCAAGCGGTATTCCTAAAAGTTGAGAATTATGATTTATTGTGTATACAATTTGCTATTAAATATTATTTGAAAGTGTCGTGAGCCTCCGTCGAAATCGAATAACTGCTCTGAAAAAGGATATGATCAATTTAAGAAACTGTAATTTAAAATACCCATAAAAACTATTATTAAAAATGACTTAAATTACGTAATTTTGCTACTTTTAGAATTGTTGGTTTTTATTTAAACTAGCTTAGAGCTGCAGTTTTTTTTATTATAAATATTCCTTGCAAAATTGCAATTTAAAATCTTTCCCGCATGATTTTTCCACATATTAAAAATCAGTGTATTTTTTAATTTTAACATATATCTGAAATCTGTATTATATAATCCTTCCACTTGCTTGGATACGAAATGAAACGTATAGGTAGTGCAACGCTTTAAAGCAATGTACTATATTTGTTTAAAGTTATAAGTATTTTATTTATTTTTTTTAATTTTCAAACCATTTTCAAATAACAAATAAAAAATCATATATTGGTACAGGAATAAATTAATTAATTAACGAATGATAACTGGTAGACAAATATTATAAGAAAGTCTGAATACTGACAAACAAAAACGTAATAAAAACTAAAAACTTTACGAACATTTTTCACTCAAATTCAGTGCATCAATGAATACGTTGTGATTTTCATGCATATTTTATAAATTTTACAGAATTACATGTATATTTTTAGTCAACACAAAAAGCACTTATTATTATGTACAATAAATTGTATACTCAAATTAAAAATTACGGATGTTGTTGAATTTACTCTGAATTGCAAAACCAAACACAGTTTCTGTGACTATAAACTATTGAATTTAGAAATGTTGTCAAACTTACTATTTTTCATCGCTAGTGGCGCAGATAATTTAGTAATAATATCAACAATATTTCTTTGTTACTTGTATAAACCGAACTCATTCTTTTAACTAATTTTCACGACTAATCATAGATCCTAGTAGAAAATGCGACCAGTTTCTGGCCATTTTTTCTAGTCTGCATGCTATAACTAATGGAGCCCAGAAAAACTGGCCATAAAATGGCTTAATTTTCTACCAGGGGATAGTTAAATCAATTCAATAATTTGTTATGTATGTTTACGTTTTTGTCCAGATTAATCAGTTCGACAAATGTTAGTTTCTGTCAATATTAATAAAATGCGAGTAGTTGACTGAAGTTCTATAAAGAGCATAACTACTATGTTTCCTCTTAAAAATTTAAGTGTCCGAATTATTTATTAGATAACATACAAATTTTAAAGACATAATTTCTTTAGAAAAAAACAAAAAAATTATCTGTTAAATTTTTTATTTTCTTTATAACAGTTGTTTTTATTTATATCGAAATAGCACATTATATCGATAACAACGCATAAGAGGATTTAAAAATTCTTTTTTAATACATTATTCAAAACAAAGACACATTTTATATATGACCATATGATCGATTTTATAAATAAATGTTTCTTATTTTGAGTTTGCAAAACGTAATAAAAATTAAAAGATGTGAGAAGATTATTTTACATTTTCTAGTCGAATTTTATCACCAATTAGGGGGAAGACTAAAATCAAAGCTAAGAAATCTCGTTTTATATCACTATATGAGGAGCAGCAACATTAATTACCATAGATGATCATTATATACATTCAGTAACGAAGTGAAAACCGACAGCACGTTACCATTTTAGTAAAATTACAATTGTGTAACGTTACAGTAAATATATTAAAATTATACTATACTGCAAAATACGTTCATCAGAGACATTTCTTGTAAGATTCAGTAGTCATTTCGAATAATTTTGCGTTTGTAGCTCTTTGAATATGTGCTGAACATTCACAGCACTTAATTCCTTACAAGGTAATTTATAGATCATATATTCAATTTAACATTGCCTGATAAGTTGAATTTACTATTTTAAATAACAGCTATATCGATAATAATTTTTTAACTTCAAATTTGTTTACTTGGCAAATAATTGTATTGCAATGTGTAACTTGCTTATGAGTTAAATAAAGTTGAAATGGTGAGGAAAAGTCATTAAGTTGTATTTGAATAAATATTTATTACAAACATTTTAAATTTGTTTATTTAAATATTTTTGAAAATATTTTATTTAAAAGTTTTATGTACTGCAAGCTTAAAAAATTCGATTTGAACAGTCTCAAAATGCTACAAGTTTTCGCAATATTGAGTTCCTTTTCTTAAACACGATCCTCGTAAATTTTAGCTTATCTACCCCTCGTTGACACTCATGCAAGCAGAATAGCATAAACATTATTGAAAATAGCATAATCAATATGTTATGACTGTAAAACCTATCACAATAACAATTTTACATGTCACTCGTAATCATAATTGTAAATCATGTAAGATTACGGGATTTAACTTTTCAAGTAAATGACACTCTTTATTAAGTCGACGAACCATTGCATAATAGTGGTTAATATTTTTATTATGTAATATGAATGAGGTCATATTATCTTACTAATAATAAATGTTCGTATTATGGAAATAAAATGGGTCTATATAGAAATTATTGCAATACAACAAAACTATCTGGCAAATTCGTATACCGTCGCGTAGTTGATAAGAAAACAGTAAAAAAAATGTTAGTTAAATAAGTCTTGTTCGTGTATTTACATTTATTTGTTAAAATTTAATCAAACTTCCTTCTAAATTTAATTCTACTTTTTAGTTCTTTTACTTACTTTAAGATTACTGGGACAGTTAGAAAACTAGTTAACTCTA
Source organism: Trichopria drosophilae (assembly GCA_030407085.1). Lineage (NCBI taxonomy): Eukaryota > Metazoa > Arthropoda > Insecta > Hymenoptera > Diapriidae > Trichopria > Trichopria drosophilae. Next base: position 164,039,866 of record CM059582.1, on the reverse strand, counting down.
TGCAATTTTTCAAAATCATTAATACTTTTATTGGGGGTATAATAACCATTACTGATATCAAATTTAATTTTACGTAATTTTTTTGTATATAATTTCCTTGAACTATGTTTCTATTAGAGGGTTCATAAGTTAATTAGAGTAAATTAAGTTAAATAACTAATATTTTTGTTAATAGTATATTATTTATTCCGAAAACATAAACTATAGTTTCAGCAGATTCATTATTAAATGATGTTAAACTGGAATCGAAGAATGTGTAGTTATTAATCTAATTAGGATCTGTCCCATTCAATGAGAGAGGTGTTGCGTAAGAATGAAGAATAATTTGGATTTCAGATAAATCGGTGTCAATCAGAAGGGGGCATTTATCTAATTACATGAAATTGTCGACTTTGATTATATGAAAGTCTCAATGATTATTTTTGTAGTACCATCAAATAGTAATCGAGATGAATATAATCTAAACATTAAATAGATAATGCACAGAAAGAAGTCATGAATAGAACTTGCCAAACTTAGTTAAGTAGAATTTACCGAGTCTCATTTAAAACCAAAATTTATTGAAGAATATAAATAAGTAGTATTCTTGCCTTTAAGTGATACGTTTTTAAATGATGTTTTCTCATGGATTATCGAAAAACTAGGCTAGATATTTTTTAACAGCACTCGGAAGAAAATAGATTGACCAATTAAATTAAATGTAAAAATTATCTGAATTTGTTTACTTAGAAAAGATTTTAATGCATCATTGGTGTCAAGCATTTAAAAAATAAATTCCAGATAAACTGCAGAAAATTAAGATTGTTCTTTTAATTATTTCTATTAACAATGGTTACTCAACTTTTTCGGTAAATTTTACTCAAGTTCTAGGTAGATTTTAATATATCATTGTTGTTAATGAAGCATTTAAAAGATAAATTCCAGATAAACTACAGAAAATTGGAATGGTTCTTTTAATTACACCGGCCCACAACAACAAGTGGTCTGTACTTTTAACAAGATCTACTAGTCTCTATGTATTTTGACGAGCTGAATCTGAATCAAGTCCATTTAGCCCGCAGACCTCCCAGTCTCGAGTAAATCGTAAAAAAATCGCGAAAAATCACATGATAGTGTTCGAGAAAATTCGGAAAAAAGTTTTCTGATCTTTATCTAGTGTGATTTTGGTATTTTAATAACGTTAAATTGAATCTGCAGACCATTTTGCTTAAAGTCCACACAAATTTCGAGTAAATCGCAAAAAATAGCAAAACATTTCGAAAAATCATATTACTGTATTCGGGAAATGAGTATGAGCAAGTATGTATTTTTTCGTACATTAATGCTCGAAATATGAAACGAAAGCCCATTTATCAAACATCCCGAAATTTTGATTAAATCGCAAAAAAATAGTGAACAAAATCACTTTAATGTGTGTGCAAAATTCGAAAAATTTTTGTCTGACCCGGATCAAATGTGTTTCCTACATATTATAATGAGCTAATTCCGAATCCGAAATCTGTTAGGTTCTATCTCTTGCACATATTACAAAATCGCGTCACAATAGCTAAATATGCCGAAAGTCATATTCATATGCGTACGAAATTTTGGAGCATTTTATGTTTTCTAGATTAGATTGACTATTGTTATGATGTATTTTTACTTTACGAATTCCAAACTAAAATCTGTTGAGCTCCATTATTAAAAAATTTGACAAAATTGCAAATAACAAGAAATATGGATGTAAATTATTTCCCGAATTTGCTCGCACACTTTAATGTGATTTTTCGCCATTTTTTGCGATTTACTGGAAACTGGGAGGTGCGGGGTAAATGGACTTCAGATTCGGATTCAGCTCGTCAAAATACATACAGACTAATAGGTCTGGTTAAAAGTACAGACCACTTTTTTTTTGTGAGCCGGTGTTTTAGGTAGAATCTTTTAATTATATTTTTCTGCGCATAAACGTTTATCACACTCCGCATTACAATAACAAAATTTATTAGTGAACCACTGGACGTAATTTTTTTTTAATTTTCCCCAATTTAACAGGTGTAGCATAATTTTGTAAGTAACTAACCAAATAAGCTCAATTTTACTAATACTTATAAGAATGTGTTGAATTGTTTATTCCAATTGCTGTAATAGGTCATCGATATTATGAAACTGACTAAAAAAATAGAAAATGTACAGTATCTATTATAAACAAGAATTCACATTACATATGACTAGAAATTACCTTAACAATTACTATTTATAGTGTCAGTGTACAAAAAAAAAGTGGGCTCGACAAGTCGGACGTAAGCAAAGGATAGTGACTAGTCATATTAAGTGCGTGTACGGCAACGGTCGCGTGAAGCGTTATCTGGTCTCCAGATACAGATTAATCTTTTTTTTGGCTATAAGTGCGTTATCCCCTATGAAAAAGACAGTTGACATTAAACCTCTCCTTCTCCAAGTTGATTAAGCTGTTTTAACTGCATGTTTTTGTTGAAGAAGTGTCGGCTAACTTTCTGACAGGTATAGTAAACATACATAAAATACATTTATGTCAACCCTTAAGCACAAATTTAAACATTAAAAATTGAAACTCGTTATCAGCTTTGTAAAATATTTTGTATAACTTTTTAAACCGAATGTAATCAACGCCAAGCAGAGGAATTTATTAAAAATAGTACGCGAGTGACTACTATAGATTCAGTGATAATTTGTAGATATCAACAGTATAAAATTCAAGGACAATTGTTTATAGTGGTATAGTATAGTCTGTGGTATAGTATCTTAAATTTTTGTTTTAACAGTGATATTACTTGATACAACTACAATGATAACCAAACGAGGATGATTTAAATGATGAAAAGAAATCTTCATTAGAAAAAACACATCCAATTTTGAATATTGAATATCCAGAATACCCGCTTAAAGTAATTAAGTAAGGTTAAATGTTATTTATTTCCAATCTAATATCAATAGAATCTACAATGTCAACCGTAATATTATTACTAGAGATAACGTGAACTGATTTGAAGACTTGGAATATTACACGATACCCCACAATTGTATCGAATTTATTCACCTTCTAATGTCGAAATATCTTTAAATAAGTAATTTTTTGTAAAACGAATTTCAGTTTAATTTAAACATATATTAATTAAAAGTAAACTAAAAGGATAAATCGTCACTATTTCTTTTCTTCTTAAAAATGTCTATGCAAAATATCGATAGTCCTATAAATAATGGAATTATATAATACCTCTGTAAACTTTCTTTGTTTTTAATTAATTAGTTTATGACATAAAGGATATTTTTTGATTGATTAAAGTCTGGATTAATTACATACAACATAGATGTGTGATAATCTATGGCATTTAATAGTTTTTTAATCATAATATTAGTATATATTTCTATTATTTTTATTTATTTATTTATATATATATAAGATAAAATTGTGCTGGTCGAATCAACATTGCAAGAGAATGTCTCCATAATATTAATCTCGACATTAAATCCATGATTTCAAACCCATGCGTCATAACATTGATAATAATATCAAAAATTATGAAAACACAACGAAATTTCAGATTCATCGCTGCAAATGCGTTTTTTTATCATTTGTAATATTCGTTAAAAATAATTGAGAATATGTGGGTATTGCCTGATTGACTGGAAAAATCTACGTTCAAATAACAAACACATTTTTTATTTTATAGTAATCTTATTATTTATTCCTTTGTAAATTGAATTTCTGTTGCGAAAAAATTACTAAACAATAACTGAAGTACAAAATACACAAATAATTAACAGGTACAACATATGATATAATAGAAATTTACAATCCTATAATTTATGTTTTTTATTTATTATTATATTACGTAAACCTTGGCTGGCCAAATTATTAGAGAATCTTACATATATGGAGAAATCCATGAAACTTTTAACCATTGTGAGACTTGATGGTTTAAAACTTTTCTCGCACAATATTTGTTGCGACAATGTAATCAAGTAGTATATATTTTTAATATGATGAACACACGTACAATTCAGCTGTACATTGTGTAAGCAAAGAAAGTTCTAAATTCAGTTTTTCCAGTTTCACTAAACTATCTGAGTACTAATAAACAATTAAATATTGGTGTTTACCTATATAAGTAAAGAAGTGTTAAAATGTCGACAATATTCTCTAAAAAAATAGTTAAAATAACCAGAAAAAATGATTAAATAGGATTTTATTCTTTATTGTGGTTAAAACAACCAGAATTCTCGTTGGTTTAAGCAGAAATATTGATGGTTTAACTAGAGATATTGTTAAAACAATAATTTTTCTAATTAAACTACCAAAAATTGTGGTTATTAAAACCAAAAAAATAATACGGTCGTATTTAATCAGAACATTTTTTTTTGAGTGTTGAGATCGCTTTTATTAAAATGCAACTGGTACTTTAGGAAATATAATTTTTAAGTGTCCATTTATCTAAAATGTCAAAGGTGGTTCTTATTACATGTGAAAACCCATTTAAAATGACGTTAAGTTATAGAGTATATTCCCTGAGGAAAGTTTTTTTACAACATTTTGAATTATAAAATTAAAAGTGTTTTCGTTTTGAAAAATGTCTTTTCTTCCGGCAGACTCATTTAAAGGTATTTAAAAATAAAAATAAAAAACATCTCAGTGTGTACAAAAATAATTTTTTGAAATATTTAAATTCTCGTGGATTTGCTCATATAAAAAATATTATAGTTTTATTACGTGCTTTTTATGTATGACAACATCACATTGCTATAAAAATTGTACCATGTCTTTAGAACAAGTAATTCGTAATCAGATAACAATAAATTACCCTTGACTATCCTGATCATGCTATGATTTGCAGTATTCTTTTTTCGTACTCGAACCATAATACCTATTAATATCTCCATTGATTACATACTTGCGCTCATGATCAGTGACAGTTTAATTTGAAGAACTAGGCCAACAAGTAAACATTTGCATTTTCATTGCTTTGCGTACATAAATGTACAAATTTGTTTCAGTATGCATATCTGGGCATATATCATATAATTTCAATATATATTTAATGTCAAGGCAAAAATAAAAGGAAATATCACGAAAACAAGCATAGATTTTTAATATTTTCGGAATTTTTCAATACCACAATAATTTTACGTAAACGCTGTTCAGAATACTTTTAAGTGTAATACCAAAACAATTAAAAATCAGAAAGATGTGATAGGTTTCTAATTAATAATAATAATAATATCGATGGTTTTTAGAAATGTTTTTGTAAATTCATTGTTTGTTTTTTTCTGAAGTCATATGATAATAATGTTCGAAAATAAATAATAAACTTAAGACGTATTCAATTTTTTGAATGTCATAATCATCGCATTAGTTAAATCGCATGTAAGACATTGCATATCATTAACACAGTAATATTCTAAATGGCAATGCACCTTTTATCTCTGTATCTTTCATAGCCGAAGAAAAATAGAGTAAACTATTTAACTTTGTCGATTCTTATCGTATTAAGAGCAAATGCATTTAAGAATGTTAAAATGTACGCAACGTAAAGTAAACTTGTGCATTCTTTCATTTTTGAGGCTGACAACGTATTATTTCAATAATCATTTTTTCCTATTTATGCTTTGCTACATTTTCTAGGGTGCACCTCAAAAACCCGACAAATCACAAAATTGACATTAAAAAAACAGGCGTTAAAAAGCCAAACATTTAAAAAAACAGACATTCAAAAACAAGATATTTAAAAAAACAGATTTTAAAAACCAGACATTTCAAAAATAGATATTAAAAATCCCGACATTTCAAAACATAGACATTAAATTACTAGATATTTTAAAATATGGACCATCAAAACCAGGGGTGCACCCTCAAAAACCCAATAAATCACAAATCAGACACTCCAAAAACCCAACATCAAAAAGCCATTCATTGAAAAATCAGACATTTAAAAAAATAGAGATTCAAAATATCTCTGTGATTTTGAAATGTCTGTTTTTTTGAAATGTTTGGCTTTTTAGTACCTGTTTTTCTTAAATGTCTTTTTTTTTAATATCTTTTGAAGCATCTGTTTTGTGATTTGTCAGGTTTTCGAGGTACAGCCATTTTCTACCCGTAGATTCATAATTCTTCCGCAATATATTCTTTTGTTACAATATTTACAATATTACGTCGTATGCAGGCTTACATTAATGAGAAAACAGAGTGTGTATTAGTGTTTAAATATAATACATTTACAAAAATCTATGCATTTATATATCCTGATTTTATAAATGTTTTCATATTTATCGAATCCATCAAATGGTCATTTACTTTTGTAAAAATTATTTTTGAACAAAACAATTATGTTTACTTCTTCACAGTATTGTTTATAATGCATATAACATTTATATCAAATGCTTGACATTGACTGAGAACATAAGAAAGCTACTCGAACAAAAACATTTGAAGAAAATGAGCACAAAATTTAACGCAAATCTCGAATAATAATTTTTAATGTCACTGTTTTAGATTATCTGTAATGATGGTATGCCTCAAATATTTGTAATTGTGTATCTCTGACGTATCAAATTAATTCTGAAAGAAAAATACTTTATTTTTAGACCTATTTACAATAAGTGAATGACCTGTATCACAAGAAGTGATACACGCAGTTTAATCAACTCACTTCAATGATATGCACGTGCATATTATGTAAAACTGAATTTCCCGGGAGTCTGATGTAATTGATAGATGTTCATTTTATTGTACAATCATCTTTACAACATAATTGTGGTATACCATATAACTAAGATGAAACAAAAAATAGTTTTTACAACTTCCTATTTTCAAATCTGCTTTCGCAGTTAATGTCTTCTAATGTGATTTACCACTCCTGTTTAACAAAAACTAGACCTATTTTGAAAATTAAAAAGTCTCAAAGATTTCAATTAGAAGTATGAAATCTTGTAAACAAGTATATTGTCTTATATTTATAGTAGGGGAGATACTTGAAGTTGACTTGAACCCCCCCCCCCCCACCCTCCATAATTATTTTTGACCTTCTGACATTGCAAATATCACGACTCCAACTTGTACTAATATCAAACAAATATTTATACACTTTTTTCAATTTTCATAATCCAAACAATATTCCACAAAAAATTGGCTATAATATTCCTGGCCTTGAAAAATGGTGTCAAAAATGCATCAAAATTGATATTTTTGATACTGACAATTTTTAAATGCACTTTACGCACATTTGCATTAAAAAATATTGATCGACGCACGTGTGAAAATGTTTTTCCTATCAATGTGAACTCACATATTCTCAGAACAAACTTTTATACATTTGTATCGAAAACTACTATTCATTTATTGAAAATCATCGGTATTCGTTAATGTACACTTCAGTAATGAAACATTTGCCAGTTGGTTCTTAAAACTGTAACAGCTATCTTAAATTTTTAAATGTTAATGACCCCTAATACTAGAGAAAACTTTGTTGATGATCCACTTTCGAATAAATTTTGATAAAACCAACATATAAGTAAATATTTGTGAATTCAGCACAATAAAATGATACCTTTTGAAATTAATTTTTCATCATTTCTAAATAACAAAAGAATAATCTCTAAATAATACAAATTAATTGATTCTAAACACAGTACTTTTTTAATATTTTTCTTACTTTCAAGAAGTATACTTCACGATATAATGACCTACGGGAGCGTCCACTAATGACGTGTAATGATTAGCGTGTTTTTACAAGGTCTATAGAATACGAAGAAAAGATCATGGAAATTGCAATGAAAAGGTGCAGAAGGTTTGTAATTATGGGGGGGGGGATATGTATCAGGTGATTAATGGACAATTCCTAACATGCTTTAAAATAGTACGTGCATCTTTAGTTGTGTCGACAAAATTTAAATTCTAAAATATACTTAAAAGAACATGCAAAGAATTAACAGTAATACACAGAGAGAAAGAAAGTAGTTAATGGAACCATTTTTTAATAGTAAAACGCTTTAATATAAAGGTAGTTACATTAACTATTTCTATAGTAAATGGTCGCAATTTTATTATTCCATTTACTTTTATTATACATTTACTTCCCGGTACTTAAATCATTCGTACATAACCTCAAATAACAACTATAAGCTTTTACGTTGTTAATTCTGTTTACATACGTTAAAATCGTTCCCACCACTTCTTCATAGTCCCATTAACTTTTTTCTCTCTGTGTATATTTAATATTATAAACACATATATGCAAAATATTCTTGATACACTGTTAACGTGAATGAAGTTTTTGGTAAGTATTTATGCGATACTTGAATGGAAAAAAAGAATAGAGTTTCAGAAATATGTTTCCATTAAACCAAGTTCTAATTTCGCACTTTTATGATTCCAATATTTCTCTTACACCTGGTTATATGACATTAGCATATTTTTTTGCTAGACGACATTATGTTGCGTCAGTTTTCTTTTCATACTTACACAATGTAGAATATGCTGCAAAAAATGTCAGAAAACTACGCAAAGGTCAGAATTTATTTCGTTATAAATCATTAATAAATAAGTAAATGCGGATATCACTATGTGTGTAGGGTCATATCTGCTCTTTAATATTGTTTGTTAGTTTCTTAATCAATTTTTGGCCGATACATGGCAATATTATATTAAACTCTTAGATATTGTATTGTTTTCATTTAAAACTATAGGAACTCATTAACTTCCTGACAAAAAAAAATGTGGCTTTGAAATATAAATGATTAAATATATATAATCCTGTGTGCTCATTTCAAAGTTTTCGGACATACCATTTTAAATTTGGTTTTGAAATGTACTTCAGTATATTTTGTTTTAAAATAAAATGAAGAGTTTCTGTAGTACTTTGGGAACGTTCACCATTATTTTGTAGAATACAAATATTTTGCGGCAATAAAAATATGGTATAAGTAAATCTGACAGGTAAATACTAAACACCTTTTTTCCTTGAAGTTTTTCTTTATTCATAACATTTTATATAGGAAGTCGCGTGGAGATTAAAGTATAGTGAAATATGCTGTTGTTTATAAGGAAAATGCATTCTGAAATTAACTCTGCTTTTTCTTCCTTCTCTTTCGAAATAGAGCTTATTAAAAAAGGCGATGACGTTAAAGGAGATACGATTATAGATAAGTTTTTAAAAGGTTTGTAATAAAAAATCGCTGAAAACTTGACAAACAATCTTAATTTTATAAAAACATTGTTTTCGAGTTGTAACACGTAATATCAACCAGTAAAAATATATTTGGGATGAGTACGAGATATCATAAAATACTCTTTTTGAAAATGAGTATGTACGGCCGGGTACCATGATTCTATAGTTTTTGAAAGATTTTTCGTCTTTTATTTTATCATACAGATTTTATATAAAAAAAAGGATAGATGATTTGTCAAATTGATTTTTCGCTTTATGGGTGGTGAGCAAAATCTTGGCCATCCTTCATCGAAAGTTGGCTAATTTGTATGTAATTGACCATTTCAGTTTAATATAGGAACTTTGGAGCTTAGAATTTCGACATTCGCGTCCAGAAAAACTATTCAAAACCCATGAAAGTGAAACCAATGTCAGAATTGGAAAGGGATTAATAACAATTTCAGTTTACAAAAAAAAACAGTCAGAATATTTTTCAGATGTATTTTAAACAAACTTTATTGAAATAACCTAAGAGAATATATACTTTAATAATAAAAATAATGATGCTAAAAATGACTGATCAAGTTTGAGAAAATACGCATCACAACCGACAAATGAATTGATAATCGATTTTTATTTAATTATGATCGCTTGTTTATCCAGCCATACTAATTACAAACATATGAAAGGTAGTTAAAAGGTAAAACAAAATATTTACAAATTCGGCAAATACTTAAACCCTCTTCTATGGTTCTTCCAAATTCAACAGGTCTTTTATTGTTTTAATTTTACAATAAATCAATTTCTGGTTCCGAAAAAAGACGTGATAAATCTTGCGACTGCTGGATCGGTTAGAGAAAAGTTGTAAAAAGAATTACTTTTTTAGTTAGGCAAACCTGCGTCTATATACGCAGTAAAATTGACGCAATTTTTTAAAACAAACACAAATTAACTTCTACATTTGTTTTCAGATAACAACTTTTTTAGTTTTACATCCACTAGGGTGATAACTAAAAGTGATAACATTCACTTAAGGACATATACTGAAATATACATTGTAGTTAAAAACTACTCAATTTTGTTAAAACCAATTATAAAACACATTTAATTACAAACTGTAAACTTAAAATAAAATTATAAATTGTTTACTTTTCTGGAATACCTGATTGTTTAATGATTAGAGTTCATGTAATGCTTTAAGTATTCATATAAGGATTGAAAAATACATACGAAGTATTTAATATTACATGAAAATACAAATGAAAGCGCGTTGTGACTCTTATTAAAGGTATGTGAAATTTCTAAAAATCTAATTTCTACTCTTAATAATGAAAACTGGACCCAAATATGACCGTAATATGCTAAATTCGAGGATATAACATTCCGAGGGTTTAATTTCTCATAAAAAAATATAATTTCTCGAACTATAACATAATTTGTAATAATTATGGAAAAGCCTGAAATTTATCTGATTTTAGTAATATTTGCTAGATAATATTTTTATCAATTCAAATGTCATTAAATATACGCTGCATATTAATAATTAGGCAATGATTACTGGTGACAAGTTTTCTTATCGTTCAAAGTGTTTAAAGTAGTACGAAACCGGGTAGCACTTTTAAATAGATATCGACGTGTTTATTTTGGAACAACAAAACATTTGGTGCACTACAGAGATTGACACAGATTGATGCTCTTTTAATTGTTGGCATAATCGGTTGTAAACAGCAAAATATCGCGCGTGTACTTACTGAACATCGATCAACTTGCTGAATTTAAGTATAAACTCAAGATTCTACGAACGAAGTGGCGACTCGATCGATTATTATCAGTAGCTTGTTTTCGTACATTGTGGTACATTTTATCGTAAATTAGTGGAAATTTTCATAAAAACCCTCATCTGATTTCAATCATTTACTTCGCGAGTTTGCGACTTATCGTATTTATATCGAGATTAATCGAAGAGAGTAGCATAATATCAGTTTCTAAATCCACAATATAAAAAACTCGTTCGAAATACATTTTATTTCTTATGTTACAGTTCGAAAATTGAACTCGTGAAGATGGCGCAGAACGGGGTAGACAAGGAATTAATGAACGGGCACCACAATGGGGAGACACTGGTCAACGGATTTTCCAAGCCAACCAAAGTCTGCAATACTTTAGTCTTCTACTTAAACGGACAATTGGTGAGATATGTATTATCGCCGTTGTATAATTTGAAATCTTTTATTGCATGATGGTATCTTAATTGATCATTTACAAAAGTATTTTATAACACTTTTACAAATCTATTTTACACATTTGCAAACAACCTTTACATACTGTATTTATAAGTAACGTGGAAATTAGTTTTTCTGCAAAAAATGATTTATAAAAGATTCTATGAACGAAAAAAAGGGTATTAGCACTATTACTTCAATAATTATGACAGCTGTCAATATTCTAACAGGCGAGAGTCAATACGATCAAATATTGACTTTTCAATTAATTTAAAAATATCAGCATACCTTTTGTCTACAGATTTTTAATCTCTTGGTATTTTTCAGATTAAAGATGATGCCGTTAATCCAGAATGGACATTGCTCCACTACCTTCGCAATAAGTGTATCCTTTCAAAAATACTACATAACTTCAACAAAATGCAATTACAGTGGTTATTACAAGCACCTATAAAATCAATTTTCCTAATGATATTGTATAACTTTCAGTTAAAGATTAGATACCAGAAAATATTATACTTTTTACATTTCCGTTCACTATTCGTCTCAATTTTGTATTAAAATTATGACGATATATTGCATACAAATGAGTGCTTTACAGCCAATCTAAAAATTGTAGAGAAAATGTGTAAATTCCTAAAATACACAGATTAAATATTCTTAAAATTTAAATACAGAAATGATGTACTTTTTTTATGAGCAAATCACGATATTTCTGTGATGCATTCGACTGGCAATCGAAAAGTCCATCACGGAAAAAAATAAGTATACATGGGTGGAATAACTACTTAAGTAGTAAGATGTGGGACACCCAATTTCTTTTCATTGACACTACTACTTAAAATCTAGTTTTACTATTTAAATAGCAATACCAACTACAAAAAGTTACTTATTGCCGAATCTTACTACTTAAATAGTAGCCGTAATTACTTCCTTTTTTCCGTGAGTTCAAATCCCGGCGCATCGAATCTTTTTACTTTGGTCCTCTTTTTCGTCGAAAAATTTTAGAACAACCCAACCTTTCCATCGTTACCATCATAAATAAATGTTTTTGTAGCAAAATTTGCATTAATTTCTATTAGAATAGGCGAGTTTCTACCATCGGAAAAAAAATTAGCTAGAAAAGTATGTATCTCAAAAACATCGTGATTTGTTCGTCAAAGACGTACATCATTTCCTTAATTATGGGTTCATAATTACGAGCATAAAAATATATTTATTGGACTTAAAATTTCAAATTACACTAAATCGGACTTATTTTTAACCAATAAATATGGTGCATGATGAGTGTTTCCTTAACTGCATTTAACTAGTGCTATTATATGGTACAAAACTTGGTTGTGCCGAAGGAGGTTGCGGAGCTTGCACGGTTATGATTTCAAGGTTCGATAGAAAAACGAACAAGATTGTGTAAGTAAACATCATTTATGAATTCGACATTTCAATCTATAAATGAGGCAACTAAGGAACTAGTTACGCTAAATTGAATAGTTTTGTGCAGCAATTAATTGGTCCGTAACCAAATTATATCTCAGTGACAGCGTGTACTTAGCTGTCCTAACCAATTTTTAGTTTGAATCTGAGTGCACTAAGCTGGTGGGTGCTTCAACCAATCCTTTCTTTCCGTGTAGTTGGTGCAACCAAAAGCTTAGTGCTTTCTCATGCACACGAAACATTGAGCCGAAATAGTTACACTAATCAATCTATTAGTTAATAACCAAATTTTTGTAGCGATTAATTAATAACCAACTTATTTCTTAGTCATCTGTTTACTTGGTTGCCTTAATCACTTGCCATAATGTAATCAAAATAATTTATTAGGGTTTCCAAACAACTAAATGTCTGCCACAAGCAACAAATATATTCAACCAATTCATAATTGGTTTTCCTAGCCAACTCGTTTTTTTCCATGCACTTCATCAATTCCAACCTGGTACCCATTTCAAATACTATGCCTGCAGCATCTCTATTTGTTTCTCCACTTTGTAATATAATATTCCTCGCTCTATGATGTCACACAGTTTTATCCTGTTTTTTACTGTAGTGTTAAAGATTTATTCATGTAATGAAATAGGATCACCATAGTAAAAAATCTCATCAAAATGGCAACTCTATCTGTTACCTATAAATTCAATTTCAACTCATTGCAATCCTCTTTCTCTGTACTCTATTCTTTGTATGCTCTCATCTATTCTTTGCCATGATGTTTCCTAAATATTTTTGGACTTCTAACGATCCTTGTACTCCTTACCATCAAAATGTTATTTTTCCCCATTCTCCATTGTATAGTCTTAGAATTTAGTCAGTTCTTATTTCGAATTTCTTGATGTTCTTTTGTTCATCTCTCTTGATATTCCGCTATCAAACAATATCTTCTTTAACTCTCCCTGACACTTCGTATCTTCTTTCTTATCATGTAAGTAATATGTCGTGCTTAAGGAACAACCCTTACCTTAATCCTGAATTTCCGCATGCTTTATGTTAGCCACAAAATTGACAACGTAATATGTAATAAGTATTCTTTAATTGTTTAGTATATTAGATTATATTTCTGCATACAATCTATAAACTATATAGGTATATTTATAAAGAAAACTGAAACCAAAGATTTGTAAACATTACTATTAATTTTTTACAATAAAATATAGATAGTTATATATTCTTTATAGTAACAATAAAACTTATCAAACAAATGAATAATATTTTTGAAAGACACTTTTTAGAAAATTGATTGAATTTAAATTCAAACTGTTAATAAATTAATCAGCGTCATAAATTCGAAAAATTATAGGATATTCAATTACCCTACATAATCTTATAAAGTATTATTTTTACAGGCACGTGGCAGCAAATGCATGCTTAACACCAGTTTGCGCGATGCACGGATTAGCTGTTACCACAGTTGAAGGTATCGGAAGTATAAGAACGAAACTTCATCCGGTTCAAGAACGAATTGCTAAAGCACATGGCTCACAATGCGGATTTTGCACTCCTGGTATTGTAATGTCGATGTATGCTTTATTACGATCAAAGCCTACACCGACAATGACGGATTTGGAAATTGCATTTCAAGGTAAAATTTTCTGTTAATGTAGTTAAAGTTTTTTAAATAATTTACTTATATATTTCTTAAAACGGTGCAGGTCATGTGATATTATTCATTTTGTTTAAATTAACTTTTACAAATATAAGAAAATATTAACATGAATTTAAAATAGGATTTTTCATCGCAGAAAATGCCTTTCAGGCAATCTATGTAGATGTACCGGATACCGACCGATCATCGAAGGGTTTAAAACTTTTACCGAGGAGTGGGAAAAATCGCAAAGAATGTCTACAATATCCAATGGAAATGGATGTGCAGAAGACAGAGTATGCGGCATGGGGGATGCTTGTTGTAAGAATAAAATTTTCACGTCAGAACCCACGGAAGTTTTCAATTCGAAAGAATTCAGACCATATGATCCAACACAAGAATGCATATTTCCACCAAAATTACAGGTAGATCTTTGTTCATGAAAATGAAAACCAACAGGACATGCATTTGAAAATATTAAAAATGAATCATTTCGCAGTTGTCGGCAGAATGGGATGAAGAATACTTGATAATCGAAGGAAAAGACGTAACTTGGTATAGACCTACCAAACTGAAGGATATTCTTATACTGAAACAGAAACATCCGAACGCAAA
The DNA here is from genome assembly GCA_030407085.1 of Trichopria drosophilae. Lineage (NCBI taxonomy): Eukaryota > Metazoa > Arthropoda > Insecta > Hymenoptera > Diapriidae > Trichopria > Trichopria drosophilae. Next base: position 164,024,795 of record CM059582.1, on the reverse strand, counting down.
AATAATCGTCGGCAATACTGAAGTTGGTATGTTTTAAATTTTCGATATATATCCATGGGTCTTTTATAAATTGAAATTAGAAAGACGTACATGCATTGTCGTAAATTATAATAGGTGTCGAGGTGAAGTTCAAACACTTCCTCTACCCCGTACTTATACAACCCTCACAAGTCAAGGAGATGCGTGACGTAACCGAACTAAGTGGTGCAATGAGAATCGGTGCTAGCGTGACGTTGATGGAGATGGAAGAGGTATTACTGCAGCAAATTAAGACGAAGCCAGGTACTTGAAAACTTCACGAAACTTGTCTGCGTAAACTTCATCAAATTTAAATTTCGTTTAATAATTTTAGAACACAAAACAAGAATTTTTAAGGCAATAGTGGAGATGCTACATTGGTTTGCAGGCAAACAAATTCGAAATGTCGCGGTAAGATAATGAAAGGACATATTTCACCTTTTTTCTTAAAAATGAAAAATTAAGTTGTTACAAAAGATTTGAAGAACATAAGACGGGATTGCAGAGAAATACTTGAAAATATTGCCTAACCATTATACTATTGTAAACAATTGCATGTTTAATTTATATTGAAAGTATGTTTGGCTTAGGCCGTCGGAGGAAATATTATGACAGGATCCCCTATCTCCGATTTGAACCCAGTTTTCATGGCTGCAGGTATATCTCTCAACCTTTGCAGTTTAAATAACGGTTACAGAAAGGTTCCAATGGACCATACTTTCTTCACTGGATATAGACGTAATGTAGTCACTCCAGATGAGATTTTAGTATCGATTGAAATTCCTTTCTCACTTCAAGTAAGTTAACACTTATATAACAATTTAACTAAAGATCTTAAGTTTTTTATTCTACTGATTACACAATTTATTCAATTTAGGATCAATATTTCATAGCTTACAAACAAGCAAAAAGGCGAGACGATGATATTGCCATCGTAAATTTAGCACTTAACGTTTTCTTTGAACCGGAAACCGATATCGTCCAAAATGCAAAAATGGCGTTTGGTGGAATGGCTCCAACTACAAAATTAGCCCTTAAGACTTGTGAAGCTATGATTGGAAAGTAAGTAAGAATTATCATTAAAATGTAATCAATGAAAGTGGTTTTGATTGCTTTTAACAGGAAATGGACAACGAATCTTGTTGAAACTGTCAACGATGTATTGTTGAATGAGTTACCATTAAGCGGAGATGCACCTGGAGGCATGATCTTGTATCGTCGTTCATTGACATTCAGGTAAGTGTTGTTATAAACATCTAGTTTATCTCTAAATATTCTGCAAAAATAAGTAAGTGAACATTTTTCTTTTAGCTTATTCTTCAAAGGTTTCGTACATATATCAAAACGATTGAGCATGCGGATAGAAAACGTAGAACCGATACCATCTGACTTACAAACTGCATCTGATGGTTTTCATTATAAAGAACCAAAAAGTTCCCAATATTACCAAATGGTATGAATGTTAAATTATTACCAAGGAATTTCAGTTACTTGTACATTTTAATAAAGAAATTTTAAAATGTCTTTAGGTACCAAAAGATCAACGTTCAACAGATTTAATAGGACGGACAATAGTTCATACAAGCGCGTTCAAACAAGTGACGGGCGAAGCTGTTTATTGCGATGACTTACCACGAATCGTGAATGAACTTTATTTAGCATTCGTGCTATCAACAAAGGCATACGCGAATATAATAAAAATTGATGCATCTGAAGCTTTAGCTATGGAAGGAGTTGTCGCCTATTACGACGCTAAGGACATTCCAGATAAACAAAGATATATTGGACCAGTATGGCATGATGAGGAAGTCTTCATTTCTAAAACGGTATTATATTCTTGGTATTTTAAAGTTAAAATAATTGTTATTAGTATGCGACATTCTTAAAACAACTCTAATAATGTATTAGGTTACTAGCCAAGGACAGGCTATCGCTGCTGTAGTCGCCGTAGATCAAGCAACGGCTCAAAAAGCAGCCAGAATGGTAAAAGTGGAATACGAGGAACTGCAACCTATTATAGTTTCTATCGAGGTATTAATGAAAATACATATATTTATTGAAATACAACGACATGTTTTAAAATAACGGATTTTTCACGTAGGATGCCATCAAACATAACTCCTTCTTCGAAGGTGGCGACGTAGCTATAGACAAAGGAGACGCAGAAACAGCATTTGCTAAAAGTGATCATATTTTGGAAGGCGAAGCCCGAATCGGAGGCCAAGAACATTTTTATTTGGAAACACACGCAGCATTTTGTATACCAAAAGAAGAAGACGAGTTGGAAGTACATGCCTCCACTCAACACCCATCAGAAATTCAGAAACTTATAGCTCATGTTTTGCATATACACAGCAATAGAATAAACGTTCGAGTAAAACGTTTGGGAGGTGGTTTCGGTGGAAAAGAATCGCGAGGAATGTCAGTTGCTATACCAGTTGCCTTGGCAGCGCACAGGTAAGTAATTGTGTTGATTCCATTGTTGCATTACTTAGTAGGTTTATTGTATACCTTTAATATTACTGGACATTTTGAAATAGATTAAGGAGACCAGTGAGGTGCATGCTGGACAGAGATGAAGACATGATGATGAGCGGCACGAGACACCCGTTCATGTTTAAATACAAAGTTGGCTTTTCAAATGAAGGGTTAATCAACGTAGTTGACATCCATATATATTGCAATGCGGGTTATTCTCGAGATCTGTCACGTTCTGTAAGAATAAAAAGCACAAAAATAGCATTTCAGCATAAACTTAACTTTCATTGCAATCGCTTGTTTTCAGGTGTTAGAACGTGCAGTATTCCATTTTGAAAATTCGTATAAAATACCTGTTTCAAGAGTGAGAGGGTCTGTTTGTCAAACTAATTTACCATCCAATACTGCTTTCCGTGGTTTTGGAGGTCCCCAGGGAATGTTTGCTGCGGAAACGATGATTAGGCATATCGCCGATTACCTGGGTCGTGATGTTGTACAGGTACTTTTTAGTCCCCAGCTATGGGACTCGAATTATTTCTGCAATTTTCTAGTATGTTGAGTAAAAATGCTGGAAGTCTTTGCACAGTCCTATTTTGCAGATTCTGCCATGACTAGTGCAAAGATCAGATGAAATATGGTTTCGCAATTTATCAAAACTATTATTTTCTGTTATTCAGCTGTCTAAGATGAATTTGTACTCGGAAAATGACATAACCCACTACAATCAAAAGCTAACAAATTGCACTATAAGGCGTTGTTGGGATGAATGTATAAAGTCTGCAAATTACAAGGAGAGATTAATAGCAATCAAACAATACAATAAGCAAGTACAATGACAACAAAATTATTGAAATCAAATAAATCATAGAGTATAAGTTATTAAAATAATTTCCATTTTAGGGAAAACCGGTATAAAAAGAAGGGATTGGCAGTGGTACCTACGAAGTTCGGTATTGCTTTCACAGCTTTGTTTCTCAATCAAGCAGGTGCTTTGATTCAGATTTACTCGGATGGTTCTGTACTCGTGACTCACGGTGGCATTGAAATGGGACAAGGCTTGCATACAAAGATGATACAGGTAGAATAGAATTTGTAACATTAACAATGATTAATTAACGGTTAACCAAAAGTTGAAAGCAATGTTTGAAAGAATTAGTGATTTTTTAAGGAGATTAATTGATACAGAGAAATCACTAAAATTATAAATTACTGTGCAGGTTGTCAGCAGAATGTTTAAAGTCCATCCCGACAAAATACACATTTCAGAAACAGCAACAGATAAGGTTCCAAATACTTCGGCAACTGCTGCTAGCGCTGGATCAGATCTAAACGGAATGGCTGTCTTGGTAATAGTTATATTCGATAACGTTTTATTAACATTAATAGAGTATATTACATTTTTCTACGCTTTTACTTAAAGTATAACAATTTTGTTTGGTATATCTAATTGCTATTCAGCTATATTTAGGTCTCGTTAATTGAAAGTGATTAATGTAAAATATTGTGTTACACTTGCAGAATGCTTGTGACAAAATCATGAAAAGACTTAAATATATAATTGAGGCTTATCCGAACGAACCTTGGGAAGGCTGGATTACAAGAGCCTATTTTGACAGAATCAGCTTGTCGGCTACAGGATTTTACCAAACACCTGATATTGGGTATTCTTTTGAAACGAATTCTGGAGAACCATTTAATTACTTTACTTATGGAGTCGCATGTAGCGAAATTGAAATTGACTGTTTAACAGGAGATCATCAAGTAAGCTTATTATTTAATTTTTATTTTATGATTAATAAATCAAAATTAATTGTAGAAATTGTAAACTAATATTTTCTTCTGACGTGATGAATTTAATGTTCCAAAAAGTGCTCATTTAGAGTCAAATTATTTTACAGTGTTAATTTACATATTGAAATGTCAAAGTACATTAAACATATTTACAATTATAGACTAATGTATTTGAATACAGCTAATTTTGAATACGTAATAAGCATAAAAAAACTGTAGGTTAAAATCTACAGAATTAGAAATGTGGGTAATCACATGATGTTCATACATCAGTAGTCATAAATAAACATTTATTTTCGACACAGTTATTCCATTAGTTCATAGACAATTGCATTTCATTTTCTTCTATTATTGTTGGATTTTTCTTTTAAATTATGAAAATTTAAATTTTAAATATTAATTATGATTCCTGGATCTTTTTAAATCACGCACTCTCTGATTTCTTGGATGGTTATAATTGCAATTAATTAAAAAGATACATATAGAGTTATATAATTATATATTTTAACTTTCTATATATATTGAAGTGAAATATTCGTTTTGGAGTTAAAGGGGAAAATAGAATATTACTAACATTATTTGTCCCTTATTTTACTTCTTAGTTTTCATTTAAATTAAATTTTTTTTTAATTTGATCAACTTTATTCTTCTTCTTACTTTGTGCTACATTTCCATACTTTATGATATTAATATTTTTAATGTTACTGTCATATTTTCGATCAATTAGATTATTATTATGTTTTTTAGGTTGTCTTAAAGAAACATAATCCCAAGCACTATTTTGATATAAAACAATGCATAAATGTTTCAGGTGCTGAGAACGGACATAGTCATGGATTTGGGCAACAGTTTGAATCCTGCTATTGATATTGGTCAAGTTGAAGGAGGCTTCATTCAAGGCTATGGACTTTTTACTCTAGAGGAACTGATATACTCTCCGACAGGTACCTTATACAGTCGAGGTCCAGGTGCTTACAAAATACCCGGATTTGCAGACATTCCGCAAACATTTAACGTATCTCTTCTGGATAGCGCTGCGAATCCAAGAGCCGTTTTCTCATCTAAGGTACTTTCTATTATACAATAATGATAAATTACAATTATAACTGCCCATATTTATTTGATAGTATCAAGCCAACTGCAGCCAGTTGACATTGAATGTTTGAAAAAATTTGAAAGTTATTTCATATAATACTGACCAATATGTCCGATGCTACTGCACGAAAAAAAAAGACTACGTCGGACAACCAACCACGTAGTGATCTCAGTTCCAGATGAAAAATTGATTGGTATAGCCGTTTAAATGGTTTCAATCAGAAATGAATTCGCTACTTATCAATAAATTGAATAAAAAAACTAATCAATTGCTTAGGGGAATTATTTTCTTAATTGTCGCAACCAATCCTTTTTACCGGGTAGAAATTTTTATTTGAAAAACAACCGCACTGTCTGTATTAACATAGCGATGCTCAGAAATTTATTTTTTAAGGCGCGGTATTGACAAGTAATTTATTTCATTTATAGTAAAACAGACAGTAAAATTAGTTTTAATTTGGTTTCCATTTTGTAATAAAATAACAACCTATTAATTAATGTACAGAATGTAAACGTGAGCTTAGTTAGAACGTAATCTTTTTTATGGTAATGGATAATCGTACCTTGCATTCTTCCAACCTCTCACACATGACAATATAATAAATTTAAATTCAATGAGAAAAATGAAAAAGTGAAAAATATATATATGCGTAAAAGATATTATTTTTATTTGTTTTCGTTTTACTCTACTTTTTTATTCCAATATTCAATTTTTTCTATTAGTGCTTCGTAGAGAAGCTAGACTTTTCTTCCTTATTTCCCAATTTCAGTCGTTTCCATGGAAATACAATATTAAGCAAAATTAATATTGCCGCTTAGCTTAGTTTGAAAAGTCCTTTACTCGATTTTTTTCTAAAATTCCTCATAGACCTCAATGTCTCCAAAGCTTCCAAACAGCCATTGCCATTTTGGGGGTGCGAGTCGAAAAACCGACAAATCAAAAAGCCGACAAGTCGAAAAACCGACAGTCGTCACGCTGACAGTCAAAATATCGACACTTCAAAAAATGACTGTCCACTTGCCGATATGTCTATTTGTTATGTGTCGGCTTATTGACTGTCGGCTTTTCGACTGTCGGTTCTACGACTGTCGGTTTTTAAGATGTCGGCTTTTTGATTTGTCGGTTTTTTAACCCACACCCCATTTTGGTCTTTTGAAAATAAAAAAAAATGTAAAAGTTATCAAATCGTTTCTTACATCAATCCCGCATTACATTACATATGTAATAAATCTTTTAAAATACAACACATAGTATAATAAGCAACGATTGTTTACAGGCTGTCGGCGAACCACCCTTATTTTTGGCATCTTCCGTGTTTTTCGCTATAAAAGAGGCGATCAAAGATGCACGAAAACACGCAAATCTGACCGAATACTTTAGGTTTGATGCTCCAGCAACATCAGCTCGTATTCGCATGGCATGCGTTGATGATGTCACTAAAAAGGTATATTTTCAATATCTTAATAATGGACAATCATTTTATAATGCTCTTATTCTGACGTTCATATTCAACTGTTTTAGGTTGGAGACGGAGACGGTAAAAGAGCTTGGAATATCGCACCATAATATGACACTACTATTGATACGCCGTAATTTTAACAACATTACGCCATTGTCTTTTTTACGTGCATTGACATTATTTCAATTAGTTAAATTGTAGACAATACATTTTATATTGGAAAGTAATGTAATTAATATTTATGACCAATACGGTTGTCTTGTAAATTTATGTATATTATGAAGTACATTTATACATATATGTTATTGTAAAACATGAAAATTAATCTTTTCATTTTGCACCCGAAATATACTCTCCTCCTATTCCGAAGAAATAACGAAAGCAGTCCTGAGTCAAAGAATTCGTCTTGGTACTGATCGGGACGTTTGCAGTGTAAAGTAGTGGGTACAATTCGGTGTTTTGGACGGTTGTGAAACATTTTAGAGACACTGACAGGATACTGATCATGCTATCGATATTGTCAAAAAGTTTGTTAATCATCGATACCCTATCTACTACTTTATCCCATAAACGTCCCGATTGGTTCCAATGGAAGGCTGTTAATTAGATTAAGTCTGTAAGATTTTCGAAAGATCTTTACAAGACCGATTTTTTTTAAATGATTAGATTGAAAATTATTTAAGACCTTTTTAATAAACACGGTTATTTAAGTGCAAAATTGTCTGGTAAAGTAATTTAAGACGCAAGGGCGTATTTTATTGTTTTTTCAAGTGTTGTTTGTACATATTGTATATGTTTTTTGGTCATTTCGCGGACGGTCCGCAAAAAGGAAAGATGTTTTCCGGTCATTTTGCAGACATTATTTTTACACCGATTAGGCATTTCGCAGACTCAATGTAAATAACAGTGGGAGTCATTCAGGCAGGTTTTAGGCATATTCTGAGTCACGCAGACAGGTTTTATGCAAGGTTCTGTGGGTGTAGGTTAGGATAGTATTAGGGGAGGGGATCCGGGGGAGCGCGCGCATCCACCCCGAGTAGTGGGGCTAGGAGTGTTCTGCCGCCCCCACCCTACCTCCCATCGATTATAGCATGATGGAAAAATTGCGCAAGTGGGCCGTCAGAAGGTCAGGAGTGAAAGGAGGTTATTATAAACAATTTCATGTATTGTTATTACAAATTTCGAAAGCTGTGAAGGTCGAAAAACATAGGTCATTTAATGCATTACATTGTCTAATCAAAAGAGAAGGTAAAGGTCAACCAATATTTATTATTTCATTAGATATTGTTATTAATAAAATGTTTTTACATTATCATTGAAAACGACATCGTTCTAATGCGTGATCTTACAAAATTCAATCAGAGAGATTGAAAAGTGTTGGTCGTTACACATTAGTATTACCATGTGTCGAAAAACAAATTTCAAAAGTCGCCTTCATTAAAAGTCAGATATTGATATATTATAGTCGCTTCCCCGTGTTTATGTGGAAATACATCGATTTGTTTTCCCGAAAATTATGAAATTGTATACAGGTCCAGACGCGTTCACAAGGTCATTGCACAAGTTCTTCAAAACATGTCCTCTTTCCCAAATTTAGTCAATCCGTGACGTAATAGAAAGAACGTAGCCTAACTCAATCATTCCAATGTAGTATTGCCATATGTGGACTGTCGAAAAACAAATTTTAAAAGTCGCCTTCATTAAAGGTCATATATTGCATCATTATATTCGCTTCTCTGTGATTATGTGAAAATACACCGTAAGCTAGGAACCGTATTGAGAGTGAATGTAAAATGACCTTTTCATCGTGCGTCCTACTACCAACTCTCTCGCATACTCTGTGTTAGATCCATTAAATTTAGAAGTATACTGTTTTCACGGTCGTCGATTATGCGTCGATCAATTATTCACCGTACATTTGTTTTCCCGAAACTTTCGAAAATGTATACAGGTCCAGACACGTTTAAAAGATCATTGCACAATTTCTTCAAAACATTATCTGTTTACCAAATTTAGGCAATCCGTGACGTAATAGAAAGGAGGCATTCTAATTCAAATATTCCAATGTCATAATTTCTATGATCTCTCTCACTCTCGCATACTCTTTGTTACATCCATTATCATTAGCAGTATACCGTTTTCACGGTCGTCGATTATGCGTCGATCACTTATTCACCGTACATTTGTTTTCCCGAAACTTTCGAAAATGTATACAGGTCCAGACGCGTTTAAAAGGTCATTGCACAATTTCATCAAAACGTTATCGCTTGACCAAATTTCGGTAATCCGTGACGTAACAAAAAGGAAGCAGTCTAATTCAAATATTTCAATGTCATAATTTCTATGATCTCTCTCGCTCTCGCATACTCTTTGTTACAGCCATTAACATTAGCAGTATACCGTTTTCACGGTCCTCGATTATCCGTCGATCACTTATTCACTGTACATTTGTTTTCCCGAAACTCTCGAAATTATATACAAGTCCAGATATCGTTTCAAAGGAATGTCGCGTTTCTGTGTCTATGTTTGACAGTACGTAAGCACCTCTATTTCAAATATTGTATTTCTACATCAATATGGTAGATGTCAAGAAGATTTTGTCGTCATGGGAAGAGGCCTTGAAGAAGACGCTACTGAGGATCATTTTTCCAACTTCATTCGAGAATCCATCGCAAAGATTGACAAAATCAATTCATTCTCAAGGGTCAATCCTCACATTCCCAATGGGATGAAGATATCGTTGGGGACACGTATTCATTGCATCACGGTACAGAGGGTTACAGCTGCTGTCATATTAATTAGCGTATCTTAATGATCTTCAATAGAGACAAAACTGTCGAGTCCCTTCACCCAAAACTGCTAAGACCATTTTGAAATTAATATAGAAAAGCCGCTAAGCAAGTCTGAACGCGTTCAAAAGACCTGGCGCCCACCCCCCCCCCCCCCCGAATATTGTTATAAAAATGTCCTGCCTTTACATGGTCATTGCAAACGGTCTCTTTCTAATGCGTGATCTTAAGAAATTAGATCATAAATATTGAAAAATACTAGCTGTTACATATTCGTATTGTCATGTGAGGAATGTCAAAAAAAAAAAATGCAAAAGTCGCCTTCATTAAAGGTCAGCTATTGCTACATAATAGTCGCTTCTCGATGCCTATGTGGAAATACATCGTAGGCTAGGAACCGTATTTTGAAAGTGAAGGTAAAATTGTAATAATGACCTTTTCCTCCTGCGTTCTACTACCATCTCTCTCGCTCTCGCGTACTCTTTGTTAGATCCATTAACTTTAGCATTATACCAGTTTCACGGTCATCGTCACTGCCGATTACACGCGGATCATTTTCACAACATATTTTTCTATGTATACAGGTTCAGACGCGTTTAAAGTCATTGGGCAATTTCATCAAAACATATACTAAGTGACACATTTTCTCTTTCCCAAATTTAGGCAACCTCCGCCATAATAGAAAGGAAATGTCCTCAGTTCCGTATTTTATCTGTAGGAATGACCTAGCGGATCACCCGTAGGCCAACACACCCCTTCGTTAACAAAGGTAGCATTAATAAATAAATGAATAATTTACAATTATAATATTCAAATAGTAATAAATCTCACATAATCCGAATAGCGTGTATTAAAATGTATAATATAGAACTGATGGAAGAAGCTAGCAGTAATTAGAAAGAGAGAGGATGACACGCTTATTCCTTATGCATTTATCTATTCACGGTATTTACGTGTTTTCATGACGTTTGAACCATAGCTATACGAGTTTGGACACGTGGGTAATGTAATTAATCAGGTTCCTGACCATTTTTTGATATGTGTACAATTTACATCTTAAATATCGCCATGCAGGTTTCGACCTGTTAATTATCCGTAGACTTTACTATACGGTAACAATGAATCTGACTTCCCATAAGTGACGAATACATACGAGTATCGACTTGCTTTTAATGTAATTAATTAACCTTTATTTAATATATAAGCGTGTAAAATTCAACAGTTTCTTTCTATCTTTACGCACAGTTGTGTTTATTTTAAGTAAAAAGTTAAAGGAAGTTACAGCGCTGCCATCTTTTGGTATGTTTAAAGAGATTGCAGAATCTGTGTATCGCAGAATTAAATATGCGGGTGCATCTGAAATGCATGGTTTTATCGTAGGCTACGATGATACACTTGCTGATATAAATGGTTATAAAGCGATTACAATTGAATACGAGGTTCTTGAAAATTGGCTCTGGTTGACAATTAACCTTATAATCGCCATGCAAAAGAATATGAAAGTGAAATTGTTAAATATTACCGCGCATCTACTGCAAATCTCGGTCAGCATCTAAAATTATCTGCAACCTATGTCTTTTATTTGTCTGCACCTTTTATGTATATCCTTTGAGCACATGTAACGATATACTCCAACGTTTCGTTGATGGGATATCGCCCGATTCCCATCGTAAACTATGATAATTGTGCATTAACCAATTGTTTTACGTTCAAAACGTACTTTACAACATAACTGTCGGAAATATCCATAATACACATTTTCTTCGGTATAAACCAACTACCAGGTCAGGGGAATCCTTGCACGTCAGTAATATATTACATTTCTATTACCTAATACTGATTTGCTTGTCACCTTCATTAATTGACACATCATTCTCTCTCTCTCTCTCTCTCTCTCTCTCTCTCTCTCTCTCTCTCTCTCTCTCTCTCTCTGTCACACACTCTTTGCCACTTCCTAGCGTCTTCTTCAAGGCAGCGCGGCCAAACTGACCAACATTTCCGATCCCACTCAAGGCGCGTTTCTTCTCCCACCGCTTTCCGCCGCGTCACGCGAGACTCCGCCTCTCGAGGAATCAGGCGCGAGCAGGAATACCGCGAAAGTTGACTGTCGGCGCGCTGCTACGCGGAACTCGCTTCGTTTCAATTATATGCACGCAGTGGATTTGGATGCTTGGATCTTCTCAATGTACTTTATTCAATATTTCGCTTTTATTATAATTGAACAAAACATAATAGCTGTTCATTTTTCTATGAGACGCATTATTTTCTAGTATAGTAGACGTGCTAATAACATAAATCCGCATTCATTTTCAAAATCGTATTTTCGTATAATATAATTTCATTTCATTCTTTTTTTTTACAATTGTAATATATTTTTCATGGCCACCAAAAATATCTTCAATCCATGACTTTTTATCTAGAGCGGGAATTCAATGAATCATTTCCATTTATTCCTTCAATCTATTTCACCATTAAAATCTACTTTTGGACTCATAAAATACAGAAAATTCACATTTCTGATATGAAAACATAAATTCATGCAACATGTTAATTTCACTGAATTTGCATTAATTTTAAAAATTGTAGTTGGTATTGAATTTCAATAATCTTTTCTTCATAATTTTGATTTATTTTTATATTTGTGTCTTTATAGTGCATTCTCCTGGTCGTTTTTCTTCATCAATGTTTACCTTATTAATTTTTAGTTCATTTTAGTTAAGTTAAATTTATTTTAAAAAATATCATTACGATTTAATAATCATAAAATTTGAAGTTATGAAAAGGAAGGAATTAATTGCTTCAAGATGATTGTGAGCTCGAATTTAATTTTCAGTTTTGGGATGGAATTTTGGAATTAATACTTTTAAACGTCCTTTCGGAAATATATTACAGGTTGGACAGTAATGGCAGATATATAAGCTATATATGATTTACTTGATAGATAATCCCAATTAATTTGCTATTCTGATCCTTATCTTAAAAAGAAAAACAATTATTTCATGCTCGTATCCTCGTTATTTGGATTAATTCATTTAAAAGGGAAATAGTTAATTTTAAAAGGGATAATAGTTAACTTGAAGGCCTCTACACGTTTTATTATTGTATGCATATATGCATTTCAGAGTCATATTTCCAGTGGATCGTTAAAAATCCATGATAGACATACCATATAATGTCCACTAAAACGATTATGGCGTTGAAATTTGTTGAGAATCTCAAATGTTGTCTAAATTTTTAATTACGAAATATAATAATAATATACTCAGTTTGCTTGAATTATGTAAACAGAATGGTTGTAAGAACAGAAATTGCCAAACTAATTTTGTAGATTAGAAATGAAAGATTAAATATGAAAAAACGAATGCCAAAGTTACTGAAACCATTACGAGAAAAAAACACAAAACATTAAAAGAGTCTATTTCAATACAATATAATTAAATTATAATAATATGAAAGCTAGCTAATAATATTATATAACAAACATTTCTATTAATTGGAATAATATTAAACTGTACATCTTTGTCAATTCTCAATTAATTCTCTGAAAATTGTCTTTAAACCGATTAACTACGTAATGTAGAAAAACCAATGATTTAATTAGTTTAATTTTTTTTATAAGTTGTTCCACTTCATAGGTTACGTTGAAAAGAACCGGATACAAAAGCGTATGTACACTGGAGAAATAAAATAATACATTGCATAGAACCATCACTAATGAGTATTATCTGTTTAATTATAAGACAATAAAAATGTTTATTAAAGCCCATTGACAAACGCTGGCATCCATTTTACCATAGGGCAATATCGAATATAATTTATGGAATTATGTCATATCATACACATCAATCAATTTTGTATACTTTATGAAATGGTTTACAAATTTACGAGTAGAATAAATGCAAGAAATAAGTAGCAATTATTCATAGAATTTTGAATTTAAATAGAAAAGATATTTCTTAAATGTTTTTTTCCACATTCAAAATCCTCAAAAGAAGAATAGACCAAAATTATAAAGTAACGATTAATGAAATTTGATCACATTATGAAAATACAGTTTATAAAATTAGTGCAAATTAATTAAGTAATTACGTAAATTATAACAGCATGCACACAATACAGTAAAATTAACACATTGCATGAAATTGTATTCTCATATCAGAAAACAGAATTTTGTGTATTTTATTAACCCAAAAGTAGATTTTAATGGTGAAATGGAATCAAGAAATAAATAAAAATGATTCATTGAATTCCTGCTTTAGATAAAAAGATATGTATAGAAGATATTTTTTGTTTTCATGAAAAATGTTTTATTGAAATTATAAAAAAAAAAGATTCATGAAATTATATCATACGAAAATGCGATTTTGGAAATGAATGCGGATTTATGTTACTAGCACGTCTAGTATACTAGAAAATAATGCGTCTCATAGAAAAATGAACAGCTATTATGTTTTGTTCAATTATAATAAAAGCGAAATATTGAATAAAGTACATTGAGAAGATCCAAGCATCCAAATCCACTGCGTGCATATAATTGAAACGAAGCGAGTTCCGCGTAGCAGCGCGCCGGCAGTCAACTTTCGCGATATCCCTGCTCGCGCCTGATTGCTCGAGAGGCGGAGTCTCGCGTGACGCGGCTGAAAGCGGTGGGAGAAGAAACGCGCCTTGAGTGGGATCGGAAATGTTGGTCAGTTTGGCCGCGCTGCTTCAAGGCCTCTTCCCATGACGACAAAATCTTCTTGACATCTACCATATTGATGTAGAAATACAATATTTGAAATAGAGGTGCTTACGTACTGTCAAACGTAGACACAGAAACGCGACATTCCTTTGAAACGATATCTGGACTTGCATATAATTTCGAGAGTTTCGGGAAAACAAATGTACGGTGAATAAGTGATCGACGGATAATCGAGGACCGTGAAAACGGTATACTGCTAATGTTAATGGCTGTAACAAAGAGTATGCGAGAGCGAGAGAGATCATAGAAATTATGACATTGAAATATTTGAATTAGACTGCTTCCTTTTTGTTACGTCACGGATTACCGAAATTTGGTCAAGCGATAACGTTTTGATGAAATTGTGCAATGACCTTTTAAACGCGTCTGGACCTGTATACATTTTCGAAAGTTTCGGGAAAACAAATGTACGGTGAATAAGTGATCGACGCATAATCGACGACCGTGAAAACGGTATACTGCTAATGATAATGGATGTAACAAAGAGTATGCGAGAGTGAGAGAGATCATAGAAATTATGACATTGGAATATTTGAATTAGAATGCCTCCTTTCTATTACGTCACGGATTGCCTAAATTTGGTAAACAGATAATGTTTTGAAGAAATTGTGCAATGATCTTTTAAACGTGTCTGG
This sequence comes from Trichopria drosophilae, assembly GCA_030407085.1. Lineage (NCBI taxonomy): Eukaryota > Metazoa > Arthropoda > Insecta > Hymenoptera > Diapriidae > Trichopria > Trichopria drosophilae. The sequence continues at coordinate 164,009,788 of CM059582.1, read as the reverse complement.
ACCTGTATACATTTTCGAAAGTTTCGGGAAAACAAATGTACGGTGAATAAGTGATCGACGCATAATCGACGACCGTGAAAACAGTATACTTCTAAAGTTAATGGATCTAACACAGAGTATGCGAGAGAGTTGGTAGTAGGACGCACGATGAAAAGGTCATTTTACATTCACTCTCAATACGGTTCCTAGCTTACGGTGTATTTTCACATAATCACAGAGAAGCGAATATAATGATGCAATATCTGACCTTTAATGAAGGCGACTTTTAAAATTTGTTTTTCGACAGTCCACATATGGCAATACTACATTGGAATGCTTGAATTAGGCTACCTCGAGGAAAAGGTCATTTTGCTTTCACTCTCAATACGGTTCCTACCGAATACGATGTATTTTCACATAATCATATAGAAGCGAATATAATGATGCAATATATGACCTTTAGTGAAGGCGACTTTTAAAATTTGTTTTTCGACAGTCCACATATGGCAATACTACATTGGAATGATTGAATTAGGCTACCTCCTTTCTATTACGTCACGGATTGCCTAAATTTGGGAAAGAGGAAATGTTTTGAAAAACTTGTGCAATGACCTTTTAAACGCGTCTGGACCTGTATTCAATTTCATAATTTTCTGGAAAACAAATCGATGTATTTCCACATAAACACGGAGAAGCGACTATAATATATCAATATCTGACCTTTAATGAAGGCGACTTTTGAAATTTGTTTTTCGACACATGGTAATACTAATGTGTAACGACCAACACTTTTCAATCTCTCTGATTGAATTTTGTAAGATCACGCATTAGAACGATGTCGTTTTCAATGATAATGTAAAAACATTTTATTAATAACAATATCTAATGAAATAATAAATATTGGTTGACCTTTACCTTCTCTTTTCATTCGACAATGTAATGCATTAAATGACCTATGTTTTTCGACCTTCACAGCTTTCGAAATTTGTAATAACAATACATAAAATTGTTTATAATAACCTCCTTTCACTCCTGACCTTCTGACGGCCCACTTGCGCAATTTTTCCATCATGCTATTATCGATGGGAGGTAGGATGGGGGGCGGCAGAACACTCCTAGCCCCACTACTACCCCGGTTAGGCATTCTCTGATGGGCATTAGTATAGGTCCGCGAAATGACCCAAATCCAGTACTATAGCACTTCATAGCAACGCGAATATTTTTGTTTTGATATGAGTATTAAATTGATCCGCTCACAGATGGCGCTGCAAGCCTTGTTACGTTTTCTATGCGAGGATTCATATGAAAGTTCAAAATATTCAATAATCTGCTAAAATATTGTTTGTCATTTAATATCGAAATGAAAATGAAAAACTCATGTCAAGAGGAATTAAAAAAAACGGTTTGGAAAATAAACTTTGTCATCAAATATGCAAGCAAAAGCAAAACACTCGTCTTTAACGGTAAAGAAAAATGTATGTATACATGAGGAAGTGAAAATACAATGCAGATAAAAAATAACACTTTCGTGTAAATCACCGACTTTTTCGAGATGGTCCCTTACTTTTTCGAAAAAGGGAGGGGACGACGTAACAGTTAAATTTGAAATTCTTATGGTAATTTGTAACTAAATTAAGATAATTTTGAATTAATTGAACTATTGTTTACTTTACTATCAAATGGACTTGAATTCTTTTTTAGGAAGCAGAAATGAATTTGCTTGTTAATGAAATAAAAGAACTGTGGCTCAAATTTGTTTTAAGTTTCCTAATATTATCACTATTCCTAATTTTTCAGTTATCTTTTGCGTTTGGTTTCATTGTTCTCCGAATTCTTCTGAGACAGTACAAAGCAATGATCCCAAATGCATTGCTGTATCTGCCTTCTGCAGAATCGCCAGATTGCTTTCGATGTTTCTCCTATTTTTCAAAGAAAGCAGTATAGTGAAATGTCGGAAATCATTATTAACAATACTCTACCATTTAAAAACACACAATAAATACCTACGTACGTTGTAAGAAGAGGAGCTCGACGTCGGACCAGCAATACAGGAGTTCGGTTACGAACCATTTTTCACATAACGGACCGTTTTTCACTGGTAACAACCAATGCGGTATAATGATCATTGCAGCCGTTGAAATCGAAGCTATACATAATAAAAAAATCACATTTTTCGATTTTTCTGCAAAAAAATCGGCAATAAGGGCTCTCGAAAATTGAGAAAATAATTACACTGTTGTCAATATATTATGTCATAAATACAAAGGACATGACAAACTTCGAATAAAAAGAGAAATGTAAATAGAGCTTATGACCAAATTATCAACGTTACGGCAGCGTTCCAGTCACTCAACGAAGTTATTCAACGTTGAACTACGGTTAGTGCATATGTGTAAAAGTAAGGTTTTATACCAGATTACAGCTTAAAATATTAATTAGTTAAAAAGATATTGATAAAAGTGTAAACTATTGAAATGAAATTAAAGATTTTTTAAATGGCTATATCTCGAAAACTATAATTCACAGGCAAAAAATATGTACTTTTAAAAATGTATAGACATACCTATAACAGACGATGCTTTTCCGTAAAACTTTTACGTATAGTATTACACTTATTTATGAATCGTATATTTCGATAAATGACAGGATATATGTCGTTTTTAATACGGGTTTAGATAGGCTGGTACGTAAAATCGAATTCTGAGGCAGGCATATCGAACGATGTTTTTTGATATATTATGCGTAAAATTTGTACGCCGATTTTTGTGAATCCAATACGATGTTACGTACGCATGACGACCGTGACGCACGAGTACCCGGCGACGCCCCTGCAGGAGTGCTCCCCGCCTATCACAAGTGCGTACGCATTCGCATGTCAAAAATAAATATTTTAGAACAATTACTTAATAGTTACATGACATTCGTTGCAGTTTACACGACTAAAGGTAGATTTTTGTATACTATCGTTTTTGAAAAATTGCATAAGTCACACGGATGTATGCCATTTTTCTAGATTGAGATATTCTAAACTTGGAATATTTTATCACAGAATAAAAATACTTCATAATAATAAGGGGTGTTGTTTACTATTCATATACTATGAAATAGCGAATATAATAATTCTTAAATTTATGTTAATAATATTTTATCGATTTAAGTTAAATAACTCACAATCATGTATACAATGGACTTATGCCTTTACTTTAATGGACGATGACTTTATTGCAGTCGGCGTTTAAACGCCGCAGAAAGCAATCTACCAGTCCTAAGTCTGATTAAGATATGAAGGATAGATAACGGAAATCATTATTAATCCTCCCGAACAAAATAAAGTCTGAAATTCTGATATAGATAAAGGCATTTTGCAGAAAAAATTAAACTACAAACAGAAACTCGTGGCTTCCACCGTGCGGCCATTGGCTCATATACTCATTGATTGAGCAGTGTTTGGTAGACCTATCCATATAATTTACAATATAAAAGAATTGAAAATGATTATTTTCAAAACTTTGCCCCCCCCAGCACATGTCAGCCGGAGCATTATTATATAACATAATGCATATTATTATTATTATTAATTTTAATTTTTTGTTTCGTCGAAATATTAATAATTAATAAAAACTTAATTTTTCTCTTGACCGCGGTATCAAATTAAATAGAAAGACTTCTCTTCTTAAAACGGACCGTCCAATAATTATGACCTTAGTAGATGTGCAAGGGGGCTTCCAGCTCCCCCCACCACTACTTCAACCGTAGGTAGACTGCTCGCGAAAGAGATGATTCCATCACCCAACCACCGCCCATCCGTGAGTCATCCACCTACGGTTGGGGTAGTGGCGGGGGGAGCTGGAAGCCTCTTTGTAAATCTACGGACCTTTTACATGTACTTTTGTGTAGAGCATTTTGTTGTGATTATTTCTGATAAGAAACTCACAAAAACGTATTTTGCAACGTTTTTGTTCAATCTCCCCCTAATCTAGCATGGATAGACCCCACAAACTAATCAGATCTAAATTAGGCCATATCAAACTCAAAAAGAGGTTGAAATTTAAAATCGGTAAGCTTTTCGTCTATAATAAAGTCGTTTTTTGCGATTACAAAATAAATCCTTCGCTAAATTAAAGAAAATACTTTTCCGGATAATTTTTGTTTATAACAAAACAAAATACAATAATGTAAACTTAAGGAAAATTAACGTCGAAGTAAAGAACTTTATACTAGCTTTAAGACTGTTATGTGTAATATGAACAAAACTAGTTATTTCGTTGATTATTTTTCGCGACTGGATTTCAGCCAATCAGAGCGCGATATTCAAAGGGTTCTATGGTCATTTGTTTAAAATTATACTGTAAATTCCACGGCAGCTCCTGGAAATTGCATTCGAAAATTCCATGCTCGCTACTCATTTGTTTCGAATAACCAGTTCGACATTTCAATAGGTTAAAAGCATGAAGTAAGAGATAAAAAGTATATATTCGTCTCTCCTCTCTGCTCAGCTGTAACCTCAAATACCACACTCTGTTTGACTGAAATCCAGTCACAAAAAATAATCCGCCGAATACCCCTCGACCTTCAAAATTAATCGCAATATTTCCGATAATTTTTAAGGTCTCGGGATATTACAACTGATAATTTTTAAAATTAATGCTTTACATCGATGTTTTATGAAATTGGCACCTCCGATTTTAAAATAACCGTTTTCAATAGGAAGAAGAATTAATTCCGAAAACTAAAGTATTTCACGTCTAACATGGAGAAATCACTCCTTCTCAAGGTATAACCCGATTTACAAACGCCCGCACACGGCAGGAGGATACACGGTCGAAATTTGAGCCCCTGTAACTAGGCAATCATAAAAGTTTGTTTTAAAATGTTTATTGAGACTTTTCTGTTAGCAGGATAATTGATTGTCAACATTTTAACGTCATTGAGAAACTTTGAATTTTCAGGGTGGCTAGTTCATGTGGAATGCCCCATAATTCTGAATTACTGAAGCCGATTTTTTTTGTAAAATAAATATTTTTGACATAAAAATCTCAGAATTACAATAGTGAAAGATTTGAATATTGGCAATATTTCGGCGACAATGAAGTGTAAAATTGTTGACTGTCAGGGAGGGAGTCAGTAGCAATTAATCTTTGGAACGGCACAGACTCCGTACCGCGGAGTATATCATGATCGTTGCACGGCAAACACATTAAAAGTCTGTTGGCCACACAATAGAAATTACATATTAATCCTCTCCCTATGTATGGATTAAACGTATATGTATATGTATTACATATATTGTTCAAAATTATTCCCTGAAACTGATCAAATAATTAGATTATTTTCGATTCGTCATATTGTTAATAAACATTTTTTAACAATTTTGCGTTCTGGAAAGGTCCTAGCGTATCCCTTGAAGATTTATAGTATATTTCATTACTAGTGCAGGAAAAGCGATTTCCCTCACGAAAATGATAGACTCGCCACGAGTGCCAAGCTTTGTCAATCATTTAAGTGCAGGCAGCGTCCGCACGTGTAATGCACGGTATTTTGTGTAACGCATTGTTTTAGTACTTATGTATACCAAACTAAATGAAAGAACGAAAATTTGTGAAACTTACTTCATTTAATTGCATTTTCAATTTGTTTAATTGTTTAAATGAATTTGAACTTTGCAATTTAAATCTCAGTTAAAACTTATCTCTCTGTAATATATCGATACACAGATAATAAATCACATGAATTGCAATAAATTGAGAATTACATTGTAATCCTGTGAAATATACGTTCATTTTTTAATTTCCCGATTATTATTTATGATGATAATAATAATTTTTAATGTAACACTGCAGTTAAATTAGTCATTGCTGGTTATTGAAAATAATTGAGGAAAAAATACGGTTCAATGAATAAACATTATTAACACGTCATGATTTTTCTTTGATTGTTGATAGTTACATTTTTGTAAATCATAGGCTGAAGAAATACGAATTAAAAATGTATTTTTTTTATAAGCGGCCGATATTATAATGTTGTATCAATCATGTGAATTGTTCCCTAATTTTATTTATTCACATTTTACTGATAAAGAATTTTGTCCTCTGCTACTACTTTTGTTTAACATTCCACTGACGTATTCCTAATAAACACAATTGTCATATCTCGGATATAAAATGAGACGTACTATATTACACCAAAAAACGTACACGTTGCGTTATTTTATCATTAACAAATAAGTATAATTTTCGGTGTTCCTACAAAGCAGTGAGTGATGAGAGTTCAAAGATTAATTATTCACTTTCACAATGCGGTTTAGCAGAAAGAAATAAATTCAGGTATGTACAACTTTTCAATATATTATTAAAGTTATTAAATAATCTTTCTAAAACGCTACAAAATGTTTTAAACTTTTTGAAATTATTCGCAGTAAATTTTTCAATAACCATTAGCGAACAGTCTCTTTTTTAAATAAAGAAACTTTCCAGTAGACAAGGGAATCTTCATGAAATTTCTGAATTTCTTTCGATAAAATTATGTTTCATCGTTATACTTTACATTATATATTTTTGTAAAAAGTATAATAATACAAAAAATTAGAAATTTCTCATTGTCATATTACTAATAATAATAAAATCCCACCCCTTCCCTCTGGAGCTGTAGACTTTTATGGTGAATTATAATTTCAGAGGTATATGGTAACAAAAGTTATGACTCATTTTCATTAAAGAATATGTTATAATAGGGGTCAATGTAATTTTCTATCCGAACCGAATATAATTACCTGATGATTTACTATATTTTTCTTTAATTATATTTCCTTTACCGGACTACTTTAGATGACGTAAATTTTTAATCTTAAATATATTAGAATTACAAAGATATTGTGTAAGGAAGTGTTTCGTTCTTGATGGAATAAGAAACAAAATAATTGAAGTAGTGATACACGATTACTGACTGGAGTTTCATTCATTTTTACTTTTTCTTCCTATAATTTGTTTACTGTTCAGTTTTTGAAAATTATAAAAAGTATCTTATTCTACACATGTCATATGAAATGGAACCGGGATGGAATGTATGCTTCTAATAGAAACCGTGATTTAAACGTTAGAAATGTAGCATTTGACAGAAAACTCACCAGATAAAACCAATTTTTTTTAGAATCCACATTACTTATTTGTAAGTATTGTTGTACTGAAAAACGAATATATGCTACATTCGTACCTAATTTATAATGATAAATAATTTGATAAATAATTTGATAAATAATCTTTAAGTCATGTTTAAATTAGTTTTTGAACATTTACTGAATTAAGTAAAAATCACTTTTTTCCAAAAATTCACGATCTGCACTATATTAATATCTTTGGTAATTTATATGAAAACATTTATAGTAAACATTTTGAAAATTTTATTCAGTCATCCTTAAATTAAAATTTTTAGTGTAATTTCCTATCTTACAGACGGACTATTTCAAAACTCGTTTAAAGTGAACTTTTATTCATTGTGCGCATAAAGTAAATATTACATACGCTCTGAAAAATAATACCATATACATTTGGTACCTAAATTTTGTGTAACTACACAGCAATAATGTACTATTTCATAGACAATATAAAACACAACGTTTCAATGCTTTTTGAATAGGTTTCTGAGTATTGCGCATTATCGGATGATATTTCATTATAATATCAGTTATAATATTCGAATTAAAAAATTTAGTTCATATTAATTCTCAGAGAATTTGTATCACAATATAATTAATTGTAGTAAACATTAGTTAACAACATTCATAGGAATTTTATTCTACGATTGGGGACTTTCTCTACCCATTACTCGATCATAATAAGTCAAAATCTAAAGTATGGAATTAAATTTTGATGACATGCGTTAACGATCAACATGAAATTTATTGAGTTGATGAACGTCTCTAATTTTGTTCAAAAATTGAGGTAACGGTAGAGTCTAGCATACATGTGAATGTGCTAAAAGGTATTTATCTATATTTCGAAAATTTTTTAAATTACGATAAAATATGAAATTTTCAGAAACTTTTTTTGTAAATGTAATATATTGCCGGTATTTTATAGGAATTGGATAACATTTGCTACATTGTAGTAAAAAGATCTTTACTGTTAGAAAGAAAATGCTTATAATTAGAAACAAAAATAAAAAATGAATGAAAAACAGAATTTCCATTCCTATTTTAACCACCCGCATAAAAATGCACCTTGAAAAAATGCTGTTAGGTTTTTATTACGAAAAAAGTTAGATTAACATTTTCCTTTAAATAAGAACATTTAAAAAAATAAATGAGTTCCCGATGGTTTTGATTTATTCATTCGTTTGTTATTATAATTTCTAATTATCAATATTTTTAAAAAATTCATACTTTTTTATTGCAATGTAGTAAGTTTCATCCAATTTCAATAAAATGCCGGCGACATATAATTTTCGGAAATAAGTCTGTAAAAATTTCATATGGCTGCCATTTTGAGAATGTTCAGAGTAAAGGAAAATCTCTACCACATTCAAATATATGCCAAATGATAACTTTTCTCCAATTTTGAACAAAATCGGATATGTGATATCTGATCTTGATCGATGTGACGATTAATTACTCATGCTCACTACATACGTTATTTGCGTTTTCCCACTGTTTTCAAATTTCCTTTCTTACATAATTGTTCCGCATATCAGGAGTTCATTATGTAGAAAGTGCGTAAATATGTACTTTGCAGATTGTAACAAGAGTTAAGTAACTACTGCAACCTTATATACGTGAATAATTGCATGTATTTAGCATAGACTCAGCACATTATTTAAGTAAGCAAATTTTTTCTACTTATCTGCAGTAACCCGACAGCCAAAGGACATCTTGAAGAACTCTTTAAGAAGTCTTAAAGATTGTAAGATGTCTTAAATACTTATCGGAAAGAGCTCTTAAAGTGATCTTTAAGAAGACTTATGCGTCGATTTAAAGAGCTCTACAAGACCTCCCAAATATGAGGTCTCAGAAAAGAAATCTTATTTGAGAGCTTTGACATATAAAAAGAATAATATAAATGAAAAGAAAATTTCTGAAAATTATAGATTCTATTTTTGTACCTTAATTACTAATTTATACAATTTTTATCTAAGTTCCTTTTTACCGTTTGTATAGGTATATATTGAATGGTGCTGTCGTTCAATAAAATGGGGATCATACAACATTACTAAAATGGGATAATACCTGATAAATATTTTATATGTCAAAACTCTCAAAATATAACTTTTCTGAGACCTCATACTTGAGAAATCTTATAGAGCTCTTGAAATCGACGCATAAGTCTTCGTAAAGATTACTTTAAGTGCTGGTTCTGATAAGTATTTAAGACATCTTACAGCGAAAGTCATCTGAATAATTAAGTGATATTATACATCAAAAATACAATTTTTAAAATGGAAAGGAACGACCATCATCTACACTTTCAAGTTACAAGTTCTGAATTGGTGTAATTTTTAACATTGATAACGGAATTTCAAAATTCTAAATGAATTATTACCTTTAAAATTGACATCGTTGTTTGTGAAATTTTGTTTAACAGTGTAAACGTTAATTTCCTGATGTCCGTAATTTTCAATCATACACTTGAAACTTTGCAATTTTATTCTAATTTCAGATTCTTCTTCAACATATTTTCCTGGATATCGAAGGTTAAAACGGTTCATTTATTCAAGGTGTTCTTTGAGACCTTATTGTTATATTTAAACCTCCGTAGTGGATCATCCATTTTGAAACTTGCAATTGTTACTTTGAATTCATAATCAGCAATCGTTAAAATAAAAGGGTACATGGTCTTTTCAACTATCCTTGGTATTTAGTGTTATGATCTTACTGATAACGAATTCGAATCCATTATAACCAGTATACGAGATGTTTCATTTTCATCATAAAAAAACAATGCATATCGTTACAAAAGTAATCAGCAAAGTTGCTAATAATAGTTGTAAATACAATACTGCACTGTGTTATTAATTCACAAAATTAAACATCTGTTAATCTTTTACAAGCGGAATACTACCGTCATTGTGTTTGTTGAAAACGTATGAACAGATACGAAGACTGACAATTAATTCGTGAAATTTTATAACAAAAAATTAAAATCAAAGTCTGACCTTCGAAAAACATTAGGACATGGCTCTAAAAGACACTATTTTAAATTTCGTATAGGAACTTTTCATAGAAATGGAATTTTTACGTAATAAAACCAGTAACAACTAGTAAGTATCATCAGACAATGCCTATATCAGATTCCAGGTGTAGATGTGTAAGTCGCAGAGAATCGAAACTGGAATAATGCTTTTGTAAAGGCAGGTACACATCAGGGATAATGTTTGTGGGTTGTGTATAAGACTGATAGACCACGTTAACAATGGTCGCCGTTTTGATGCAATCACATGAATCGATCAAACTTATTTATGATTGGGATGTATTTAATGGCAATTGTAAAAAATCTATAAGTGTTAATGAAGGAGGTGCACGTGTAATGTAAACATGAGTATTAAGGCGAAGCAATTGAGATATCTGGTCGTAATCAGGGAGTTCCAATATTCATACTAAAACTTGAATGGTCAAAAGTTTGCGGGAGTAAACCACTTATGAGCCAACAAACTTCACTTCACTTTTCCACGAAATCCGTTCAATGTGTTTGAAACGTATTTAACTATCAAAATTTAAAGTTGCGTCACAGTTCAACTATCGCACAACATTTGAAGCAAACTGAAAAATGTGGGTAATCACCAAACCTTCACAACTGATTTACAGTAAAAAATCTAATACAGTACTCATACGATAACTAGCTAAATTGATGTCCAAACAATTTGACAATTTTTTAAAAATACTATAAAAAGTTACAGTTGATTGAAATAATTGTTAAAATTTTAGTTGTTTCGTTTGGTTAAGAAAGAAACCTGTTATATTCCTTATATTAAAAATAACTTTTTCAATCGTAATTTCCTAACAAGAACTGTGAATAATGAAGCATTGATTAAATTTTCGATTTTGTTTATATCCAAAACGAATGTTTAAAAAATCGCAAATTTATAAATATACTCAGTACTGTTTCTAAATTATGTAAAAATGTTTCTTGAGACTTAAATAACGCTTCGTCAGATTCTATTGTTTACTAGAAGTATCAAAATCATTTAAGATTATATGTCTTGTTTCATGATCATATAGTCTTTCATTATATACAAGTTACTCGCACACCCCCTCCTGCGTTTTTCGTGATAATAATGACTTGGATTTTTATCAATCAACTGAATTTAATTACGTTATTCTGTCGCATTTTTTGCATTCGTATGGATCGATCATTCGGCTATTATACAAACGAGGCTTAAGACTTACAATAAGAAGGTGCTTCCACGAGTGAACATTTCATAAATAACAAACAACAAAAACATATTTTACTTATAATTTACAAAGTAATTAATTTAAATATATAGTTGGTATTTATTAACAAATATAAAAAAAATTTAAAATATACTTAAAAACTTTTCTTGTGGTTGACTGATTCAGAATTGCAGAAAGAAAAGTGTTTTAAAAAAATATTTGGAATAAAATATTTCATTTTCAATATCCTGTGAAAATTCAAGTGTCTGAGATGAAAAATTATCGATAAAAATTGGGATATCAACAATCAATTGGAAATATTAACTTTTTATGTGAGTACAGAAATGCATTGGTTGTATACCACTTATTAAATTAAAGATCTGTGGTTTTAAAGTTGCTAGTACATTAATGGATGTTTATTCCAATAGAAAAATAGTGTTTTACGATACAAGTGCGCGAAGTGTCTTATTCGTGGACAAGTGAAACGAGTTAATGTGATTTTGGTTTGCGAAGTATAGTGCGCAAATCGGGCATTACGTGCACTAAAATCGGTGTACCATATTGAATTTCACACATGGAGTTCAAGTAAAAATATATTGAAAATGAGAGAAAATTAATAATACTAAATAAATAGTACTACATATACTATCAGTGCAGTGTCTACCAGGATAAAGCTAGGATAAATTTATTAAATTAGGATTTTTCACACTGCTCCATAATATACAATCCCACAAAATTTGAAATTAGAAAAATGCAAAAAATACAAAAATTAAATTTTGCAATATAATAATTTGGAAGAGTGTACGTAAGTGTGAATATTTCTATTATATTTTTCAAGTGGAAAAACTTAGTCTTCGTTGGTACGATTAGTTTGTAGAAATCCTATTGTCATACGATGATAAAAGTTTATATGTTATGCTAGTTTCCTAAATAAGAAGAAAACTGGATACGTTATCAAGTATTTATTGCGTAAGTTGCGTAAATAAAACTAATTATTAATAATTAATAATACATTGTATACTGAGTTAGAAAATTATATTTAGAATGCTGTCAAATTTTAAAGATAAGTTATACACTTATTACGAATTTGTTTCTTCCTTTGAGAGGCATTACTCCGACACAATGTAACAAGAATTAAAACTATATATAGACGTAATTTCAGTAACCATACTTTGAACGAACGACAATCCTATTATTGTAAATTATTTATTTATTACTTAAACCACGAATGCTTATGCTACAACTAATATACCGGAATTATTTCATAATTTGATCAGAATGTTTTATATCTTACTGCGAATAATGATTATCAGAGAAAAACAATTTTATATTTATCACATTTTTAAATTTACTTAAATTTAGCCAATGTAGGCATAAGTTTATACGATTTTTAACCAGGTTTACTCTTGTTACATTAGCAGGTTAATGCTTAAATTAACACTATTTCGGAGATTGTAGCTTTGCTATAGGTTACAGGGGCCAAATAAAAATAATTGACTTTAAAATATGCAGCTGACCACCAGTTGTTTTTTAAGGGGTCCATGGCCGAAGACATAACGTGTTTCATTTTTGTTCCGAAATAAATTTAAAAATTTCTTTATTTGGTAAGCTACATTAGCAACCGACGTACATTGGAGTTTTCGACATTTTGATTCTTTTCGCAAAATAGTGCACATTTGATAAAACCGTTAACATTTTGACTAGAAATGTGATGTAAAATAACTTACGAACCTCTCCGTGAAGAGGTATTTCGAAAGTATTAACATTTTCTCTTATGTCTTGGATCAGTGAAAAAAAGTGATTTCGGGGAACAACGCATTTAAAGTTTTAACCACCGAATAGTCACAACACTGGATAATTTGTACATTTTTACACGTTTGGTATATTATTTTTGAAACTCTATAGCATCCATTAAGACAACATAAATTTCGGTTTTTTTAACATCTACACCGACTTTCCTCCTTGAATCACGTCAATGTTAAACCACAAAATATTATTTTCATACAGAAAATCTGACTTTGGAATTTTGTCTGTGTCACGTGGATAAGAAACGTTTTTTCAGTCTCAGGGCTAAATGTTATACTTTTCAGAATTTTTTGGGCGATTTTTTGAATTTTTCATTCAATCCAAAAATCCAAAAATTGTTCAAAAAATTCTGAAAAAATACACACGTATTTTATGATCAAGTCTAAGCGCTTTTTCTTCCAAAACTTTTTTTCGTTAAGCGGATCTTACCGAGAAAAAATCACGAATCGTTTTAGAAAACTATGTTGGTTGCATCGATGGCCGCCATGTTTTTTTTGGTATAGTAAATATTGTAGAATAAAGTATACTTGCCATTGACCAAATCTACATACGTTAGACACACGAATACGCCCTCTTTCCGTTCGAAAATTCTGGTTAAACTATTTTTTTTTCTCAAAAATTAATGATTTTTGCAAAATTGTTTATAACTTTTTATTAACAAATTTGTCGACAATTCTGATCCCGGATTCTGAAACATAAAATGTTACGTTAGAAATTACTACTCAAATATTTTTTTAGCAATTTTAAGTTGATGCTGTGCATCACTGAAAGTATTGTCAAAAAATTGTCACTTTGGACGTTAAAGAGTTAAGAAAGATATTAAGCATAAATACGAACTTAATTGGAAATTCAAGACGTTTAAAAAGGACATATTATAATTATATTACGTAACTTTATATCTGGATTTGAGCGCCTCCTAGCGTTCCAAAGAAGAACTTTATTTAACATGCGTTTTCCAGTTGTTCTTTCGAACGAATTTGTGCATTATAGTAGTAGTAGTAGTAGAAAATATGCATTGAGTACACATTCTGCAAAAAAAAATAATTATTTAACATGCTTTAAAAAAAGTAACGAGTTTAAAAGTACATGAAATTTGAATGCCCTAAAAACGCACTGCCATTATCCGTTGACATAATGACGTCACATAATTTTACGTAAGTAACATTGATAGTTGCATATCTTAGTAAAATAAATATGACAACTTAGTAAGATAAATATGACAACTTACTAAGATAAATATGACAAAATAGTTTTAATGCTTTCGATATAATACGAAGTAAATAAGAAGCATCCACTCCTACCAAAAAAATTGCATTTTTAAGTTCAGAATCTGCAATATCGGACTTCTATGAGTACATAAATATCGTATGCGGTTTTTGTTGCTGAATATAGCTTCCGTATTATATCTCTCAGCCAATGTCAGTCGAAGAATTCGATGTATATTACGTAAATAATTTTTACATTTTATGTATTCATGATGGTTCATATTTCCAAACAAGAAATAGCATGATAAGCTCGACTGTGATTGTCTATAAGAACTATAATATTGGATCTGTTTATTCGGGTAAATAAACCTCACAGTATCTCATTCAATCAAATTTTAATTACGCTTTCGCATAATGGCCAAAAAAACAACAAATATTTTATATTAAACTGATAAAAATAAAGTTATAATAAAATTGTATTTGATACAAGTGGTTTCTTTGAATAGTCAGAACAAAATATTTATTAGAAAGAATATTCAACGTTTACTTGCAAAAAAGAATGCTTTCAATAAAATTAATATTTACTTAATTCCACAAAATATTTCATTTTTTCAAGAAAATCAATTCTGTTTAAGCAATGCGTCTTTTAGTTTCATTGTCAATAAATATTTACTTGAGAGAGATACATATTTACATCACCGGCTTAAATAATTTCTACCTCTGACTTGATATTACGTAAATATTTATTTAACTCCGGGAAATATTTCGTTGCGTCAAGCAAATCATTACTTGCAAAAGGAAAATATTTATTTAGGAAACTACAGTCTTCAACGCAAGTTTTTCTATTATACCGATAAATGAACCTAAATGCATCACTTACACACTATTTCGCTTTTAATATGTATACCCGCAAAAGTGAAATCCAGGGTTTTATATCAAATGAGAATGGATTTCTCAACTTGCGAATATACAGAATAATTTATTCGCCATCTATTGACGTTAACAAGAAACTAGCCAAATTTTAAATGAACTAGCTTGAACAAGAACTAAATTTCTCGAATCAAGCAAATATTTCTTTAAATTAAATAAGTCTTTAGTCATTTCATGTTGTCGAAAGGAATAAATTGATATTGTGAAGTAAATGTTTATTGGTTTCAAATACATCTCGAAGAAAAAAAATGTTATGTAAAGGAAGAAACACATTTCTCAATCAAGATAACATTTATTTCTTTTAAGTAAATATTTAATTGTATAAAGTAAATCGCGATATTCTTGTAAATAAATATTATGTTGCTACTATTTAAGTAAACTATTTACTTGAATCAAATAAATTTCTTTTCATATAAGTAAAATTGCTGTCAGGAATGTGTTTATTGACATCAAGTCTTACCATAAATCTAAACATATATTTTCTTTAAAATGATGAACTTCTTTCAATAAATATGATTTACTACCTTTAGGCCAATTCTTTCTTCGTTTCAAGAAAATTTAATATAGATTCAAGAGAATATTTTTTTAATGTTGAATATAATACGCCAAGAAAATTATTTACTTGAATTAAATAAATCTTTTCTTAAACGAAAATTTATTTGAATCACAATCAAGTGAATTAATTTCATGTTAACGTGAAACGGCGATTTTTTAATTCAAACTATTGGCATTTATGAAAGTTTACACATTCTTTAAGGAAATTCTAAAATGAAAAAGTACATGCATTATCGAAAATAAATATTTTTAAAGAGAATTAAAGAAAATTTGCCCGATTTCAAACTGAAATACAGCCACCGTATGCAAAATTTTATATTTAGCAATTCCAAAACTTATTTCTTAATGGTGTACATGGAAAGAAATAGATTTTACCGGCTAACATCTGATGTGCAGTACCATCAGTATTTTATCGGATACAATATTTTTCTCTCCGTGTACTTTGAAAATGCCTATAACGTTAATATCAATAATATTCATTTATATACAATTTACTGATACATCAACACTGCATTAAAAACTAGGAAGAAATTATTTAAATATTTAAATATTTGCAATACACATGATTCCATGGTTATTTTATTTATCACGTACGTTAAGTGGACTATTTTCAGTGTATAAAACGTTATAAGATAACTAAATAAATGGATATAAACATATGATTCCTAAAAATCTTTTACTTTATTTTCCTCTGAACAAATATATAAATATAATCCTATAAGAACCACACTACCTAATATAGATTACGATACAATAAGCATTGGTATATTTATTTGAAATTAATAAAATGAGACCCACAGTGACCAAAAAGTAAATAAAACTTTCATTAAAATAAATTGTATTGATTATACTTCGTATATATATGACAATGAAAATAAATAATAATCAAAATATTACAATCATTGTTTGGAAGTATATCTCTCGTGTCATTCTTTCAATTAACTATTTATTAATGACCTTATCTTCTTAGTTTGTTATCAGATTACCCAACCCGAAATGCAGATAAAAGGAAGACCACTCAATGGCGAGGAGCCTACGACCTCCAGCACTCTCCACTTTTTCGTAAATGGAATTGAGGTCAGTGATAAAAAAAATATGCAAAACAATTAAGAATACAAATAAATGAAATCACCTACTTATAATTTTCTCTTTGATTTTTCTAATTTTATCCACAATTTTGGGACAACTTAGAGGAATTCATTTTAATCGTAACAGCATAACCTTACACAGTAGAGTCCCGATATATTTGCGTCTCGCTATATTTAAGTCTCAGCATATTTGCCCAGTTCCGTCTCGTTATATTTGTCTGTCACCGCTTCCTTTTCCCCCCACCTTGGGCGCTGGGGCCTCAGGAAGGGCCTGCTGTGACGTCACGAACGTAGCTCGTCTGAGGAGAGTGGGAGAAGCGGCTCTCCCCTTCTTTTGACAAATATATGGAGACGGGAGGGGAAGGCGAGGAACCGATCGAGCAAATATATCAGGACTTTACTGTAAAACGTTAGAGGGGCCTTTTCTTTTTTTAGAGATGTGCTATAAAATTAGTAATATTATTACTCACCAGTATATTAATAATAATTTTTACAGGTGAAAGATAGCGAAGTAAATCCTCAATGGACGTTATTATACTACCTGCGTTCAAAATGTATCCTTTTTGTTGTTAAAAACTAACTGAAGTAGTATCCAATTTGTTTGCGGATTTAACGATATGCGTATTCAATAGATTATTTATTATTTTAGATTATAATTTAATTTACTTAAATTATTGGTCTTACAAAATCTATTATAGATTTATCAAGTAGCATACTTAATTTACATTAATTTACAATTTAACAGTTTGTGGACTTAAAACAATCCATTGTTGTACTACTTTTCGAAATAAACATTATAAAGTGTACATTTTCAAGAAATAAGTGTTCATGATGAAAATAATACCTACTTTGCGAATTATTTTCTTTGCAGCCGTACTGTATTTCATAATATATGTATTAACCCATTACACAGACCAACAAAATAAAGCCAAGCTCCATACCCAGAAACCGACCTATACTTTTCCGACGGTTGTTAATGGCAGAACAAAATGATTGTTCAAACATTGGCTTTAAAATGCTTTTTTAGTCATTTCGTAAGATTTTTTCAACGAGTTAACGAAGTTTTTGTCAAGGCACGACTATGATTTTCATTTCTTGCATTTTTAGTTTAGGATATCTCAAAATTCTGACCCCATAGAGTAATAATTATATGACCAGATTTTGATTCAGCACATCAAAAACTATCGAAAAATATACTCAGGTTTCTGATGAATGCATTTTAATCTGCCAAAAAAATGTATTCTGATACAAGAACTTACTAAAAATGGGCAAAAACTGCGTTTTTAGCGCTGTTAGGTTAGGATATTTCAACATCTTGAAGTAATAGAACAATTTTTAGTAAAAAAATCGGTCTCAGCTTATTAGTTATTTTCATGTAATTAGACATTTATTAAAATATATGAAAATCATAATTTTTCCCTGATAAAAACTTCAATAACTTGATTTAAAAAAATCGTATCAGAATTACTAAAAAATGCATTTCAAAACCGACAAATAGTACTTAAAATTGTTCATGCCAAATTGTAAATAATAATGCGTTCCATCATTTAAAAAAAAGTCGGTTGTATTTTAATAAATAATTTTTTCCAGCAAGATTTTTGCATTGGTAAGGAGATCTCGGTAAAGTGAAGAAAAAGCATCCACGGACCTTAAACTTCGAAATGTATGTGCTAGAATGATTAATTTCCCGGTATCTATATCCAATATGGCGTCTTGACGTAAAGATATTGACGTTTTTTTCCAAAAAAGACGATTTCAAAAAAAGATTTTCTTGTATAATCTGATATCTTAAGATATGCAACGTCCTTGATAACAAATCTACTATGGATTCCAAGTAGCGAACCCAAAATTCGTGATCGACGGTCCAAAAGTTCTTATGTACGAATTATCAAAATTCAAAAGAAATAATCATTTTTGTCCGCCATTTTGGGTTCGCCATTTTGAACGTAGAACGATATTAATAAATTGATTATCGGGCATGTAATTTTACCTCGTGCAATAATACCCATTTGTGAAATAATAAACATTTTTACAGAAAGTCGACACATATTGGATATAGATATCGTGAAATTATAAATTTTGGCCCATGCATGGACGCTTTTTAGTTACTTTACCCAGATATCTTTGTCCGATTTCAATGCGAAAATAAAATTTTACTACAAAAAAACAAACCTTTTTTTCAAATAATAATCGAACGTAGCGATTTGAATTTGCTTTTTTCTTAAGGAGGTTCACCAGGTCAAAGAATTAACATTGAGAATTTAACGAAAAAATTATAGTAGGTTAAACAATGAAAGAAATTAATGCCTGCAAAGTTTCAAGCCCCTAGATACATTCAGAGCAGAGAAATTAATAAAAATGTTCACGATTCTTTAACATTGAGTTTTATGGGAACATGTATATATTCATGAAATTCGTATTGAATTAACATTGAGTTTTTCGTAAAATTTGTACTACTGATAAAAAAATTTGTGAGATTTTATTTGCAGAAAGAAAAACGTCTCTTCCTACCTTTAGAGACGAGAAATAAAATAAACAAATAGCTAAAAGGGTCATTTTTGGTTATGTTGACGGACGGCAACGTCTTAGGAAGCATACCACCGAAGTCATATTGGCGTCCGTTCCATATTTGACTCGATAGGTACCTGGTGAACCTCCTTAATATCAAGACATGTGGTCTAGAATTGGGTAACTCACGTTAAAATCTTACATGAAAAAGAGTCCGATTAGTCCTTACTAGGTTAATGGATAAAATATTTTCATGACTTGAGTTTATAAAGTTTACTGTTAACCTCGAAGTTAATGTTATTTGCGAAACATAATATTTCAAGTATAGTACTTGCATCATTTTCCTTAATGAATTTACCTAGTGGGTCTTCGAGGAACAAAGTTAGGTTGTGCCGAAGGAGGATGCGGAGCATGTACTGTTATGGTATCTAGATATGATCGAAAAAATGGAAAAATAGTGTAAGTTGGCACTTTAAATGAACGTTTTAATATTTCGTTTGATAACATTAAAATAATTTATAAACCTTTTGTAGCTAAACTTAAAATCTTGTTGCGAATAAACTAAGATTTTTTTCCATAGTAGCCTCAAATTTGAAAGAGCGAAAAATGGGAAAATATTATTCAAATATACAAGACATGTTTAATTTGAGAAAGATCCTGATATTTTTGTTATATCCGTGATTTTGCGAAAATATGAGGAAATATTTTGACCAATTTTTATTAAACTTAGCTAGATTCGATTTATTTTTAAAGTTTACAATATAACAAAATTTTCAATATTTTTCAGACACGTGGCGGCCAATGCTTGTTTGACCCCTGTTTGTGCAATGCATGGCCTAGCAGTGACTACAGTTGAAGGTATAGGAAGTACAAATACCAAACTTCATCCTGTCCAAGAACGAATTGCTAAAGCCCATGGATCTCAATGTGGATTTTGTACCCCTGGAATTGTCATGTCCATGTATTCTCTGCTGCGTGCTAAACCAAAACCAAACATGGACGATATGGAGGTAGCATTACAAGGTAAACAAAATGGTGTTAAGTTTTCAATTATTAGAAAGAATTATCGATACCTTGCAGTAAGAAAGCACATCACTGTAATTTTAAAGGTAGTATCTATTTTTCTCTAGATCACCCTTTGAACGTTCTCCAATTAGTAGAAACCAAATATTTTAGGATACCAACCTATCTTCAACGAAATTATTCAAATCCTTTATATTCCTAAAGACCCTGATTATCTGGATTAAGAAAGGACAAAACTACTGTTCTAAGAATTCGTAATCTCAAAATATTTTAGAATGAAAAAGTATGAAACAGAAATTTGTCTCTACTGCGGATTTCACATTTGTATATGACCTCAATTTCATTACTCTTTTCTGCTTTCAATGAGCTTGAATCACGGTATTTATCTAAGTAATTTTAGACATTATCGGATATCTGTAATAAGCCATTCACAGAATTTTTTGTGATAAATTCATGTTTGCAGAATGAATCAATGATTTTTTCGTATGCCCTACTTTAATTGATATGTAGATCATTCCATTACTAATTAAATTTGCATACAACATAAAGTGAACAGTAGTAATCACAATATCAAAACAATTTAAACATCCATTTCTATGAAGTTTTAGATTATTAAAATAATGAAGAACGTAAATATTTAAATATAATGTATTTTTGAATAATTATGAGCTGCTAACAATTAGACAAATCACTTGACCAAAAATGCAATCTAAGCATCGAATTATCGATAATGATTCAATCCATTTAAGAGATACGCCATTTATGTCATTCTGAATAAGTTCAGTACAATGGTTTTGTTTTCATACGCATTCCACTTGATGTGATACGCATATCTTTTTAATGCCGGGTTTGATTCATTGATTTCGATAGGATCTCCCTGATGTACAATTTGTTGTATTTTATCTTACACGAAAATTCCTTAACAAAGGAAGTATCTAGAATTTCCGCCTTCTTGTTTATTTACGTCGAATATAATAACAGTAAAAACAATATATAATTCATATGAAGTATGGTTTCTTAAATCTTGCCGAAAATGAAAATTCTAACTCATTGATGAACAAATTATCCACGTAATTACGTTTAAAATGTAATATGTATTCATTATTTGTTTTAGTTTACTATTTTATAATATATAATAGACAAATTGTTTCATTATTTATGTACAATTAAATGTTTACAGGTAATCTTTGCCGTTGTACTGGATACCGCCCTATAATTGAGGGTTTTAAAACATTCACAGAAGAATGGGAAGAAATACAAAGACTTTCTGGCCAAGCTAATGGTTGTTCCAAAGCAAAGAACTGCGGAATGGGTGATTCGTGTTGCCAAAAAGCATTCACATCTGAACCACAAGAAGTTTTTAATTCTAAAGAATTTTTACCATATGACCCAACTCAAGAACCAATATTCCCTCCACCTTTAATGGTATCTAAAAATTTAAATTTTGTGTTGAAAAATATTGAAAGTGAATAGATTTATCAAAATGAAATTGATTCCAGCTTTCAAACGCTTGTGATGAAGAGTACTTGGTATTTAAAGGAAAAGAAGCCACTTGGTACAGACCCACAAATTTACAAGAACTTTTGACGTTAAAAGAACAGTATCCCAATGCAAAAATAATAGTCGGTAATACAGAAGTTGGTAAGTAGAATACAAGTAACATGTAAACATTTACAAAACAAAAATAGTATTTAACAATCTTTCTGAAATAGGTGTGGAAGTCAAATTTAAACACTTCTCTTATCCTGTACTTATTCAGCCTACCAATGTAACAGAAATGAAAATCACGAAAGAATTAAATGATGGAATGTTGATTGGCGCAAGCGTTACTTTGGTGGAAATGGAAATGGCCCTTTTAGAACAAATGAGCCAACTTTCAGGTTCGTTACATCCACTTTTTCCTAATCTTTCACTTTTTTAAGTAAAAAACTAATTTCAATACATTCAATTCAATTGTGACATACATATTCTTATCTCAGATATTTATTTAATTTTGTCAGGATACAAAACCAGAATATATTCATCCATTGTCGATATGATGCATTGGTTTGCGGGGAAGCAAATTCGTAACGTAGCTGTAGGTATTTTCATCTTCAATTTGTGTGTTGATTTGTTTTATTAAGCTCGGAGATTCTATTATGCACTCAAATTATTTTTTTATATTATCCCTGTGCATTACATGGAATTATTTGGAGTTTTATTAATTAGGCATTTGCGTGGTTGCAGATTACGAATCTACTTATAGAAATCAATTAAAAATTGGGGATATAAAATTGCGAATAAAAATGCAAAAAGTTATTTCATCAAAATTGTCTATTTTTCAACTAATGTAACGCACTCGCCGAAAAAGTTATTTCCGAAATTCATTGCAGTTTTAGTTGTTAAACAAATCAACAGTTACATAAATCTAGTTCATAGCACATCATGGATCTCAAATTTGCCTTTGGCCCACCAATGTAGTGTTGCATAATTAAAATTTTGAAAATGTGAGGATATATTCGTAATCAGCGACCTTGAATATTCTACAAGCTTTTATGTCGATGCGATCTTTCTTACGTTTTTTCAAATCAACTTTACGTGTAAAAAATAATAATTACGTTTTTCTCATGTGTAACGCATTTACTAATATAATAGTTAAAGTAAATGCTTGGGGATCTCAAAGTTGTGTGTTAAAAGGTTATATGTATAATATTATACTATATGTCACAAGTTTTGTAAAACAATACCTGAAATTAGGATGTTTCTTGTATAGGCAGTCGGAGGTAATATTATGACAGGAAGCCCAATATCAGACTTGAATCCAATATTTATGGCCTCAGGAATAAACTTGAATTTAAGCAGTCTATCGAAGGGTGACCGGACCATACCTATGAATCATGAGTTCTTCACAGGATATCGACGGAATGTTGTTGCTCAAGATGAGATTCTTGTGTCCATTGAAATTCCACATACTTTACCGGTACCATTTTATGCTAAATCTATTTTTAACATTTATAAAATACACTGTGTGTACTTGAAAATTTGATTGTTTGTCATGTGGCATTTATGAAGTTCTTCCGCGGGAAAAATAGCCGGTTAAGTTATACATGAAGATGTGAAGAATTGTATTGTTCCATTGCTTTAATCCATTAAGGACCAAATATATACAAAAATCTAAAATTATGGGGTGCACCTCAAAATCCCGACAAATAAAAAAAACAAACACTTCAAAAAACAGACATTGAAAATACCAGACATTTAAAAAAAACAAACATTAAAAAAGAGACATTTCAAAAAACAGACAGATCAAAATTTATTTTACCTTCAAGTTACCTACAAAATAATCAAATTTCTTAGTCAAATATTTTTAACCTTGAAATTACCTTCCAGTGAGACCTCAAAGATGGCGTACCCGAGATAATTTTTTATATCTTGAACGCACCAATCGGAGGTGTCGAAACGTCGGGGTCTTGAATGCCTGTTTATTGAAATGTATTGTTTTTTAATGTATGTATTTTGAAATGTCTGTTTTTAAATGTTTTTTTGTTTGAGTGTCTGTTTTTTGAAATGCCTGTTTTTTAGTGTCTGTTTTTACATTTGTCGGGATTTTGAGGTGCACCCAAATTATGTATATGTATGTACATTTTTATTTTTTCCTCGAAAACTAGAAACTTTTAGAAAAAAAATTGCAAAGAAACAAAAAAGATTAAAATTCATCTAAGAATATATTAGAAATATAGACAAATTCCCGTGTATTCGCTTATTCAATTCCAAGAGCTTTTCATTCATAGCATTTATTTGAGAAAGCTGATTGTATAGAGTATCCGGAAATTCGTCAAAGATATTTTCATTTCAAACGCCATTTTGAGACCGACGTATTCAATTGTTGAAAATACACTTCATAATATACCTGTCTAAGACTATGTAATTCAGGAATGATAACAAAAAAATAACGAGAAGTGAAAAAGAAACTTGGAAACGAAAAATCGTGATTTTTAATAATTAACCACGTGTAATTTTTGTTATTTATGAACTTGCTATCTTTTCTAATACACCATTCGATAGAACGGAGTTTGAGCCATAAAAACATCTATCAAACATTTTGTTTCATTGCGTTTTAATGCTAAAATGTGCTGTTAAACTTCATGTTAAAATTTTATACATTTGGTCCCTAATGAGTTAATGTTATACAGGTTTGTAAAGACGATTGATATAAGATATTTTCGATTTAGATTTCGATTTATCGGTTTCAAAACTATTGTATTGAATTAGATGTGTAAATGATCGAATGCGATTATGATTAATAATAAAATACACCTTTATTATTATCTTCTTAAATTTTGATTCCGGGCATCATTAAGCGTCATATACACTTGTAGTACTAATTTGTTTTTATGTAATGTTCACCGTAAAAATTTCAATGTTTATTTATTTACTACTCTTATACAGACTGACAAGCCCTATGCAACAAAGTACAGAAAATGTACATTTACAATTGTATGAAAATAGTCAATGTAAAAATCTTCTTACAGTTTTGATGCTGAGCACTGGGTTAATCGAATAATTTATAGAAGAAAACTTAGATTAAAAAAATACATTTATTAGGAAGTCAAAATGATTAATTCTACTAATGACAATATTTTGTTTATGATTTTTGATCGTTAATTTAATTAGATATGTTACGTATAATGCAGTGCCAGTATAAGAAGCTGATGGTTTGAAATAAATGAGTATTGATATTTTTGGAAATTTTAATTTAGTAATTCTTTAAGAAGAACAGATTTATAGAATCTAATTTTCCATAATTTAAACTGTAATTGCAGAATCAATACTTCGTCTCTTATAAGCAAGCAAAGAGACGAGACGATGATATAGCTATAGTCAATATCGCGCTGAATGTATTTTTCGAACCTGGTACATCAGTTGTCCAAAAGGCATTTATGGCATTCGGAGGAATGGCACCTACTACTGTTTTAGCTAGAAAAACTTGCGAAGCTATGATTGGAAGGTTTGTAATAATATAATAATAGAGATAACAATAAATCGACTGAACGATGTACAGGAGTAAACTCTGCAACAATTTCGTTTACACAATTAAAGTTTTCCTTATTTGTTAGTTAATTATTTATTATTATTTATTTTAAATTTTGTATTAATTTCATCATTCAATAAGCTTTTACAATAAAAATATATAGGGTTACTTAAGTAGTACCTTAATTAGTAAGATGGCAAATCTAATCAGTATGTAGTAACCCATCAAAAATAAGTAAAGGTAAATATTGTGCTGCATTGTTGATATTTAAAGTGGTTACATTTAATTCTTGTTTTTTCGTGCAAATTTTCAGTCCTAAGAAGAGGATTTCATGACATGAATAGGATTTACATTTTTATTATACTAGAAGATTGATTTCAAATTCTGTATCACTGTGATTTTTCATTTAGAGACATCTACATTTATTTTTATGTAAACAAAATATAATACTAAATAAAAGTAACTGGTTTACTCCAAAAGTAATTATTTTATTTTTTTATTTTTTTTTTTATTTATTTTTTTTTATTTATTTCCTCTACCTTCCACCTCGATCGAGGTGTCCCAAAAGCTCCCAGGGAGCTTGTCCGGGTACAGGCGAGTACCATTGCGAGAGCTGCAGGTCGTCTTAGATGGCGCCATACTCACATTTGTCGAGAATGTAGGAAACTGCAGAAACCCACATTAAGTACAGCATAATTAATTTTGAATAATTATTTAATTCGTAATAACTGAATGTAATTTGTACTAAACGTTCAAGATCACGACAATTTGTTAATGTACCACTAACAGTAACTAATTAATTTAAAATTATAGAGTTTTACCGCAAGTAGATAGATTTTTTTAATTTTTCAGTTAGTAGCTCCTTTTGTTTAATCGATCAGAAATACTTTCCTTAGTTCTCGATTATTTAGTATGTACTTCTGTATAAAATCACTCTCATTATTTTTTATAGAAAATGGAATTCTGATATTGTAGAAACGGTAATTGATTATCTGGTTAATGAATTACCATTATCTGGAGATGCACCAGGAGGAATGGTGCTGTATCGCAGATCCCTCACTTTAAGGTATGAAATTATCATAACCTTATAGCAATTTCATTTTTTTCTCGCTTTAATCCTATAGTTATTCCTATATATGTTTATCTATCAGAAATTAACAATTTAAATGTTATTCGAAAAAATAATGTTATTGATCCATTTAATTATACTTATTTATTGTAAAGTGTAGTTGTATTCATACAGATGTATACCGATGACTTTTGATCAGTGTTGTGAAAAATTATTGAAAAATTCTACCTTATACAGCTTATTTAGCCTTTAAATTTTGTAAAAGCTACTTAAGTAGTAACAGATCAATCATATACTATGTATTTACATACCTGTAACTTAAGTAGTAAAGGCACGTTTATGTCTCACTACTCAAG
This sequence comes from Trichopria drosophilae, assembly GCA_030407085.1. NCBI lineage: Eukaryota > Metazoa > Arthropoda > Insecta > Hymenoptera > Diapriidae > Trichopria > Trichopria drosophilae. The sequence goes on along the minus strand of CM059582.1, from coordinate 163,982,899 downwards.
TAGTAGCTCTAATAAAATACGAACGTCTACAATTATTGGAAAAAGTAAAATCTTAATGAAATATTTGTTTACAGTTTATTTTTTAAATCGTTCATACGAATCCAACGGCAGCTGCAAAAAGATAATGTACCTGTTGAACCTATACCGAAACACCTCGAGACAGCGGGAGATGAATTTATCTACACCCCACCAAAAAGTTCGCAATATTTTCAGGAGGTATTTTTTTGTTATTATAATATATTATCTTTTACTAGGTAAATTCGATTAATTCTAAAGTATTACTTAATTGCAATAAATAAGATTTTTCTTTCTTCCAGGTGCCAAAAGATCAGTCGCCTATAGATTTAATAGGCAGACCCATCATACATTCTAGTGCTTTGAAACAAGCAGCTGGCGAAGCAGTTTATTGTGACGATATGCCTCGAATCGAAGGAGAACTATACTTCGCTTTCGTTCTTTCAACAAAGGCACATGCCAAAATTTTAAGCATCGATCCTTCTGCAGCATTAGCGGTTGAAGGGGTCATAGCCTTTTTTGATGCAAATGATATTCCAGATAAACAGCGATACGTCGGAGCTGTGATACGCGATGAAGAAGTTTTCGTGTCAAAAGTCGTAAGTAAAAGCTTTTTAAAGGGAGAATATGACAAAACTCAAAAGTCAAAGTAGTTTTTAAATACATTCGAATTGTTCGGTCACTGCATTTATAATAACTACTATAAAAATATATAACTTGAGAAATTTGGGAATAATTTAACCATTTAAAAAATACACATCATATAAAACAAAACCCATATCTCGATGGGGCTAACAAAAGAGGATAAATTAAACATTCTTTCGTTTTCATCTTATTCACAAAACTCCAGAATGAGGATGTTAAACATTGGGTATTTTTTGAGGTTTTAAAAATCGTAGAAAGATTTCGTAATTTGGCTGATTAAATGCCGATAACAGAGGATCATATTGATGGGTAAAATCCAAGTTTTTCGGAAGACGGGATATTTTGAATAATGTGGGTTCCATTATGAAATGTTTCAGTAACTGACTGTGTTACTCCTCGCAGGTGGGTTGTTGTAGTATAGTATTATGCATCATAAAATAGCTCTTTTGAATTCATTGGATACGTTATTTCGCTCTGTATTTCTCAAGATATTCGATGGCTCCCACACTTCTTAAACACTCTGTATCCGTTGCTATTCACTTACTGTGAGATTAACGAAAGTTTTATTTATTATTTATATACATATTGTGACATCTTATTATTGCAGTAATAGTAAGAATAAGTATTGGCATCTGTAGGTTACTAGTCAAGGGCAGCCAATCGGCGGAGTAGTTGCAGAAGATCAAGCAACGGCGCAAAAAGCAGCGAGATTGGTGAAAATTGAATATGAAGACATCAGTCCAGTTATTGTTACTATAGAGGTAAATTATATAACACTGCATTAACAACCGTTGACACCCTCGTTGAGCAAGTAGTAATGAAAATTAGTATTTTTCATTGCCATTTTAAATAGAAAAAGTTTAACTCGGATTATACGGATTCAAAATAAGTTTTGATATAAAAGTTCAACACTCATTACATCTAATTGAAATTAATAAACTGGCGTTGAAAGTAATATCAAAAATCAATGAATGTTCTCTATTAAAACATGTTGTACGCGACTGCAATATACAAAGATATGCATTGAAACTAATTCCAATTTCTAAGTTTTGCAAGACTATGGAAACGTATGCTTATATCATAGTAAACTTCTTCAACAAACAAATTTGCAGACACAACCGCACGGCAACAACAACACAATAAAACATTTATATACTTCTCCAATTCTGATTTAGAAAAAATGATTGAAAGAAAACAAATAAATTTGAAAAAATAATGTACAATAACACCGAAATAACGTTCTTAGAATGAAAAATCACTCTTTATAGAGTACTATTTGCGTTGACTTTTGTGACGGTGTGAATTCGTATTACTTAAGAGTGAATGTTCACTCCATATAGAGGAGTTTCACATGTTAAGAGTGAGAATTTAATCTTTCAATAAAGTGGCTCAATCTTCTCTCTACTAGGAGCGAATTATAACTGCACGAATTTAGAGAGTATTTACAAATAGCCACATTTTTATTCAATAAAATATAAAAAATACGACCAGCGAATAGTAATGTGCAAAATTACAGTTTGAATGCAGTAAACGAGAGTACTAGTCTAAAATTACAATTGCTTTTTTTTAATGAGTTAGTATGGTCGATTACTAATTTATTAATTTTTTGTCTAACATGAATACAAATATTCTGTTCTTCTTCTATTAACATGATTTAAAACTTTCTCAACTTTATGGAGTAAAGTATTGTACTCTTTTTAACACTCCTGGCGTAGACTCAATTTTGCGCCCTACAGTGATAAATTCGTGCGCAAACTATGAAGCGCCACATCTATCGTATTAAAAAATAGCGTATGCGATACGGGCGAAAAATCGATCTTCGATGAGAGTGATTGTGGCCCTCGCTTCGCTCGTCAACAATTACTATTTTCGCCCCAGTTACATAATATACTATTTGCACAATAAAGAAATGAGCCATTCTTAATAAAAAGAGTCAATTTTTACTCTTGAAATTGTATCTCAACCATTTCAAACTTTTCAAGAATTAAATTTCACACCAATAAATTTAGAGAATAATTAATGTTTTAAAAAACTGATCGGCTCTTATATAAATAATTCTTAAGGAGTTCATACATACTGATATACATATACGTGCAGAAAAATATTACAGACAGAAATAGTGCTAAAAGCTTTACATCAGACAAGATAATCAGACCCATTTTACAGTAATATTCTTAAGATACTGATGTCAAATTCGTATGTTAAATCATTTAAAAACATAATCTAGCATTACATGACAATTTGACCTTAGAAATATCAATGACTATAGAAATATAATAACTTATTTACCATTAACACGTATGAAGACAATGAAAAAAAATTAACACATATGAATGCAATGTGAATGCAGTTGCAAAATTGTTTCTCTAATGAATTTTAAGATTTTGTTTAAGAAATAATTACTAGATTTCACACCGTTATCTTGAAGCTTTGCTGTACCTGACAAATTTTTTCCTATATAATAGTAAAAGACAAGTATATGACGAGAGTTATTCATCTATTTACAAAGTAATTTTTCAGTTGGGTTTTAAGACGTCAAATGTTATTGTAACATACTGCAACAACAACGACATTTCTACTCTTCATAGGAGTGCTCATCAGGTCTGAATATAGAACGTAGAATAAATTTTGTATAAGATCTGCGGCATGTACTGAACTAACTTAGTAGAATAATTTATAAACCGAAAACTGATTATAAGATATTTATGTATATATTATTGCAAAATCCTTTGGTAGAATACACTTTGCTAATTCTGTTTTCAGCCTTTTTATAATCGATAATAACTTCATAAAATATTTGTAACTCACAGGATGCCATTGAAGCCAATTCGTATTTTGAAGAACATGGTATGACCATGGTTACAGGTGATGTGGATAAGGCTTTTGCAGAATCTGATCACGTCTTAGAGGGAGAAGTACGCATGGGTGGCCAGGAACATTTTTATTTAGAAACACAATGTGCAATCGCGGTACCAAAGGAAAAGGATGAAATGGAAGTCTTTTCATCAACTCAACATCCATCTGAGATTCAGGAATTGCTCGGAGTTGTTCTGGATGTTCCTATCAATATGATCAATGTTCGAGTTAAGCGAATGGGTGGTGGCTTTGGTGGGAAACAATCTCGAGGAATTTTAGTAGCACTACCAATTGCTTTTGCAGCAAACAAGTAAAATACACGTTATAAGTTCTATATTTTTAAAAGAAATCTGCAGTCAGCAACTTCCGAAGTCTTAGTCCTGAACAATGCATGCAACTAATAAATTATGTAACTTTCTGAAAATATGAATCATTAAGCCCGAAGAGCGACTCAAAGCTGTAAAAGAATGGGGAAACTTTGCCTCGTAAATATTCATTTTTTAGGAATATTTTTCAGAATTTTTTTGTCGAAGTGAGCTTTTGAAAGGGCTACCGGGCGAAGTAATATAAGTCCGATTTGGTACCTATAAATAGAAAAAATCCAACTTCAAAGTTTCATGTCTGGCGTCGAACCCGACAACTTGACAAGGAAAAACTAAACATAAAAACTTTCAGGCTTGATTTTTCGTTTTTATAAGTAATAAATAGCTTTTATGTTACTTTACTCGGTTAATCTTGGGTTTTATCTTTCAGGAAAGAAATGTTAGAAAAAGTGTCTAAAAAATAAATGATTACGGGGCAAAACTTCACAGTTTTTTGGCATCATTGGGACACTCTAAGGCCTTTAATAGAACAAATATACAAATTAAAAGAAAGTTATCATAACATATTATCTTACATTTTAATTTGAATCCCAGTTGTTGATATTTTGAGAAAGTTCATAATAATGAACTATTAAATTATATCAAAATTAGTGTAAACTAACATTTTCATCACTGAAGTTTGACTTTAATACTTACTTGAATGTGTACACAGATTAACTGATAACGCAATCGTTAATGTTTATCTAATTATCTCAATATTCACTTAGATGCAAGCTCGGATTCAATCGAAATGTAAATTATTTAAATAGATTAAGGGAGTAAATCACTTGTTCTTATTAGTGAATCACTGAATGAAAACGTCAATCGAAAATTTGAAAAGTAGGTTTTATAATGCTACTATTTAAATGCAGAACCTCATTTTTTCAACTAATTTCATGCAAAAATAACGGTTGTTCGGCAATTTTCCAAAGGCGCCTTTTTTTAAGAGGGTCCAATTAAGTGAGCGGATATCCAGCCTTAATTTTTGGCCTGGAACGAAAAAGGAAAAACATTTAGTTTCTATAAACTATCGACGAACGTAAAATTTTTGTCGATTTATTAACTTTTCGTTAAATGGTGGGTGTTCGAAAAAAGTTAACATTTTAAAGCAGAAAGAAGATCAGAAAATATGTTATAAAAAAACGGATGCACCTCAAAAACCCGACAAATCACAAAACAGACCCTTAAAAACCCCGACATTTAAAAAATAGGCCATTCAAAAAAAATGGTTTTTGAATGTTGGTTTTTTGAAGTGACTGTTTTATGATTTGTCGGGTTTTTGTGGAGTACTAAAAAAAAACCGACCAATAAAACGAAAAATCCAACGTACGTCTTACGTAATACATTTAAAGTTTAAATACCTAAGGGGCGTCGGCGCAAAATTGAAAATTTGACCATTTAGACATTTTTGACGAATTATATTTTTCGGTCTATTATTATTATTTGAGAAACCCTAAAGTATCTTTTAAGCGAAAAAAATATGAAAATTTCAGCATTTGACAGTGGTTTACCCCCTTAATTCTCTTTTGAAGATTTATACCAGATTGCGAATAGAAATAAAATTAAAAAATTCGAATTATCGAGTCTTTCAATATTTTTTGAGAAATTTGAATCATTTCTTTTATATTTACTTTTATTTTATATTACAGGTTGAAAAGGCCGGTCAGATGTATGCTGGATAGAGACGAAGATATGTTGATGACTGGTACAAGGCATCCGTATTTATCAAAATATAAAGTGGGATTTAATAATGAAGGAAAAATTAATGTTATTGATATCCACTTATACGCAAATTCGGGATACTCAATAGATCATTCTCCTCCGGTAGGTGAACGAAATTAAAATACATTCGATCTTTCATATTATCTTGTAATATATCCATTCATTTTAGAGTATTATAGAAATAATGTTTACCAATACACAACTCTTATTTTAGTACATTTAGTACATTAAATTGGATTCCAATCTGTTGGAAATCCATTTCAAATTCGACATTAAACGGCTTTTAATACGAGATCTTAAATTTAATGTTCACAAAAATGTTCATGTCATAGATCTGAAATTTAACGTAATTTTCCATAAAATGTCATGTATGCCTCCGAAATGGAATCCATGTCACGACATGAAAAATTCACTGTAAAAAATGCAATGTAACAATTGAATGTAATATACAGTAGCCCTGGTAGAAATTCGGTCTAAATATTAGTCAGTGTTTGGTAAATAAATTTGGGTATTGCTCAGTTTGTGAGTAATAAAATGTGGCCAGTTTTCCAAACAAAAGATAACAAAACCATAGACTGCGTTTATATACCTTATTATATAAATTGTGGACAGTTTCTCCTGTTTTTTACAAAAAAGGTACTCAGAATATTTAAGACGAATAACCTCAACAATTTTTGTCCAGTTTCTACTCGATAATTTACGTAATATTATCTCATTTTTTTGTGCAATAACCTTAAAGTTGTTTAGACAGTTTTCATGCAATTTCTGTACAATTTTTATCCATTTTTTGTAGTTCTGGAGTAGATATTTTTTTTAATGTGACTATTATAAGGAAAAAGATATTTTGCACAATTTTTATAATCAACATGAGTACTTTATTCGTAAGTTTTCATACGAGTATGATCGTCATCATCATAGTCATAATCATCATCATTGCTATAGTTATTGTTGTCGTTAACATTTTCTTCACTTATTATCAGGTTTTCTCAGGTTATATGCATCATATAATTTAATACGCTTCTATGTTAACTCGCAGCAGAGAATAACAATAGTTGTGAATGGACAGGAAGAAGTTATCTTATCAGCAAACTCATAAATAAAAAAGGAAAGTTTCGAAAAACTTCCTCTAAAATCTGTAGTGTCTGATCAATTTGTCTGTTTCTACTTTCAATTTTGAAACTTCCTTTGTTCGAAGGTCTTTAATTTTTTCTCAAACGTTCAGTTTTTTCCAATCTTTTGGTTTCATTCACATTATAAAGGTTACACTTATACATTTTTCTTTTTGCCATGAACATTCTCCTTCGGGGAATTTTTCCGATCTATGACATGTTTTTACATAGTTATTTATGACCCCTTTCAGTAACGCCATTAATTCATTAAATTCCAAAGGCGCACATTTTTTTGTTGACTTGCAAGATTCGTTGTAAACAGGAGACTGAATTAATGCGTTGACTTTAAAATAACGTAATCTACTGTTTTCAATTATGCTCTTTTCTTTGGTATAGCACACATTGAGAAATATTTATTTAAAACTTCCAATAAAAGCTGCATAATTACAAAAGTATAAATTACATTAAAATATTGTAAAAATGCAACTAAATATTGTAAAATATTCCAAACAAAGACTTGTCATTCTGCAAAATTTACATAATTTCGCAGCAACTTTTTAAAAGTATAAATAAATGTTTCTTACAATGGAAGAGATCTGCAGGAATACTTAAGAAACTATCTTGTCAATTTGTATACTTCATGGCCTTGACAATATGCTTTGAACATTGATTGTTCTATGTGACCTCTAATCAAAGTGCAAAACTTTTGCAATCAGTAAACATTTAAGCTAATTACAATGAACTAATTTATTAATCATTCAAATGCAATTATTTTATTTATTTATAATTCCCAGCATTCTTTAATAAGACTATATAAACTATATTATATTCAGGATTATTTTAATTTGTACAGGTTTTGGAGAAAGCCATGCATCATTATGAAAATGCATATAGAGTACCAGTGTCTCGAGTCGAAGGACATTTGTGCAAAACAAATTTACCATCTAATACAGCTTTCCGAGGTTTTGGAGGTCCACAAGGGATGTTTGCTGGTGAAACGATAATCCGACACATTGCCGATTATCTTAAACGCGACGTTATAGAGGTCAGACTTAAACATTTAAATATAGTATCATATAAATAACGTAAACATAATCACTACATCCTGCACAGTTATATGCAGCCATAACTGGATTGATTTTCGATTTATTTTTATTAAAAGCTCAGGGATTAATTCCTGTACGGAATAGAAGAATTGATTAGACAACTAAGAATTTTGTCCGCATCTCTAAGTTTAAGTTTATAGCAGTTGGTCGGCTATCATAAAAAACACCTTGTTCGTAAAGAGCTTATTTTATTTTAAAATGGACTTTTTGAAAGGAAAATTTATGAAAAACCATAATTACATTTTATTTCATCGTTTTGCGTCACGAACAAAGTTTTCAAAACATTGTAAGGTGTTCGTAAAACTGCATCACGATGTCTATGCTTCCCGTTTACGGGAACATAGTATGGATTTAAAAACTAGATGTAATTAGTACCAAAAAAATTATATAATTTTATTTTCTTCGCTACACTAAAAAATCAGATAAATATATCATAATTCGTTCTTTAATATACCGACTCACCGTCAACATTTTCACGTTCCCTGTTCCTCTGCCCTTGCTTAATTTAGTTAAGTAATTTAATGTATAACAAATAAACCAAAAGCATTTTGTTTCAGCTTTCGGAGCTAAACTTATATAAAGAAGGTGATATTACGCATTATGATCAAAAGTTATTACATTGTAATGCAAAACGATGTTGGGACGAATGCCTTACCTCGTCAAACTGCAAAGAACGCATGGTGCAAATTCAACAATTTAATAAGTAAGTGCACACTTTCTCAAAAAGAAAGTTAAGTGAATGTAGTATTAGTGTAACGATACTATTTACATTACTAATAGGATCATCAATAGTATAGTATTACTAATTTTGCCTACTTCAAGTTTATAAAAACGAATAAATTTATATACGACGAAAAATCCGCTGTAGAATTCTATCATAAGCCATTTTAATTTATTCTTTTTATTTTATTATATAATATTTGAAAACGCAAGCAATGTTATCATGGCTTTCATTGAATTACAGTTTAATTATTTTTTTTTATAGAGAGAATAGATACAGAAAGAGAGGAATGTCTATCATACCAACCAAATTTTCGATTGGATTCACGCCACTATTAATGAATCAAGCAGGTGCTTTAGTACATGTTTATGTAGATGGATCTGTTCTTATCAGTCATGGAGGTACTGAAATGGGTCAAGGCTTAAACGTAAAAATGATTCAAGTAAGTAGCGTTAGGAAATATAACCTGTAATTACATTTTTAATAAATGAACTTTGTCTCTTACCTGTTTCTTTGGAAAAAAAAACTGGAAAATATGTTAAGGGTGAGGAAAAAGTATATAAACCCCGGAAAATCTTAGAGGGTAGATGATGAAAAAAAAATCGCGAGGCATATTTTAACGTAAAATTTTACGCTCTTTCGATTCCCGACGTCAAAAGTACGGGTTCAAATGTAAAAACAAAAAGTAGACCTAAAGTGACCATGAATGAGAGATCCAAGGTCATCACTGGATTTCTCGTTGAAAGTTACATAAGACCTGACCTTAAGATTTTTTTTCATCACCTACCCTCTGAGATTTTCCGGGAATTCGGTACTTTTTCCTCACCTTGTTTGTAGATAATTTTCGGATAATTATAAGTTAGTATCAATGTTATTTCTTTCTAGAGAGTCATAATAACTGTTGAAAATGTATATTTTAACAAAACGCTTCATTAATATTCAATTTACATTAATTAACGTAAATCATTACATTATATAATAACTGCTTGTACAACCTCCTTCACCCTTACAGGGCTGGAAAACCATTATTTTAGGTCACCAAAAAAAGTTCTTTAATTTTTATTTTTATATTAAAATATCAATTATTTCAATATTATTACCACTTTTTTAATGTAATTTTTGTAAAAATACTGCTTTATTTTATTTGCATATGGCTATGATTACGAATCAATATTATTATAAATGGTTTTGATTCTCATTGCTTAATGCCATTGAATATAAATTGATCTCCTATTATCCTTCTTCAAAACTTCTCATCTCTTTTTACCCTTTTATTACCACTTATATTTTTCTATATTACATTTTTTTTGAAAAAATACGTCACTTTGTTTACGCGTAGCAACAAAATTACTATATGAAATAATTGAATATAAATTCATCTCTTTTCATCTTTCTTTCGTTTTTGTACCCCTCTTTACCCTTTTTACCACTTTTCCCCGTTTTTTACCTTTCATGTACCGCTTAGGGTTTAAGATTCAATTTTGTTGAAAAAATACTTTTGAAAAGTTGCATTTTGAATTTACATTGCTTTCGATATCAGATATGGATTCAACGTCAAAAAATACGCATCGAAAACATATTTGCAGTTTCAAATATACTTAAAAATTGAATTTCGTGGTTGAAGGTGTGAATTATCCCTAAAGCAACTGTTTGAATTATAAGAACCCTGTGAAATTATGAAAGATACTGCATTTTATACGTAAATAATTGAAATTTTTAACATTTTTCGTACGGATCGGAAAGCCGCTAAAATGACACTCCCTCTTATCGAAATTTTGTCTATGTTCAATCAACAGTATAAGATACCTTTTGACCCGTATTTTTAAGGTAAATTTCCGTCAAAAAATCCCGGCCCTCCAAAGGTTAAAGCTCATTCTGCAGAAAGAAAATAAGTAGTTAAGGTATACTTACTTTCAGTAGTAAGATGCTTCAGCTTTTTTCGTTGCCATTACCACTTTTTTCCGTCATTAATAGCCGATTAAATTACCATTTAAATAGTACTATTACCAGTTTAATAATACGATCAACTGAAAATTGTACAGAATTCGACCAGCAATATAAAGGTCCCGGGTTCAAGTCACGGTGCATTCAATTTTCCAAATTCGGTCTTCATTTTTTTTTTTAAATTAAAACAAACAACAAGCGATCGTTACAAATTTTCCAGCATATACCATTGAACATTTGAATTTAATTTCAATAAAAATGTACAAATAACCCTGAATCTTGCAGACGTGTTTCTAACTTCAGAAGTAAAATTTTTGAAAAAATCAAAATAATAATATTATAGGGCGATTTATAACTATTACTTTTATTTGTAAATTTTAATGAATCATACTACTGAACGTCGTTTTAAAAAGGCACCTTGAATTTTTTTTTAATACAAAAATAAAATTTAAAAAAGCATCTTTTCATCAACAATGCCTAGTTCATTTATTATTATTCCTTTGGCGATGTAAAAATGATACTTGTACATAGTATAAGGCGCTGATATTATTTAACCAATTCATTTATTTATTACGATCACATATCTTATGCATGCTCATTTATTGAACGTTAATTTAATGATTACTAATAGTATATGCATGCATGTTGATTTTTTGACCGCAATATGAATAATTTAATTTCTAGGAAGTCTTGGTTGTACAATACCCGGTCAGTAGACAATGAAAACATTTTTATTTTTACGTTTCAACTACGATGATAGCCGTCTTCAAAATTTATTATATCGATTGACAAATGCGCTTTGATTTTGAATCATTTTAAAGCACTTATTCACCAATGTAATTTTTTACGAATACTAAATAAAACATTTTTTAACAATTTTATAAAAACTAGACAAAATTTTAATAAATTTTGTAAAGTGTTTTCTTCAAATTTATAATATTAATTTTTTATATTTTTGTTTAGAAAATTGTTAAAAAAACGTTTATTTTGTATTTGTAAAAAATGGTATTGGTCAATAAGTGCCATAAATGAACAAAAGTCACAAATAAGAGCATTTTGTCAATCGATACAATACATTTTTAAAGCTCGCTATCATCATAGCTGAAACGTCAAGATACAAAATTTTTATTGTCTTATACTGACCATACAACCACGACTTGCTATACATAAAATTAATTTGAATTGGACAAATTTTATGTAATTTTTGTTTAATGATTTCATGCAGGTAGCCAGTAGAGTATTAAAAGTACATCCTGAAAAAATACACATTATGGAAACAGCAACGGATAAAGTACCCAATACGATGCCAACCGCTGCTAGTTCTGGATCGGACCTTAATGGAATGGCAGTCTTGGTAAGACTTTGCTTTAAAAACTTTTTTTGTTCAATTTATTAATGTTGATAAGAATTTAGAGGTATAAAAATATAGTTATTTATTTGCATAATATTGCGCCTAACACTATCTTTCTAATATAATTTTTTGTGGGACAGATTAAACAACTAAAAAAAGAATTATTTAAACATAGATAATCTAATCTGTATTCTGCGAGAAGAATTCATAAATGTATTTTTGATCATCTGCAGTAAATTATTATTTACATATTATTACACAAATTTACAGAATGCTTGTGAAAAGATTATGAGGCGATTACAACCCATAATGGATTTGAATCCAAACAAAACCTGGGAACAATGGATACGAGCTGCATACGTTGAAAGAATCGGACTGTCAGCAACAGGTTTTTACGCTACACCCGACATGGGAAGTCCAGAGGATAATGATTCTGGAAATTTGTACAATTACTTTACATACGGTGCAGCTTGCTCCGAAGTTGAAATAGACTGTTTAACCGGAGATCATCAGGTAAACAATATTTTCATTTGATTTCATCCATAAATTTTAAATTTGTCATGGACTCGATACATACAATGAATTACTTTGAAAAATGGAGTTCTTGCCAAATTCATATTAATCCCTGTTTATATTTATGAAGGTATTAAGAAGTGATGTTATTATGGATCTTGGCGAGAGTTTAAATCCTGCCATTGACATTGGACAAGTAGAAGGAGGATTCGTTCAAGGATATGGACTTTTCACTCTTGAAGAGATGGTATATTCTCCGACTGGAATTGTCTTCAGTCGAGGTCCAGGTGCATACAAAATACCTAGTTTTACGAATATACCACAGGAATTTAATGTTTCCATTTTGAAAGGAGTTTCAAATCCTAGAGCTGTTTACTCGTCAAAGGTAAACAAATCTATTTTCAAATACTTAGTAATGTTAAGTAATAGTGGTAACATTATGAAATTATGCATATACTGTACTTAAATGTTTTATTCAATTTTAGAGAAGTGTATAATAAATGAATGTTTGTATCCTTTTCCTCCGACACAGTAACAAATTTTGAAATTCTATTTTTGTTTTAAAAAAAAATAAAAATTCACTAATTTTATAGGCGGTTGGTGAACCACCATTATTCCTCGCATCAACGGTATTTTTTGCAATCAAAGAAGCTATCAAAGCTGCTCGCCAAGATATGAACCTTACTGATTACTTTAGATTCGATTCACCAGCAACGTCAGCCCGTATACGAATGGCTTGTGTCGATACATTCACCCAAAAGGTAATAATGAAAATATTAATCATTTTTCATGAGTTTCCTACATAGATGAATATAATAACTGAAATATTACTTTGAATGGACTTAAATTCAATGTTTTGTACATTTTTACAGATTGGAGATGGTGATGGGAAAAAAGCTTGGAATGTATACGCATAGTCCAGATGATGCAACTGTATTAATAATTAGTTTTAAGTTAATATAAGTAATAATTTTTAAGAAAAACTGTATAAATATTTTTACGAAATAAAATGGTGTGTGATTTTTAATATTTTAGTATTCTACAGTTTACTTTTATGATTATGAAAGTTTATTGAACCAAGAGGGAGGATACATACGACACAATCACCACCGTTTTCTTACATAGCCATGAACAGGAATCATATCAGAGTCGAAATTTTGCTAATTATTTATTTATTATTTATTACAAAACCTTCCAAATTATTGACGTGGGTAAACCATCGGAAAAAGGGCATCCTCGTAAAAAAAAATTGTGTTACACTATTTCGATGTATTTTTGCCTCCTGAAAACGAATATGACGATAAAATTTGGCGCTCTTTTGAATCTTGGCCGCTATTTTGAAAAAACAGCCAAAAAACATGATTTTGTTTAGTTTTTTGCCTTTATTTCAAACAAATACAACTCTGACAAAAAAATGTTTCAAACAAAAATTGTAGTGCGGAAAATTCTCTACAAAAAAGGTTGTATACATTTTTTTCATTTCATTTTTTTCATATACGCATTCAGAAATATTTGAAGTTATTTTTGAGTAAACTCATGAAAATTAATTTATTCGACCGTTCATAGTTAAATAATTACATAAATTCAAAATTAATATTCAGTAATACGGTCTATTAGACATAAATACAATGTAAATATAAACAATGGGTTGTGGATGTACAACCACGTAATATGTGAAAAATAGAAATGCATGGAAATAATCAAAAAATTATGAGATATTATTGCCCCTGAATTATGATTAAACTGTCTGTATACTAAGGTTATCAAGTCCTACTTAATTAATAGATTCAGTTTCCCTCTGGCGAAAGTTATTTTTGTTAAAGTTCTTTTTTTTAAGTTATTTTTCGGAGGTTATTATTGCAAAGTCATTTTTGCAAAGTTATTTAGTCGTGACACTGAACGAATATTTCGCCCTCATAAGTCTTCCATTAGAATGTACAATTTTTGTAGTATAAATACCATTAATTTTAAATAAATTGTCCACCGCATTACGAAGAAATGGAGTCTTTATAAATTATGTAATTTGTATTTTAATTTCAAAGAATCAACCCAACAATAAAAAAAAATGTATATTTTCCTATACAATAACATAAAATTTAATTTATCTTAATATATTACACATCCATTCATGTCAGTCATTATGTGCACTATATTGCATATATTTACAACTCATAGTTTTTCACTTGTATAACTCGATTCATTTATACATTACTTATACCAGACTTTTCCACCGTCTCCAATAACGTCTGTAGATTTATATCAAACAATTCACAGCGAATTGGCATTTCTAACGAATAAAACGGATTCTTCAGAGCATAGTCCGCATACAGCTCATAAACTCGTTTCGAAAGAATTTCCATTCCTGGCTGCGATGGTTCAGCGACGATCATAAACTTCACTCCTGTTAACGTTTGATAGCAATACAATTTAAAAGTATCAGCTTCCAAGACTTCAATTCCTGAACACCGAGGTTCTGGGCTCAACTGACTTGCGAGAGCAAATAACGGGTAAAACATTGAAGCTAGAAAAATTTTCTCGTTGGTTGTCATCTTCGCTCTTCCGAACTTGAGTGTGAGAGGAAAATTTTCAGAATTTTCAAGTAAATCGAAAACATCCTTTCCATCTTCAAGTTCTCGACCAACGACTGGCTGCCCATTGACAGCTGTCAAAACATGCC
This sequence comes from Trichopria drosophilae, assembly GCA_030407085.1. Taxonomy (NCBI): domain Eukaryota; kingdom Metazoa; phylum Arthropoda; class Insecta; order Hymenoptera; family Diapriidae; genus Trichopria; species Trichopria drosophilae. Next base: position 163,967,878 of record CM059582.1, on the reverse strand, counting down.
CGACTGCAACAAAAATCACTTGTGTAAAAACACACAAATATTCGATTTTGACATAAGTAATAAGGGATAATTTTTAATGTTTTTACCATTTATTCCATCTCGCTGACCGAAAGCGACGACAGTTTTCTTATTTTCATAAGTGAGTTTGATGTCGAGGGGAAAATTGAAAGTTCTCTCAGTTTCGACTTTCGGCACATTGTGGTCGTGATTGAAAATTAAACCTCCCGATTTTGAAACTATGTACACTCCATATATCACCATTTTTACGAAAGGAGCCGTCAAAATATTTGCCGGACTCCTTTAAAAAATCCTCAGCCGTTGCTCGATTGAGGTTATGTTAAAATCCACCCCAAAATGATATATCATGTATTGATGACTCATTAGTATTCGAGATCACACATTCGAAGAATTCTGGGGAATTATGCAGAGATAAAATCCTAAAATCTGACAATTCTAGTTGGAATTCTCAAAAATCAAAAGTACGAATTGTACAGAATATAAACACAGAACATACAGATGCATCAGATGCACATTGCACATATGTATATATGTTATGTATTTTTGAGTCAGGAAAGTTAGGTCCTTTTCTAACCAAACCCGACCGAAACTTATCATTTTTAAACATCTACATAATTTTATACATTTTTCCTAAATGGATTATCAAAATGTAAAATCGATTGAAACTATATTTGTAATTGGGTGTTCAATATCCCAATAAACGAAAAAGTATACGGAATCGATATTTTGTATAATGGTTAGATTGTAGTTACAACGCCCGAATGTTGTTAAATGGCTCAAGGGGGTCTCTAAAGTGCGCCGTCGATAAGGTAGGAATTTTCACTCAAAACCGTAATTAAAAAATGACTGATGCGATGTTTCAAAATTCTGGGTCTGTAAGAGCAATTCTAAATTTTATAGAAGGTTACCTATAAAATACCAATATTAATTGAGAACTGACCGAGAATTTTCGGAAATAAGTGATTTTTATTTTATTAGAATGAAAGAAAATTCTTCGTAACTTAACGGCATTTTGGACTTAACCCTTTGCGGCATACCGGTGTCAGTTTTTAAAAGTTCAAAATGGCGGATCCAATATGTCGGATAAATTGTTTAAAATTGCTTGAATGCGCTTGAAACTTGTCACTCGGGGGTTTTCGAGGTCGCTGATTAAGAATCCGTTGTCAGGTTTTAAAAATTGAAATGGCGGATCCAAAATGGCGAACCGAAAAGTGAAAAATTTCTCAATCTTGATGAAACTGGGTACTCGGGAGTTTTCGGGATCGTTGATTACGAATCTGACCTCCGATTATTAAATTCAAAATGGTGGATCCAAGAAGGCAGACCGAAAACCGAAAAATTTAAATCATAAATACAAAATTCAGAGTAGATTTGCAATATATTGCAAATTCAAAATGGCGGATTCATAATGGACGACGGAAACGTGAAATCTTACTTGATCGAGATCAAACTGAGTACTCTATGTACTCTGAATTTTGTATTTATAATTTAAATTTTTCGGTTTTCGGTCTGCCTTCTTGGATCCACCATTTTGAATTTAATAATCGGAGGTCAGATTCGTAATCAACGATCCCGAAAACTCCCGAGTACCCAGTTTCATCAAGATTGAGAAATTTTTCACTTTTCGGTTCGCCATTTTGGATCCGCCATTTCAATTTTTAAAACCTGACAACGGATTCTTAATCAGCGACCTCGAAAACCCCCGAGTGACAAGTTTCAAGCGCATTCAAGCAATTTTAAACAATTTATCCGACATATTGGATCCGCCATTTTGAACTTGTAAAAACTGACACCGGTATGCCGCAAAGGGTTAAGTCCCAAATGCCGTTAAGTTACGAAGAATTTTCTTTCATTCTAATAAAATAAAAATCACTTATTTCCGAAAATTCTTGGTCAATTCCCAATCAATATCTTTGGTATTTTCTAAGAAATTGTTTATAGTGCTTAGAATTGCCCTGACAAAGTCCGCATTTTAAAAATGTTAATCAGTCATCTTTTATTTACGTTTTTTAGTGGATTTTCCTACCATACTGACAGACCACTTTAGAACCCCCTTAATGCTTTGGGTTTAATCAAATACATTTTTTTATTATAAAGAAAGACGAAAAATAAATGTTACATCCATGAAAGGTATTGTTTACCTTTACATATACTATTACTTAGCGGTGGTGAAATTGATTACATTTTAGTTCGTGTTTTCATGTAAAAACACGTCAATGTTTTTAGGTTATGTTTACAGTCAAACCTCTTTTAACGAATATTCTGTTTTCGAATGTTTCCGTTTTCAAATATGCAGAAGTTTCCTTTAACGCATAATTTTCCTTCCGTTGGTATCCCCACTCCAAACCCCTTTAGACGCTTTGGATTGGGCATGCACATGGGCAGAATAGAATTTCCTATGAAGAAAAGTTGGAGATGACCCAGTAAACACAAAAGTAAAAAGTCACCTACAGATGTCCCCGCCCTAAGTCATACCGACCAAAGTTATCTATTTGGCTTGTCCAAAGTTATATCACTCTCTTCCTCTCCTTCCCCCATCACATCATTTCGCTGAGCCACACTCGCACACAGAAGCACTCATTGCACGGATGTAAACAAAGTTACGGAAGTAGGGATAGTGAGGGGCTATAACTTTGGATAAACTTCCGCCATTTTGAAAGAACCGACCGCATAGCTTAGGACGGGGGCTGCTGTATAGTTGACTATAGTTTTCTAATGTCCCGCTTATGGACGACAGTAAGTAACAGTCGTCTTAAAGTCGACTTAAAATTGACTGTTACTTATAGTTGCCTATACGTAGGTCCCATCCTAAGTTATACCGCCGGTTCTTTCATAATGGCAAGAGTTTGTCCAAAGTTATAACCATTTACTATCCCTATCGCCGTAACTCTGTTTATATTCGTGCAATGAGTGCTTATGCGCGCGAGTGTGGCTGAGCGAAACAGTGTGGTGGGGGAAGGAGAGGAAGATATCGATATAACTTTGGACGAGTCAAATCTATAACTTTGGTAGTATAAGTTCGACATTTGAGAACTGTAAGACAACTCCTTGTCCTGACAAGTTCTTCTCTTATTCTAATTTGTCCTGTCAGGCAAAATGGAAGCCTTCTTCTCTTATTCTACTTTTCTCCTTTCCCCCAGTACCCTCTATATTGCTTTCATGGCGCATGCGCAGTTGTACATACACATGTATGCATACTCCGAAGTAAAGGTTAGGCTTGTTGGAGAGAACACGTGAGGGGTAATATTAGAATAGATGAAAAGGAAAAATTAGAATAAGAGAAGGACTTCTGTATAAGTAGCCTTTTAGTTTTGTATTTACTGGGGAGTCGATATTCCTCTTCAAATATTCGTTACCGGAAATTTAAATGCCTCGTGTTGTCCCGACCGTATTCGTTAACGGGGGTTCGACTGTGTATTATATTCATACGTATTATATCGGATTAAAATGTAAAGAATTCCAAAGAAACTAGTCAAGAAACCGAAATAAAACGTATTCAATTCGTTTCAATTCTTTTTCGGGGGGATCATAACCGCAATCAGTCCATCATTCCCCGACATTTCGGGTGCACCTCAAAAACCCGACAAATCATCAAATAGACTCTTCACAAACCCGACATTCACCTAACCAGACATTTCAAAAACATACATTAGAAAAACCAGACATTTCAAAATCCAGAGATATTTGGCATCTCAATTTTTTAAATGTCTGATTTTTGAAGTGTCTGTTTTGTGATTTGTCGAGTTTTTGAGGTGCACCGCTGGCTTTAAAGGTCCGTATTTTAAAATGTCTGGTATTTCAATGTCTTTATTCTGAAATGTTTGGTTTTTGAATGTATGTTTTTGAAATGTCTGATTCTTAAATGTCTGATTCTTAAATGTCTGTTTTTTTAATGTATGCTTTTTTAAATTTCTGGTTTTTGAAGTGTCTGTTTTGTGATTTGTCGGGTTTTTGAGGTGCACTGATTGGTGTACTTTAAAAACCAGACATTTAAAAAAAAAAGACATTCAAAACCTAGACATTAAAACACACACACACATATTTTGAACGTCTACTTTTTGAAATATCTGGTTTCTGAATGTATGTTTTTGAAATGTCTGGATTTTTATTATCTTTTTTTTTAAATGTTTGATTTTTAAATGTCTGTTTTTTTGAAATGTTTTGTTTTTGAATGTCCGTTTTTTAAATGTCTGGTTTTTTTAATGTCTGTTTTTTTTAAATGTCCGGTTTTTGAATGTCGAGTTTTTAAAATGTCTGTTTCGTGATGTTTCCGGTTTTTGAAGTGTACCGCTGGTTTTGAAGGTCCGTATTTTGAAATGTTTGGTATTTGAATGTCTTTATTCTCGGAACACCTCAAAAACCCGAATTTCAAAAATCCGAAACATTGAAAAATCGACATTTAAAAAGCTGAAATTGTTGTCAATATCTATTAAATCTTTATGACTCATTGGCTTTTGGACAATCATCGTTTTTTGAGGGTCGGCTTTTTAAATGTCGATTTCTCAATGTTTCGAATTTTTGAGGTGTTCCCTTTATTCTGAAATGTTTCGTTTTGGAATGCATGTTTTTTAAATGCCTGGTTTCTAAATTTCTGTTTTTTGAAATGTCTGGTTTTTCAATGTCGGTTTTTTGAATGTCGGATTTTTGAAGTGTCTGCTTTGTGATTTTTCAGGTTTTTGAGGTGCACTGCAGGTTTTGAAGTTCCGTATTTTAAAATGTCTGGTATTTGAATGTCTTTATTCTGAAAAATTTATGTTTTTGAAATGTCTGATTTTTTAAATGTCCGTTTTTTGAAATGTCTGGTTTTTTAATGTTGGGTTTTTGAAGTGTCCATTTTGTGATTTGTCGGGTTTTTGAGGTGTACCGATGGGTGTACGTTAAAAACCAGACATTTGAAAAATCAGACATTTCAAAAAACAGATATTCAAAACTCAGATATTAAAAAACAAACATTTAAAAAAAACAGACATTGCAAAATGCGCACGTATTTTGAACGTCTATTTTTTGAAATATCTGTTTTTGGAAATGTCTGGTTTTTTAATGTCGGCTTTTTGAAGTCTCTGTTTAGTGATTTGTCGGGTTTTCGAGGTGCACCGGAAATTTTCATATGACGCGCCATTTCCGAAGACTCCCTCATTGGTTATCCGCAAGATTCTTCAAAGATGGCGAACTGCTAAACATCACACTAACCAAAGAGGGAAAACGTATCCAAAAATGACCTAACCATTAAAACGGAGAATCAGTGTGATTTCAGGATAAAGCTCGCTATCAAATGCCGCATCGCGATTCGTTGAACCAGTGCACATCCGTCGATCCGCACGGGGGAGTTTCCGGGTTTTTGGCGAGTCGCTCCGAACCGAACGCGTGCAAGACGTGACGTTGTGACGCTTCGCGTGTGCGTGGATTTTAAGAGGCCTCGAAGATGCCGCAACCTTTCAATGAAAATCCCGCAGCATGATACCACCACCCGCTTTTCCCATAACCTGTTGTCCCGAGGGCGCCGATTTTATGCGCTACTAAAACTTTGTAAATATGCGGCTCGTTAAACCCAACTGGGTTACCCACGATGGTTCGTATATTTTTTATTTAAATTTTCACCGGTAATTATTGTATTTACAGTATTATATACTTTATAGAATATCCCATCTTCTCCGTGGATATCCATCCGGATGGAAAAAGATTCGCCACCGGAGGTCAAGGTATCGCATTTGACTTTTAAATTCCGTTCATTTCGTATGCTACGAACATTCGAATAAATGAAACTTACACTTTTCAGGTGGCGATTCGGGACGGGTGGTTATATGGAATATGGAGCCGGTCTTAAATGAAAAATCAGAACTAGATCAAAATATTCCTAAGATGTTATGCCAGCTGGACAATCACCTTGGTACTGTTTAAAATTGGAATTAGAATTTTACATAGATGTAAACGAATTGTTTATTTGCAGCTTGTGTAAATTGTGTCAGATGGAATAGCAATGGTTTGCTGGCATCGGGAGGAGACGACAAACTTATCATGATATGGAGGCTAACCGGGGGTGTTGGGAGTTGCGTGTTTGGTGGTAAAGCAGGAGTAGAAACTTGGCGTTGTACAGCTACGTTGCGTTCTCACGAAGGAGATATTCTCGATCTGGCTTGGGCACCTCACAATCCATGGCTAGCGTCAGCTTCGATCGACAATACTGTAATCATCTGGGATATTACAAAAGCGTCTACAGTGGTTGCAGTCCTGAAGGGTCACACAGGATTAGTCAAAGGTGTTACCTGGGATCCGGTGGGAAAGTATTTAGCATCTCAATCCGACGACAAAACTTTGAGGGTTTGGCGAACAACGGATTGGGGTGAGGAAATTCGTATATCGGAACCGTTCGAAGAATGTGGGGGAACTACTCATGTTTTGAGGTTATCTTGGAGTCCGGATGGTCAATATTTAGTTTCTGCTCATGCTATGAACGGAGGAGGTCCCACAGCACAAATCATTGAAAGAGATGGGTGGAAAACGGACAAAGATTTTGTTGGTCACAGAAAAGCAGTCACTTGCGTAGTATGTATTTGTATATAAATCTTTTTTTTAGTGTATCCTTGTTTTGTGTTATTTGTATACAAACACTTTTAAACCAGTTACATAAGATGAGACCTGCACAAAGAAAAACAAATTGACAATAGATTACACTAGTATAATTGACAAGAGATGTGTCTGTGTAGTTTTGCAATAAATTATTAAAATATTACTGAATTATTTTTTTCAGAAATTCAATGGAAATATTTTACAAAAGAAAGTGTCGGGAGTGGTAAAACTTCAACAGTTCTGCTGTGCAGCAATTGGTTCACGTGATCGTTCTCTTTCAGTTTGGTCGACTAGTTTAAAGCGACCGCTTGTAGTTATCCATGAACTTTTTACGCATTCAGTTTTGGATATAAGTTGGTCGCCGTGTGGAATGCGCTTGTGTGCTTGTTCCAAAGACGGTTCGGTAGTGTTTATAGAATTTACCCAAGAGGAGTTAGGACAGCCATTGGATGCTGCAGAACAAGTATGTATTATTTATTACATATTTTTAAACATAACTCGAAATAACACGAAATACATCATTGACAATAGTACCTTAAACATGGTGGCCACTGTCAGGGAATTTCAAAATTGGTCAGGGAAAAAGTAAATTGTAGACAAATCTTTAAAAAGTGAAAAACATTATTTAACAAAAAATCGCACAATTTCATTTTCAGAAAAATGCTTTATTTATCGTGTTTCGCATAAAATTCTTTTCAATGATTTCAAATGCTTTCTCACAAATTTAAACAAATATTGACGTTTTTTATCAATAACATATTTCAGTTTTGAACATTTTCGACCGATTTCACCAAAAACCAACAATTTTGAGAAAAAAAATAATCTTAAATTAAATATATTTGGGGTACTGCTCAGTTTTAAACGTTCTGGTACCTTGCAACAAAAATAAACACGTTTAACAATAACACATTTCGGTATTGAATATATTCTAACAGATTTGAATAAAATTTCATAGTTTAACAAAAATAAATGCAAACAATTTTATATTTAAAGATATTTATCTTTCTATAAAGATACTTTACAGAATATTTCAAAAATATTTGCCATACAAATATTTGTATAAATAAAACCTTTTGAAAATTATAGAAAACTTTCATACATTTTTTTAAATCTTCAAAAATCTTTGAAATTGCATAAAATGGCTAAAAATCATAGAAAAATTTTTAAAATGTTGAAAACAGCACAAAACTCCCAAATTTTGAGAATATTAATTTGTTTAAATGATCATTTTACCATTTCTATTTTAAGTAGTTGATATTTGTCCAATAGTATTTGAAAAATATAAAATTTAGGGCAATTTTTTGTTATTGTCAACATTCGTAAGAATTTTAACAATACTTTGAATACACTGTCCAAAATCGCCTAAATTCTAAAATTTATCAACATTTATAATTATTGAGTAACATATTACCGCAGAACTTGACATTTTATAACAAATTTTGAGAACCCCCAACAAATTTTCTACTATTATTTTGAATTAAACACGAAAAAATCCGCAGGAATATGAGTTTTTTTTCTGGATTTTTATAGATAATATGTTTTAGAATATAATACTCGTTGTTGATTGAAAAAATAAAGAATTTATTGAAAATGTGTAGCTGTTTTTAAAACATTTTTATCCGTATTGTTTATTTTTAATAGATATCATTAAAATATTGGTCAGGGAAAAATCTGGGAAAAGTCAGGGAATTTTTTTCCGAGAAAAAAGCGGCCACCATGTTAAAATAAATTAATACATCAAAAAAACGAAAGAAACACTATCCAATGAAATTTAGCATACAAATATGATTTATTGTACAGGACAGGTTCCTACGATCCTGTATAAATAAGAGTCCTGCATATATCTGTGTTTCGCCTGAAAAAAAAGCACTGCGATGGCGTTTACATGGCGTACTTTTCTTAAATTATTTCAACAAAGTTCCAGTTTTGTTTTTGTCCATAAAGAGTCTTAACCCTTTGAAGCATACATTTTTCTTTACGTTGAATTGATTTCAAATTTGCTACTCGGGTAGCACTACAGATTTTTAAAATTAAAAATGGCAGATTCAATATGGCGGACAAAAATATGAAAATTCATTAAGTTGTTGCGTTTTCACGATGGCCGCCATTTTGAATTTCGTAAAACCAATATCGGTATCGTCATCAGCAATATCTAAAACACTATTATGCCATACAAAATTCTAATGATTATCTTAACCACTTCAATGGTAATGGATCATATATGTACAAAAAAAGTTATTGACAAACGTGGTAATGGATCATATGTGTACATTTGCAATAACTTTTACAATTCTTAATGAATTTGCATGAAACTTCGTATACCAAAATATTTTGGGTCGCTGAATCCGAATCTGTCGTCAAAATGGGAAAATTCAAAATGGCGGATCCAATATGGCGGCTGTAAATTTGCTAAATTTATTAGGATGTGCGGCGCACATTTTTCTTTATACGGAAAGCAGCTGAAAATTGTTACTCGTGGGTTTTCGGGGTCGCTGATTACGAATCTGAAGTTAGATTTTGAAAATTCAAAATGCGAAAAATTACCCAAACTTTATGGAAGTGGGTTTTTCGGGGCCGCTGATTATAAATCTGAAATCAGATTTTGAAAGTTCAAAATGTCGGTTCCAAGATGGCCGACATAAATGTAAAAAATTTACTTGATTTTGATGAAAGTTGGTACTCGGGAATTTTTTGGGTCGCTGATTACGAATTTGAAGTCAGATTTTGTAAATTCAAAATGGTGGATCCAAGATGGCCGACATAAATGTGAAATATTACTTGATTTTTTAAATGATTAATTAAATGTTAAATGATATATTTTAGGAAAAAATGGAACCCGTGTTTCACCGTTTTTCGATATCTTAAGTACAGAGCTGTACCACTTCTGACACTTTTTTTTAAACAGCTACCACTGAAGTAGTTAAAAACAGCGTCAATAATGAATTCTTTAGAAAAAAATCGTGTTATTTTCATGTTTGTTTATTTATAATTCATAAATAATAAACAATCATTTCGTAATAACTGTTTTTATACATTCTTCTATCACTATAGTAATAGAAAATAGCAAAAAGACTGATCTAAATGCGTTAACTGGAATTTAAATTAACAAATGTCAAAGAAATCGATACCACCATGCTTCTAAGGGTTAAGTAACAATGATTATGTTGTTTTTGATAAATCATTTATACTTTTTGTACTTAAAGTGTGTATGGCAAAACAAAAACAAACAAAAGGTCTGTCAAAAACGACAGAATCATTGCACACGAGTGTACATTAAAATTGAGACAAACTATAGATGTAAAAATGATCTATTTATCAAAACTTGTCACCTGATAATGATTAAAGATAAATGTCAAAAGAAAGGATTTTGGGAAAAGGTCAGGGAGAGGCCAAATCCATGCATTAAAACTACATTAATTACTTAATAAACCCCTTCCATTACTTGGAATTAATTTGAAAAAACCTGAAAGTCACATAATGTGCTGACAAAAACAAAAATTAGAATCAATCGTGAAAATAAGTTTAATGAATCGAAATTGGAATTGATCCTTGCACTGTAAAAAATGTAAATGAAATTTACAATTTTGTTGTGATTTTCATGCCTAAAAATATGGTGATATTCCCACATTGAAAGTTGTAAATTTCCGACGGGAGGTTAGGAATTTCAGAACGATTTCTAAATTCCCTAAACTGAAGGTGGTAAATTTACAAAGCGACTCGTTTTTCCCACGCTATAAGTGGGTAAAAATCGAGCACATGCTGTACATGGTAAATTTACAATATGAGAGGAAAAAACCATTGGTGTAGTAAAATTAATTTTACACTAAAATTCCACATATTTTAGTTTTATTTTGTTTTTAAATGTAAAACAGAGGAATATATTGTAAAATTCATTATAAGATTATTTTAATATTTTAGAGGTTTTTAGAGCTATAATCTTTTGTTGAAAGGAAACATTAAATCTAAATTCTGTTGTTGATAGTAAAACTTTGATCGAAAGCGAATTTTAGAGCTATAATCTTTTGTCAATAGTAAAACTCTTGTCGAAAGAAAACATTAAATCTAAATTCTTTTGTTGATATAAAAACTTTGATCGAAAGCAAGTTTTAGAACTATAATCTTTTGATTTTAGAGCGATAAAACTTTTGTTGAAAGAAAACATTAAATCATTAAATCATAAAATCTAAATTATTAAAATAACAAATTATTATTACAAGCCACGGCAATTGGTTCAGGATTACGTGCATAAATTTTACCACATAATGTAGAGTTCAAATCACCTGCCCGCATAAGGTTATTGCGCTTTAGTACATAAGCTAAAATTTTTCCTATATTTTGTTGTAAATTTACTATTCTCTTGGAGAATTTAAACTTCTCTACGAGATAATATTACCGTAACCTGTAAAATCCACTTTCACTGGTAAATTTACAATTACAAGTTGACATTTACAAAGGTAAAAAAGTAATATTCACAGTACCTATGTAAATTTAGAATAATATTGCTTAAAAGTCCTACTTGTAGAATGGGCAATATTGGGTCCCACTCTGCAAGTTCTACATTTACATTTCCACTTTTTACAGTGTTTGACATAGCTCTTGTAAAAAGTACATACAATTTTTTTTTTCAGAGTTATTATTTTTTTGAGTTATCAACTTTTTGTCTTTTTCCAAAGAATTATGACAAAATGAGGTAAACTGGCCATTTTCAAAAAATCATAACTCAGGAACAAAAAATTGCATCAACTTTTCACAAGAACCATTTTAAAGCCCTTGAATTGTAGTATGTAGGCAAAAATTGACTATATGCAGAAACATTTTTTAGACTTTTTGTTAGTGTTTAAAGTCGAAAGAAAAAAATTGCAAATTTAATATTTTTAAAATTTGACAATTACAAAACTATAACGTCTGAAGTAAAACTAAATGCACCAATGGAAAGCTTTATTCTTGTGTTCTTTAAAAGACATCATATGAGTTTTATCATTATCGTTAACGATTCAGAGATAGAACGCATTATTTTATGATTTAAAAAATTCAGAGCATTCACAAACTTTTGGCTTGTACACACAAAGAAATTTTAAGTCAATGCGACAGCATTTTGGGAAGTAGTAGTTACCGCACAGATTCTGACGAATTTGAAATGACGGTTACAATTCGAATTCGTTAAAAAGAAAATTTTTATAAAGAGATTCAATTTGAGTGCACCTTTGAGAATATCTATTCATAATTTCTATACGATATATTTATTAATAATTATTTGTAATGATCTATAAACATTGTTGAAATGGAAAAACTTGGTACTTTTTTCATTCTAAAACTTCCGTATTGAAAACAGTGCAAGATACACTAAAAATACACTCAACCTTTTTTATAGAGCACAAAATTTCCTAAAAAAAAAATTCAGCGAGAGCCCTAGTCTAAAGTTAATAGATTATCCATGAATAACGCTGGAATTTTGTCTTACAAGTTAATTATGAATATTTTAGAATTTTTGTAAAATACGAGGCATATTCCATCGTTGCTCGTGGCTAAGCTATTAACTTTATTCTAGGGCCCTCTGTGACTTTTTTGTAGGAAATTTTGCGCTCTACAAAAAAGTTTCAGTACATTTTTAGTGTATCTTGCACTATTTTCGATACGGAAGCTTTAGAATGAAAAAAGTACCAAGTTTTTCCGTTTCACCAATGTTTATAGATCATTAAAATTAATTATTAATAACTAAATAGTCGGAAAATTATGAATAACTGTTCAAAAAGGTGTACTAAATTGTATCTGTTCATAAAAATGTTCACGTTTCGTGTTGAGAATAATTAGTGACTCTCCCCTACTAATAAAATTGTAAACGCAAACATTTTCTGCAATTATTTTTGTCAGAAAAAATATTTCAGTTCAGTAGAAAAGCGAGAATCTCACATGTTCGTGACCCTGGTTAAACCTGGAAAAACCCACCTGGTTTTTTGCAGTAGGATTGTGCTTTTTTAAGCTACTATATTTTCCCATTGTATATAGTTTAATAATAAAAATTAACTAAAATGTGTACTAAAAATAAAAGCTGGTTCAATTTTTAATGAGCAGACATTTTATCTTGAAAAATAACAGTTATTTGCAAATTACCAGCATATCATTCCACATACTCTAAATTAGCCATTTCTTATTTTGAGAATTTATATTAAAAGATTCAATCACATTTTCAGAACTGTTCATTCACTTTGTTTCACCGATTCAAAGAAAACATATATGTATCGAAAAATACTATTATACATGTCTTATTTAAGAAGGTTACTGCTATTTTTATGAGATTCAGTTTTTTAGTTTTAATAGATTAAAAATTTCACTTTTACGTACTATTTGTAATAATTTTCCTTAATTTAAGTTTACCTGTAATATAAGTGTTATTAAATTGTAATCAATCTTATTAAAAACATGTATATCAAGTCTTGATAAAGAAGAAGATTGAAACAATTATATGTTTCAAAAGTATTGAACAGAATTTGTTTATTCTGAGTTTAAACATGATTAGCATCATTAAATTGATTTCATAATTCAGAGATTATTGAATTGAACGAGATTAATTTGCTTCAAATTGCAACTCTTCGAGAAGCATTAAATCGAGTGCAAAACCTAGAAGATTAAATAGTATTAAATCAGTTGCGATATTAGCTATCTGTAAGAGAATTAGAATGGAAACAATTTCGACACAATATGGGCGTAAAATAAAGTATGATTTAAATGACAGCAATTGAATGGTTAGGAATCGAATTAGAATGTCAAAGGACAGGAACAACATTCAAAAGGAGTAAAAGCGTAAAAAATTAGTCAATATTTTAACACATTTCAATTCTAATGAATTCTCCTCTTCTTGTCGGGTAGGGATCACTTTGACTCCCTACACAAAACGTATTTTGTAGCAAATATTTCATGGATATATTTGATAGTATTTGTTTGTGATAAATACAGTCGTTTTCCAAGAGATCCACCGGAAAATACAGTGGTCATTTGATTCCATGTCGTCAATTGAGGAGCGATCTTCATTTATTTTTTGTTTAGAAAAACCCTCTCCGTTCAGACTATTACACATTTTCTCCTCATCGAATATCATAATCAAGATAGAATAACTGGAGAATAATTTTTTGTGAAGTTTATAATGGAAAGATTCAAAAATTATGTATAACAATTTGGTGCATATTTTGTATTCGTAATTCACAATTAAAAGTTCGCCATCTGGCGGTGGAATGACGAGGCTAAAAAAAATCATTTTGTAGGTTATTCATCCCTTTCAATTGTTTTTTGGTTTTTAATGTTTTTTTATGGTGCTGCACGTAGACGAACAAGAATTAATTTCTGATTTCGCAGACGGATTGATACGTAATAAAAAGAATATAAAATTACTGATCAGGTAACGTAACAAACGGAGCAAAACTCGCTAGTCAAATTTTTTTCTTAGTTCCCGCTTTTTTTCAGATTTTTTTTCAATTGTCTTTTGGTCAACTTGTCATAACCAAATTTTTTCTAGTAAAAAATAATTTTTTAGAAAATGGATCAACATGTTAAAAAAAAATTGAAAATTATGCATTTAAAATTTTGAAATTCATTTTAATCGGCAACTTTAAAAACTTTTAATAAAAAATTTTGATCGTTGAATGTAATAACGAACCTGAAAAAATATGAAATAAAATTGTATAATAAATGACATGTTTTTGTTTTAAGTTATTGAATTATTTTTATAGAGCCTTCTTCAAGAACGTTTATATGGAAAATTGTTGGCACAAGGAGGTTGTACTGTAATGGAATCACCACAATTGTTAAATTTGAACACTCCAGCGCCGCCAACAGCCGCGCCAATGCCAGCACCAGCTCCAGTATCGACAGCACCGCCTACTTCCAACAATGTACCAGTAGTCAATTCGTTGAGCACTCCCGTAAAAGCTGCTATTAATAAGCAAATCGAAACTAGAACTTCTGACGGCAGGCGAAGAATCACCCCAGCGTTCATCCCACCACCTACCGAAATAATGTACGCTGAATTTCTTTCGAGTAAAAAAATGTTTTCAAGCAAAACATTAAAGTAATTTTGCATCGAAACAAAATAATAATAAGATAATTATTTTTTTGCAGCGATAAACAAGTTCCAAGTTTGACCCCTACATCGAGTCCCTCAATTACGTGCATTACGCAGACTAGTTCTATCGTAATCGAAAAGCGTGACGATATAGTCACACCGAATGTCAGTACATTTACTAGTGCTGCCAATAGCACAACGGCTTCGTTACTTACGTTAAAACGTCGCGAAGCGAACACTACGAAATCTCACAACACTTCCCTGACTAAAAAGGTGAAAGTTGCGCAGGAGAAAAGTGAACATAATCATGTAATCTTCCCCCCGTTGAAAGTGGCAAGCTCGTTGTCCCAACAAACCGGACATTACGCAGTGTCCATCACGAACGATCAAAATTTATCACATTTGCAAGTGTTCCGAGGTACGGATACAGAACCGCTTTGGAATTTGTATTTGGGATACAGTCCTGTAGCACTAGTCGCATCACCTGCCATAGTCGCCCTGGCTCTTGAGGATGGAAGCGTTCATACTTTTCATCCGGCTAAGGGAACGAGACCGGCACCACCATTAGCACCACCGTCACCACTTGCTCGACTTCACGCAGATGGAAATATGGTAAAATTTATTATTAGACGTTATCTTTAGAATCGTTAATTACACTGATTTAATCTTTTATAATTTGTAACATTTATTGCAAAAAGAAGAAAATTTTGATTTTTTTCATTGGAATTTAATTTTTATTTACTAAAACTTGGGAATTTTTGTCATATTTGAAACTTTAGAATGCGTGAAATATGGTAAAAATTTATTATTAGTCGTTAACTTTAGAATCATTAATTACACTGATTTAATCTTTTATAATTCGTAACATTTATTGCAAAAAGAAGTAAATTTTAATTTTTTCCGATGTAATTTAATATTTATTTACTAAAACTTGAGAATTTTTATTATTTTTGAAACTTTAGAATGTGTAATTTTCAGTTAATGGTTATCTCGATTTATGGAGATGTGCGAGTCTGGGAGATAGGAAGCACTTGTCGACTGATAGTTTCAACGTCAGCTGGTCATTTGACAGCACCTGGAACGTCGCTGTTATCATGTACACTATTCAATGGAATGCCGCAACTAGCATTCACAAACGCTCGAGCGTATATTTATCATAAAGAAATGGGTAAGTAAAATAAATGTAATATGAACTATAACGTAATAAAACCCAATACAGTAGGACCTCTTGCTAACGACTGGTTTGGTGCCTAGCCCTCCCCTCATACCTCTTACGAACGACTACTCGATAGAGAAAGACTCTTCCACCACTATCTGATTCTGACCAATAAGATGCGCTCTGTGGGCGGGGCTTCGTACAGTAGAACCTCTTTTATTC
This sequence comes from Trichopria drosophilae, assembly GCA_030407085.1. Taxonomy (NCBI): domain Eukaryota; kingdom Metazoa; phylum Arthropoda; class Insecta; order Hymenoptera; family Diapriidae; genus Trichopria; species Trichopria drosophilae. Next base: position 163,951,859 of record CM059582.1, on the reverse strand, counting down.
GAACCTCTTTTATTCTAATTGTCCAGCCTCTCTTATTCTAATCGTTCTCCCACTAACACACGAAAAGTCAACGAAAAATATTGTCCACGAATCACAAGCTCGCAAGCAAAGTAAGTGGGGGTAAGGGGAAAATTAGAATAAAAGAGGTCGGCGCCATCTTGAAAAACTTTACTAATTAGAATAAGAGAGGTCCTACTGTATTTACATAGACAGACACCCGGTAGAAGGGATAAGGAGAGGTGTCTCGTAATTGTTCATGATTTTCTGTCATTGATGGGAGGTGTCGTTAGTGAGAGGTTCTACTGTACAACTAAAAGAAAAAAAAAACAAACAACCCAGAGAGAAATATTACGCAGTTTTGGCATTACATTACCTTAGTTTTTAGGCACTTCCGTCATGTGGGACAATGCACAAATTGTGTGATAGGTACTATTAACAGAATGACAATTTAAAGTTACATCTGATCTATACGATGATTGACGAATACGTCAACATATGCTGGGTTTTTAATCATAGTCTGCGGGATTTATTCTGTTAAGTTTTTGAAAAGTGCGAAATTGAAAATTGTTGGAGGAGCACAAGAAGCGAAATCCCCATCATAGTTCTGTGAAAAACACTCCGAATTCCTTCAAAAGTATTATTAGAACATTTTTTTTTTGAATCTCTGATTGTTAACCTCTTTCGAAGAGGGAATTAAAGTAATTTCTTTCCGGAAGTGGGAAAATTATAGTTTTTAAAATGATGAAGAAAAGGAAACATACAGAGATTAAAGCGAGGAGCTTTCTGTTTTTATACAGAATTAGTAAAAAGTTTAATTGAACTGAGTTCGAATAAAAAGATCAAATCGACGAAGTGATTCCAACCTATACGAATCTACATGATTTGAAATTGGTTCATTTTAACTTTTCATTTAGACATAAAACGAGTTCAAAAATAAACGATCAACAATTTTTTTGCTGTTGTCAATTACCAATATTTATTGCAAATTAATTGATGGTCCACTAAAATTTCAGTTTATTATTTATCAACGGAGCCTAGAAGTATAATTTTTAATGAATAAAATAAAAGTGATAAATAGAATCCTTTTAAATCTGATATAACCAGTAATTTACTTCATTTAAATTGTATTTAAGAAAAATATTCTACACAAGTGTCATTTGATTTTGATTAAAAGTTGTTGATTGTTGAAGTAAATTTTTTTGCCAAATAAGAAATTGCATCCTTTTATTTAATTCTTCCAATTAAGTTTAATAGAAATTAGCTTAAATTTTTGATGAACTTTCTGTTTTTAACTATACAAATTGATAGAATTTAATTAGTCCCTCTTGATTTCAATCCATTCCTATCAATTCTTTTTTATTTTGTTAAAATAGAAATAAATTCAAACTTGAATTATTTTTGTAATTTATTTATGTACAGAGAGAAATAAAAAATACATGTAACAATAAAAATCAGAATCCAACGAGATAAACTTTTAGTACAAATTGCAATTTTTATAATATGTAATAAATAATATAACATAATCATCCATTATGTACATAACATACACTGTAAAAAATAGAAATGGATTTTACCACGCTCAAATATTACCCACGTTCAACATGGTAAATTTCACTTTTAACGATGTGAATTTTCTTGTTGGGTATTGTATTTTTACAAATTTTGTTACTTTTTCCCATTGAACGGTAAAATTACCACATTTGACGTGGGCTCAAATATTACCAATGTGTAGCATTGTCAAATTACAACGCGTTGTACTTTCCCTATGCTTGATGTAGTAAATCCACAGTGCCGTCTGATAAATTTACAAAAGTATTGTAAAAATTCTAACCTCAAATAGTAAAAACACTACAGTAGGACCTCTCTTATTCTAATTAGTAAAGTTTTTCAAGATGGCGCCAAACCTCTCTTATTCAATATTTTTCGTTGACTTTTCGTGTGATAGTGGGAGAAGACTTGTGGGGGAACGACTAGAATAAGAGTGGCTGGACAATTAGAATAAGAGAGGTCTTTCTGTATTTCACACAGGAATATTACCAAATTTATATAAAATGAAAATGACAATGAGTTTGTAAAATTCATTCGTATTTTTTACAGTATATTATCATAATCGCATACCGAACTATCAATCACAAAGTACATTAAACAAAAATGTTGGCACTAATATCAGGACAAACTGCTATTGTGAGAGATTCATACTGATACTGAATTGTGCCACAGTTGCATGAACATTAACTGTCATGATAAATCTTTTATTTTATTGAAATAAATGGGCATAAATGCCCCTGTAACAAACCTTTAACAATCGCTTAATCATGTATACATTAAATCATCAAGAAAATATAAGATTTGTTATGAATATGAAAAAAATGACTTATAGAAAAAAAGAATAATCAAAGAGAGATACTGATCAGTCATAATATAATAACGTAGCTTCTCTACATGCTTTGATGAATCTGAGGACTGATTCAGTATTTCTGACTTCACTAGGCAGAGTATTCCATAATCTAGTTAAGCGAAATATGGTGGAAAAGTAACACCTATTAGTAGCGCAGGTTCGCTCAATTAAAATTAATGAAAAAATTAACAGCAGTTTTCTCTACGTGATAAACCTAAGAATGTCAAATAAATTGAGATCGTAAAAGTAATTACAACTTAAAGTATGTCATTTTTAACTTTCACAAACCACACTTTACTTTCTTAGTATTTCATGTACTTGACGATAGTTTGAAAGGATTATAATTAAAAGTAAAATGGTTAGAAATGTGAACAATTTTTTAGTTATATCTTAAATATTTTGCAATTGACGAATTATGAATGACTAATGATTTGTACCCTATTGAAAATAGTTTGAAATCTTATTAATTTGATTTTATATGATCATTATATTTAGGTTGTAAGTGTGAATTGTATCGGTGGTAAAATGATGTACATGTATTATAAGATCGATTTATATTTAGGAACTTGGCTAGTGATTGGTGATAGCCAAGATCCCGTATGGCGTTGGTCCTCGCAAACAGCAACAAGCGTCATAGCGGGCAGGACACCGAGAGGACCACTGTCCATGTTGCAAGAAGGATTGAATCGAACTGCCGGTAGTTCCCTGCCAAGTTCAAGATTACCCCATAGCGCGCCTTGTATAGTTTCGTATTTGGAGCAGCAATTACTTGCTTCGAAAGCCCTTGGAAGTACCCAGGAGTATAACCACTGGCTAATGGCTTTAGTCTCGTTTTTAGTAAAACACGGTAAGGAAGATTTTATATTTCATATCTTGTTGGATTAGTTTTATTTCAAATATCCTTTAACCTTTTTCAAATTGTGAGGTTAAGACAAGTTTTTAAATTTTAATTAAACATCTTTAAAAAATTGATAAAAGCATTAATACAATTTACTAAAGTACATTTTTAACCATAAAATCTGTACTTATTTAATAATTTGCATAAGTTAAACCTAACCTAGCATTCTTCAAAACGATTGTTGTTTTGATAAATATATGAATATGAGAAATTCAAGTTGTAATCAACTTGGCAATAAAATGGATTTAAAGTAATCTTGGGTGAAAATACTAATTACAGAAGGATTGGAAAAGCGCTTGAGGATAATCTTAGACGAACTCTTAGGGCCCAGTCACGGTTGCGCTACCAAAAGCGTATGGGATCCTCTGATTTTGGTAAGTAGGCTTTTCTTATATTAAAATTAAATATAAAATCATTTTCAAAAATAAAAAAAATTACTTTTTGTTTCTACAGGGCGTAAAAAAGCACAAACTCTTAGACGACGTCTTAAAACTTGTTGGCAGGCACATACGTTGGCAGAGACTGTATATGGAGTACTCCGATCAGTTGGAGTCGATAAAAAATGATTAAGATCCGGTGAATTATTATTTTATACGTATTTTCGAAGCAGCGAAATATTTTGATTAAGAAATTTGTATATTTCACGTAATTGTTAATGGTAAATAAGACTGTACAGAGTTTGATAACGAATAAAATAAATTATTTCTAATTTCCTCGAGTGATAATTTAGTTTCGTTGTCCTTTTACTTAGATAATTCATTGAAGGAAATCAGGATAAGAAAAGATACAACTATTGAAGTTTTAATTCGTGTTTATATATTATGTACTCTAATAATTGTTCTCTAGTATCTGTCGAAAGATGTACATCATCTTTTAAGCTCTTCTTCTTTATAAAAATACATAATAAAGCTTCGTGTGCAATCAGCGAACTCGTAAGATAGGAAACGTAACTTACGAGTTGACGCATAGGCATAGTAAGTATCCGTCCGCTGTAATATTCTCAATTTTTTTAAGTTCGTGCACTTCGGTAAGTCGCTTGATTTTCATGACATAATAATACAGAAACATACAAAACTGCCTTCGTTCCAGACAGAACAAGAATAAACGAGAGTTAGCACCTTTGCTCCTAAACGATTCTGTCGAGAGCGACAGAGGAGCCCGTGTTAAAAGTTTCGACAATAACTTTGTTTTTCATGCAAATTCTTAAATAAAACGAAAGTTCGTATTTCCCATCAACGATCGTAACATGAACAATAATAAATTAAGCACAGGCCACATTACTCCGACGTTGAAAAACTCTTCCGTCGAATTTAACTATTTACATTTTTTTCATGTAACTTGAACATATGTTTACATATCACTTGGCATTCGATGCCTCCGAGTGAATAAAAGTTTGATATCGAGTCTCATTATAAGGGCGGTGGTCCATGCGGATAACCAACCAACGGAGTGAAACTTCTCGCTAGATTGTTCGAGAGCATGCAGCTATAGTCGTCTTCGGCAGCAGGTATCAAGGAGGCAGCTCCAAGTAACAACAGCATCAGCGCTTGAATGGGAAGAGAAGCTCGTAAAACTCTTCCCAGGAATTGGTAACCTTGCGCCAACACTGTTTGATCTCCTTCGTCAGCACTAAAACAATAATCCCTAATTAGTTGGCAAATAAATTAATTGTTATACTCGAATAGAAAAATTCTTTCGAAATGTACAGGGTAAGCAAAACGTACTCTGTAGTTGCGCTGTTGAAATCGTCAGTTCCGGAAGCAGCGTCGTCGAGTAGCTACAATTCAACAAAAGAGAAAACACAAACAATAAGATACGGTGCAGGTGAGTGATTTCTACTTAAAACAGATACAAAATGTAACTAGGTTAACCCATTAACGTCAAGTAGGACAATTTTTTCGCTTCAATTTCAATAAAGAATTTCATATTAAAATCCAACTTCAAATAAATTGAAAGGTACATGTCTTACTATTTTCGAAGTCGCTCTTTTCAATGCTGTTGTCAAAATTGAACTATCTTAATTAGAAAATTAAATATGTCGATTTAAATGTCAAAATAACACGAAAAATCGAGTCTTCTTTTTTATAAAACATTTTTTTTTCATCGAAAGAATATTTGTCGTCAGAAAATTGCTTCATTAAACGTGGATCCAATAGTTACAGTATCAAGATAAATTTAAAAAAAAAACATGGTGACCATGGTCACAAAATGGCGACTCCAATGACAAATTTCTAATTAAAACTTAACAATTGCTTTTCTTCAAAACTATAGACTTGAGAAAAAATTTTCTAAGAATAAATACGTTTTAGAATGAGTCAAAAAATCCTCCCAAATTTTTCCAGAATTTATTGTTAAAATTTTTTATTTTTCAAAAATTCGAAATTTTTAAAAAAGTCGTCCAAAAAATCTGAAAAAATTTGAGAGTATTCATTGACCAATTCGAAGACATTTTTTCTAAAGCCTACAGTTTTCAAGAAAAAAAATTACTAGTCTTGAAATCTAGAAAAGTTTAATAATTTTTTTGCTTGAAAACTGTAGACTTTAGAAAAAATGTCCTTAGAACAAAAATGTCTTCGAATTGGTCAAAGAATACTCTCAAATTTTTTCAGATTTTTTGGACGACTTTCTTAAAAATTTCGAGCTTTCGAATTTTCGAAAAATAAAAAATGTTAACAATATATTCGGAAAAAATTTGAGAGGATTTTTTGACTGGTTCTAAAACGTATTTATTCTTAAAAAATTTTTTCTGAAGTCTATAATTTTCAAGAAAAACTATTGTTAAGTTTTAATTAGAAATTTGTCATTGGAGTCGCCATTTTGTGATCACCATGTTAGTTTTTAAATATTTAAAAAATGTATCTTGATACTGTAACTATTGGGTCCACGTTTAATGAAGAAATTTTCTGACGACAAATATTCTTTCGATCAGAAAAAATTGTTTTATAAAAAAGAACACTCGATTTTTCGTGTTATTTTGACATTTAAATCGCCATATTTAATTTTCTAATTAAGATAGCTCAATTTTGACAACAGCACTGAAAATAGCGACCTCGAAAATAGTAAGACATGTACCTTTCAATTTATTTGAACTTGGATTTTCATATGAAATTTTTGATTGAAATTTAAGTGAAAAAAGTGTCCTTCTTGTCGTTAATGGGTTAAGTGCTTTGCAAGAATAGTGCTGAGTGAAATGAAAGTAAATAGAGGCATGACAATTGGTTGTTTATGGATGTTCCGGAACTTTCTGCATAGAAACAATGAGAATTAATGGCATAAAGGGAGTTTGACTTACATTTCGAGAAAGTACAGCGAGAGATGCAGATGTGGCTGAAATACCAACTTCTTTCGGGTCTAAGCCAAGTGCAGCCCCAAGTTTCAGAACGTACATGCTGGTGAGTCTGCGAAGGGACTGCAAGCGAAGTCTTAGTTCTTGAAGTTGGATACATGTATCGCATTGTTCTTCCAGTAAATGTGTTGCAGCTGCTTGCAGCGACAGTACACGAGGTTCACATCGTTCCAAGTCACTTCTTAACTCTCTGAAAGTTTACACAAAATGGTTTTATTATTAGTTAAAATTTAAGCATGTAAATAAAGCGTATAAGATAAAAACTTTCTCTAAAAAAAATTCGAAAGACGATTTTTGCCTCATGATTACGAATATAACAATAAAATTTGGCGGTCGGACATACTGAAGCCGCTATCTTGAAAAAAAACTGCAGAAAACGTGTTTTTTTACAGTTTTTTAGGGTGCGGGTCGAAAAACCGACAGTCAAACAGCCGACAGACAAAAAACCGACACGTCGAAAAGCCGACACATAAAAAAATAGACACATCGACGAGCGGGCAATCATTTTTTTGAATGTCAGTATTTTGACTGTCGGTTTTATGACTGCCAGTATTATCACAATTCGATTTTTCTACTGCCAGCTTTTTGAATGGTGGTATTTTGACTGTCGGTATTTTGACAATTCAAAAAAATGAATACCATAATTCAATCATGATTTTACAAAGTCGGTTTTTACCCAATTGAAATCACCGGATTAAATCGGTACCAGTAATTTTCGGACTGACTTAAATCGGTCGGATTAGTTCGTATTAGGCCGTCGGATTAGGTCGGTATTCGCCATGTTAAGTTCTGATGTGTGCGACCCCACCGGCGACAAAATTAACTAATGAGATGGGGGTATGTGACACTAATCATATGGGAAAACGGGCTTATTTTGCGAATAGCTTTACAAACAGACATTTTTCGGTTGATATTACTGTTTCATCGTACGGCATTTCAAAGACTAAAAGTAATTTGGAAATATCAGTTTGCTGAAAAAGACATTTGGAAAAGCTATTCGCAAAATAAGCCCGTTTCCCCATATAAATAGTGTCACATATCCCCATCTCAGTAGTTTATTTTTTCGCCGGTGGAGTCGCGCGTAGCGGACTTAACAGGGCGAGTTGAACATTCTGTATATTGTGAATTCCGATTAGGCCGAATTTATATCGTCGGATTAACTAACTCGGTTGTGGACCGATTAGGTCGGTTTACATTCGTCAGAAATTCCTGCTTGAATCGGCTTGGATCCATATGGGTCGGAATAATAAAATCATCGGATTAGGTCGGTTTAGCACGGATTAAGTCCGTTTTGGTCGGACTAGGTCCGATTCAGTCAGAGTAGGTCTGTTTCGAGAAGGTGCAAAGGTGTCGCATTAGGTCCGTTTAAAACTAATTAGGTCGGGGACAAATTGCGGATTGCCCAATCCGATTGAATTAGACATTTTTATCAGGGATACGTATTGAAGTATTCAGTTTTGTTTGTTGAAATACTTCTTAATTCTTCTTCAAGCATGAATCTTTATCACTACTATACTTCTGAATGCTCAATATTTACACCACTCACTAAATGCTTTTAAATTCTTGCATAAGTCGGGCTAATTATAAAATAAATTTGATTTTTAAGATATGTAAAAAACAGATATTGTATAATCCGTGTACATAATGTAATTTATTTATGTATATTAAAACAGCTCTTGCTTGGTTAATGAAAATATACCAAGGTTAGTTTCTAATGCTTCCAGAAGTGTTTCTGTGAGATTTTCTCAATCATTCTCAATCCAGAAATTCAGAATGATTGACAAATATTCACATATGTTACTGTGAATGCTATTTGTTGGCTTTTGTTAATGCTTCTCAAGTTTTCAATAATTTCTAATCAATATGGAAGTATGCACTGCATCGTTTTTAAATATTTCCCAAAACTTTAAGATTACAATTATAAAGTGAATGCTTTGCTATTCTAAAAGAAGTATTGGTATATACAGGGTGATCGGCCAACCATTACCCAGCGGCTAACTCTAGATGCTACAGATAATTCTGAACAACTTTTTCCTATAAAAAAATGTCCGGGAAGGTAGAGTTTTCAAGTTATTCAACACTAAAATTTAGGTGAAAAAATCACATTTGTTGAAATATCTCGACTCGGTTTGAAGGTACCTTAACGAACCGGAGCTCATTTTAAAGATATTTTAATTATTTTAACTCGTTTAACTCGTTTCGACACATAGTTACCGAAATATCACACAGAAAAAAGTTGTAGGCCTTGAAAAAACAACAATTTTTTGTCCTCTAATACGATGCGATTAAATTAAAACTGAACCCTACAAGAGCCTCGTAAAGTTGACAAAATACAGTTCGACAAATAAATCGATATTAATAACAAAATGTTATGAAAACGAGTACAAATAGGGTTCAGTTTTAATTTAATCGCATCGTATTAGAGGACAAAAAATGTTTGTGTTTTCAAGGCCTACAACTTTTTCCAGTGTGATATTTCGATAGCTATGTGTCCAAACGATTTAGACGCGAAAAACCTGAAAAATCGGTATTTACCCCCGTTTTTATGGCTATAACAAGAGCAATATTCATTGCAGGTCAAAAATCAACAGATACAACTTGTATAGCTTGAAAATATCTTTAAAATGAGCTTCGGTTCGTTAAGATACCTTCATACAGAGCCGAGATATTTCAAAAAAAGTGATTTTTTCCCCCTAAATTTTAGTGTTGAATAACTTAAAAACTCTACCTTCCCGGAAATTTTTTCAGAGGAAAAAGTTGCTCAGAATTATCTGTACAATCTACAGTTAGCCGCTGGGTAATGGTTGGTCGATCACCCTGTATATTTGGAAACCGTTCGAATATTTTCGGTACGGAAAACTTGATGAATGTTTCACAATACTCCGAGAAGCATTCACGTGAATATTTTCAATATATCTGAATGTTTCCTCCAAACGAATCCTTGATAATCCTGTGGAACATATATTGTATACCAATATTTTCTATCCTTCTGAATGCTTACTGCACTTCAATAGTTTTCAATGATTCTGAATTCTGTTGAAAGTATAGAATACAGAGAATTTGAATGATTCAGTATATTGATGTAAATAACAATTATTTCGTTTGAAACATTTTTCCATACCATTTGTATTTTTCAAAATAAACTAAAAAAACTAAAAAAAAACACGCTTTTTTGCAGTTTTTTCAAGATAGGGGATTCAGTATGTCAGACCGCCAAATTTTATTACTATATTCGTAATCAGGAGGCAAAAATACGTCGAAAAAGTGTATTTCGATTTTTTGTTGTGAGGAAGTAGTAGTCTGTCGAAAGATAAACTGAACTTACTTTAATTTATCATATTTGGCTTTCATAATAGCAGTCTTGTCGGTAAGGTCGATGGGTTCGCTGGCTCTAATTGACAGTTCGGTAGACTCCAACCACGTCATGAGGTCTTCGATGATTCGATGGAATTGTTGATTACTCGTTAGAGCCTCTTGAAGAGCGTTCTGCCACATTGAGGCCTTTTGACAAACGATATCCCAACGTTGGTTAGCGCTGAATAATCTGTTTCGTAGTTCTTGAGATCGTTCGAGGTCTTCTGTATGATCAGCGAGATGAGCCCCAACAATATTTAAACTGACTTTAATACTTTTATGACTGTCTAAGTCAAGGAGGAATTCGCGGTGATCTTGAATTATATCTTCGAGATCCTCAATGTTACTTGGTGGAAAATGTTGTTCGCTTTGAGTACCTTCCGCAAAATCTAACCATTTCTCCAACCTCCAGATATCGTTGTCCAGTTGAGCCCAATTTCGACATGAGCATAGTGGACAAGTCAATCTACCTCCATCGCTAAATGGGGCAAGTAAATTGAAATTAATTTCTAAATATTTGATAAATTATTTAATGTTTTTCTTATCACCAATTACAATCATTCAATTCAAATTTTAAAAAGTATATATTACACTCACTGTTCACAAGGAAAATAATAAACTCCACAAAGTGGCGACCTGCATGCGTATAATGATTGAAGAGTTAATCGATGAATTTATTAGTATGATTAATTGTGTACACAATTAAATTGAGTTATTAGGAAGGGAATTATGTAAAAACTAATAAATTTCTTACTTCATTTCTCTGATTTGTTGTTCTCGTATTCTCGCCTGATCCAAAAGACAAGTGAAACGAGCAACAAGATCTGAAACTTCAGCCGATTTTGCGACCTTTTCTTCTTCGGAGAGAAGGCTATGTAGGTACTTCATAAGTTCTATGGAAGACTGGCAGCTTCCAATTAATTTTGCCTACAATTATTAAAAGAAACATTTGTATTTAAATCAATCCTAAGAATAGGAGTTAAGAAGATTAAAATGTATTATTTGCAACAAGTGTCCCTTTTAAAATTAAGTTGAAACATAGTCGTACCCGTCGCTTTTTTACTAAATGAAATGCAGATAAAAATAGATTCGTAAAATAGAAAAGAATCTTATTGGAAGTAAACAGAATTCAAATGGACAGAAAGTTTATATTCGTTTGAATAAGACCTTTGCATTCGCTTCAATAGGTTGTTTATAACAAAAATGGATTGAAAGGGATTCAATTGTCAAAAAAGGAATTCAAAAGGATACAGAGGAAGGAAAATTGAAATCCTCTGAATTCCGTTAAATTCCTTTTTTGACAATTTAAAAATTGGTGAATTCCTTTCAATTTCTTTACGTATAGGCATAGATCCGTGGGAATAGATAAATTCAACAAACGAAAAAGAATTAAAACTAATTATTTTATTGATCATTTTCATTGAAATTCTTTCCATCTAATCCGATATAATACGTGAATAGAACATAAACATAACGTCTACTGTAATAAAAAATATATATGAGTAATTCCACAGATTTTTTTACTTTCGAACACGGTAAAAGTTTTAAAAAAATTGATGGCACACCTACGGTATGACATTTATCACAAAGTAGGATGTATATGAACCCTTAAAATCGTGACATGCATAATTTTTTAGCAGACTGATCGAAGGAAATGAAACTTTTTATTTTTTATTTGAGCTGCTTAGAAAAAAAGCATACAAATATAATTAGTGACAGATAATTTATTTCTTAAACGAGTAAATGTGCTTAATAACAAATATATAATAATATATTTAATATACAAAGTTTTATAAATAACTTGGCCGATAAACGTTTATTGTTTGTTTTAACAATTTAATAGAAATATGCATCTGTTTTCGTTTCGAAAAGATTTGAAAAATGGATTTATTTAATATTTCGGGGATTTTTGCCAAACGTCATCATTTTTTAAAGATACTAAATCTCTTACAATTCTGTAATTCATTGTGTATCATAGAAAAAGATCTTATTATAATTTTTACAAAAACATTTATGTGCATGTTTCATTTTATTTAATATTCCTCGATTACGCCTAGTTTGCGTTATTATGCTAAAACTTCAATTACCTATTGCGACCACAATCAATTTACCTAGTAGAAGAAATTGATAAAATATTTGTTTTGAAATTTTTTTTCAAACGCTTTTTTTTCGCGACTAAACAAAAATACTGAATAGCAATGTGATTTTCAGTTAAAACACATCCGAAACTAATGTGAACACTGGTTACAGAGTATTAAAAAATAATTTTCTAAATGTGCTACTCGTTTATTTGTATTTTTTCGGTCGTACACGTTTCTTCTTGACCATTTCTCAATGACATACGTATGCTAGTTATTGAGGCACGCTTAATCTACCAAATTTAGTTTTTATTAGCAGTAGAAAAGGAACTTTTTGCATAATATTAAAAATACTTTTCTCGAAACTTACTTTCATAACATAGCCAAGTATTAAAAAAAAACAGTTTTTGGGAAAAATCGGTACCTGTAGTATTTGGGGTAATAACTTTTTTTCTAACATGAGGCACACTCATTAACTTAAGATTTTTTAAAAGAGAACTTGTTAAGTATGCTTCCACGTGACTTTGCGAAAGATAGAAACAGTCTTAATTTTTATATAGCCCTAAGATGTAAAGATTTCTATACGAATACCCTTTGATAATAGTAAAATTTTGTCACATTATGCGTAAACAGTGATTGTTTATAACTAGCAATATGTAGAAAATTGACGAAATTCATATACAGGAAATCCACGTAAAAGTATTAAATCGATGAACTTCGAATTAGGTTGTGACAATTCGAAACGTCAAGAAACCGGATTGGAAACGTAATTCTTGAATTCGATCTTATTCTTTTTCGTCGAATAAATTCAACGTTAATCTTTATCGACAAGAAGAAGAACTACTCTCGTCCAAGATAATTCTTCTGTACCGGTTTTGCAATAAATTACAATAGCACCGTTTTTGTCGAGAATTAAATGAAATGCAAAGCTAATATTGGGTGTGTTCATTGCAACTAAATACGGTATTTTAAAATTTTACACGGAAAAAAGAAATACTTGGTACTACTAACTAGATTGCAAGACTCAGTCATTGTTTTTAGTTAATTTTACCATCTAAATTGCTACATTGACAAATTAGGTAGTCAATTCTACTACTTAAATAATAAAACCAAATTTTTTTCCGTATTAAACATTTAGCCGAATTAAAACGAACTGGACGTATATTTTCGTATTAATCTAAATGGTTAATGTAAAACACGCATTTAAACGTAGAAAAGCATTAAAACGCATTTTAACGGATTGTAGCGAATATATCATTAATCCGAAAATGAAAAAAAGGGGATTGCATATGACATTTTTAATACGATTCAATTCTTTTTCAATTGTTGGGACTATTGTAGCGTAACATTTTAAATAGACAACCATTCTAAATGTATAATATTTAATTTAAACAGCGAATTTATGAAAAGAATCTTGTGACTTATCGAAAAACCACTTGAAATGCTAAACTATTCTTGGATATCCCCATATCTAAACAATGTGCTTGACACAATATGGAACAATACTTACAATTGCTTTGGCCATTGGAGTGAGTCCTGTGCCTGGTGTAGGTTCTGGAACAACGATGGCCTCCAACGCATCCAGAGAAACGCGGCATTCACTAATTGCAGCTTCCAGTTCAATTAAATAAGCGTCACAAGATGTCATCCTAACAAGTTTCGGCAGCGTGTTCACCTGAACTGCTGAATCTTGTTCAAATTTCAGTGTTTCGACCTGTACAGCTTCGTCAACTTCCACTTTTTCCTGCGTTTCAATTTCTTTTCGAAGAGATGATACTCGTGATTTTATATCCTTCCACAATATCTGGTATTCGTCCACCAGACCTTGGATCATTCCTACATCGACCGGATTACTTTCGCGCATAACAACGAGAGCCAACTCATCTGCCCTTTGCAAAATACCGCTTTGAGTCGACAAATTCTTCTCTATATTTGTCAGTTGTTGAAGTCTCTTTCGCGAAGCTGCTTTTTGCTCAGGAGTAGCTAAATGTTGCATTTCGGTAAGTTGCAAGTCAACTTGCGTCAGACCAACGACAGCAGCTCCATGAGCAGAAATAAAGTCGCGATACGTCTTTTGGTCTTTTTTAAGAGCAGCAATGATCATGTTAGTTTTTGGCATCAATGCCTGCCACCTGTCGATCACTTTACGAGTTCCCGATGTTAAAGATTTCAAGTTATCGGGTTCTAATCCACCTTTGGCTAAACGACTGAAACTTTGTTCTAATATTTGCAAAGCTGGTTGATGAGCTTTGATGTCCTCGAGAATCTTTTTACCTTGTTCCATCGTTTTTTCCGTATTTTCCTTTGAAATATCTTGGAGGCTATCTTCCAGGTGTTTCAGTCTTTCTTCGCAATCTTTTAACCATCCCTCGTATTCCTTTTTGACGTTTTCTAGTTCCAAAATTAATTTCCAGGCTAAGGTGATTTTGCGCTTGCGGTCAGCAGATTTGACACATGTCACTTTCCAGCGACGCTCTAATCCTTCCATCCCGTTTTTAATAGCATCAGTATTGAACGACGTTTTCCAAGCATCGCAGTCGTTGAGTAGGATTTCACAAAGATTTAAAACATCCCCTACATTGCTGCTCTTTGCTTCTATGTTCTTTTGCAGTTGATCGTGATCTTGAAGTTTCTTATCTATAGTAGTTTGACTAGTTGATTCGATCGTAAACGGTTCCGACAATTGCGTCTCCACGCTGCTGAGCCAAATTCGAATTTCGGCTATTCTCTTTTCCAGCGAGTTCATGGTTTGCATGAGGTCCACAAGTTTGTTTGCGCGCGCTTTTCCCGCAGCCAGTAACTGATTCCATCTTTCGTTAAGTTCATCGAGGGAATGAAGAAGTCGTTCTTTTTCTGCGAGTTCGGCCACTTTTATCAATTCCTGACCATTCGTTTGCAACCACGAAAGTTCACGCTGTTTCAGAGCCATTTCAGCTTGAAGTTCGCATTCGAGACGTTTCAGAGCTTCTTCAGGCTCATCCACGCTATCGGTATCACAGTTATTAAGCCTAATCTCGGCGTCCTGAATCCAGATCAAGAGCCGTGACAACCTGGTATCCCAACGTGAGTGAAGACTGCACCTCTCCCCTAACTTATACGATAGAAGAGCCAACTGATGCTCGAGTTCTCCGTGCTGTTGTTGAAGTAAGAAATTGTGTTGATTCAACGCTTTCATGTCCGAAGGACTAAGGCACTCTCTTAGTTGTTCAGTCGTAACACCAAGTGCTTCGAGATCAGTCGTGCTACTAGCGAGCTTCATCTTTAACTGTTGAAGGGAGTCCAGCTGTTGACGAGTTTCAGCCAAACTTCCAGAATCCGCATTCAATGCAGTATTTAACGTATTGCTGACATCTTGGAAGGTACCAGTGATTTTTTCCGATTGCTCTTCGCGCCGTTCATTAAGGTTCCGTATCCTCAAGATAAAATCTTTCCACGTTTCAAGACTAGCTCTGATGTTGGAAAGGCGTTGAGCATTGGCCGCATGCTCCATTCGAACGGAGGCCGCCAGCGCCTCATCGCAATTCGCCAAAAGATATTCACGCTGTTGCTGAAGAGATTCGGCTTGGGACTCTCCAACGGGCATTTTCTCTATCAGTGCTTGAATTCGTTGTAAAATCTTATCCAACCGCCGAATATGAATAAAGCGTAACTGAAGTCTATTCCGTTCTCGATCAATTTCCTTTAACCAGGTCAACAGCTTGTTCTGGTCCAGCCGATACCTGTCCCAAGCAGATAATCGATCGTGTACGGAAGCATGCCTTTCCATTATTCGTGCCAACGTTTCATTGTGAAGGTTGGTTAAGGCATTGAACTGTTCCCCAACCGAAATATCGCGTCCATCATCCGTGCTGACCATCAAAATTATACTTTGCTGATCAGTCAATAAGTCTTTGTGAACCTCACACAGGTTGCGGTGTTCGGAGAGACCGTCATAATCCCCAGGAACATCGTTAGATAAAAATTCTTGAACATGAGTGAGATATTCCCGCCACAACCTCAATGCTGCTGTAACGTCCTGAGACCTCACAAGGCGTGCCGAAAGCCTGTGGTATTGTTGGAAGGTGTCCCGGAAAACGCGTTGCCACAGCTGCAAAACTTCGACAATCGATATCTCTTGCAAAGACGAATCCAATGCGCGATCTTTGATGTTTTGTAGATGGGTATCAGTGCGAGTTAGGCTGAGAAGATGATTTCGGAGCAACCTTAACTGCGTTTCTTCTTGGTCCACGTTAGTTAGACTCTGGAAAAAGATTATTAAGAAATTAGCATAGTCCATGTTTCAGTGTCTATGTTGTTTTGAGGAATATAATTTACAGGATGTGTAGTAAGAACGGCGTGGATTATTAAGTATTGTATTCAATTTCTACGGACAATTGGTGATGGCATTCGATGAAACCTGAGCGAATGGTTGATTACGCAATTTCATCCGTGTGAAAAAATGGAGACTCAATTTTGCAATAACAATTTTAATTTAGATTCGAAAATATTTTGTTCTACAATCATGTACAAAACGATTCCTCACTTTAACTCAAAACAGACATGTAGGTTACTGCCTTTCCTTCACTCGATCCATTAGGGTAAATTCGTAAGAGGAAGAACATGAGGAGTTGGCTCACCCGCATAATCAGCCAGCACTATCAGCGATCTACAATTCGCGGCAACTGTCGTAAATTCCATCATGAAAAGTTGCAAGTTAGTATTCGTGAGCGAGAATTTCCGTATGCGTGTGACTCCACGTACGATTCGACTTCAGAAAGTTTGGCCGCAAAAGCGGAGAGCGTGTACCTACCGAGAGAGCTTGGAAAACCACCAACCCATTCAGCAATAGTGGCTGTTGCGGATTTCGTGACCGATGCAATTGGCAAACGGGCGCGGTTAAGCCCTTCGACCTTGACATAACAAATTGTTTCGAAACTACAATTAAAATACAAACGCGTGCCCTGGATGAGCGTCATGCGCGAACTCCTAGACGTGTATGTGTAAAGCGGCGCATAAATTCGCACCTTGGACAAAAACAATCATATCTAAATGCCGTCCTTCAAGAAACGAAATCACTTTATGTGGTAAATGCGTCATTCGGTTGCAACGATTCGCGAATACTCGAGAAGTTTGCCGAGCCTCGTGAAAGCGGTTCGATGCCTTTGCAAACATTCTATGTAAATACATAAAATTCATACAAGAGACTCGGGAACACAGAAATGGTTTCGTTTAAATTTGTTACGAAATTTAAGTTTCAGAAAGCTTTAGAAGGTGTCCCGTTGAGATTTCAACGAATGACATTTTCTGAAGGCAGATTATGAACATAGTTCCAAAGTTGACCACCAGGATATAAAGATATGAATTTCTAAATTTCGGAAAGGGAAATGTGGTATTTCGTAAGATTGTTTCATTTAGCCAAATTTAGGACTCGTTACGAATAGCACGACATCGCCCTTTCTGAACATACCGCAAGTCTGGAGCTACAATGTCAAAGTGAGTTATTTTTAGGACCACACGTGACATTTCAGTGATATTTTCAGGAAACGTTCATAAAAACTTTAGGTACATCCGGGAAATCGATGACGACATACCTGCTGTACAGAATCGAGGAAATTCTTGGTTTGACACAAATCGTCACGAGTGATTTCCTGATTCTTGGCACGAGCATCTGCAGTGTCAGCCAATGAAGAAAGAGTTTCTCGCACATCCTCCAGTCGGCGACCCAGGGCCTCGACCTCGGTTTGCAAAGGGCCGCCCGCGTCTAAACCGACATCCGATGCGATTTGCGCGACCAACCCCCGCAATTCCGCCAGACGCTCTTTGTGTTCAGCCAGGGTTTCTTCGCAAACCTGTCAACAAATACAATACAATTGTCAGTTATAGATATCACAATTTAACAATTACATTTTTTAATTAGACACTATTAGTTTGTTTTCCTGAAAAAAGTATCGTCTTAATTATGTCTGTGGTGGAATTTGAGTTATTTGACCATCGATAACATTTTAATAACATGAATTTTAAAATAATTATGTCGGCTATTTAATATCACATTAGTAGTAAACAATACTCCTTATTCCTGTTATGAAATGTTCTTAAATCTGTAATAAAGTACTCCAACAGTGAAATATCTCAATCTGGAAAAATTGCATATGCCCATGTAATCTACTTTTAGTCATGTAAACTACAGTGAATGTCTTGCAACTATTAAGTATTTATTCTATCATATTTGTTTTATTAAAACATTCAGGGTCACATTATTCTACTAAACCGGTTATTTTGATATCAGTCATTATTCTTGTTTACGAGGTCGCTGATTCCTGATCCCAAAATTTAAAAATTCAAAATGGCAGGTAAAATTTACAGATATATTCCAATTACAGTAGGGTTCTCGGTATATTTACGCACTCGGTTCCGCATCTTCCCCTCCCGTATCGTTATACAGTACCGCTCAAAAGTATGAGCTTACCCTTGCGGAATTTTGAATAAATTAAACTGTTGATATCTCACTGTCGATGGTTTCATTTATTTCCCTACGAACTATCTCGATTTACTAAAATCATTTTTTCGTTTAATTTTTTTTTCTTTTTCAATCCGCTTCCATTTTTTTTAATGATTGCAAGAGAAATATACAACGAGTAATCGAAAGGTAATCCTTATGGCTGATGTAATTTGCCTCTTCGGGATTTGGTCTAATATTTCTTTACAAATACTTATTCAATTTTGAACAAAATAATGTGATTTTTACGCAATCGGTTATATATCTGAAAATGACGTGATATAAAAAATATTTAAGAAGCAAAAAGTTTCAAGTTTCATTATATAAAAAATAATGATATAAAATAATTTTCAAAACACATTTGGAAATTCTTCAGCAATTTACTTGCAATTCGTAGAAAATTATCAAATTCATTTAAAAATCGGTAGTTGGAAGATTTCGAGATCGCAAATTACGAGGCTGAGATTAGAAGTAGAAAATTAAAAGTAGCACATCTAAAATCGCGGACGAATTTTCTAAAATATTATCAAATTGACTTAAAAATCGGTGCTCGGGCATTTTTTAGTTCGTTGATTACAAATTCGTAGTTAAGTTTAAAAAATTTAAAACAGCTGATTCAATATGCAGGAGGAATTTAAAAAAAATTTTTGTATTATATTAAAAATATGTGTAACGTGATGAATTATCATAAACATATGGAATACATATAACCTCATGTTCGCAATTAGTGGCCTGAATAACGAGTTTTAAGCAAATTGCACAAGAATGGCCAAATATATTTCGGAAATCATGTTTATAAACAACCCTCAAGAAATAAATCCTCAACTTTACAAGAAATTAGAAAGTTTGTAAGAATAATATTAGAAAACTATGGTCATGAACATAAGTGCCATAACCCCATAAGTGCAAATCAATTATTTATTAAATCTATTAAATGTTAATGACATAATTCATGGCTTGTAATTGTAATTAATGACGAAATTAATTACATTTATTTAAATGTAACCTTAGTTATTAGCAAATAATAACATTTTATATACCCTTGCGGATGAATGGTCTTTTAACTACCCAGCAATCGAATTTGGATAGAGTTGTATAGAATTGGATTCAATTATTAAATTCTGAATCCATACTTTGGTCAACGGTGAATCCATTTTAATACGTTAATACAATTCTATTCGTTCATACGAATAAAAAGGTGACTTTCTGAATTCATATTAATCCAAAAAAAGTTTTCTTTTTAAAAATTAAATCTTAAATACATCCGTATTCAACATTACGGATTCAAAACTATCTAAGAGTATTCATTTCAATCCAAAAATAGTTTCCTTTTTAAAAATGAAATATTGAATGCATCCGTATTCAACATTACGGATTCAAAACTATCCAAGTGTATTCATTTCAACCCAAAAAAAGTTTCCTATTTAAAAACGAAACATTGAATGCATCCGTATTCAACATTACGGATTCAAAAGTAGCCAAGTGTATTCATTTCAATCCAAAAAAAGTTTCCTTCTTAAAAACGAAATATTGAACATCTATATTCAAGATTACGGATTCAGAACTATCTAAGCGTATTCATTTCAATGCAAAAAAGTTTTCTTTCAAAAAATAAACTTTGAATAACTCTGTATTCAATATTACGGATTCAAAACTATCTAATTGTGTTCGTAAAATTGAATACAGATGGATTACTTTTTCTGAAATTTAATCCGGCAAATTACGCTTCCGATTGTATTCAGAAAATTGAATACAGATGGATTCCTTTCTTCGGAATTCAATCCATTTGAATACATATTTACGGAATCAACGTATGAATTCAAAATGAATTGAAATTTTCAATCCAATCCTATCCAATCTCGATTGCTGGGTAGTATAAGTCAAACGAACTTCCTTAACTGTCTCCTACGTCATGTTCAGAAATTTAACTATTTTAAAACCAAAATATTAGTACAATGTTGAATTACAGTAGGACCTCCCTTATACTAATTTTCCCCTTACCACCACTCACTTTGCTTATGAGCTTTTCCGAATTATCAACATTTACGCTATTGGATACTATCATATGTACAATTTCAAATAATAAATGGAAAGTCCCATTTTTCTGCAAGAATGAAATAAATTGAATTTCTGTAATTCTTCAAGGTCTATGAAATGAACAATTATTTTTAGTTCGCAATGACTGATCAATATGTAACCCACAGATTGACAAAATGACTGCTCTACATATTAAATGAAACAATATAATGTGAACCTTGCCATTCATGCAGCGGCAACGTAGTAAACCGGAAATAAACAATTAACTATTGCAACTTGAATATGACTGACGAGCGTTTTCGAATATCTTTCGTTTCCGTTCAAACTTTGATAGTTAAGACACGCGACTATAGTCGGACTCCAGAATTTACCGGACCAAGGTTCATCTTTTCACAGGGAACACGTGTTTACATTCCACCGATATTTTTAGAGCTCACAGAACGTGGCACCCTTCGCGTTTTAAACACACAGATTAACACACCGGTCCGGAATTACGCACTTTTTACATCTTCTTGGTCTTGGGCTCTCAATTTACTTGACATTGACGTTCGATTTTTTTGTACGTACTTCCTACATTACATCTAATTTTAGAGGATCTTTTCCTCTACATTTTCCGATGATTTATACTACTAATCTTTTCGCTAGGTGTTAAAATGTCTACTTTATACATGTGTGTTTATTGAGATATGATTAAAAAAAATAGTATAAAAAAGTAAGATGGATTACTGAATCTATTATTGTAGTCTCTACGATGACTTCATTTCCAAATAGAATTATTCGCGAATATTATCCTTTCCATTTTAAACGTTTAGTGCAAATTTATCGTAATTGTGATTAATTACTTTTCTACTGTGTTGTTTGAAATTAGAATTCTTCAAAAATAATATGATTTATTGAATTATCATATACTTTAAGAGTACAATTAATTTAGTAGCAACAAAATGTCCGTTTTTAAACGTATAGATACTTATTACAACAATAATTCATTAATCATTTGCTTTAATTCTAATCGTTTTTGTTTAGAACAATAGTATTGAATACAAGTCGTAACTTTTTATTAAGAATCGTTTAATGAAAAGAAATACTTCATTATATTGTTGCAGATAAAAAAAGAAATAATCTTTATAACGTTATTAAGTACAGACGATGATGACTTCATTAATACGACATCGATCAATTTTGTATGTATAGCTGCCTTATAAATGTCTAACGTGCAACTAATCCTTATTGGTCCAACAATGTTCACATAATCCCTATTCCATATTAATATTTTAACAGGTCATCACCGTTCTTCATGCATTCTGCATGTCATATGATAATGAGCCTTATTTACATACCATTTGTGAAAATGTCATCCAGTGACTTATGACGAAACTTCTACCGGAAGTGAAGAAAATATATGTCATAAAATTATCCCAACAAGTGTAGACAACTGTTTACGTTCAATTGCAATTAAAAATTAAATTGAACGAAATTATTTATTTATGTTAACAATTTGTTCAATATTTTATTTTTTCAAATTGTAATATTGCTTTTATTTATATTTAGATGAATGATTTGGATATTAATATTAATTTTTTAACATTTGAATGTCAAATTATGAAAGAATCATTAAGATGTTATCAATAAATAATTAGATATAGTGGCTTTGGCTTTAGGGACGGTTGGTTAAAGAAATTCATTTACCGACGTATTGTCTTTTAAAAAAAATGTTTCATGGGAGATTTAGGCTGGATTACTTTCAGGTATTTTACTCGTGTTTTATGAATCTACGACAAATTTTAACTAAACGCGATCTGTTTGAGCGTTACAGAAATATATTCCTGTGAACTCTTGCTCGTTTCTGAATTCATTTAAAAATTCTGTAAAATAGCTTTTAAAAAGATCTGGACTTATTTCAAATACTAATTATCTCTTTAATTTATGTACATTTTAAGTTACGAATTGCCTTATTAATCTAAACACTTTAGTTGTCTCTTAAACCTTATAAAATTATTAAAATGTAATTACTGTTTGAATAATGAGTGTTTACATTTTCAAAATTATGTTTTCTTATTTTAAAACCAATTGCAATTAGCATTGTATGTCAATTAATAAAAATAGAAACATTTATTTGAAGTCCAAAGTAGATACGATTTGGTTTATTCCATATGCTAAAAAGATTGCAATGAATATTTGCACTAAATAGTAAAGATCGATAACCGGGAGTAGAATTATTGTATTTCATTGGAAAAAAGAGTGAGTATAAGATGAAAAATGCTCTAAAAAGCTCACAGATTTAAAGAGGTCATACAATGATCAAAAATATGCACAAATAAATATTTTTCTAAAAAAATGACTATCGAGAATCAAGAAGTTTATTTTTATCGAACTCAAATATTATTTACTTTTTCAAATAAAGTACGAAACAGTTTTTTTTTAATCAAACGTTTATTCTATAGCACAAAAATGGCATTTTTCTAATCGCCTTAGCTTGACTTTGGTAAACTACGGTAGGAAAATTGGTTTTGTTGTGTTTCTTCATTGCTAACATACAACATTTTCATTGTCATTGTTAACAAAGATTTGCAAGAGCACATATACGATTCCTAGTGTTTTATTGTATCGATAACATTATTTCATATTTTAAGCGGCTGTGTCAAAAATATTCGTTTTTCTATTTGTTGTAAACGTAAAAGACGAGCAGTTTGTGGTACTGCAGTTTTGTAGTTTCAAATGTAAGAATTCCCTGTCGCATACTCGTCGAAATTGTAAAACCAAGATCAAAACGCGTCATGGGCAATTCAAAACATTTTGAAGGGATAAATTGAACCATGAATGTTTTTTTTTTACCTAGTTCATTTCATTTTAAATGAGATGCTTTATACTGTAGTGTACATACCCTTTAAAAAATCTTTCACAAGGAAAGTTCTAATAGATGGTTTAAATTAGTATGTTACGCTATAACTTTATTTACAAATATTTCGAATAAAATTGAAATTTGTTATCATGAATTATATGCCTTAGTTGCATTTCCTTAAAAGGTCAAATTTACTTAAAATCTTGAAAAATATGAAAAAAAAATTAATAAAAATGGTGCGATTTGTCCTTAAAGAAGATTCTGTTCACCCCACTGTTAAGGTTTGCCCAAAAAATGGTGAAATTTTTGGTTTAGATATTCCCATAATTAACTATTCCGATACATTTCTTTTACCTCTGGACTTGGCAGAAATCTGTCCAGTTTTTTGTTACACTGCCCAGTTTTCCTATACCTTTAACATGGGCAAAATGTAAATTGGATAGAAACTAGCCAAAAACTGGATTCATTTTCTAGTAGAGGGGAGAAGTTGCACAATGAGATAAAGTTTCAAATGATACTTGATACAAGATAAAAAAGTATTCCACTTTACCCTGTCTTCCCTTACTATTAAGGAACCTTTTTTCAATAAGAGCACTTGAAGCAATAAATATAAATAAACATCAAATCATCGGACACACAAAGCAGCCCATGTAACATAAGACCGCCATTTTTGTGACATCTTGAAGAAGGTGATGACTTATCAGTCTTCACTGCAATTAGTTAAGTACCTTTTTTTAATGCGTAGTATACGCACACTAGTGTGTTTATTAAATATGAGATTTAACTCAAGACAGACCGGCGAAATCAACTTGACCTAGATATTTCTCTGTCGTGTTATACATTTGGTGTTTGCCTGCAACCTTCTCATACGACCGGAAATATAGATTCTGAATGACACTGATATTTAAGAATAATGAGAAATGTTATTTTGTACATATACCAATTGTCTGATAAGAGAACAAGCACATTGTGTTCACGCATTCTTAAGACTACAATGCAAACACGTATGATAAGTATGAGAATTAGAAATTCAAACACATAATCAAAACAGAAAAATTTAAAAAACAAGGGAATTTATTGTTTGATTCTCGCATGTTCGTCAGATAAAGCAATTAAAAACAAAAGTTTCTGAATATGTTGTCAGTTTATTCCTGTATAGAAATATTTTATCGGCATTTATATAATATTTTGACAAATACATAATTGTTTACTAGAAGACAAATTCATTTATTTAATGTTCAAAAATTAGAAAATTCATATTTTGTTATTTAGTTTCTATTAACATTAATTTGAATGTTATTCAAATATAGATTGCGTATTAATAAAAACAGAAGCTACGTATTATTAACAATATTTTTTTTAAACACAAATGAAACGTTTTAGTAGAAGTTGAAATTTAAGTTTAAAAGTTAATAGAAAATTGTTAACTGCCTTCTTTTTTTTAAAGATGAAACATCTTATTGAAAGTTAAATATTATTCGAATCAAATTTGGTTTCTTGTATGTTTCATTTAGAGTTTTCATTAATTTACTTTTTATAACAACTTTCTGTAATCATTAATACAAATTTATTTTTTAAGAAACTTTTTAAGAAACCAGGTCAGTTATTTTATTAAAATAAAAATTAATTTATCATCAGGTTTTCGCTGTTACGGTTCATTTAAAAATATAAACTATACATTTAACAAAAATACTAAAAGGCAAATTTTAAAAATAAATGATTTAAAGGTAATTATAGAAAAGGGCGACTAAATTGATATTGTCACTTGATTTCTCATAAAATGTCAA
This sequence comes from Trichopria drosophilae, assembly GCA_030407085.1. Classification (NCBI taxonomy): domain Eukaryota; kingdom Metazoa; phylum Arthropoda; class Insecta; order Hymenoptera; family Diapriidae; genus Trichopria; species Trichopria drosophilae. The sequence goes on along the minus strand of CM059582.1, from coordinate 163,926,647 downwards.
TATATATTTCGGATGGCAGATGTATAATTTCTATGAACCAACTTTTAAAAAGTACCGTTACATTTCCGAATTTTACTGGCATATTTAATGTGAAACATATGTAAGGGTAAATCAACGTACGAGGAAAATTTCCTTGCGTGTATAATGGCCATTTTTCACTCTTGAAATTCTGTTCCGAATTCTGATATCGACCTGTTTTACTTTATATTAAATAAACATTACAAAAAGGCCACGGGTCAAAATGCACAGTTGATTTTATTAATTACACTATATGTTTTTGTAAACAAATTACATGTACATCGAACGCAGAAGAACATAACGGGAAAATAAAATTGTGCAATTAACTTTCCAAGTTTGAAGTAGGTAAATATAGACAAAATCTTTGCTTCAAGACGAAAAATTCCTAACAAACAACATTTACGAAACCTTATTAATGTAACCATTTTTGTTTAATTCCATTGTTAAAAAGTAACAAACCATATATAATATCTTTTATAAAACACGAATCTATGTGGTCACTAGGAAAATGCTAGGAACAAACACTTAAAGTTTAAAATATTAATTTTCTTAAGTGCTTTATATTAATTCGCGTCATAATGCATGCGTATTAAAAAATACTATATTATGTAACAAGGGCGCAATTACCTTGCTTCGCTCGTGTGACAATTATACTAGTCGGAGATCGATATTTCGCCCGTATTCCATACGATATATTTTAATACGACGAACGACGGGCTCCAGACTGCGCCCGAATATTTCACTGCAGGGCGCAATATTCAGTTCTACTCCCTGAGTGTTAAAACAAATACATAGTCATTCTGAAGATTTAGGGTGTGTTGCAAACAAGTTTTTAGGTGTCAAAATTAGATAATGAAGGCCAGACTTGGTTTTTACACAAAAATTATGTTGTCTGATTTTTCATAAAATTTTCGTTCTTTTTTAATTTACTCTTATACGTTTTTTAATCTATTCAAACTTAATATCTTATTTTTACTTAAGTTTTTGCATTTAATACTCTTAGTCTAGTTATTATTTTTAATCATTGTATTTCTCGTAATCTTTAATTGCTTATATTTGTAAGCGCTTCAGCTATTCTGCGTTTACTTTTTAAAATTAAGACATTTATTTCTTTTTTTGTGTAACTTGGTATAAGTATTTTACGATTCAATTCTGTACTCAAAAAACAGTCAATTTCCGACTGACACCACAACTGCGCTTCTGCGCATATGCAAAGGACGATCGAGCATTTTTTGCCGCCCTCGACGCAATGACTTCCTTTCCGCCCTAGATACGTAATATACTATTTTTTTGCATACAAAAAATATTAATGTGCGGATAACCAATTATAATAAAAAATATATAAAGTTTGATGTGTTTTTTTTTTGTCATATGCCTATTTGTCACTGGGTTTTTTATATTATGTCTTTTTGTTGTGTGTTTTTTGGGCAATGTGTTCTTTTGTCATCTAATTTATTGTTGTCGTTTTGTCGCGTGTCTTTTGCAACTGTTATTGTTTTGCCACCGGTAACAATGGAAAATACTTCTATTTTTTATCTATTTTTAAAATATAAACCTGTACAACATCTTAGGATTTCAAGAAATCTGAAAGCAACTATACCTCTGGTATGATGTTATATACATATATTTATTATTATTATTGTTTTAACAGAAATAATCTGCCTTATAGTTTATTCAATTACAATTTTGTAATAATTATCACTAGAATGATAAGAATCCTCCAAGTGATTTGAGTACAATATTCAAGTGATCTATTAGCACTCTATAATACAAAATGAAATGTCCCATCGTATTTCAGCAAAATCATCATCATAATAATAATTGTTATCAAATTTTCTGGAGTAAAAAATGAGTAATATCATTATGAAGAAATTTTCTCGCTTTAACAGTAAAAATTCCCTTGTTCAGAAAAGTGCTAACTTTTCATTTTGCAAAGAGTGATTTTTTGAAATTTAGAAAGTTGATAAATTCGTAATAACTTTTGAGTATCATAATAATGCAGAAAATCTACCAGTATCGCATATGTGTCACTATGTCTATATCGGATGATCAACACATATGCCAGACATGTATCTGTTATCTAAGTACATGTATTGTCATGAAGGGGGAGATACAACCCAAATTGAAATGCATCATCAAATGTAAACACACGTTTATTACATTTCAAGCACGACATTCGTGTATTTTTCATATTCCTCATATTCCTTTTTAGGAATAATATTATATTATTCATATTTAGATATTAATATTATGATGAAAACAAGTCTAGCCATAATGCAAAAATTAAATTAAATCAGAAGAAGACACTGAACTTGACAATTTTTCGAAATAGTTTGAATAGTCTGTTGCAAATTTTAATTAGTTTAATTAATGCTAATTTTTTGCAGAATCAAAACCAATGGATCTTTTCATGAAGGTTGTTCAGATCTGGACGAATTTCGACCCCTATAAATCAATCAAACGTGATCATCAGCCAAATTGGGAGCTGTCAAACTCACCCTTATTTCCTCCGGCGTGCACATGATTGCTGCAGCCTCTTCTGATCGATTTTTACGACTTAACGTTCCTCTGGAGTACTCCCATCGCTGTATGAGCACATGGGCCGCGGCCCAGTAACAGTCGGGATTCCCAGTAAACACATTTCATCGCAGTTTTAAACATTTTGTAAAAATAGCACACACAATATCCAACTCGTTGCGAGCACGTTTATAACTCTATCCCGTTTCTTCGTATACGCACACTTAACTTCAAACGCGAACTCAACACTAAAATTCTCAAAGTGATTTTTTCAAAATCCTTGGAAATCTTGAAGGCGGAATCGGCAGTGAATTATTCCTATTGCAATTTACCAATATCAAACAGTATTTCCGCGTTTGCTTCGTTCCCAGATAATCTTCCGCATGATCATCTGCAATTTGACGTAAATCGAAGACGTTCAGCTAATTCCTCAAATTTCTCAAATGACTAGATCCGTTGCAATAATTGCTTAACTTTTATCGACGATATATACACGAGCAAGTGTGCGAATGTTTATCGCGCTCGACCTTAGATAATATTTTAAGGCATCATCGTCCAGAATTAATCTTCACTCGGATTCTACAGTAGAATCATACAAATTGCCTGGTATAAGTGAATCTCGTAAATTTTCCGCACATGTCAGGCATTCTTTCGTTTGCGAAACGTCCTTATTGTCAATAAATCATCGTCTCGTAGCGGTAAGGACGCGGCCTGCGACAATTACCGGCTAATAAAGCAATTGAGCGCATGCCGACCGTCCGATTGCAGTACGACATTGTCGTATACGAATTTTTTGCTTGTGTCAGTAAAAATGTTAGGAAAAAGGCGTTTTCAAAATAAAAAAAAATCGTTGTACCGGCATTTGTCAGGGGTACCACACACGCGACTCGTGACGTGCGCAACTCGTGCACGCTCTGGACCAGACTGGCGTGGTCTGTTCCGTCAGGGCCGGGGATCGATGCGACTGCGTGAAGGGGGGAAGGCACTCCCTTCGTCCCTTGTGTTTTTCAGTTCCCCTATCACTGAAACCCGCAGAGCTTCTGGGAAGAAACTTCACTCCGGCGCAGCATCCGCACCCCCATTGACTGCGCCGCTTACGATACGCAGCCGGCTCTTTGTCGCTGTCGTCGACGTCATCTTTTGAATGGGGGACATCCTCCAGGCGATAATTTCGGATAGCACGTGGAAGTCCCTTTTTGTTATCGTAAGAGTGTTCTTTTTTCGATGTTGGCGGGGCGAGACACATTAAATGACCTATTCCACCCGTATGCTATCGTCGTTTTTTTCTGTCTAAACGAGACCAAGGACGCTTTTCACTAAACATGGTGCCTCGTCCCTAGGGAATTCTTCACCGTATTGTTTGAAATTTAGGAATAACAATTTTTAATTAACAATAATCTATATAAGCTACCTTATTATGACTGAATATGAAAAATACACGATAATTTTTTTAATTGTTATAAATTCGTCTTCACAATTCAGAATAATATGTTGGAAAAATTCTTTTCAATTGTTTGTTTCAAAGATAAAAGTTTTCTTACAATTTTTGGATAATTTTTGTATTAAAGAATGAGGACCGAACTCGAGATATGCTATGTTTTGGGTCTTGGACCCGGAAGCATTCGAATGCAGGTCGAAAGCCCTACAGCAATTAAGCTACTAGCCCAATTTTGCATATTGTATTTCAAGATTCCGAAATGATTCAATCATTGGGTGCACCTCAAAATCTCGACAAATAAAAATACAGACATTCCAAAAACAGATAGGTCAAAAATTGATTTGACCTTCAAGTGACCTACAAAATTAATCTCTTGCCTTCACACACCTTCTTACACCTTTCAGTGAGGCCTCAAATACGGTGTACCGCAGATATTTTTTGTATGTCTTGAACGCTCCAATTGGAGGTGTCTGTTTATTGAAATGTATTGTTTTTGAATGTCTGTTTTTTGATTTTTCTCGATTTTGAGGTGCACTCCAATCATTGGGTAGATGTGAGATATTATTATTTTTCGAATAGGTTAGTTTCGAAGAGCTTGTATCAAATAATGAGTCCATAAAACTCAACTTCTGTATGTTCAAAAGAAATATCAAATACAATAGTTGTATTTTTATGCTCATAATTAAATAATAATTAATCCAAACTTTCCATCTTTACCATCATACAAAATTGTGAATTTTTACAGTAAAATTTGAATTATTTCTGATCGAGCAGACGAGTTTTTGTCATCAGAACAAATTCTAGAAAAATTAAAAGAATGCAACACAAAACATCGTGATTTATTCGTCAATGACTTCCATCGAATATTTAGTTATTAAGAAAAACATTTAAAATATAAAAATGTAGAATACGCTTTTAGTTAATACAATTATTAATATTTAAAGAAGGATTATTGCACGTATTACTGCTAACATGCATTTTAATAATTCAAATTGATTTATCAGTCAAAGCAATACTTTCTTTAGAGTAAGAACACCGTATTCCCTATATTTTAATGCTACTAAGGCCCGATATTACAACCTACACTTTAGAAGTTTTAAATTATGGCCCAATAGAGGCTGAATATAAGATGTAACAAAAACGAAACCAATTAGAAAACTACATACTTAAGCTGTATACATTGGCTTAATTTAAGATGTTTAAATTAACGTTTTAAGGCCTTTTTTACAGTGTAGGTAAACACATAAAGCTTAAATTAACAAAACCGAACACGTATTTCACGAAAATCATAAATGAGCTATAATTCCTTAATGAAATATGCATTCATATCGGATCTATTGAGAGACTCGAAATACAATAAAATACATTCAAATTAGTTTAGTGATAAGTATTACTTATGTATATAGAATTACGTTCGTAATAATTTATTAAAATATTATCAAGAAATTATATATTCTCATAAGTTAGACGAAATTGTTTTAAGAAAAAGTGCGCAGTAATTGAGATAGTCCAGTAATATTCAAATCAAACACAACTGTAAACTAGGTTAACTTATTTTGTACTCGCGAGATTTAACACTCAATATTTTAATTGTTCGGCCAACAATCAAAAGGTCCGGAGTTCAAGTCTCGGCGCATCCAATATCTCCAGTTCGTTGATGATGAAAAAATGATCTTAGGATTGTAAACAATATTTCTGACTTTTTAGTACTCTAAATACAGTATATTTAGTGTTTTTTATTCATTTTGAATCTAGATGGATATAATAAATCCAATTCAAGTAAATATCTAATTAAATCATTATTATCAATGTTAATATGGAACACAAGCGTATAATCGCACATATGTTGATAAGAATAAACCGATTCAATCAAATTATATTCAGATGTTATCCCAAGCAGATTCAATCGGTGATCATTTTATCAGACCATAATTAGACTAGGAATTATTTACACTTCGGTAGAAACCGAATTAAATTCATTATGATATTTCCCAAACAGCTAACAATAGGGCTGAGTTGCCTTAACTACATGTTTAACCCTTTGAAGCACACATCTTTATTTGCACAAAAAATAGCTGAAACTTATTCGGGGGTTTCGCTGATCACGGTGCTGATGTCAGTATTCAGTTTGATTTCGGTCAAATAACTTTTTATATTACGGACCATCATTTGGAATTCACTCCCCAGTACTCGATCAAGTAAATTTTTACATTTTGGTCAGCAGCCTTGGATTCGTCATTGTTAATTTCGAAAATCTGATGCCAGATTCGTAATCAGCGACCCCGAAAACTCCCGAGTACCCAGTTTTGTCTTATTTCAACAACGGTTTCTTTTCAACATACATTCTTTGTAAAAAACACGTAATTTTTATACATTGTTCGTCATTATAAAGAATTTAACACAATAATTTATAGTAAATATTAATTTTTTACATTTAAAAATATGTTATCGAAGTACGGAAGAAAAAATTTGCAAATGCTGTATGTCCAAATACCAACATTGTGTAAATAAATTTCATAGCAAAATTATCTTCGAGTAATGTTTTAATCGTTACATACTCTAATGCTTACTTATTTCTTCAATGAACGCAAACGTCTACAACTAGCGCGCAACGCAAGACTACCATAAACACAACCTCCTCTAGCGGTGGAAGGAGTAATTACAATGTCTGCACCGCATACGCAAATTTTTTTTACAAATTCGAATGATAAAATTCGTTTACTAACAAAACGATTTTGCTATTGGGATTAGCAAAGTCGATGTACATTATTTAGTTTGACTATTAACAAACCAGTAAAATATTTATGTAACATTAAAATTGTACGAATTCAGATATAGACACTTAATGTAAACTTTTTAGTTCGGTTATTATCCTTTGTACTATCAAAACATTACCATTATTTCAATAGCTTACATTTTGATATTTTCATCTCAGTAGGCGTAAAAATCATTTGATTCAAAAATAAATTCATACTGGATACTCTTTCCGTTACGGTACTAACATCTCTAAATATTTACTCCACATCATAGGAAAATCCATCAGTTCTGAAACTTGCGTAGTATAATAAAATAATATTTACATAGACGTGTATGTTGTACTTTCGGCAAAGCAATTAAACCCATCAGTTATGTCAACAAGAGCCAAATGCAAAAACCTTTACGAATTATTTTCGGTTGACCGATTTAAGACAAGCGGTCCACTTAGCGCTTCAGATTCATTGAGGGGGTGACGAAAAGTAAAGCCCACGATGAAACAGCCATATGCTCTACGTCATACATGTACTTTCTTATTAACGAATATATTTACCGTTAGGTCACATATTATCGATAAAGCAATTTCCGCCTTGAAGTATGAAACAGATGCTATTCTCTCAAATTCGTCTTTAAATGGAATTATTGCGTTTACTTGTTATCAAACATGTTTTCTTGTAATCATCTCTGATGTCATCCAGATTATTCATTTATAATGAAACTTAATATGGGAATATTATGACAGATTTAGTAAACGATACTATAGTAAAGTCTTTAAATATTACATTTTGTTATAGGAAGGGATAATCAAAATTTCTCATACAAAGTATTGAAATACCAACATTCGTAAATGTCTGGAAATATCGTAGGATATTATCAGGTAGAGTCTCATTTTTATATCGGGCTCAGTAAGCAGAAACTGCTAGTATAGTCATGATTCCGACTAGCGGATGCAAGATTAACTATATTACTTGCGCGTTTTGATAACTTCTTCATAAACTTGAATTGCAAATTCTATAGGTTTACACTGTTTCCTTGAAAATTTAGAAAAAACTGACGTTCCTGGTAGTATATTAATTTCTGATAGGAAGTTTTAGTCTAGTACACTCGAGACTGTCCTCAAAAAGAAAAGGAATGGCACACAAATTAAATTTACTATCGTCTTTTGATGCAGTTGATGTTGCATTTATTCTGACATTATTTTAAATGTTTTTTTATCGTGAGCCGAATTTTTTAATATAATAAAAACTCCCGTTAAATATGAGGAAATCTCTCGGACTTTTAATATTCACAGGACTGTATTTCTTAAAATAAAGGAGGCCCACAAATTTTGCCAATAAAGTAATTGTATTTGTGTACAGAACAGAAATTCATTTTAAAAAGTTTCTGCCTTGCACAGAAAAATGCTGGTAACGATTTTAACATGGCTCTATTGTTTTATTCAAGCACCAATCATTTACTAAATTATTATTTTCTATGTTACGGTGTTGAAGAAAATATTTCTAATGTATTGCGAATTTATTATGGTCTACGTTAACGAATATTCAACTCGAAACAGTCGATGTTCAAAAGTTCAAATTCCGAAGAAACTCAAAATATATTATAGAATATATATTATTTATTATTTTAGTTATTTCTAGTAGTTTTTAGAAGCTTCTAAGTTTAAATCCCGGATCAAATTTGCGACATTCAAAATGCCGTCTCCAATATGGTGAATATCTGATCAAAAGTTTAATTTTTTGCGAATGGAAGAAAAACTAGTGTATTCTGTAAAAAATCAAATATAACTTTCATACAATCTAATGCACAATTCTATATTTCTTGTTTTAAAAGTACAAAAATAAATATTGTACTCTTTAAAAGCACCATTTATAGTGTAATTAAAAAGATAATTAAAAATAGTACAATAAATAAGAAAAAATGTAGTTTTTAAAAATTTTTCGCGCAAATTTTTATGTTAATTTCTTGTTTATTTATAATATTTTGGTCTGGTGAATATTTCTAAAACTATTTCTGTAAATAAACCACGACAATCAAATTGTCTCTGTGATGCCGGCGTAAAGACGATCGACGGACATTTTATTATCAGATTCTTAACCAGGAGGCAAAAATGCATTAAAGTAGATTATTAATTATGTGTTTTACCTGCTGCAACTTCTGAAATTATACCATCAATTTTTTTTCATTTTTTGTGTGTAACAGAAAAGAACTGATAGTAGAACGAAAACGATCGACAGAACTTTCTTTTACTGCTTAACATCCTCTAAAAAGGGTACATTACTGACTGATGTGCCATCAAAAGGAAAAATAAAAATAATTATTAAAGCGTTGATCAGTGTTAAATAAAGTTTTCATTAAGAGCATGGCATATACCGTTAGTTATTCTTATATATATTCTTTAGATATAATAACTTTTAAATGCATTACTTTATATAAATTCCATTAAAAAATCAGATGTATTAAAGAAATGAACGTATATTTCTACATTTCTAATTTTTTAAACACTATATTTATTTTATTTTTAATCAGTTTTAAATAGCTCTCTTTAAACTTTAGTTCACAAAAAAATTATATTAAATAATTTTACAAAAGTATCCAATCAACGATAACAATATTAATATGTACAAAGTGAATTTCAGCACATAATGCATTTTTCACATTTGCGTGAACAAAAGCCAATGCAGGTTTATCAGATACTTCGAAGCGGCGCGATACGATCACGTTTTTAAAGTGCTATGTGGGAAATCGATTTTTCGCGGAAAAAGATCGAACACAGGAAAACTGAACATGTTGCTGGAATAAAAATATTTTTTCCCTTGGATAATAGGGTAAACAAGGGTATTCCAAGAACTGATTTGATGATTTATCTACTATATGAATTTTGCTTATCGCATACAATGGAATTTAATAAATTTTTACAACAAATTAAAGCATTTTTCTTTGCATACTTGCTAAGTATTTAGGGGGCTAAACGTTGGTTATCCAAGTAAAACTTATTCTCAGCAAAAGATTGATTGGGTACATTCAAATTGGACTATCATGAACACAAACACAAGAGAATCGCAGACTAATAAATTTTATTTAACTATAATAAAATTCAAATTGTAACAAACGAATTAAATTTTCTTAAGTTTAAATACAAAATTATAAACAAATACAAACTTCAAAATTAATTTTAATTAAGTTATAATTAAATATTAGCGAATGTAAGCATGAAATCCCAACAGATTTTATAAAAATAAAGTAAGAATCTCTTATGTGAACAGTTATAAATTAATGCTTATTACATATACTTAACCCATCAGCTCATAAAACTTGTTGACGTTCAAAGAAACAGAAAAAGATTAATATTTTGGTTAGAAATTAGGTATCCTAAGTTTTGAATTCGGTGAATCCAAATAACAAGTTGGAGGACGAATTTCAAAATAGTGGAGTTAATGTGGCGACTCAAATTAGAAACAACAATTTTTACATCACATTTGATGGACAAATGAATTTTTTAAACTGACTTTGGAGTCGCTGAATACGAATCGAAAGTCAGAGTTCAAACATTAAAACAGCGGAACCAATATGACAGTCGTAAATACACCGAACGTAACAATCCAATGATATATGCTTTCAAAAATTTACAACATTCATAAACCGATGTTTTCGATAATCTTGGTTACAAAACTGCAGCAAAAACCGAAAAATTCAAAATTAATAAATTTTCTTTTCAAATTGTGCTGGGAATTTGATCAAAGTTGGCACTTATATTTTCCAGCTCGTTGATAACGAATCTGATGGCAGAATTGCGAAATTCAAAATGGACGATTTTCGTCCACTTCCTCTTTCAGTTTTGGCATCAGATTTATAATCACGGATATCGAAAACATATATTTTATTACTATTTTAACTTTTTTAAATGATGCCCCTGGAATTATTACGGTGAAGTTACGACCGACAAATTTGTTGCTTCATTTTGTACATTCCAACTTCTGATTAATATTCAGCGACATCAAAAAACATATGGAAACCGATTTTCGTTGTTATCGACTATTTGGAAAACCGATTTGTCCGTGTGCTCTAATAACAAAATATTTTTTTTCATTTGAGCCTTCACATTGTGTCTACCATTTTGAAAATCGTTATTTTTATTTCAGATTCGGATTTAGCAACCATCAAAACCTTAGGGTACATAATTTTGCAGCAAAAAATGTGTTTATTTTCAAAATTGCAGTTATCTTAAAAGTTGGTCAGTTTGGCTACATATGCGCAAAGGTACTGATTTTTTTAAAAAGAGAAAATCAATCTTTTATTTTGATTACCCTGCATCAATGGAAAAAAATGTGGTCGAGTCCTGAAAGAAAAATGTCGAGGGTGTAATATCAACGATCCTGTTTCGATTAAACGTTACATTACTGATGAATGTATTTTTCAGGGTAATCTGATCAGGATCTGACTAGGTCGGTTGAAACATTTTTATTACGCTAACTATGTAAAGTATTTCATTGCAATGGACTAGATATACAGTTCATAATTTTCATATACATTCTACGTTGAAACGACAATAAGCCATGTTTGCAATAAAATGGCCCATTGCAAAGTGTATTTGTTTATCCGTGGATATAATTATATTTTTTTATACAATTTGTACTACAATGTAATATGATGCACAAAACAGTTTTTTTTGTAATTAAAATAATCAAACACTACCATCGATTGATTTATCTAAGCTAAAAAAAATTGTAGTGTCGTGGCATAGCATTAAAAAAGATAATGATAAATAGATGCAGGAAAAGCAGTACCTTCTCCCGCGACTATTATTGATTATGACCTCTTACATATAATCATTTAACCTCTTACACATTGCTCATAAAATATGCGCTGAATGTTAAGTTGCACTGGGCATTACAAAACTCAAGAAAAACATTTAATAAGCGGCTTGAAATAGACTGCAGAAATCGATGCCTGGAAAGAATAATCACGAGGTAAAATTGTACAATGTGTAAGGAAAAATTAAGATGGTTAATTTGCAATATTGAAAACCACAAGCAGAATTGAATAGCATTTAAAAATCTGTACGAATATGACAAATGCCACTTGCATTACGTCAGCAGAAGTGGGAATCTTCATTTCAAGAGTATAATTTTAATTTAAGTACAGACTTATCCACTTGTACAACACTATTGTTTCAAATGCAATCATTGTGATGCCACGTGTGCTGGTGAAACAACACATATTTCGAAGTCACGGATTGATGTACATAAATTTATACGTTGAATCCGTATTTTTTTGTAAATTTAAAGCGCGCTCGTTTCTTCAATGTTATATAATTATTTATATTCTTTTAATTAGAACAATGTCTTTTTGATTTTTATACGAGTGTTTTCACACTTTTCAAACACCCCGAATATTATTCTGCATAAGAAAAGCATTGAATACATTCATTGAATTACAATAAAACTTCACTTTATTGTCCTACTCGGGGTTTTGCCGTTCACTTTGTTGTCCGACAGATGCGCATCGTTTCTTGCGCACCTTCCAGTCAACTTAATAGACACGTTACTGGAATTACGAAACAGGGAAGCAGAACTAACCTTACCTGCGCTAAATACGTGAATGGAATCTCGCTAATAATGTGAAGGACAGTAAAATGAAGTTAGTGTAATTTTAAAAAAGTACGAAGGCTTCCTGACTTTTTAAAGGGTTACATGGGTCTTGTAAAGTAAAAAAAAACGATTTTTTAAATGATTGCATTCTATTATATAACAATTCAATCACTAGATATACTCTTATATTAATAGAAACATTTTGGGGTTTTGCTTTCAGATAGTGCTGTCAACGGCTCAATTTTGAATATTTTTGGACCAACATTTTTTGACATGTTGTTCACCACAGCGTATATAAATACATGCAGCATTTAAAAATTGTCGACAATTCGTAATTAATGGGAAAAACACCTGTTTTCACCTGCAATACTCATGAACCCCGTAAGTTAAGAAAACACTCCCCCCTTCTGTATTCTTTTTTTTTTGCAAAATAGGTAAAAACCATGCTAAAATTATCTATTCTGCCTATTGTAAAATTGAGAACTCGTTAGCGAAGAAATTATTAAATCTTTTCTTATTTCCTAAGTCCTTCAAGTTATTAGCACGCCATTTCTTTTTGAAAAATAGCCTACTTTTTATTCACCATATGTATGGATATGGGGTTCTTCGTTATTGTGCTATTAAAAAGTAGGTTTTGCCATTTTTCCCATTGAACTTTTTTTGAACAATATATAGTAAAGATTTCAGAACGTCTAAAAATTCCTGTAGGGAATCATTTTCTTCATAACGAAAGACTGTCGGCGAAACGATTATACTAATATTTAGAAGCGCATTTTCATCTAACTGTTATTCTAATTTACATAAGAATTTAAGCAATTCTCTTTAATCATACATTTAACTTAAATCGATAACAAACTTTCAATTCGAATACAAATGAGGTTTTAGTGGTGCCCATAAGTTGATTAGGCCCAATTGACATAAGATGTTTTACTAAGCCATCAATAAAAGGATAATAATCATAAAAATGGCTTACCTTAACTTGTTTGACAGCCTCTTCTGGTGGTAATTTTGCAACAGTACCCATTTGCGTGTCGACCCAATCTTTTACGGTGGAACTAGAGTCCCGATATTGCTGCCAGAGCCTGACAGCGTGCTGGTACTTGGTGCAAAGGGCGTCCAATTCCGCCCTGGTATCTTCCCAGGCTTGAACGGCTTCATTTACAGCCGCGTCCACACGTTCTCCGACTTCTGCAGCACAAGATTCCCGCAAAGGTTCAGCAGCTAATTGTAACTCACTGATTAACGTTTCGCGAGATAACAGATCTCCATTTAAACCCTGAAACACAATAAATTTCCAATGATTAACACCATGAGAAGTCGATTTTAATTTTTGATTAAAATTGGAATAAAAGGACATGATCGCGATCATTTCATCAATTTATGAGGCATCTCAGACAATTCTGAAATTTTCTGTGAGACATTGCCTGTTTTCGGAGTATGCCTGTAACATACATGTATAGACAAATAGATCAGACTTGCGAGAATTTACAGGTTGTATAAACACGTTTGTCATAAACTATTTGCGTTTTAAGTATGTGTAATGTTTCGAAATTTATGTTGTTATCACCGTTCATATGCAGGGGTCCAGTGGATTAGACTGTTTTCTTAAATGATTTGTACGAGTAAGATTAAGAAAGATCGATAGATCGAATTAAATGATCGAACATGAGGTCACAACGATTTTTATGAACCCCAGTATGGACCCAATTAAAAAAGAACTATTTACATAAAGTACACTCATTTTATAAGTCACGTTTATACTATGCCTTAGGATGCGAACTAGACTTTCATTTTAGGTCTGATTTCTGAATTTTTGAATTGTGGCATATTATTGATTTGGATACATTTATTAAAAGTAAACCTTTCGTTTTTAATATATACAATAAAAACAGAGTTTAATAAACGCCTTTCTACCTAATCCACGCTATTAGACCACACAATGTTCCACGAATAAAACAGTATGATTACATTAGACAGACATATGCCCGAAGTAGCCAGGCGTAAAGCTAATTCAAGAAATTTCTAGGTAACTTAGGCTCCCGGATACCATCAAACATTTTTTCATGTATATCGTTTTAAGAAATATTATTTCCAGACACAGCACCTTGTACTTACAAGTCAACCAAACTAACGACATATTTTTACAGATAGGAAGTATCTTGGTTGATGAGTGATTGTAAGCAGTATACCAACAATAGCTCATCATTTTTGAAAATCGTTACTTTTCTAGTCACCTACAAATTCAAAATTTCTAACACAAAATTTCGAATATCTTTTGTCGCAGAACCAATTTCACATAGATTTGTTATCTTATCCCAATTGGCCTGGTTCCAGAAAATCGGAATTTCGCCTAGATACTTTCTATTTAAACCCCCATCCTAATTAAACGACAATTACATTTCGTAATGAAGTTATTACTCCCTAAAAATTAGTACGAACGTGGAGCCAACTGGTATTTCATAAATCTGAATAGTTTTGGGAATTTCATTTTCAGGTGCCTTGAAATCGCATCGAATTAATTTTTTCAAGTTTCAGGCGATAACTATGTTTTTTTCGCTTCCTACCCACGGGCTGCTTCACTTTTGATTCTTGGATTAGATTTAATACAAACTATAAATAGGTTCGCACGGCACGAGACGCGCACGTTTCAGACTTGCGGCGCATGAATTCGGTCAGAGCTTACTGAACTAATTCCGTGTCGCTTAGACGTGGGTCGTTAACCCGGGTACGCTTTTCGCTAAATGCTTCTCGATTCTGTCGGAAACACTTGATGAAGTACTCTGAGATATTGTTGCGTTACTAAAAAAGTACCTTTGAAAATATCCGCAAAAATGCAAATTGACGTGGAAGCCCGAGTGGTGCACAGTTCGTATGCATAATTCACCAATTCGGATGCGGAGGAAGTTGCATGCAAAATTATTCATTTGTTTTTATAACACGACTAACCTAAATTTCCATCATATTTTAATTGGATATTTCGTTCGTCTTATTTGAACGTTACCCTGTGTCAGTACACTGATTTTTAGTTAATAATCTCGCAGTTAAGACTCGCTTAAAATACGTATTACACACCAAATTCATTGTATAATGTAAGTGTAATGAATTGGGCTAAATGAAGCAGAGGGAAACACGGTAGACAGACACGGAAACAATGCAATATAACAACTGTCGCTGCAGTAACATCAAAGCTGTCTGTGCCCGACAAGATCTCTTTTACGGCATTGTGTTTATAATCTAGATATTAGATTTAGAATCTTTGATAAGTCTCTAGTATTAATTATAAATTGTCCATTGGATAATGGACGTAATTTCATTACGAAAATGCTTTAAAATAATAAATACACGGGAGGAGCAAACCTCGATACCAGGAAACATGAGTTGCAATAGTATTGAAGACGTAGATAAACTAGTCTAGATTTAGCATTATCAATGATGAACAGCGTTCCTCCATGTTTGAGGAAGGACTAAATCTTCTGGATAGATGAAACAAATCCAAACAAACGAAGGATAGAACATAATGCAAAAATGCAGCACAACAAAAAGTCTATGAGCCAATTTATTGTATTAGATGGAAAAAAGAAGGATTTTCATATATATCCTAACAGGGCATGAATATCTCAATAAATGCAATGACATAATGGGAGGATAACTGCCTTAATATGCACCAAGTCACCTGAACATAAGGAAAAAATACCAATACCCAATTGTGGGGATTGCCCTACGCTAATGAAGCCACGGAAGAAATATCTTTAGTCTTGAGCAAAGAATACATTATGGAGCTGAACGTAAAAAAAGTTATACGAATTCCGAGTATCAGCAGCTGAACCCTAACCTGAACATTGGCGATTGCGTGAAAGCTAACAACAAAGTCTATTTGACTGAATTTCGAGAGTATATTAACCTATTGATTTATGTACAATACCAATACCAAAATTCATATCATTATGTTGATCTAATATGTGAGAGGTTTTGCTTACCACGCGCAAGATTTTGTGATCAATTATATTGTTTTGTGTTAAAACTACACATAGATTATAGGTTAAATTCTGTTGTTACAAATATATGAAAAATTCCTGAAGTGTTCCACAAAATTGTCAATTTTGAATTCAAATGTGCGAAATGAAAAATGATTAGTCATTAATTAAACAAAGTTAAAATATTTACAAATTGAAACGATAAAAAAAATAATTTCTTATCGTTAGGGCAATTGAAATTGTGTACAGTACGTCAGTAAAAAACCCACACATTTGAATTTCTAATTAATAAATTGAATTTTTAGGCAATTTCGGGGGATCTTGGATCGTTTTAAACCCCCTTAAAGGTCGAATAAACTTTGAACTAATTGACAATCAATGGTCCAGTATCAATGAGTAAATTTAAATAATTTAATATTTCCCATACTGAAAATATATTATATTCGCTTTCACTGAATTTCATAAAGATGCTTTCTTTCCAATCGAAGTTGTTAATTTGTTTAGCCAAATACTGTCAAAAATTGAATTTTTGTCAATTCCGTCGCGAAATACTTCACACTACACATTCAAATCAGTAAGCGAAAAATTGTTCTCTCACGGGATAAAAAAAATAGCATACGATACACGTACGAAGTTTTACTAGTGGGCAAATCACTTACTTCGCACACTTGCATCATATTGCACTATTGTATAACTCCTGGTACTTCAATTTTGTTGAAAAATCCTTTGAAACGATTGATAAGCTCGCAGCAACCTTTCATTTTGCATATTTTGCAATGAATTCGATGGTTTAACAAATTTCATGATACACTTCAGGAATTTTTACTCAATAATTTTGAAATGATGCAACGATTTTTATATTTCTATGTCAAGATTGAATGAGAATTGGTTCTTCGAAAAGAGTGGCTGCATTTCCACTCTGTTGAGAGTGCATTCCCCCTTCAAGGAAGTTAGAGAGTAAAATAGACCGGCTTTGGTGACAGATTGTCACTCTTTAAGAATGATTTTTGCAATAAAAATTGGACTTCATACGTTAAGAATTCACAATGACTCATTTACCATACTATATCGAGTGAATTCTTCTGGGAA
This sequence comes from Trichopria drosophilae, assembly GCA_030407085.1. NCBI lineage: Eukaryota > Metazoa > Arthropoda > Insecta > Hymenoptera > Diapriidae > Trichopria > Trichopria drosophilae. Next base: position 163,909,269 of record CM059582.1, on the reverse strand, counting down.
TTCCACTGCAAGAGAGAGAATTCCATTTCTTAACAATACTAGGAAAGAAAATAGCAGGAAAGCAGTTTTTGAAAAATCCTGTTATAGGTAAATGAAGTGAAAAATATGAAATAAAAAAAATATATTAGAGAATTTATTTTTGTATCATTATTATTGATGTAATTTTTAAATTTATTTTGTCTTAATTATGTTTGTTCTTTATAATATTTTCTTTGCGAAGGTCAGTCTGTAAAACAACTTTCTTAAGTTGTGGCTCGCCTTTTGACATTGTGCTCGGATGTTTGCTCTGTATATTTTGTATCTTGTTGGAAAATAAAAACAATTTATTATTAGTATGATTATTAAATATACTAGGATACTGTTTGTATAAAAAAATTCAGCAACGAATAAGAATTTATGAACATTCAGGATATTATTCTAATGAGTTGTAGAAAAATAGGAAATGTCAGTAACATTGTACCGCATAATTTGGCTTGTGATGAACGAAGATGGAAGGAATATATTGATGAATGCGATTGTATTTTACCTTTAATATGTAAGTAATAATATTCTATTTAAATTGTCTTATTAAGAGCATAACACTAGTAATTTAAAGGTCCGAGTTCAAGTCTACGTGCATCGAATCTCTCGAGGTAGGTTGTCATTGTTTTTATTTAAAAACATGATTATTATTATGAATATGCAGACTAGTTTCCAACTTCAGGCTAAAATCGTTGAACGCGAAATTAAATATTATCGTTTGTACGCAATTTTCGAATATTTATGTAGGATATTTTTAGTCACATAGTTGAATGAACGAGAAATATTATATTTATTCGAATTTGATGATAGTAAGTTACGTGCAAAATGATTGCTGGAATGTGGGCGTAAGAAATCTCAAGTTTTTATTTCGTTTAACTCTAAATCTGATCATTTTAACGTTTAAAAACTCTATAAACAAATTAAAAAGAATTACAAAATAAGATTTATGTAGCGACAAAAGCGATACATTTTATACTTTTTATCCACATTGACGTATTCTACTCTCTGGGTTGTTGTTCGCAAAAAGTAACCAATCTTACAATAAATGTTAAAAAATTATTTAAAAGTTGTTGAATTGAACGAAACCTTGTTAGAACAAAATCTTACTCAGGAAACAGATTTTGAGATTTGGTACCCAACCATATAAAGACAATTTAAAATATATTGCATTATTTTGTCTAAGAACCATCAACTCATAAATTCCCAGATTAGCAATAATTAAGATTTAATCATGTATATATTAAGAATATCTAACCATATTTGAATGGCTTAAATTCTATGTAACATTACAAATATTCTTAAAAAATAATTTTTACGAATGTAATTTAAACTTAATAAATATAAATGTTAATATTTTGTTGTTGTTAAATAAATTCGGTTAGTTGTATATCACTTAAAATAATGAAGAAAAATCCTCGTAAGTAAATAATATAATGAATTTAATATCTGGGTACGTTTGAGATTTCATTAAAAAGACGTAATAATGACGTGAAAGTGGCAGCATAACGACGTGCTAAGGTGGACACACTCACGGTAAGATTCATTGACCGCGCAAGCCACTTTATGAATGTCAACGCAAGCTGGGCGGCTAAATTTGTAATTAAGCGATATGCTCTTGGCCTCCATTCACGGATATTATACTCTTCTCTATAGAAGCTATTAATGAGATTAAAAATAGGAGACGGAAAATAATAGACACTAAAGTAAAGACACTAAAACCAGACATTACCGTACGTTTGTTTTTCAATGTCGAAAAGAACAACATAAAATTATTTCGATAAATTAGTTTTGTACTAATTAAGCATGTGATATGTATTAAATTATTGTAGTATTTTAAAAAATTACACAATTTTTAATTAAAAATTCCAGAAGTGAAGAAATGTATGTCTAAAATTGAATTAAAGGTCAGAATATGATGTTTCAACTACATCACTCTACGAACGCGTCTTAATTATTCATACTCGGCAAGATTACTTAAGCGTAATACAGTTAGCTTAAACATTTATGTATAATAATGATACAATAAAAATATTCTAGTGCTCTAGGATATAAATTATATTAGAATCGGTTGTCGAATTCTGTAATAGAACTGCTACAATTTGCATAATTTAAAACAAAACAACAAGAACTAACAATGATTTTCTATTTATATATTTTAGCAGTTTCTTTGAGTTGCATCACAGCACTATTCTCGAGATTCATAAACTTCTCCAGGAGTATAGTGCAGAGCATAAATATCGTTTTTTGCTCTTCAATATATAAATTTCAAAAAATTGGACCATTTAACGATATTAATACTTGCAATGATAATCAAGACCTTGAAATATGTTATTTTATGACAAGTATGATGAAATATTATTTATATAAAAATAAAAGAAAATTTATATTATAAATAACGTTTATAAGACCTAGTCTTTGAAAAGTTTTCTTAAATTAAATTTCTTAATTTCTTAATTTTCTTAAGTTAGAAATATTGTTTCAATATTAAAAAAGTACAATTTTTACTCAATATTGTGGTGTTAAATAACACGTTTCTAACGTTGGTGCCACGAGCAGGAAAGTTTTTATTTTAAGGTATTATATCGTTTAAACGTCACATTTTTTTATAAGAACGTAATGCGGTAGGCGAAAGTATTTATTTAATTTTAACAAAATTAGCATAATTTCAAACTGAACGACCCTTTTTTTTACGACAATTTATGTTAAAAAATTTTTAAGGCACATTTTTCCAGTATAGGTTATCGTTGGTGTAAAATGACTTCAGCATATAAAAGCACACTTTGTATACAGTAAAACGTGAATACTCTCGCAGAACAGTGATTTTTCTAAGTTAAACTACCAGGTTTCGAGATCTTGACCCCGATTTCAAGTTTGAGTTTGACTCGCGGCTTTACACAACTGCTAACATAAATATAAAAATATTAGTTGAATTTAATATTCTTCAATTTAAGAAAAGGGATCGGTTTCCCTCTAGCATAACTAACTTAATTTAGCGCTGGAGTGATTCAAGAGTACTACAAGATCACTTAATTGTGGTTCGGACATTTGCTCGATAAACGAAACGTATCCATTAGAAACGGTTCTGCTAGTTTAAAAATAAGCTTACTCTACCTCTTGAAGTTGACGAGCACTAAATTTGATATTGCTGCATTAGAATAGCACTCAAGAAGCCCTTTATCCCAAAATAATTTTGAGTTCGATTTCAAAAAGTCGGTTTGCATGAATTGTGACCTTAGACTACATTCTTATATTCCAACAGTTTATCTAACATATAAGCAGTTCTTATCTAAATATAATCAGATAATGAGTCGAACATTATACTGAATATCTACGACCAATCCATATTTTTTAACATTTCAACTGTTTTGAAAGAAATTTTTATTATGATGTTGAAGTTTGAAACGTTGGAGTCCAACGAAAAATTTTTTTTTTTTTTTGGACGAATCAATTTTTTTTTCAATCCTTTTCATATATAAACCCAATTCATGCTAAAAAAAGTTTTGTAACCCCCAAGGGACGGGTGGGGGGAGGGGTAAAAGACGTAAAACACGCATAACGCTCCATAAAAGTTGCAATTTTAGTTAGCCCACTCGTTTTATTTTTCGAATAGTTAATAATGATGGCAATGAGTAATAATCTCGAATTTGAAAAAAATCGGATGACAGGAAGGCACCGTTGGAGGGGGAGAAATGTCGAAAACCGCTGTAAAATGATAAACAACGGTTAATAACTGTTCCAATTTTAGTTAGCCCACTCGTTTTATTTTTCGAATAGTTAATAATGATGGCAATGAGTAATAATCTCAAATTTGAAAAAAATCGGATGACAGGAAGGCACCGCTAACTGAAATTGGAATAGTTATTAACCGTTGTTTATAATTTTCAGCGGTTTGCGACATTTTTCCTCCTCCAACGGTGCCTTCCTGTCATCCGATTTTTTTCAAATTCGAGATTATTACTCATTGCCATCATTATTAACTATTCGAAAAATAAAACGAGTGGGCTAACTAAAATTGGGACAGTTATTAACCGTTGTTTGTAATTTTCAGCGGTTTTCGACATTTTCCCCCCTCCAACGGTGCCTTCCTGTCATCCGATTTTTTTTAAATTCGAGATTATTACTCATTGCCATCATTATTAACTATTCGAAAAATAAAACGAGTGGGCTAACTAAAATTGGAACAGTTATTAACCGTTGTTTATCATTTTCAGCGGTTTTCGACATTTTCCCCCCTCCAACGGTGCCTTCCTGTCATCCGATTTTTTTCAAATTCGAGATTATTACTCATTGCCATCATTATTAACTATTCGAAAAATAAAACGAGTGGGCTAACTAAAATTGCAACTTTTATGGAGCGTTATGCGTGTTTTACGTCTTTTACCCCTCCCCCCACCCGTCCCTTGGGGGTTACAAAACTTTTTTTAGCATGAATTGGGTATATATTACAAGGATTGAAAAAAAAATTGATTCGTCCAAAAAAAAAAAAAAAAATTTTTCGTTGGACTCCAATGTTTCAAACTTCAACATCATTTTTTATTGCAAAGTAGATACCCGAAAAGTAGATGCCCGAAAATTAGATGTGACAAATTCATTACCACAAATATTTTTACTGAGATTCAGTATAATTTAATTAACACTGTTTTGTTGTTAGCAGTTTATTAGTGAAATTTTCTACTTGAAAATAACCAATATTTATTATAAAAAAGTAATATTGTTTTTATAGTAGAATTAATGATTTTGACAAGTTTACATGTAAATATCGTGGAAAATGTAGAATAAGAAACTTGCAGTTTTTAACAACTTTTTATTTTATTAACCTGGGGACTTATTAAGGTGGTTCGATCATTCAGAACCGGAAATTCATAGCTGGTACCGAACCTGTGCCACCTAATCTGTATATATTTCTATACTTTTCTCGCAGTAAATGTACTTGGAACGCATCTAATACAAACGCACAGTTACTATTAGTAAAATCTCTGTGTTTTTATTGATTTCTGATGGATTACTACAGAGATATTAAATTACGTGGTAAGTGCATGTAGTTTCACCATAAGCCACCTGTTAAAATTGGCAAGTTACATGTGATTTTCCGACAAAGTTAACTCGATAACCTATTATAAAATGTCGCGTAAGCGAAAACAAAATAGTTTAAGTATAACATATTTCCATATTTGAAACGATTCTGGTGGATTTCAGATTTTGATCGGGCAATTTTGTCATTGAAGTTTGAATCGTGGATATATGATGAACGCGACGAAGAAATATTTGGGAACGAAAGAAACGCGATTTTCTGATTGAATCTTTTTTTAAAAATAGTTTCTCGTTCTCTTACCATTTTTTTATTGGTCTAAAACCTGTCTAAATTACATTCGCGATGTATGTATCTAAAGTAAAAAACAAAAAACAACCTTAAAAAATTGTCTGTTAAAACAAAATGGCAAATTGGTAATGACAAATTAGCAATGACAAATTTTTTTTAATAATTTTTTTCTTGAAAGCTGCAAACTCGAGCGAACATTTTCATATAACAAATTATGCCTTGGAATCGGTCAAAGAATTCCCTCAAATGTTTGTTACGATTGTTGTTCTTCGACAAATTCAGATAATCGAAATCTTGAGTCATTAAAAAATTTGGGAGTATTCTTAAAGCATCGAAGGAATATTGGAATCTTATAATACGCCTCGAATTTCCATATAGTAGTTTCCTCCGATTTACACACCAGGGCTTTTAGCCCAGATGCGTGTCTATTTTCAACTCTGCAATATTCCGTTCGCATTATCCTACCTCCGGTTCAATTTCTAAAACCATAATTTAGATAAAGGAAATATAAATTACAGCAGAAACGAATAAGCCAATTTTCAAAGTTACGTCTGTGTTTGTGCATACTTATGGTCGCTAGAATAGGTCAATGATCGATTTCCAATACAAGTGTTGGGATGGAAGTCCGAGAAAATAAAATGATATATGCCGATACATATACAGAAATTCGATCGAAAATTACGACTTTTAATTAGTAAGTCAAATGATGTACCAAATGTAAACAAGATAACTGTAATGTAAAAATTAACAATAAATCTATTTTTTAAAATAGATCTATAATTGTAATTTTTATAATTATATTAACTAAATTGATAATTTTGTTAATAAGTGACGAAAATCTTTGGAATATTTACCATATTGGAAGATGCCAAGAAATAGTGTATAGATTTGAGACTAAAAAGGTCAACGGACGCGATTAATTAATTAAGTAAAGGTTCTCAGAAAGTAGTAAAATATTACAAAAAATGTATACGTTTATTTTGTTTCAAATTGATACCTCTTATACTATTATTTAATTACTATAATCCTTCATAATATTTAAGCTTTCAAAGGTATAATAATTCATTGTATAATTAAAAATTTGAGAGAAATAACTTTGCATGCACACATACAGGGGGAAGAATGTCTAAAAAATTATTGTGTAAATACGAATACACGTTGCTCATCGTGTAACCGTTTCAAATTTAGTTATATGTTTGATTAATTGTAAAGCTTCAATGGATTAATATCGCCCTAAACATAACCCATATGTCTATAATTAAAATTGATAAATATCATAATTAACATGCGATTACATTAATATGATTGATATCTGTAAATATCGTTGTCGGAAGAAGAATCATTAAGGCTATCTTTTACACAAGATGAAGTAGTGTAATTATGTTTCAGATCGAATGACCTAAAAATGTGAATATAAAATACTGTGCTAACTAATGAATTAAGACGTTCATATAATGTTGACAAACGTTTGAATAAAACTACAAAACTACAAATTACACTGAATGCAATGCTGCGATTATTACAGTTCTATAGGTCTCAATTTACTTATTTAATAATTTTTATTTAGAAATAAAGCATATTGAATTTTGAATACGATTGTCCTCGCCGAATATAATTAATTATTTAAAATATAAGTATTTATTTAAAAAATAGTAGGGTTTAAAAATAATACAAATGAAAAATCAGAGGCGTAAACTTTCTGTGAATTTGAGATATTTAAAGTTATTTCTATTACGGATTTGTGATGAATGAGCTAAAAAATAATGATTAAAATGGGTAGTAGAAATAGGTCTGTGGAACGATTTGAATATTGCAAATTAAAAATAGGAGGTTGTATATTTTCAAGTGTTCATTATCGACAAACGTATCTTGAACACTCAGTAAGGTTATGAAGAGGTAATGTATCATTATATTAGACACATTAATTGCGTGTCTGTTTGTAGTGCAATAACATGCTACTACTCTTTTAGCGTAAATTATAAGTACTCTAAGGGCTCTAAGTAATAATAATAATAATAATAACAACGATACGACTTTATGGCCAACAACCTGTTACAATACAAAATGGACTATCGAATATTCTAACTATTGTAGCCTTAACACAAAGGGCGAGCTTCAACTATAAGTTGCTTTGCAGAATAACCTACGCTTTACTCCATAGATGGCAGCATAGATTCTCGCAAGTAACTGGACATTCCGACGAATAATATATAAACAACCGGATTGAAGGGAAGCTCATATGTATTGCGTTATCTATGTTGTATTAGTAAAACTTAAATTAGTGTGATTGCGAAAAAGAATTAGTATTTAATGCGGGAAATATCTATATGGGTATGATGTTTTAATAGTTGCAAGTAATTCATCATTGATTCAGTTAATGTCTATTAATGTACGGTTTGGTAAAAAGGTTGATAAGCAAAGACAACAATTTTTCAATTACATGTAACTGTTTTACTCGCAATTTAAAAAAATATATTTATTTGAATATGAACATTTTTTTTTAAACTTACATAAATAAGTTGTATTCTAAATGTTGAAGAACTGTCATTTAGGTTCATAGAAAAATAATTATTCAAGATGTCAACATGTTGATAATTTAATAAATACATGCAATTTAAACATTAACATTTTTCTTTAAATTTATTACAGAAATTAAATAGTACAAAAATAATATTAACAATAATATTAGACATAAAATAAATTTCATGAAAACACAATGTCAGTTAATTGTGAGGTAATTAGTTTATTTTATTTTTCTGCACGCAATTTTGTTGTCATGGATGTTTCATAATGATGATAAATGTACTATATGCGAATACTTTTCTAAAATACTTATAAAAATGATTTTCATTGCTGTTCGAAAAATAGAACTTGGTTTTGCTTGTACGTCATTGCGTTCAACCGATTCCTTAATGGCCCGCGTGTTTGTGTCATCCGACTGGTTATAATTTCTAAATTGGATTACGAAGCGTCGCATGTAGACACGTAGAAATGCGTAAAGCAAGAAGAAGTGATGTATCTGTTAGATTTTATGAATAAACGACCATCAGCCAATTATACTCTCTCGTTATTTCATTAACGAGCTGCTCGTGTTATTTTCGTCAATGAAGATTACGTACTATAGTGTAAACATATTGTATTTATAAACAAATAATGTGTTTGTGTTTGCTATGATTGTAGAAATTAGACTCGCATTATGATTAACAAACATTCCAAAAACTGTATAATTTATAATAAGATATTGAATCAAATTATTCACAAGTTTAGCAAGTTTTCATTAAAAAAAATTCTCACACTAAAAAATACACTGCGTTTAAATAGAAGAGCGGCCAGTTCAAAAATATTAGTTTTCAAAATCTAGCTGACCAATTTTCAGCATTTACACTAAAAAATATTCAGGTGTGTATGCACTTGAGGTTCACATTATTGGAGTCCAACGAACACTCAAAAAAATTCTTTTTTTTAAATTAATTTTAAAGTGGGTAGACCCTGGGATGTAGTTTGGGAAAAATAACTACTGTAATAACGTTTCTAAAAATTTAATTTTAGGTAATAATGACATTGTTGAAGGAAAAAATAATTATTGTTCATGAAAAAAAAAGGTTACTGCAAATTGTTAAACAACTTTTGTTAACTGCAAAAACTTTCTTCTTATTGCCAGTTAGACATTTTTTTTTAAATGAATGAATTTTAATGAATAACGGCTTATTTTTTCGAGAAAAAGATTGTCTACAACTTTACCGAACGATTTTTTTCAAATTTTATAACTGATCACTACAATTATTCAGAATTTGTGAAGAGTAATACTTTTTTTTCTAATAAACAGAGATATTTGGCGTGAGCTTCAAAAATTGGTATAAAAATCGTACCAAAAAGTTGTAAAGAATAAGCCGTCACTCGTTAAAATCCATACATTTTAAAAAATTCTTAACGAGCGAAAAGAAGAAAATATTAGTCATTAATAAAAGCTGTTAAACAAATTATTTTGGCACGTTTGTATTTTCTTAAGGACAGTAATTGAAACGGTTTTAAATATTTTTCCGAAACATACCATATCCCGAAGTTTAACTGCTTCAAGCATACCTATTTCTAACGGGGTCTTTATCCTTAAAACACATTAAAAAACTAAAAATAAAAAAAAAATCGTTGGTCTCTAACGATTTGAATTTTAAGCATGTAGTGCTAAACACGCTTGTTTGGTACTAAAGACATTTCATTTTTATTAACTTACTTTAAGAAATGATTACATGTCTAATAACAAATTATTTTTTTTATTATGCAAACAAGAAACCTTCAAAATTCAATGTTGTGGAACAAGTACTGTCAAGTTCATTTCATAAAGCTCCATATTCTTTAAACTGTAGTAAGTACATTGATTTCCTACATATCCTTCAAATTTTCTATTACATTATGCAAATAATCTATACCGCTAAATGTCTGTTGCCTTTCGTATTTTAGCCATCAGTTTTTTTTTTCGTTAATAAATTCCTATAATCCATCCAGTCAGGTTATGGAATTCGATGTTCTAAAATATTAGTTCAAATATTTATAGATATCACTTCTATTTCTATAATCTAAAGTTCATTTTAAAAATAATGACACACGAAAAATGAAAAACTAAACGCTCTCAACAAAATATTTTTAGTGTATACCCTGTAGAATAAATAGTCAATAATCAAGTTGTCCTTTAAAAATTTATTTAGTACGGTGTAGACGAGATAAAAAAAGTGACAGTTTACGTATATCTAGTAATCGCAAAGCTTACAATTAAGCTGGTGCACCGTTTTAATTTATAAATTAATGAAATAGATAAAGCCGAATTTTCGATTTATAATTTAACTGCATTTTTGTTCATACAAATTTTAATATAACAATAACTCTAAAAGTGAGGATTAAGGTTTGATGTTCTAAAATATATTAATTCAAACATTTATAGGTATCACTTTTTCGACTAAAGTTCCGTTTGAAAAAATAGGCGCACGAAAAGAAAATGTCAAGTACGGAGGAATTTTTAAGTAGATTTTACTCATTTTTTCTCTTAGCGCTTCGCCTTTTCTCAAGTTCAGGAATGATTCTTCGTTTTTCTAAGTAAATGTTGACTTTAGATATTTTTGACATTCCTTAACGCCCCTTTTTAATTACTTGCAAAAAATCTTATCACTTATGTGACAGGGTTGTATCAGAAATTAATATTAATGAAAAGAGTTTTTAAGTAATAACAAATGTGAAAAGTCAATTTGTTAACATTTAGTAAATCTCGATGTAAATGTGCACAGCAGTATTAACGAATAAAAAACACCCCTCCATGTACGCAATTGGCGATAATTTAATAGTATTTAGTAAAATTCATTAAACAATTTCAACATTTTAAGGTCCTCTTCTTCTGAACTGATCGGTAATCATCAACCCATGACACTTATAGGGCGTCAGTACATTAAAAACAAAAATTATTGTTAGTTAAAATTAGTAATTTTGCCTTCTGACCTATATGATTTATATAAACAGAATGAGAAAGAATTAAAAAATAAATTGTCAGGAATGGAAATACGAACAGACAGCAAAACTGTTATTCATTGCATTCTATCATCAAATAATTTTTATATTATATTAAAGCTGATGAATACTTCGATAGCTTAAGACTTAGATAGTATAAAATTGTTTTTCAAAGAAAGTGTAAAAAATCACACAACGAAAGCAGAATGACTTTCACGTAAGTCTCGCGCCATTGTGCATCCGGTTTTAAATGATGAATATTAAATGAAAACGATTCACTTGTTTTTCCGGTCGATCGCCTTCAGAATTTCATGAACTTCAATAGAAACAGAAACGTTACGTATTTAATTTCAATTAAACAAAACTGAAGATTTTTTTATATTATTATATATATTATTCATGACTAGATAATATATAATTATTTGTTAGTAGGTTAACATTATTAATAACTCGTTTGATTAATTTATAAATAATATAATATCATAATGCCATCATTGGACAGTGTATAAAAAAAGTATTAAAGAAATAATTGTCAACTGCAGCTGTAGTAAAGACGTTGTATTACAATGTATTCAGTTTCAATAATTTGCCTATAACTATGTTTAGTTATATTAGATCAACTAATAATTTTTTTCATTCAATGAACTGGTATAGTGCAGTAAAATAAATTGAATTAGTAATTAAATCCACATCTTTATTCGAATGAATTCAATTGTTGTTCAGAGATTAAATCAAAAGTAGCAATAAGATATAACATTATTTTTTATTTTTGTAACTATTGCTGCAACAAAATTGAAAGCTTTTATGTAGTTATGGTTAATAGTTTTGTAGTTATGTTTATATAAACGTGAAATTCAAACTATAATCGGATAACATTCTAAATCTTATTGTACCACTAGTTCAACTTTTCTTATTTAACTGTTAATGTATTGTATTCTTATTGTACTCTTATTGACCGAGTGATAGTTCCATAACTGCTTCTATAATTAGCTGTTAAAGAAATTACATTTCTATTTAGTTTACTTTATTTGCATACAATATTATCGTGTACTTTACACTATATAGCTATTTTCGTACGGTGGGCGTAAAGTGCGATTTTACGTCCGGTCGTATGACCGATCGTCTGAGGCTGACGAGGCTGACGAGGGGTACGTACGACTGACTATTTTCTATAGAAAGTATTGTAAAATCTACTACTTAACTCTTAAGCGTTATAAGTGTAGAAAGTTAATTTTAATCAACGTCGAAAATGGCTTTCAGTAATTAAATTTATTATGGTCTTGTTTGCGTATTTATGCCAGTAATTCGTTCATTAGATGAAACGCTTTATCTAAGAATTATATTATAATAATATGTTTTTCGAAAATATCTGACCTAATTTTATGTTACGAATAAAATTCGAAAGCCTCCGTTCTTCTTCTAGGACAATATTCATATGACATGTTTTATAAATTTCACTCTAACAATGGCATTATTCATAAATGTATTATTTTTATAGGCATTTTTTTATATTATATTTCCAATGACTTACTCGTAGACGAATATATAGAATAATTTACAGTTGTAAAAACAATTTATTGGTGTTACCATAAACATTAATATGAACCTGATTATTAATCAGTGCAGTTAATCGTACGACGTTTAGTAGTTTTTATTATGGCACTGCTGATAACCATCTAAATTATGGCTATAAACTATTTAGAATAGTCTTTGTACATGAAATGAGTGAATATACTTATTAATATACACAAAATCTTCAATTTTCATTATAATAAGTGCTCCCTCAGTGGTCGTCTTATTGTAATTCATTAACACTTTGTGATGAATGAATGAATGTTCACTGATTTCATGTTAAAATAAAATCACTAATTTAAAGAATGGCAGATTAAAGAAGAATTGTTGTTATTAAAAAATAAACCACAAGACTGTTTTGTTTTTTTGACAGTTTTAAATTAATTTTCATTTATAAAATTATAAAACGATTTTTAGAAATAGGAACATTTCATCATCAATTTTTTGTCATTTTTTTCCTTCTTGTGTTTCTTCGTTTTGTCATTCATTTTTTCAAACCATAACGACAATCGCACACTGTAAGTTACAATTTTTTCTTTTTTATCAGCTTCTCTTATCTCCGTTTAGCAAGCATGATGTCACTCATGGTTATACATTTGATGCGATTTACTCTTGTGTAAACGTCCAATACCAGATCCATGCAACAGTTCACCGTTTTCGATCTCATAGACTTTTTAATTTGAGAAAATACACGCACGCATGTAAGATCTATATTTTATTTCCTAGACCTTTCTTTATGTGACATGAAAATAGCATTCATAATGACACGAATTCTTTAGTTTAGGTACGCTTAACTGGGTTTAGCAGTATACTCATTAAAAAACAAGTTGACGATTGATTGATTGATTAATCACGTATATAGTTTCGTAAACCTGTCCACAATTATTCCACATTTTCTGACACAAAATTAAAAATTTATTGTTTTTAATGAACTACTAACATTTTTATCATATTCGGAATAAGTTAGTGCTTTTTTTTTTCATTTATGCAGTTATGAAAACGTACACTCTCTTTTGCTTTATGACCTGTAGAGTATTGTTAATTCTGTGTGCGAATCTACATTACTATTCATAAGCTCGTGTTAGGGGCATGAAAATTGACCAAGTTACAGGATTTTAATGAAAAAAGTTGCATTAATTATGAAAAAATTATTGCAAAAATATATTCAACTAACAGGGTCAGCTTGTCCAAAACTTATTCTTATCAGAAAATTGATGAAAATCTGACCAAAACTGATTCCAGAAGCTCCATATTGAAATTTTAAGTTTTTTGACGTTACTTGTTTTACAAATTTTTCGTATTTGCCGTATTGTATTCGTGCACGTCATTTCAAACCATTTAAAAAAAATCTTATGTTTGTTGCAAGAATCAACATTATGGTGACTGGTCTAATCAACATTGTAAAATGTTAACATTTGCAATTTCAACATTCGAACTCGACATTTGCAAGCTCAACATTCGACAAAATCAACATTTTGGAAACTCAACATTTGCAATTTTAATATTTAAGAAATTCAACATTATTTTTAGTTTATTGCATTATATCGTATTTTGCAAATCAAGTGCAATAGTATTAATCGTAACATAAATTAATTCTTAAATCTATGTTAATAATGGTCAATAATACCAATGTATTAAACAATTTCATGAATAATGTGCGCTTCTCCACGGAGATATTCCATTAAATTAGTATTTCGGTTAAGTTAGGTTAGTTTAGGTTAGATTAGATTAGGTTAGGTTAGGTTACGTTAGGTTAGGTGATGATAGATATGCTGTTGAATGGTATGTGTTAATGTATCATGATTGTGTTGAATGCATATGACATTTAAATAATTATTGTAATTTATATTTATTCTTATTGTTAAGTAATGTTTGACAATTTTATTTTTTATATTATTTAAATTATTTTTTGATTTAGTCAAATGTTGAATTTGTATGTTGAGTTTGTTTTGTGTTGATTAGAGATGTAACCAACATTGTCGTATATGTACTAGTGTTGACAATTTTCTCAGGTTGCTTAAAAATTAAAGAAAATAGGTATATTATATCGGTGTATAGATAGAGTACAAGAAAAAATTGGAGTACCGTTTCGATGCAACAATCTGTGCTTTATTCGGTGGTTCCTGAATAATTTACATTGAATAATTTACGTATATTAGTAAGATAAACTACGCAATTTACAACACAAAAAACATCCTAATATTTCGTTTAACTTTATTTTTCACATACAATATTGTTTTCCCAGACGAAATAATGAGGGATATCATCCAATATTTATATAGTATAGACCAAAAATAACATGTATTATATAATATTGGCAGCCATGCGTATATATGCGGAAAAATGCAAATAGTGAATTTTTCCCATCTTCCAGAATTATTTCATTGTAAAGAAATCTTTCACTCTGTAAAGAGGTGTTCACTCCAAGAAAGGGTTATGCAAACATTTAAAAAATGTTTAATTATTTCAGAGACAAGGCCAAATGTAATACAGAAAATGAAATTTAAAACGGGTGGGAAAAATGAATCAAACACACTCAAGTTCAAGGTAACGGCACGAGCATTAAAGATAATATATAGACATTCAAAAAGATTGAGCAGTATATCATTGTCTGTTTGTTTACACGTCACGTCGTACTATGAATCAAAAGCGTAATTTTACGATTGCTTTGACTAGCGGAACAATTGTTTGCGGATTGATTATGGTAATTAAACGATCAGTTATCAGGGCACGCATCGCGTATTTCGCATAATTCTTTACTAAAATAAGAAAGCGGCGCTTAATTTTGGACTTTTGCAATATTGGTTAAAAAAACCCGTTCGGCATAGTGTAAAGTATATTTAACATCTTTTTCTTTTCACTTATCCCTAATTTTTAATACGTCATACGTTTTAATCTGTATATATGTATATATGTATTGCTTATGTGACATTCTTCACTATGATAAATATAACAAAATGATTATTCATAAAGATACAGTTGTTATAGTAAATTACAGAAAAATTTTTTTAAATGAACGTAATTCCGACTATCTGCATGAAAAAAAATGGTAAAAACATCTCCATGAAGTTTTTCGATGAGATGTCGAATCCTAGCGTCAGTTTTTGAATATTCAAAATCGTGGATTGAAAGTTGGTAATTTATTGCTTTTGGGGTTGCCTATTACGAATCTGTCCTCAGATTTTCAAAATTAAAAATGGTGGATTCAAGATGCTAGACCCTCGGCTGAACAGTTGACATTCTTGTCCAATAGATTGAATCGGTCATTTTTATTTTTAACGATATAAGAATTGATATCAACAACTTTCAGATTTTGGTGATCCATCTTGAATTCGTCATTATAGATTTTCAAAAAAAAGGTCAGATTCGTAAATCAACGATCTCTAACACTTGCAAGTATCAAATTTCAGCTCCTTCCATATAACGAAAAATATACGTTTCAAATGGTTTGTCGTTTTTTTAAACTGAATATTGCAACTTGTCAATGTCCCCAGATTCTACTACATTTTTGTAGTCGATGATTGCACATCTGAAGCCCAATTTTTCAAAATAAAAAATCGGGTTTCAATGGTATGATTTTATTGCTGAAAACATTTGTCACAAAGAAATTTACAAAAATTATAATATTTTTGTCATACGTGATCGTAAAATCGCATTTTAATGTTTCCCAATTTTTCGAGACGTATTTATTGGCATAAACGAGAATTTTAAACATATTGCAACAAAAAACTTTGTTCTTAACGCGTAAGCTTTTACGCCGCCCGCAGTTTGGGGTCCGAGGGACGACGAATTGCGTTATTTTACGCCCTTGTAACGAAATTAGCAAAATCGTAAGACTAATAAAATTACTAATAATTTTATGAATATATGTATTATAATACACATATTTACGTGTATTTCTAATCTATGCCAAACATTTAGTTTATTATGAATCTATAAATAGCGAATAAATAATTATCTTAAGAACTTAATATCTCTACACAACAACATCATTTACTTTCGTGGAAGCAATTATTATTCTAATTGTATATTAGACGCTTCGACAGTTCACAATAGAAGCTAATAGACTTTCTATCGTATCATTTGATATCTATCATCACGATAAATTATACCTTATTATAACAAAAGTATATACATAATTTGTTTTGTAATGCGCTTTCATTTAATTTCGAGATTTTCTGCAGCACATGTTCATTCACGTTTTTTCAACATTTATGTTCTTAATTTACATATGATTATCGAAATGAAAAGAACACATGTAATATAATACTTTTAAAGTTAATTAAATTATATTATTTTTCAATTGATAGGAAAACAGTACACAAAACATTTTTGCCTCCCCCCCTTTCATAAGTTAAATGTTTAAATTCAAGCTCAAGCTTTTTGATAATCATCCCTAACCTCAAATGAACAATTTCCGACGGAACATATTATTCTATGTATTTATTTTTTGTATATTCGGCAAATTATTAAAAGAGTTTTAATAGTAGTTATAGTTTACTTTTGTCTGAAAGAAAAATAATAAACATATTTAAGACTTATTTGTTTACATATTATATATATATATATATTTTTTTGTCATTAATTACATCTATCATTTTTAAATCGTTTTTAAACGTTTCGCTGCCATTTTGAAATATAAAATGTTATTAGCAGTTAGAGCCCTTAAAAAATTGTAGGTGTATTACGTTCAATGAATTCAGTTTATTTAAAGTTTGACATATGTCATTATCAATTTTGCAAATTCATTTTTAGCGATCCCAAAACCTCTAGGGATTTAGATCTTAAATTAATCTAAAAAGATAAACGCGCAGCTCAAAGGATTGAATAAACTCTTATCATACGCCAATGACCAGCGATTTTTAAACTTCAATTGTTTTTTTTTCGTATAGTGAAATTGTGACGTTGCATAGATATATCAGAACGTCTAGATCGTTGATGTAAACAATCAAGTATGACACTTTTATGTAAACAAAATATAATTTGACAGAAATATCTGCAACAAAAAGTAATATCTGCTGGATTTTCGAAGTTAAATAAATGAAGGTAAAAAAATGTTTCGGTACTTTTTCTTCGAGATTCTTTAAATATAGTCGACTCGGAAGCCAATGTTTACAGATGTCGCGATTTACGGCCTCGTTCAAAAAAAGCTTCCCAATATTTCTACTCTAAACATGAATTACATTACTATGTAATTCATGGAATTGGTTAAGTTTACGACAGTTTTATACAATTTTCGCAGAAAGTTGACAGTTTATCAATATTCCTAGAATCGACGCTGTCAAATGATTTGACCAATACTATTTTTTAAAATGAATGTAATTTATGTATTAACACAACTGTAAGTAGACTGTAGTAAAAGTTTTAAGGTTATATCGAATATGTCACCGACGCTTTTCTCAACCGGGAAAATTTACCTGATGTGGTTTTCCAATAAGATAATTTATTCTGGTTTTTTAACATGACACACACAACACAAAACACATGCAAGATATAGTAAGAATCGATTGTCGCACGCTTATCGCGAATTCAAAGTTTACCGTCCGATAAACCGCGTGCGTTTACGTGAAAGGAAAAAAGAGGTCGCGTGCACATCGGACACAACAATAGACGAAAACGCGTCGACGGCGGCGGCGCACGTTCGACTGATAGATAACTTTCCGGCTTTCCTCGAGACGGCCGCTCGCCGCCGAACTCGGGCATGCGCCGATCGTAGGCGCAAAATTCGTCTCAAAATCTTAATTTTTTGAATTGGTTTTCATCAGGTGGAACTTTTAAAATAACTATAAGATTCGCAGTAAACAAAAAATGATTCAGACTGATTCGAAAGTATTCATTTTTGAACTTCGTTTTAATTCCTCTTAAAATAACACTGTCCGACGCTGATGTTGCCTTTGACAAGCGAAGTATCATTTCCGAAGTATTTTTTCGTGCTGAAAACGATGGCGCTAACAGAATTTTGCTATCACCTAAAATTTTTGAGAAAAATGGGGTTAAATGTGTCAAAAATAGCGTTTTTGGCCATATTTCGGTTTATTTTCTAGCAGAATGGAATTTATTTTTGATAAGCGAAGTATCATTTTCGACGTATTTTTTCGTGCTGAAAACGATGGCGCTAACAGAATTTTGCTATCACGTCACATTTCGAAGAAAAATGAGGTTAAATGTGTCAAAAGTAGCGTTTTTTACCATATTTCGGTTTACTTTGTAGCAGAAGAGAATTTATTTTTTATAGGCACAGTTTCATTTCCGACTTTTTTTTCCTGATGAAAACGATGGCACTAGCCGAATTTTGATACGACGTCACACTTTGGAGAAAAACGAGGTTAAATGTGGTTTAAAAATGAGGTTAAATTTAACCACGTATTTCTCCAAAATGTGACGCTATTTTTGACACATTTAACCCTATTTTTCTCCAAAGTGTGACGTGATAGCAAAATTCTGCTGGCGCCATCGTTTTCAGCACGAAAAAATACTTCGGAAATGATACTTCGCTTGTCAAAGGCAGACAAAAAGTAAAATTTTGTCGGTCAGTGTAATTGAATAGCAAACGTAAGGGTTTGGCATTTTGAATTCCATTGAATCCCTTTATTAAAAGTATTAAATGACATTCACCAGGATAAAATGTTAAATTTGCAATCTACAGGAATTTCAACGATTTCCCGAGAATATTGATATATACATTCTAGGTTAGGTTACAGAATTAAATAGAATTGCGCGGAATAAAAAGTTAGCCTTTTAATACAAAGCAATTCTAACCAATGCATATTATTTTAGGTTAAGTTAGGAAAGCAGAAAACAAAAAGAGATTGAAAGGTATTCAATTGTTAAAAACGGAATTCATAGGGGGATATACAGGAAACTAAATTAAATTCCTTTTTTGACAATTTTGAAATTCGTGAATCCCTTTTAATTCTTTTTCGTTTATTGGGGAATTACATGAAATTGTGCGGAATAAAAGTTTCGTTTACAATTTCGATTAGTTCTTTAACCCATTAAGGATCAAAACGGAAACTTTTTCATTGAAGTTTTCAACGTCTGTTTGTCATATATTTGAAAAATTCTAAACCACTCATTTCTGACTTGAAATTGATCGAACTTTACGAAACTGCAATTAAACTGTAAGAAAAATTCAAATTCAAATCGTTGCGAATTACAAATTGAAAAAAATTAGACACTAAATTTTTTTTAGCAAAATTTTTGCATTGAAATCGAACAAAAAGTTCTCGTTAAAGTGAATAAAAAGCTCCTAAGGACTTTAAACTTCAAAATGTAGGTGCCAAAGTTTTTAATTTTACGATATCTATATCCAATCTGGCGACTTGCTGTTAAAATGTTGATAATATTTCGTTACTACCTAAAATAATAATTCTAAAACAAGATGTTTTTGAATAATCTATCAAGCAAACCTTAAGGTAAAATTACATCCCTGATTTTGCATTCAAAATGGCGGACAACAATTTTTATTTCTTTTCAATTTTATACACAATGATTTATACGTAAGGGCTTTTGGACCTACTATCACATATTTTGGGATTGCTATTTTGAATTTATAAAGTTGAATAATAAATTTGTTATCAAGGACGTTGCACATCAAATTATGAAAGAAAATCTTGTTTCGGAATCGTCATTTCTGATATACTTGATAACTCTTTTATAATAACAAATTTAATATTATAATATACAGGGTGATCCAAAAGTCCCGGAACAGCAAAATATCTCAGCGGGAGTGCATTTTCGGGGAAAATGTTTTAGACAAAAGTTTAAGGATTTTTCCCGGGCTATTTAATGGTAGCACAGAATTTGACCTTGAACATAACCTTCAAGGTTATTTCAAGGTCAAGTTTGTTTTTTTTAATGGAAACTGCTATTTTTTTTCACGGATTCGGAGAGAGCACAAAATTTTACGTCCAAATATGCTATGGCCGTTTTTTTCGGCAATGTCATTTCAAGGCCAAACTTAAAACTCCCGGAACAGCGAATTAACTCAGCAAGAGGTCATTTTCGGGTAAAATGTTTCAGACAAAAGTTTCAGGATTTTTTCCGGGATATTTAATGCCAGCATAAAATTTGACCTTGAAAATTACCTTGAAGATTATTCTCAGGTCAAGATTATTTTTTTTTTTAATTGGAACCCCGTTTCATTTTCTTAACGAAGTTATGAGGATCTTCCGGTATTGAGAGTGGTTAAATTCATTTTGTTCAGTCGATGCTATTACTGGACGATCTGCTCTAGGGAGATCCTTTACAGTGCCGTAAACTTCGAAACAATTTATTGTTCTGCCAAAAGTCGATTTAGGAATCAGTTCCTGTCCCTCGCTTGTCCTCTAATTTTGTAAATAGAATAATAAACTGTTTAAAAAAAGTGTATACATACATCTTACGCAACACTTGTGCAAAGTGAACTTGGGCGCGCGAACAGCGACAGAGAGCACGAGTCACCAGCGAAGTAAATAAACAACATACATTCACATTGAATTTATACATACGTGTACAGTCTTATAAGGTTACATTTTGGTCTTAACTTTATCGTTTTGTGAGATACATGGATTTCCTATCTAAACGCCTTTCCTATCTAAACGTATTAAGCATCATTTCAGTAACAAAATACATACGTATATTTCGTACAAAGAGCAATGGCTGCGCTAAGTGAACGAGAAAGAATAACCATTCTCATGATGAGAGGCTGGGGTGATAACCAGCGATCTTTAGAGAATGTGCGAACCTTATTTAACGCATCATTTAGAGAGGGACGAGAACCGATTTCTAAATCTACTGTTAGCAGAACAACAAGTTGTGCTCTCTCCGAATCCGTGAAAAAAAATAGCAGTTTCCATTAAAAAAAACAAACTTGACCTTGAAATAACCTTGAAGGTTATGTTCAAGGTCAAATTCTGTGCTACCATTAAATAGCCCGGGAAAAATCCTTAAACTTTTGTCTGAAACAATTTCCAAAGAAATGCACACCCTCTGAGATATTTCGCCGTCACGGGAGTTTTAAATTTCACCTTGAAATGACCTTGCCGAAAAAAACGGCCATAGCATATTCGGACGTAAAATTTTGTGCTCTTTCCGAATCCGTGAAAAAAAATAGGGGTTCCCATTTAAAAAAATTAACTTGACCTTGAAATAACCTTCAAGGTCATGTTCAAGGTCAAATTCAATATCGCCATTAAATAGCCAGGGAAAAATCCTGAAACTTTTGTCTGAAACATTTTCCTCGAAAATGCACTCCCGCTGAGATATTTTGCTGTTCCGGGACTTTTGGATCACCCTGTATAATAAAATAAATAAACAATGTATGGAAATCATTCGCGTATTTGGTGCAACTGCTCCCAGCGCACGCATGTACTAAATTTACCAAACTCCACTTTATCGGAAAAAATCATATCTTCAATGTAAATAAACTTAAATAGACGCATAACCTTTTAAATTAGAATGGAAATTGATTATCCTACTACAGGACTAAAGACGTGGAATATTTTTCAGATTTTGTTTTCAAGTTATACGCAATTTATATCCTAAAAATACATCAATTTTTTTTTAGTGATTTTTTAGAAGGTTTTCACTGATAATACTAAGAACCACTGGATTCTTATTATTATCTTTCTTCTTATTATTATAATTCTGGAAATAAGTGTGCATACAATAAAAGTCATTTAATTATCATATTCCATTGCAGAGAAAAAAATTCCGGAAGAAATGAATTTGGAAAAAATACAATATGGCGGAGAACTGGAAAATGGAGAGTGATGGGGAAATTCTGTAAACGGATTTCAATTAAGCACACAAAAATACGTCAGAAAAATGTATGCGCATCTCTGATGATTTCCCAAGTCAAATTTTGTTGACTAGTATAATCGAACTAAGCGATGTGGGTTTGCATTTGTCTTAAATTTTAATCGTAGATTCGTGAAGTTCGATCAATTTCACGTCAGAAATGAGTGATCTAGATTTTTTGCAGTCTCGGAAATTTATGAGAAATAGACGTTGAAAACTTCCATGAAAAAGTGTCCATTTGGTCTGTAATGGGTTAGTAGAATTCAATGGAATTCAATGGAATTCAACAAAATTTATATGCAAAATTTAAAAATGCATTTCAAAATTATAGCCTTTTCAGTTTGCTGGGTTGTTTTTGAATGCTTCTCAATGATTTCGGACAAAGGGTTAAATAGGCAATACTTGACTATTCCGAATGAAGCATTATCATGGCTATTTTGAAACCTTCTGAATGCTTCCTATGATTGCCGATACTTACTTAAGGAGTAAGAAAAGTATTCAGAAGTATTCTAGTTTCAATAACTATCGATCATTGTTCATTTTGCTGGGTTGATCATTTGGAAACGTTTGGGTTTTTTGGATTTTTTGTAGCGATTTTCAAAATGCTCATTATTGAAGTTGTGAATTTAATTTCAACAGCATTTTACAAAACGTCAATATCAGAATTGACAAACGTTTAAGTATGGTCTTCATCATTCAGTGAAGGAACATATATTCGACCGGAAGAGTTTAATGTGCCGAAAATTTGTGATTGGAATTTCGATGCGATATAATACCCCAGGTCAAAACGTTGGATGCAACCTTGAGTATCATGTAAAACGCGATTGGTGCAAACTTAAGGTAGTTGTTCTACGAAATATCATGTTGGAACAAAGTTTACAGATGATATAGTTGAAGAAAGAGAACATTATTATGCTTTTTTTAATATATTTATACTTATTAAACCTAAGAACATGTTTTTTAAAGTTATGTGTCAATAAATAGGCATGATATGTATGTGGTTATAATAGTTAATTTGACGTAAAAACATAACCTACATGAAGTTTATGTATATTAAATTTTAACATTTCTTGCCTATTTACATTAAACCTCTGACATTGCCAAATAACATTTTTTAATGGATAGCTATGAATAAATATATAAATACTTTCTAATAAGAATTGAAATATTCTGATCCATTAAAATTCGCTTGATCTTTTAATTTTGTCTACATCGTTATTTTTGTTTGTTTGCATGGAATATCATAAAAATTGGAATGCAATCATTCCACTTATTAAAAGAAAATGTTTGGTTTTATATTCTATGAATAATTTTAATGATTTGTAAAGATTTGTAGAAATTCGATGAAGTTATAAAGAATCTTTTCCTCGAAAAAAAATAAACTATCATTCGTTAAAATCCATTGATATTTAAAAATGTTTAAAAACTTTTGTACAAGACCATTTGAACAAAATTCGAGTGAGTAAAAAGAGTTGTTTAACAAATTATTTTCAGACTGGTAAATTTTTTGTCGGCCATAACAACGCTTTCATTCTTTAATAATATCATTAATTATAATTAATATCATTAAATACATTATATGCACGTTTATTTCCAAATATTAGCAGAAAAATAAATTTTCAGAAAACTTGCAATAATCCAGGACCAAATATAGACGGTTTTTCGTGAAGTTTACAATGTATGTTGTGCACTGGCGGTTTCGAATAAATTATAACCCAATCATTTCTCACGTGAATTTTATCGAAGTTTACAGAGGTGCCTTTACAATTTAACCCTTACCTTAATAAAGCATTTTCTGCCCCGTACAGTAATGATTTATTATTTAAAAAATTATAAATTGCAACCTAGAGTACTTGGTCTCCAATGCCCACTTTATTACTCTAAGGGTTAAACAATATACGGATCTAAACGACCACGAACGATTTTTTTTAAAAAGTCGGAATTATTATGTAATATAATATATTAATGTAATAATGTATAAATATATTAATGTAAATTTCATTCACCATATTGAGGTCGCCTTTGTGAATTTAAAAAAGCTAAGAGAACGAAACATTCTTATATGCAAAACATAACAAAAATTGAAAGTAAATTAAAATGCTTTGTTTTACGATTGCAATTTTGAATTTATAAAATCGAATAATAAATATCTTACGTGGGACGGAATATACATAAAGATATCCAATTATATATATGAAAATTTTGCTTGGAAATCATTATTTTTCCAAAAATTGAAAACAATATCGAAATATCATGCAAAAATTTTACTTCTATACATCTGAAAATTTAAGGGCCATGAACGCTATTATTTTACACTGGAGAGAGAATCTCGATTCCCGATTTTAACTCAAAAAATGTAATGAAAAGAATGTATTTTTTTCTTTCTAATCAAACGTGGTGATTTTGATTCGTATATTTTTAAAACTTTTATGACATATTCGTAATGCAATATAAGCCAAAAATTCTGAATTAAAAATTCCTGGACCATCTTTGGAAAGAACATCAGAAAACAGTAAAAAGAACAGTAAAAGCCCATTTTGCCCTTGCATCGAAAATAACTATTTCCTATACTTGAATCGAAATCTACTATTTTCAATTTGTATTTTTAGAGTACATTGTCAAAAAGGTTGGAGTATTTTTATTGTTCATTACCTTGGAAGTAAATCGATTAATGTTTTAAATTAAAAGTATAAGCTGTGAATAAAAACGATATGATTCGCCGTAAATTTAAGATCAATGTGTAATCGTCTAAAATTAAAGATTCAAAGTCAAAATTACATACAAAAATATATAAGTTAAAATTATCTGAAATAAACGTGAAACGGACAGAATTTCTAATTTTTCATATTTGTTGATTACGCACAAGTTGTAAATTCCCACTATTCCACGTGTTCTTTTATACATACTACTTGTATTTTTACTATACGAAAAATGACTCGATGTTTTTTCAACATATATCTTATAATTTTACAGGCTAACTGACAGTGCCAAGCTGCAAATATACATGAGAATTTGTCAATAACTTGACAAGTAGCATATCGATATAATTAAAAACGTCTCATATTGAACAGCAAAGCAAGTTCATTCATCCAAGAAGACGGATTTCCGTGAGCCGATTGTTTTCGGTTCCTCGTCACGTGTTTTTTTTTTGTGAGAAAATTGACGTGGCTAAGGAATTTTGTGTATAGTGCAATAATAATTGCAAATAATTTCAAAATTTAAAATAACATGTTCCTTTGAATTGTTCAAAAATGCATTGTATGCATATATGTACACATGCATGTACTTTTCCGACGGTATAATTAAACTCATCGTCGCCAGGAGCAAACAAGATGTGTTCCTTTATATTCCACAATACACTTATCTAAAAAATAGTTAATACTTATTGAAATAGTTCGTTCAACAACGGTACTAACTGAAGTTACTATTTTTGTAGTTGGATGTGTAACCATCTAAATATAGTTGATCTGACTATGTGTCATTACTATTCAACAAAGATTGTCGATTTTGCCATTTTTTATAGTTAAACATTTTACAAATTTAAAATATTTCATTCAATAGTAGTTGGTTTGTTATCTTTTCAAACCAGTTCGTTGTGTTAGCTAGTTTTCGAACAGTTACTCAATAGATAGTGAAATCAAATGTTTTCTTTTCTCCGTATTATACAAGAAGAATTTTGATTTGTATATAAATAATTTCTATAATAAAATTTTAGTAACGGCAATCGTATATAATACATCATTATGTACCACAGAAATTAACAAAAAGTTAAATTTTAAAAACGCAAATAACGGCTTTAAAAACTTGTCATTCCCAAATCGATAGCTATTTATATATGTGCAATGCACCAATACTAATTGAATTCATATTATAGCAAGCAGTGGCACATAAAATTACACTAATTAACTAACACTGTTAAATTCATGTTTTAACCTACACCGTACTTTTTGACCAATTTTGAAGTGGATAATTAATTGTTATGTTGGTACAGACACCATAACACATAATAAATAAATGCTTTATACTCTTTGCAAGTGTTGACAGGTGATTAAGTATACAAATATTTAAAAAGAAATAGTCTTTTCACCAAATTTTATATTTAAAACAGGTTCAAGGTTTTGCGATTTCCATGCTATTTACTTTGGGAGTACAAAGTTAGACCGTCAATTGGCTTAAACCGTACCAATGCCCTTCGAACATGATGTCAGTTTTATTGAAACCATACCACGCACGATGCAAAAATATACACGAGGTGATTTTAAAATTGGAAAACGGGTTGTATTCGGTGGCGGTAAATTTGGTACGCTGTGGCTAATGGCTATCTGTTTGTATTCTCAGTATTGACAGGTTTACTCGTTATAATAACATTTATGTCCATTTTTTACGTAAAAAATAATGCATTGAGTTTTCTGAATAATTTAAAAATAAATTCTGTATATATATAATATAATTTATTAAAAAGTTCATTTTAAATTGTTTTGCTTCAAACAATGTAAAAGAAAGTGTATACTTGTATGCAGTGTTTGTACTGAAGTATTACGAAATATCCCCAAAGAAATTATGTAATAAATTTTACTTTACTTACTAGATCATCGAAGATAAATCATACTATTATTTTAGTATATTTGTCTATTTTTTGTATTGGATACCATTTGTGTCGAATTGAAAAAATGTATTAATGCATATAGCAAAATTCACTAACATGATATGTATAAGAGACACGAGATTATTACGACGTACAATGTAATTCGTACCACCACATTATAACGCTTATAATAACACCTAACAGAATATTAATGAAATAGTAATGAATATTAACATTTTTACGGCTACTAGCATCATTTTCGTTTTATCGCGAACTATGTTTCGGCAAGGATTAGGTTTTGCAATTTGTTATATTACCTAGTAGGAAATTAAATTGTTTAATTTCCCTTAAATAAACTCAATAGGTGCTATATCTTGTCAAAATCACTGTTCGTCACTGATTTCTCTTTTGGCAACAGAATTGTTCTATCACTATGCATTTTCGAGAAAAGAGGGTTAAAATATGTCAAAATACGCCTTTTTTGGCCATATTTCGATTGTTTTTGTAGCAAAAGAGAATTTACGTTTGACAAAACCAGTAGCATTTCTCACGATTCTCAGTGTCAGTAGAGTTTTAAATTAACCATAAATTTTACAGAACTTAACCTATATATTTATACTATTCTCGTGTTTCAAATCATTTTTTAATATACTACCAACGTGAGACGATTAAAAAAACATTAACACATGCAGACTTTATTTCTGAAAATTTACTGACAGATGTTTGCTCACTTAAAATTATTTAATACTTTCAAAATTATAAAAAATCTCTTAAATACCGTTACAAAGACATTGGGAACTGATGATGACAGTTTCAGTAATTTAGACTTTATTTTACTTGAAAATATTAGGGTCAGGATTATCTGAAAGATTTTCATTTTTTAAATAGAAGTATACCTATAAACCCAAACTTATAATGCATAACGCACAAATTTATTAACTTAGAGTTTCTACCCAAAAAGGAGATTTTGCTTAGGTAAAAAAGTGAAGGCAAATTTAAAATTGAATTTCCCGTAAAATTGGGCTATGAATTACAAAAATATGGTATTATGTTTCAATTACAATATATAGAGTAATTTCAAAATAAAATAATTTTAATATAAATGTAATGGATTGCATTCAATACAATAAAGAAAAATATTATTATTTATAGTTTTCACGATTTGCAAACATCTCCGAATCGGCGTCAAATTCGCACTTGTAATCTGTAATCGAAATATTTGACGAAATTTGAAAACTGAGAAAATTCAGCCAAGTTAAACCGTACTGCGGAACTTCCATATTCTTTTAGACCTTTTTCTGCTGGAATATTACAAAATCAACGCAGGTTAATTTCAATGGATATTTTCACTAAAATAAAAAAAATAGTTTAAATGACTAAATATAAGTAAAATTATTGATCCTCCTACTGGAAACAATGAAATTTAATTTTATATGCATATAGAGAAAAAAAATATTCTGTGTAATTTTCTAAAAAAATTATTGACGATATCAGAAAATGTTGATCATTAATATTAAAGATTTTTTAATGAAAAGTTTCGTAATCATTTGTGGACAGGCAGTAATAGTCGTAAAATGTTTTTCATATTCTCAAATTTATTTATTACGTTTTTGTTAACCCTTTTTCCCAAATCAATTCGCAATTACTAATATTTAAAATTCCGCACGTACTTAGAGTACACATGTAAAGTAAATTTACTATACAAATTTGTAAAACCACGCTTGCCTATACGATACCTGCAAATACCTAATTATTGTTTGCGATTTATGACATGACAGTTTTGAAGTTTGTTCTTCGCAAGTAGTTATGTTTATAGACTTCTGTAATTTTTCTTCAAGACATGATGTTTCATTTTATCTACTGGGTACTGATGGCCAACAAAATACGAAATGGACATAGAGGATATTTTTCCAAGATTTGGCAGCCGTATATACTTATGCCATATGTATATACTTATGTTACATAGTCATTATTCTCCTCTGATGTCATATTTTTCCTCGCTTACGTCATTATAATGAAAAATGTCTACTCACATTTAATATTTGTTTTCTTACTTATTCTCGAGTTCTTGAAATATTCTTTAAAAGTTATTTCAATTCATTCTATAAATGTATTAAAAATTTACTTTCCCTAAATACAACTTTTGTAATTACTGATATAGCATGTAAAATATTCTTTTAAAAAATTAACCAATGATTATTTAATATGATCAATCATTTCCTTCATAAATGAATGAAAAGTGAAAGATGGGCTTCGTATTTATTTTGCTACAAGCCATCCATTTAATGTCCATTACGGCAAGTCAAACAGGCCGAGGGCCCACTCGACCCGAAAATACTGAAACTCTATTTATATTTCGGACTTTTGACGATTGCTCGAGACGCGTTAGTTATCTCAGATGATAAACCCTAAGGCCAAACCTCTCATAAACGTATTTATATAAATGGTAAAATTGACTTACTTCCAGGCGTTCGGTGGCCTTCAGCAACCTCTCGTAATCGACGGACCCTTGAACGGTGAGCAGCTCCATCATGTAATCTGCATCTTGTACCGATTGTTGGACCGTTTCCAATTGCTTCTCAAATCGACGCCATAAGCCGAGCCTATTTTTCAAAAGCGTTAGCAAGCGGGAGCAGCGGGATTCGAGTTCTGTGTGGCAATCTTGAAGACTCGAAATGTCTCGTTCGACGCTTACTGGCGAAACCGTCACACGCATACTTGTGGGTAACGTATGAAGAAGCTGACGAAGACCCATAATATCTTGCCAAAGAACTGTCAGTTCTTCGCCTACTACTTGACAACGTTCAATGGAAGCAGCAACGATGTCACTGCCTTGACGATCGCTGCCCTCGCACTGATCCAGCACTACAGAATGGCGTTTATGAACTTTACGCACTCTGCTTAAGCCACGTTGGAGGGTTTGGAGACGATCTCGAAGGAGCTGAGCCGAGTCCAGTTCCTCACCAATTTGACCTTCAATTCTACGTGCCAACGACAGGAGAAAACCAACACGTTCACTCTCGGCAGCTGGTAATAGACCCAGCCTTCCTAGCTCATCCTGCAATGCAAATATGAAACATACCGTAAGTATTATTTACAGAGATTGCCAAGAGTACATTTTATTAGCAACTTTTCATTAACTTACTTGGATTATACAAGCACGCTCAAACAAAACCGAGAGTCTCTCAACGTATAGTTCAAGTTCTTCTTCAGTTTTAAGTACTCCGTGAAACTCGTCGATGGTTAGCCCTAATTCATTTAACTCCCTTTCCAGAAGATTGAGTTTCTCATTAGCTGGCACGTCTTCGGCAGAAATAGTGCTTTGTGCAGCAGCCTGAATAACACTCATTTTTGCCATCATATTATTCCAACGTTCTTTCAATTCACCATGAAACTGACGTTGAAGCATTTCGTCTGAGAGTGGAACAATTCTTAGAGCTTGTTCAAAGCAGTTGTTCGCCTCGTTACGCATGTTGTTGTGTACTTCATATTGTGCTTTTAGTTCCTACACCGCAAAATTAAGTGTAATGTAGTAATTATCTGATACCAGATTATAATCAAGCGTATGCTCGAAATTATGAAAGGAAATCTACAATATAAAAGTCCCATAGCTTACCCAAAATTGTCGCATATGTCCACCTGATGGATCTTCAATAGTGGCTAGTTCCCTTTCTGCTCTTGACATCCAGTTTTCTATACGATCAACCAGAAACTCTTGGCTGGTCCAGCTTTCTTTGAATGCTAGCAGCCGTCGTAATGATGAATTAACATTGTCCTGAAGCCTGACGATTACGTCCAATGTCTCGCCATAACGATCGATTGGATCCTCGATATTAATTAAATCTTGAAGACTTCTCGCTAGATCCAAAAGTTGTATGAGGCGTGCATGATGAGTGGCAACATCTGATGAAAGTGACTGCACAAAATAAAATATTGTAAGTAGAGAATAAAAAATTAACATATCAAGATGTTAAGATATTGATTATGTACCTGATAAAGAGAAATATATTGATCATAGTCGGAGGAATTAACAGTTAACAGATCTGGAACTCTTTGATGAGCAACTTGAAGCCATCCCCTTTCTTCTTTTATACCTTGTTCTAAAACGATCCATCTCGATGCTGCCAGGGCCATCTGCTGAGCTTTTGATGCAGCTTGATCTAGTAAAGAAATAGCCTTGCCGTGTAATTCTTCATGAAGACCCGAGTACTTTGCACGTGTTTCAGGGTCTAAATTCCCTTCGAGTGATTCCAAAATTGCTCTACAATGATTTAGATTAACAAAGAACTTTCGATGTTTCTGCATTTCATCTTGCAAGTGTTCCAAGCTCGTAACGGATATAGGTATTTGTAATAAATTTTCTGCGACTTTTGTGATTTGTGCAAATTCTTTCAAAGTTTGTTCGTACTCTTCAGCAAGCGCTAATAATTGTAAAAGTCGTTCTCGCTCGACGTTCAGGGT
Source organism: Trichopria drosophilae (assembly GCA_030407085.1). Classification (NCBI taxonomy): domain Eukaryota; kingdom Metazoa; phylum Arthropoda; class Insecta; order Hymenoptera; family Diapriidae; genus Trichopria; species Trichopria drosophilae. The sequence continues at coordinate 163,878,037 of CM059582.1, read as the reverse complement.
ATGCTCAATTAATTTCGTTGCCTCTTGCGCTGAATTTACTTCATCAGGAATTACTTTTCCTGGATAGTCATGCAAAAGTCCACGAGCGGTGTTAAGGAGTTCTGCGGTTTTCCACATATGGCTGCGGTTCGAGTTTTCTAATTTGTCTAGTGCGTCTAACCTCGAAGAAGTTGATGCCTCGCTGTTTATTATTTGGTCTAGTTGTGTTCGCTGTTCTTCAACCAACCTAGTGAGAAGAAAAATGGTCAATTATTTAAAATTAAAGAAATGTTAGTAATATAGCATTGGACGTTCGTAGCGTTCAGTTTAGCATACCTGTACACGTCATTAACTGCATTTAAGAACTCTTCCCACCTAGCGAGTTCAATATTTATGAAGTTTTCGTCATCGTTGGCCACGTCTTCAATAGCTTTTACTTGATGTTCTAGTGCATCGACACATTCTCGAATTTTTTTACGTTCATCATACGTATAATGTGTTTCAGCGTCGCTCCATATTTTATCTAACTCTTTTACGCTTTTTTGAACGCTGCTTATTTCTCCTTTAATTTCAGTAAATAATTCAGTGTCATTATTACTCGGACCATTTGGATAATTTCTTCCTGAAAAGATCCGATATTCAATCGTTTCCAACCAGATTGATATCGATTCAACTATAGTGAATAACGTTTCTTCCATGTGTACAATGTTATTTTCTTGAACTGCATTTTTTAAATCAATAAGATTTTGATTAATTCCAGACGTTAATTCTTCTGTGGATTGTGCAGTACTAACATTGTCAAGGATAGCAATGTGTAATACATTCGATAAATGCGTCGTTTGTTTTGTTCTCAGTGAATTTTTTACTCTATCAATGTTTAGTTTTGTTGCTTCAGATTTTTTATTCAGTTTCTGTGGTCCTCTAAAATCTGAAGTTTCCGCGAGAAGAAATGCTGCACTACTCGCACTTGGTCGAGAAGCTGATACTATTGTACTCATAAGCTGATCTTCAAGCTGCATTGGAATCCTGGTAGAATATTCTGATTTAGATAAGGAATCGGTATATGATTTGGGTTCCCCAAGATTAGCTTTTTCATCCATAGTCATTGAAAGTGATTCTACTGGAGAAAGCAATTCATCTGTTGTATCCATCGGTTCTGGAGTTTCAATGGACAGCTCTTTATCTCTGGGTCTTACACTGAACTCAGATTTGATACCATACGTTTGATTTGAATCTCCAGTAATAGTAGAACTCGTCGATGACGAATCTTGATCAGGTGAACGTTCTCTTCCAGTTTCTTGACTTTTAAAATAAGTAATTTTAATTGATGGCTCTTCTTGTAAATTAATTATCTCGCCAGATGAAGTAATGACCTCTTTAAAGTTTACAGTTTTACGCTTCGATTTTCTTGGCTTGCGGACTTTCTCCTTATGCACGATCATGTCATCGCTAGGTTCCTCCGTTATTGTAGTATCTTGAGAAGATGATTCTGGGGTCGTACTACCACATAATTCTACTCTTGCCTTCACGTGAATTTCAAATGATGCTTCTGAGCTATTAGAATCCATCTCAGAAATAGATACGGGCGGTAAGTCATCGTGTGTAAATGTTTCAATACTTGTTGGCACATCGGTATCTTTGTAATGAACGTCGGATTCTTTTGAAAGAAAATCTATCTGGCCATTTACACCATCATCAGGTTCTGCAATTACTATATCAGGAATCGGTGTATTATGATGATCGTCATTTTCAACATCTTCGATTTCTTCCACTGTAATCCCGGATAACGCAGGCGTAGCTTCATCTTCTGCATGCTCGTTAATGTCTTCAGGCAAGTTATCCAGTCTATCTGTGTCAAGAAATTCTATCTTAGGAGTTGAAGTATTTTCTTCATCTAGTTGGGCGTCATCTGATAGTTCTGAAATTTCAACGGCAGCTAAGGTAGATTGGTCATTTATTTCAGTATCATCTGGTTTTTCCTCTTCTGGTACTTCATTTAAAGCATTTACAATTATTGTCGGTTCCTGACTTTCAGTCGGACTTGTCTGCGTTAAACTATCTACAGTATCAGCTGTTTCAATATCCGTTTGCATTTGGGATTCTTCGGTTTGTGGAGGATCAGGAATTTTTTCAGGGGAAGTCTGAGTTTCTATTGTTTCGACAAGCGTTATTGGTGTTTGAACGTCAATTTCAATTTTCTCGGGAATATCAGGTGATTCAGGTCTACTGGTTTGCACATTTTCTTCCGCTACCTGAACTGGTTCTGGTGACATAGTTTGTACTGCAGTTTCTTCTAACTTTTCTGATGACTGTGGAGGTGGACTTGTTTGTTGTAAAGTATCAGTAACAAATTCGGATGATGTTTGGATTTCTATTTCAGCAGTTGCTGCTCTTGGAATTGGAGATGTTTGTACTTCTAAATTCTCATGTTCCATAATAGCAGTTTGTGTATCAGTCTCAACGCAAGGTAAACTTGTCTTTTCTTTTTCCTCTTCTATTGGACTCGTTTGAATAGCGTTTTCATCGGTAGGAACAATTTCACTCGTTTTAGTTTGAATCGAAGAATCTTCTATTTCAGGCACAGGTTCTGGCGAGGTTTGCAATGCTGTGTGAAAACCAGGCTCTGGGCACGTTTGAACAGTGCTGTGAACTTCTTCTGGTTTTGTTGTTTGGGTTTCCCCTTCTATTCGACTTATTTCTTTTAGTTCAGGCGACGACCGTAGTGAACTAGGTTCATCCTTGTCTGAAACTCCTGGAGTATCATTGCCTGCTGATCTATCCTGCATATCGTCGTAATAAGTAGTCTGTGTATCAATTTCATGAATTGATGGTTTAGCAGTAATAGATTTACCAATCATATCCCCGCCGACCACGAGCGTATCGTCTTTCTTTCGTCTCTTTTTCTTGGATGACTTTTTAGACATTTTGGAGTCTTCGCTCTCTATAGAGCCAGCTTCTTCAGCCACTTCCACATCTTCATCTATACTTATTTGTACATCTGTGTCGTCGTCGTCTTTGAATGCACGAATTTTTTGTTTCCTCTTTTTCTTTTTCTTCTTTCGCTGTATGTCTATTTCCGGAGCACTTACTGCCTCTTCTACAGTCGTTCGTTGATCTGCTTCATAACCATCTAATTCGAAAGTTTCGTCATTTTGTACCGAAAAAGGATCGGACGACTCTACTAATTCTAAGATATCTGGTTGTGGTTCTTCACTTAAATGTTTAGACGAATCCGATTGTGGTATATCAATATCAACGGAGTCGGCTAACGTAGTACTTAGATCAGAACTATTTAATTCTTCGTCACTTATTTTTTCAGAATCAATTTTCTCCTTGTGTTTTTTCTTTTTTCGGGCCTTTCGACTCGAGGCGGCATCTGATTCGCTCTTTTCTTGTGTAGACATTAAAGCTTCAGAATTTTTCTCAACATTAGTAACGTTAAGATCTGACAAGTATTTATCAGGTGCGTCTAAACTTGTTTGAACATTTTTGTTATATATAAATGTAGTAGTTTCTTGAGGCGCCGGCAAGATAATATCGACGTCTTCTTTAATAATTTTAAAGTCAGATGATTCAGGCTGTTCGGCCACCGATTTAACTGATACAGATGGCCCTTTATTATCTTCTGTTTGCTTGACAGACAAGGAAATCTCTACCTTTTTAAGAGCGTTCTCAGGCATTTGGGCGTATTCGGGTTTCAGTGCTGTTTGATGTAACTCTTCAGGTTTTCGGTCCATCATGTCATCTTTTTGTTCAGCGATTATTTCCCCTGGTTCTTTGGTAATGTTCGCTTTGTCTTCTTTTTCTAAGAGATCATTGTCAGATGATTTGAAGCGATGATCATCAACTTCTACTGTGCGCTTATCGTCAATGTGCTGTTCTAAATCTACCGTGCCTGAATCTATATCAAAACTGCGTGACACGTTAGTCGATATTACTGGTGCACCTTCAGGCTTACAACTGTCTTTCGTGATCATAGAGGAATCTCCGATAAATGTGAAGTCTACAGCGGATCGTACCTGTTGCATTGGTTCAACGGTCACTTCATCAGCCGCCATCTGCAATAAAATGTATTTTATTTAATAATCATTAAACAAATCAAATATGACGGGCTTATGACCTGTAATATTAACTGATTGTAATGGAATTATTTAAACATTTCAACATGGCACAAATATTTTCAAGCGTCCCTGTCGAAATCATTTCAATTTCGGCACAGTGAGCTTTAAAAAAAAAAACGAAAACGTTAAAAATATATAACATCTAAAAATACTCTTTTTAGATGTTAAATATATGAAAAACATAGAGACAACTGAGCTACATCTCCCCACATGCCTCCGCACCGTTAATTTTTAATTAGATACACAATTCGTACTTTTGCATATTTTTCATATTAATGCAGGTCATAAGCCCGCTAAATTTGATTTGTTTAATGATAATTATCATAAAGCCCGCATTAAAAAAAATCAATTTGTAAATTGCATTTAATTTATTATTAATCTTTCCCCAAATGTTTATGTTGCATTTTACCTGAGACTTGATATCCTCAGCGGCGTTACCGTCCGGTGACTGCTCATTACTTTTAACATTCACTTCATCAATGCCAGGGGATAAATCTGGAGAGGATACTTGTTCTGGAATATCTTCCACGACTTCCTGAGACATCGGTTCTTCTGGAGAAGCCGTTTTATCCGGTGATACGTCATAGGTTTTAGTGCTGTGCTCCAATGGTGCCTTTCTTGATTTTTTCATCTGCATCTTATCTTGGCATTCGGGGACTTCATGCGATGCCAGTTCCTTTACATTGTCTTCTTTTTGTACTTCCAAAATGGCTTCGGGTAAATCTATGTCCATATCTGTTGCAACGTCTGAATGTAAGATTTCTTTTTTAGGAAGTGTACTTTCGTGTACATCAGTGCCATATTGTTGACCTTCTGTCTTTATGACATTAATACTAATATGCGGTATGTTTTGCTCGTCAATTTCTACTTCCTCTGGTTCCTCGACTACTTCTTCACTTGCTACTTCTTTTCCATCAATTATAGTAACTTTTCTAATGACGCGACGAGTTTTTCGAATTACTTTTCTTGTTACTTGTTGCACAACAGCGTGGACTGCTGATGATTGCGTTCGATATTCTGCTCCTTCTACCAGGGCATTGTCTACTAAGTCATGAGGTCTTGGACTCAAGTTTGTAATGTCACCTTGTATCACTCGATGGCTGTACTGCGGTGCACTTTCATATTCCTCTACATTGAGTTGATCTCCAGGAGTGCCTGTAGTGACTTTACCTCCGTAAGTTTGTTTTGTAGCCATTTCCACCGTTCCATCCGGTTTGGTTCTTGTAACAGTTACTTGTTGACCTCTCATAGTGGCTTCTGAGAAAGCTTGCACAACTGATGGCCCATCGCCAATGGCTGTAGATAAAGATGAAACATGTTGCTGAGTAGTTTGTCTACTAGTAACGAGCGTTCGTCGTAGTTTGCGAACAATAATTCGCTTCGTGCCATCACTATCAACAACCACTTCAGTAGTAACATCATCTGGTTCAACGAGAACAGTTTCAAAAGATTGTGGACCCGCGTGCTGTATGTTCAGCTCGGATGTGGAACTTTCTTGTTTCTTATCGTCCTGATACTTCATGTCGACTACAATATCATCCGACTTTATATCTGGTAGAGTTTGACTAACTGGTTCATGTTTAACTAATGCGGATGAAATATTCTTGGTCGCTATTTCGATAACGTCGTGTTCTCCGACAGATGTTTTCAAAACCTTTATAGTTTCTTGAATATGCGGCTCAAAAGACGAGACACTCTTACTTGCAGTAGTTAACGTCTGACAGGCAGCGGAAACTGGCGGCGGAGCCGAAGTTGACGTCTGTTTAGTTAATTGCACTGGCTTCGGCAGATCGTAAGTTACGTCTTGCAGTAAGCTTTGCCCGGTCTGTTGCGAAACGTCCGCCAAGGATGGCGAATCATCATCGAATGACGAATGTATCGAAGGCGCCTGATCCAATGTCGCGTCGTCGTGGTCCATTCCTCTGACACGCGGCGACGAATCTTCTTCGACTCCCTTCGGCTAGAAAATACCATTCACAAATAAACACAGTGGGATGTTGCGTGTTTAGTTGAGAACCGCTGGTTTATATTTAGCGAGGAAAATAGTCGAAGCAGTATGAAGAACGGATTGTCGTCGTTAATTCTAAGTATAGAGAGGTCTACCTTTTCATTTACTGCCCGGATCATTGAATCTATTGACACTTTAAGTTAGGTGAAAAAATAAATTCTTAAATGAAGAAAACAGAAACAAAAGATATAACGTCATCAGATAAACGCGTCAGGTATTAAGCGACTTGGATACTGAATTCATTTATAGAATAATTTTTAAAATTCTTACAATTGTTGAGTAAATTGAAATTTCGTTACTTGTGAAATAACAATTAAATATCGTGCAAGATTTAACAAAGAATAGTGATGCAATGATGTATTAGTAGCGACTCTTTGAATAATGGCTACAATTTGTCGCAATTTATGTTTGCAAAATATTTTTAGATATATTTATAATACTTAAAGAGTGTTGCTACTCGCAAACCGAATTATCGATATAAAATACGAAAAATTCAGACCGATAGTTACACTAATATAAGCATTTCCCTACATAAAATATACCTGTTCAACCTATGACGCTTTTCAAAAAGTATACGCAGTTGTATGGTAAATCATGCAATTACAAGGATAAATGGGACAAGCAATGTTTACAAATAGAAAAAGATGAAGAGACAATAAGAGTGATGTATACTATATCAAGAGTGTTTAATAGTGTAATAATTAAGTACAATAACATTGTCAAATTCCTTAGGTATGCAATCTTACAAAACACATTCGCTACTATAAACTACGTAAATAACAAAAAGACTTTCTCTACATCATTTACAAATTTATGGTGCATGTATTGGTTGTAACTCGGGAATAGGTACAGTATAATTTAAAATACGTATGATACAATCGTGTCAATAAATATACCAAAATTATACATCAGTGTGCGGTGTGCGTCGTTGTGTCCAATGCATGCGCATTACGTGAGAAGGTGAAGAACCAAAAGCATGATTATGATGACGATGACGATGATTGATGCTAAGTGCTCCGCGAATCTAGAAATCTAATGAAAAGCCCAACACCATGACTATGTGATATGAACTAAACTAAGGATACAAAGCATTTTATTTTATGACCAACTAAATACTACAACTACTGTGATACATAATGGAGTTATTAATAAATATTTCAATAGCTAATAAATAACTTTAAATATATTAAATAGGTATCAGTGAAATGTGCAACTATGCAGGAGTACTAAGTGCAAAAAATTAATCACTGAAACAGCCATTACTTTAAGCATTGCATAAATATACCGTTTCTATGAAGAAATAAATAAGAAATAATCCTACATTTCGGCTTGTTCCAAGTACCTTCTCTAATTCCTGCAGTTTCCGAGTCATTCTTTCGAGAGCTTCCTTAACGTTCGTAACTCGTACAGCAATTTCGGGTACAAGTTCTAGTTCCGCTATGTTTTCCATTCGAATCGATAACTCCTCTTGTAATGCCTGGTGACAAAAGAATATTTGATATTTAGAAAGCTAATATTAAGTTTAAGATGATAATAATATAGTTTCCAAATAATCACCACGTAATTCACGGATTTGTATTGCTCTCCGAATGCGAGTGAAACGCGGTTGAGCCAGCTCTCGGTTTCATCAAGACATTGTATATAAGATTCAATTTCAAGACTTCTTCTAGCTTGTATTTCTCGAGCTTCTTCCAGATATGCTTGACCTTGCTCTGCTTGGGATAGTAGAGACGAAAGTTCCGCTCGAACTTCTGATACAGAAGTTAGCAATCTTTTACTTTCCGTGTCTTCCGGGAAACTGACTAATTGTCGTCGAAGAGTGTTGGATTCCTGATTATAGTATCTCAGGTCTGCCAAAATGGTCTGCAAATATGGGATACATTATTTATATGTAAGATTTGGTTTACAAATTTTACTTTTCTAAGGTATTCAAATTTGCTATGTATAGTGCTCAATGCCTAAAATAATATATTACGTTACTCCTACTGCTAAATGTAAATAATTCTACTGATGTACGTCATATGCTTTTAGTCTGAGAATATGTATCAAAATGTTACCATACATGACTTTTAATCCGAAAAAACTATATTTTTAAGTGCCTGAATTAAAACTAATCGATTTGCCCAACTTACCGACAAGACGCTATTCATAGTTTGCAAATTATCTTTTGGTAATGTTTGCAGTGCAGCATGCAGACGTTGAAGTGTCTTTCGCAAGTCGCCGAGACCCTCCGCCGTAGTATCCTGTAAAAATAATAGACCTCACTGAAGTATTTTATTTAATGGACAGTCTACAAATACTTGGACCCATGCCGTGCACGTAGTAATGTCAAATCACACTTTGCAACGGCGATAATATTATTAGCTTCGCGAAAATCAGCAAACCTGTATTGGGGATGAGTTAGAGAAACGAGAACAATGTCAAGGAGTTATGTAATACTAAGAAATTGGCAAACGTAAAACGGAAATTGTTAATAACCTAGTTGAAGTAATAATATAAGAAATGGTCTTTAAAAACAACATACCATCTGCAATTGTTGTATGAAATATAAGTGTTATAAATAAACGAGTTTGGATACAATTAAAATGTACTTAAATTGTTTTAAATGTAAGTTACGAAAGAATTTCTTATAGTTACTTCTATTATAAATATGCTTAAAATTAAGTATCCTCTGAAATCAGCTGCCAACGATTCAGAAAGACCTGAAATTAAACTGTTGCGGTTAGCTCAAACGAAGGTTACCATCGTGATATGGAACATTAGTAAAAGCATTAAAAAGATGCGTAATTTCACACTGTTGAAATAAAAGAATATGAAATTAAAATGCAATTGTTTGTCAAAAAACCATAAAATGCAGCAGTTGTTGAGAAGCGTATTTTGCATATACCATGTGGAATTCCAGGCAGGAGATAAGTTCGATCGCAAAGACACACTTCTTTTATCACAGAACGTCTAATGCAATAATACAGTGGACACATTAAAAAACATTATGTCCAGGATGCAAAAATAAATTATAATTACGAAACAGTGACAAATACTGCATCAGAAAAACGAAACCAAGTAGATAAAAAAAGAAACTTAGTAAGTACGGTAACAATTTAATTCCGAACCATATGAAATTTTTTAACTGAATTGAAACTGAACATAAGTTATTAAAAAATGCATGTCATAAGGTGTTAAAATGAATAAAATGGTGATAAATTAGCTGCCGTACTTTCGTCTGTAAAAAATCTTTCAACAAGTAAAACGTTATGATTAATACTGAACACGAAAGATGGAATGGTCTGTATACACATCGCATGTGTTCAGAAAGTAGCTGATCATGTTCTCTGAGATCGATGTTCGCACCTTGATCCTTCGGATCCTGTTCTCGTCAGTCTCTGAAGTTACGAAAGCATTCTTCATCTCCCGCGTGGAACTTCGATGCGTGTCAGCTCCGGTTCTCTCTTTACCTAAATTCATCCTAGAATCTGGATAGGAATGGAGAATGGTTTCGTGCATGATAGAGGTCGCAGGAGTAGGATTTTGGATGAACAATGAACTGTCTACATTTTTCAAGTCTGTGTCTTTAAAGGTTCTATAATCTTGCTCATCGCTGATATTCTCTGCAGAGAGGTAAGGGTTGAAAGATCTGCTATAATCGGTACCGTCGGGTAAATCCGCGCTCGAGACATTCGTATTAAGCAGTGCACAGGTATAAAGTGTATCTGTGTTTGAATTTCGCGACCCCTCCTTACCACCACCGTTCCCAGAATTCCCACTACCTGGACCGTTTTCGTCTTTCGATTCGTCTATACCGGAAATAAGTTCGGAACTTTTCGTTTCAAACATTTTTGAATTTTCTGCGATCGCTTCGAAGAAGTCACGTTCTGCTTCATCATAAAACATTTTATCTATCCAAAAGCCACTATCCATTGAAACAAATTCGGACCAAGATGTCGGGGACGTTTCTTCTGCACCATCAGGGTTATTGTTAGAAGTTGCAATTGATATTAGAGCCTGTTTCGGTTTATTAGCGCTTACTACAACCATTTCATCGGCAATATAAAATTTAACTTTGTTTGCGGGAGGTTCAGAAACTATAGGATATACTGGGAGCATTTTAATAACCGAGCTTAAAGTTTTATTGGTTGGTGTTACATGGGAAGTCGGTTGTGTATTAAAATGATGGGAATCGGTTGGATATTCATTACTTGGTACTTTAGGTAGATCTAGCTCTGTTGTAATTAATTTATCAGTATTTACACAACTTTTTAATAGCTTAATATCTGTTTTAGCTTGTTCAGTAGACATGTTAGGTATTGTTGTAGGTACAGATTGGGAAATTTTACAAAATTCTTGAATTGTATCTGATTCTTGAGTAGATTTCTCGTCTTTGACTGTTTTCTCTTGGTGTAATAGATCAACATTTTTTACTTTTAGTTGAAGATCCTGTGTGAGAGAAGTTTGTAAATCATATTCGTTTTCCGACATATCAAATTTGAATATGGTATCTTGAATGATTGGATATTCTTCGCTTGTTTGATTTATCTTACCGCTTGTTGAACAATTTTTTGATGCTCCGCTTTCAGAAATTTTGGGACTCTTTTTCTTCGCGGGTGATTTTTCAGTTGCTTGATGACCAATCGGTTGTTTTAATTTCTCATCGGTGTTTGATGGGACGTTTGGTTCAGTAGACAACTTCTTTTCCATACTTCCGGATTGCTTGTTAGCAATCGTATCCTTGGGATTTCCTAAAGTTTCTGTTTGTTTGTTTACTTTAGATTTTTCAGAGACTGTGGCTATTGGCCTTGTGCTCTTTTCCTTTGTTTTTGACACAACCGGCGATGAAGCATCAGCTTGATCTGCCATTTTGACTACACATTGTTCTAATGGTGCACTTTCGACCAGTGCATTAACAGATCCAGATTCCCGCAATTTATCATCTGCTGTACTTATGTTTGTTTTGACACTTGTATCCTGCAAGGAAGCCTTGCTAGTTAATGAGGGTTTATTCTGATCTTTATTTTTATCAATTGCCTGGGTTTGTGGACTACATGGCTTAGGATTTTTTCCAGTAGGATTAATTGTAGATGATGATTTGGAAGTTTGTTCTTTACTTTTAGCGTCCTTGGACGTTTTTAACTTTGCCTCCTTTTTGTCTTGAACCGTGTGTATTTCATCTTCTTTACTCTTTGTCGAAACCAGAGTTGAACCTGTCGATTCCATTTTTTTAGCTACGCCATCTTTTTGGGAGCTTCCTTTCTCATTAGGTGTGCATGATGCTGGGTTTATTTCCTGTTTGCCTTGAACTACTTGTATTTTATCTTGAGTATTCGTTATAGCATCTAGTTTAGGGATTGGAGAACTGCCTTTTTCCGGAATATTATCTTTTTGGGGGTCGCAGCTTGCATTTGAAGTACCTTGTCCAGCATATTCTATGTCAGACGTTGATTTTTGTTCACTTCCCTTACTTTGTTTATCTGGTTTTGGTTTCATTTCGAGTTTTTCATCAGCTAACGGCTTATTATTTTCCTTTAAATCTTCTTTCTTGTTTTTCTTTGTATCTTGTACTGTTTTATCTAAAGTTTTGGAGACTTGATTTTTTGATTGCTGATCAGCATTTTCCGAAGATAAGCTTGGTTGAGACAATACGGTACTATCCGTTATCACTGCTTGCTTAGAAACATTAATTTCCTTTGAAAGGCTTTCTTTTCTGGAATTGGTCGTTTCATTATCGACTTGAACAGCATTTGATTTCGGAGGTAATACTTCTGTAGATGTACTACTAATATCATCAACTACCTTAGAAGATATATCACGTTTTGTATCATCATTTGTTTCGGTATCGCTTTCGTCGGAATCACTAGCGCGTCTTAAATAATCATTATTAGCGTTAAATTCTGAGAAAAATTTTAGCCCTTTCCCTTTATTTTCCAATTCTTCTTTTTCAAATTCTAATTCAAGTTCTCGTCGAACTGTTTCAAATTCATCTCCAAGAAGAGCTCTAAATTCGTCCATTCTTTCTTGTATTATTTTATCGGCATTAAGTGTATCTAACAATTCGTCCAGCTGCTGTTTAAACATGGCATCAATTTCAGCTTGAGATTTAGGTTCTTCACTTTTCGGCAAATCATCTTCCACGGTAACTTTTTTATCACTCTCTCTCTTACCTTCTTTGCCAATCGATTCCATCATTTCTTTTAATTCCTCTTGTTCTTCTTGCGTTAAATTACTTTCCATTGGTGCCTCCATGTCGATATTTGCTGAGCCTGTCATTTCTTCTAAAATCCTGTTTACAATTGAAAAATCTTTATCGCTTTGTTCTGCAGCTTCTTTTTCTGCTTTTAGTAAATCCTCATCCAATTTTTTATTTAGCGGGTCATTTTTATCACCGATTGCATTATCATCGTCTTTTAAAGTAACTCTTTCTTTTGCGGACATTTCATCTGAATTTTTTACTTTACCGACTTCTTCTGTCATAACTTCCGATGTCTTTTTAGAAGTATCGTTGGGCTGTTTTTTATTAGCATTTTTTTGAGCCTCAGTTTTAATTTTGTCGTGTACTTTTTTAGTTGCACCCTTACATTTTTCAGATTTAGTAATTTCAGTTAATGTTACTTCTTCTGTAGTTTTCATTTCATCATTCGATTTATTCGTAGATGTGATACTAGAATCGCCTTTGCTGGATGCAGATGTACTAGTTTCTTTTTTTTTATCTTGTAATATGTTATCTTTTGAACATACAGTTGGAGATTCAGCTGCGTTTGAAGCAGATATATCTTTTAAATGAAGATTTTTATCGGTAGGTTTACCTTCCGCTGCACTTTTCTTTTCACATACTCCTACTGTATCATTCACATTTTTCCCAACGTTGCTTTTACAAGTGGTATTTTTTAAATCGTCCTGCTTTTTTTGTTTAGTTGATGCTTTAGTAGGTCCTTGCATTGTATCGGACTTAACTTGTTTCTGTGCACTTTTTTCATGTTTAGGAATTTCATTTTTGTTTTTCGTTTCAGAGGTTTCAGTTGTTTTGATATCAACATCGGTCGGTATACTGTCTGGATTTTTCATCTTCGATTCTTTAACGATTCTTGCAATACTTGCTGATCTGCAAACTTCTGATTGAGAAACTGGAGGCTGGGGTTCTTGTACAACTTTCATAACTTTAAAGTTTTTATGAAATTCTGACTCTGCTTCAGCCATTGCACAATGGTCTAATAAATGTTGTGGAGTATTTTCATGCAACATGGATATACCAACACTTTCTTCTTTGATAGAGGAATCGCAAGACTTTATTTTTTTTTGTCTGCCATCTAATTTTGCTTCCGTGTCTTTAGATGTGAGACTTAATGCGATTCTTTTATCGTCTCTTTCCACAAGTAAAGTTTCCTTTGTCATTTCATCGCCTTGTGCTTGAGATTTGCAATTACTTTTTCTATCTTGAACACTACCAAACAATGGCAAATCATTATTACGAATGCACGCATCGGGAGTGGCTGTACTAATGGAGCTTAGAGACAATTTTAAATCAGGTGAAGTAAGTAATGGCTGCTGAATAGAATTATCGGTTTGGGATATGTCTTCTGTTCTAGAAGAGGTAGTAGTCATACTTGTTTCGACATTTACCGGGCGCGAACTTACGGTCTCGTCTGCTTTTGCAGTTTGGGACAATAAAATGTTTTGTTTCTCAATAGACTTATCGGATGTAACACCTAATGACATATCGGTTAAGGTAGTTAAAACATTCGTTCCCAACGTATTAGCAACATTGCACTCTTTAGTGTTTGTTTGTCCTTTAACATTTGTTGTGGGTACCTCAGAAACTTGTTTCGAATTTTCAGACAATGAAATGAGCGTTTTTTGATACGATTCGATAGCACTTTTATCATCTGGGCATGCATTTTTTTCAGGTGTAACCTTATTTATGGCAACTACTGATGAATTGTTTTTCCCTTGCTTAGAATCAGCTTCTGCAAATGAATCTCCCTTTTTGCATTCTGGTTCAGATTTTTCGACTAATTCTATAACACTATCCTGCACTTCATTCTTAGATTCTGGCTTTGGAATTTGGTCTATAACCTTTGGTTCAACTTGAATAAGAGATGTAGTATTATTTGTCTGGGATAACTTTGATTTATCCGAGTCTGTCGTTTGAGTTTCGGGTAATGTCGATATCGACTTCAGTTCCGCGGAACTAAGAGGTTGCACTGAACAAGATGTGGGTTCTGTTTCTAGAATATTTGACGTTTTCACGGTTATTTCGGATTTTGTGCTAAGTGCCTGTTTAAGCAAAGCATCATCTTTAATACACGCGGTTTTAACATTTTTAGTTTTCTGACGTTTCTTAGAATTTTGTTCAACTTTAGATGTATTTGAATTCTGTTCTTGTTTATCGGGTGATGGTTCACCTTTTTTAATTACATCACAAGTGTCATCCACCGGGTTTGTAATTTCGCCCGTTGATGGTTTTGCTTCCGACCCAAGTAATTTATTGACCGGTTCTTCTTTAGGCTTTTCTGTAACGTCTTTCGATTCACTAGACGGGCTATTTACTGTATCTTTTTTTGACTTTTTCGTTTTTTTATTTTTATTTTGTTTTATATTATCACTGTCCTTAGGAATAGTAGATTCTACTTTTGGTTCCACAGAAACTTTATCCTTTTCTCTAATAGTACATTTTTCTGTTGGCTGACTGCTTGTTTCTTTAGAAATATTTTCTTTACATGTTTCTTCCGATTTTACTGTCTTACAATCGGTAGAGATGTTTAGTTCTTGTGAAATATTTTGCAAAATTTTCTGCAAATTTTCTGAGGTTATAATATCTTTACTTGTCATTTCTGTGTCCTGAACATTAATTTTTGGATTTTCATTTGGTGACGAAACATTAACTTCTTTTGTAATATTTTCTATTTTAGCTGAATCAACTGTTTTGTCTTTACTTGTTAGTGCAGTATAAGTTTCCGACGATGAATTGGATGCCTGTTTTTGCTTATTTTCTTTTCCTTTTTTCTGTTTCGTGTTGGGTTTTTTTTCTTGCGGCGTCACAGACTCTGCAGATGCAGCGTTATTTTTAATATTCGGTTTTTGAACCGAGTCAGCGTTTTTAAGATTGGGTTGTTTCACGTCTTGTTTATCTTCATTCAATGTGTTTAATTTAGTCATTTCTGTGAAATTACTATTTTCAGGTTGTTTTAGTTCATTATCTTTATTTTTAGCGCTTGCAATTTGAGTATTTTTTAATACAACATCCGTATTTGGTCCAGTTTTCTCTGCGTTCTTCGTTTGATTCTTTTTATTTGATTTACGTTTGTGTTGTTCGTTTATTTTCCCAGAATCCTGTGGTTTTAAATTGCATATATCGTCTTTTGAAATATTACTTTGGCTTTCATTATTCTCATTGATTTTAATATTAGGGTCTTTTACAGGTGATTCGTCTTTAATTTCTAATTTGTCAATATTCGCTGATTCTAATGCTACTTGTTTTCCTTGCTTACTTTGATTGCCGCTACTTTTAACCGCCTGCGGTTCTTTTTTAACTTCTGAAACACCAGCAGCATTTTTATTCTTACTTTTAGACTTTGATTTTTCACCAGCAGGTTTTGTTCCGTCATTTGTCGGGACTTTAGTTTTTGATTCCACTTCGTCTTTGCATTCATCACATTTTTGTTTGGAATCAACTTTTGTTAAAGCATCTTTACATTGTAATTCGTCTGATGTTACATTACTTTTCGGCGTTGAATCTTTTGTTTTGGATTTCTTCTTCAAATTTTCATTTTGCTTTAAGTCAGTTTGTTTAAGACATTTATCTTCACTGGCTTGCGAGTCAGCACTTTTGTTAACCTGATTTGTTGAGAGGTGTTCGATCTGGTTTGCAGTTTCTTTTCTTTCTACAGTTATTTTATCTTCGCCTGTAGTCTTTGTTTCGACTTTTCTATTTTTCTCAGACTTATCTTTTACTGGTTTATCGGATTCTTTTGGTGCTTCTCCTTCAACACGCTTAGATTGATCTTTATTTGGTTTATCTCTTTGAATCTTTCCTTTTTGATGTTTAGCCATATCTTCAATTTCTTTCAGGGCTTTATCGATTTCATCGCCGCATTGAACTCTATCTTTTTTCTTTTTTTGTTTCTTTTTCTTTTCAACACTACTTTCATTCTGTGGAATATCTGGAATGACTTGTTTCGGGACCGTTTCTTTATTGGCTGTATTTACTTGTGTTTTTTTGTTACTTTCTTTACCTTTCTCTTCTTTTTGTGTAACTGTCGGACTTTTTACTTTCGATGTTTCGCCAGGAAGGTTTGGCTTGCTTGCCACATTACTTTTAGAAATTTCTTTGTCAATATCATCTTTTATTTTGGTATTGACATTTACATTAATTTCTTCCTTTTTATTTTTCTGAGCTTTTTTCTTCGTATCTCTTTTTTTCTTTGTGTCCCATTCATCGTCTTTTGACGTTTTCATTTCGATCACGTTTTCTACTTCTGGTATATTTTTTATGGTACTGTTTACTACATTATTAGGATTTTTGTCATTAGAAGGGTCATGCATTTCTTCACTAACAGCCGAAGCTTGGGATAGGACAATTTGAGGACTGAGCCCTTGAGATAAAATTTGCGCATAAGAAAATGATGAACCTTGAGGTTCCGTAGCTTGTTTTAACACGCTTGAACTTTCACAATTGACATTAGAATCACCATCAACGTGTTGCACACATTCATCGTTTAGAGATGATTCTTCAACACTTTTAGATACACTAGCACTTTTCACAAACATTTCGGATACACTTGGCATATCTATAGGCTCATCAAAATTAATCTGAAGATCTGCAATCGGTGGAAGCAATGTTTGAGGTGGTAAAATCGTGCTTTGATGAATTAAGTCCGGTAATTTTGAATTCTGTAGAGTGGAACTCTGTACTGGTTGGTATATGTCAGTTGATGATGGAAGGTAATTTGCTTGATTCACGTAATGATCACCAGTAAAAGCCACCTGGCTTTCGTAGTTTCTTAGAGTTAATGGATTCAAGGGATGTGACATTTGACTCTTTGGCGTATGTACATATGAAGATGCCGAGGATGTTGGAAAATTTGTCAGTTGTGAATTCATATAGCCAACAAGTTCTGGAATCGGATGTACGTAATCGTACATTTGTGTAGGAATGGCACTTGGTTCTGATATTGCGCCGTATTTTTCGATAGGTTCTTCTGACCAATCTTCGACTTTCATTTGAGTACTAGTTATTTCTTCTTGCCTAGGAGGTTCTATGATATTACGATAAGTATTTTTGCTCTTTCTTTGAGTTTCTTGTGGAATATCTTCCATATTTTTGGAAGATTCCGACGTAACCGATTTCTGTATTCCTCGAGATTGATGCTTTTCTGGGGTACGTTCCCGTCGTAACAAACGCGAATCGTTTGTTTTTAAATGAACCATATCATCTGTTTTTTCATCAGGTTGCTCAGACGAAGCTCGCGAAGATCTACCTCTTAATATATCAGCATAGGATGTTGACCCTGGTATCCATATAGGGCTTGGTGATCTAATTCTTTTCTGTTCTACTGCAGTTAATGAGGACTGAATAGAACCATCTGGCAGTCCTGTATGTTTCAGAACACTAGACACATCTTTCACAATATCACTGTCACTTTCTGATTGCACTTGCACTATTGGTACACTAGCCTGTGGAGTTTCCTTGTTTGAAGGTTTCTGTGGATCCACTTTCCTTGTCGGTGATCTCCCACGTCGAGATTGAGTTTGCGTGTCCGCACGTTTTGATCCTGTTGTTTTGGACTTAGAACTGTTTTTATTCGGTTCACTTTTCGAAACGCTTGGCGATGTTTTCCTCTGTTGTTGAACATCGTGTATTACATCACCACTTTGCGATGGTGTACCCAATGAGATAGAAGAAAGTTCTTCTTTCAGCTTCTTTGAAGGACTCGTACCTCTTGAATTTGGATTTGATTGTCCTGCAGCTATTGAAGCGTATGAAATGGTGTCGTTGGGTTTGGCGACGCAGCTAATATTCTCTGCAGTAGGGGGAGGTACATACTGGGGATCCACTGAATGTATTTGATCAGCTAGTAGTTTCGTGCGATTCCTCCATTCATCCAACTGCACCCTCAGAGCCTGCCGCATAACCGAAGAGCCAGAGAACACAAGGCTATTGTCAGTTGTATTGTTTGTTCGAATATTAAGAATATTTCAGCAGGGCGAAAGTTTTTAATGTTCATTGCAAGCATTCCAAGCATGTTTCATTTCGTTATATGTAGGTACATGGTTTTTATGTTTGAGTACAATGTTGCCCATTTTGTTCAATTAAATTAATTGTATCAAAAAAAATAATCATTGGTATAATCTATTTCAGGTAATCGAAAATAGCTACTAACGTCGTGGATTGATAGCAAAGGAAGGGAGTTGATATCTTATATAAAACCCGTAAGTATTTTGTGTATTTTTATTTATTTTTTACCGACTAGCATAATAAGTACAATAACGGAAATGCACGATTGTCGCGCTGTCTCAGCTGCTTTCAATGCAAACTTATAAATATTATTGTTACCATTGTTCGCATTAGAATTAACTAAACAACGATTCTAAATACTTTTCTTAAAATCTATTTTTAAAAGCTTTGTAATTGCTAAGTCAACATTGTTCACAACACTTGCTTTTTTAAAATCGCCAAAAAAGTTATATTTTATAATAACAAAAATCTTTCATGTTACATTTTTATAATTACGAAATTGTATCTAAGAATGCAAAGTAATGCATAATTAATAAATTACTGATGTTACGAATATAGAATTGATTTTACTTTACACCACTGTACTTGAATGACTTTAGTGGTATACATGTAGAAATAATGACTTCGTAACAAAAGCTAAATCACTTAATGACAAGAAACTGTACTCTTGTACTGTTTCAAGCATTGGCTCATAACATAAAAATGAAAATGTCTAAGCATTTTATATATCGCATCTTTTTTTGTTGTTGAAAAATAACTTCCGGCGTGCTTGGTACGCTTTGGGAGTCTGATGTGAACGGTCGATGTCTTTCGACTTCCGGTCATGCGGATAGATCAGAAATCGAACTCAACAAATGCTACGGGTCGAGAGGTTCAAAATCCGGTATACCACGTTGCATTAGATGTTTCGAACGTTCCGCGCGCGCCTGTATCTTGCTATGAAGGGACTTGATTCGTTCATTATAAGTCTTTGAAAGGCGAAGTAAAAATTCCGCGGGTTTCAGTTTTGTTTGTCAATAAAGTGAAGTTCATAGAGAATGTATAGGAGACATGGTTTTTGTAGGCGTGTTTGCGTGAGTTGGGAGAAAGGGAATGCAGCAAATAAAAGTCACATATGAAATGCTGATCGATAAATATTAAATGTATGGTCTTAAAATAATATTAGGAGCATATCGAAATTATGCGCAACCGTGTCTCACTTTCGACAGAATACGGTCATATAGAATTGTCGAACTACCTTAGGTCCACAGGAGTTCACTTGATTCGATGACGTTTGCTGGCAAGAACACGTGACAACCGAACAAGTGGCAATATTTATATACACATTTATTTTAAAATATAAATCAATAAATTGCATTATACAATGCTGTAAAATTATAGACAATACGTGCATCAAAGAATAGAAAGTATATACATTTATAAAGTAAATGAAAATGTGAAATCAAAGAATCAGCAGCAACAACATCAAAAATCAAGTAATTCCCCGAACAGACATTTAACACGACTAAGGATATAAATATTTTTAAATGTAAGAAAAACATTAAGGCAAAAGAATGTAAAAATCAGAACACTGACCAACACCTGGTAAACGAAATACCACCACGACCATTAATATTGTCAAATTATCTTAAACTTTAAATGCATTATAATGAACCAAGAATAAATATATTTTGTTTGATCTGGGCGGTGGTGTTATGTCAGTATTGATAGTAAAACTTTACACAAGTCAATTGCTTTAGCGTCAGTGCAAGTAATATTAGAAAATAGTTAAAAAGTGATAACCCTACCTGCTGCTCTTGTAAGGCCTTCTCTCGATCATTTGGTAAGTACGTTGGACTTAAAACCGTCCTCAGCTGTTGTTCAGCCTGAACAATTTGCTGTCGCAATTGTTGTATTTCCTGAAATGAGTTTGATAGCATTCTATCATATTTGCGGTAGTTCATAGTTATTTGTCGAGTCTTTAAGTGTAATTGAATAATGAATGTTTTAGATGTGAAGTTTTGTTTCAAATACGTTTAAATTAAGGGGAAATAACATGCGTTTCAATGGCAAGTCCTAACCTGTTGGTAATGATCAAGTTGGGCAAGGCATGTTTCCAACGAGACAGTTTGCTCCTTGACAGTTTCATTAAGAACGTCGAGTTCAGCGATTAGTTCATCGGCTGCTTCGACGACCCTATTATCACCTCCGATACCAGATCGGAAATGGACCTGAAGTTTCTCTACACTCAACGTGATTTTAGTTTTTTGTATCGCGACATCACTCAGCATTTTCTCGCGAATGGCATGCTGATCACGAAGTGGCTTTTTCTTGTTTTGAACGGATTCCAAGCTTTGCCTTGCTTTTTCGATCCACACCTTCACGTCCTTCATCTTTCTCTCACATTGTTCCCACTCTTCACTAGTTTCTTGCAATAAGGCATTCTGAAAAGAGAAAAAAAACGAAATCGTTGCGATCTAAAACTTTATGATTCGTTAGTTACGTGAGATCAACGAACCCTTTCTAAAAGTTTTCCTTCAACTTCAACTTTCGCATCTTCATCTTCGGTGAGTTTCTGAGGTAGGTCGCCTACGCTTGTGACTTGGCCGATACTTTCCAACTCGCGACCCATGTCGCTCAAATTCTTATTTACTTGTTTGCAGCTCTTTACAGCGGTCTGTAAATAATTGATTTCTGAGTAATTTTGATTCAAGATATATTCAGATTCGTAGTTGCAGTAACGATTAGCATATGAACTACATTCGAGATGTAGTTAATACGTTATTCGCCGGCAAGAATGAAAATGAATTAACCATGACCTACCGAATATTCATGTAATTTTTGTCTGGCTTGATTCAGGTTACTCAGTTTCAAGGGCTCGGATAGGAAAATCTTCTTCTCTTCTGTCCATGCTATCACAGCCTCGTGAAGGGCGATGAATCTTTGCCAAGCATCAAGAGTATCTCCCACAAGTTGTTTCTTTTCGTCCAACCAGGCTTTGACTTGGGAGAATTGCTCAGTCAAGTTCGTCACTGTGTTCTTGACCATGCCCTTCTCATTGTCATCCTGAGTGTTATCGACAATGATATTCCCATTCTTAGTCAACCTTTCTAGTTTATCGGAGATTGGGCTAAGATCGTTTTGTATTTGACGCAGATATTCCATCATTTTCATAGGTTCCACCGAACGATCTTGAACTTTGACTTCAGCATCCCGTATCCAGGTTTGCACTTCATCAACGTCCGAAAGATAATCGGTACGTGTGGTTTTTGCACGCTTTTGTTCTCGCAATTTTTCTTCCATGGTTTGAATTGTATCCTCGCCCTGGAGTTCGAGTGAAGTGAGGTTTTGTGCGAGATCGATCGGCACTAATTGTTGTGTGTCTTGATACCGAGCCTTAGTGTCTCCTGAAAATCCTCGGATAGTCCCGATCTGACTCTCGAGTTCGTTCTTCAAGGAATTGCATTCGCGCTCTGTCGCTGCTTGATCTGCCCCGAAAATGTAAAGATTGCCGATTCGATTATCAATATTCACGAGGCAATTACGTAAACGTTCGATTTCCAACTCGGCTCTTTCGAGATTCCGTAATTCGTCGCTCGATTTGTCAGATTTCTCTCGAAGTGAACCCACCAACCTAAAATGTCAGGTCAATAACTTATAATAATTTGAAAACCAAATTTTAAGGTTTCTTTATATAAACTTCGTTAAAGTGCAAATATAATAGCGATGAAAAAATTACGCGATTTTTATGGAGATCTACAGAGAAATCGCGAGACCTCAAAAACTCGAGGATCGCAGACATCGTCCGAATTTAGAATCGGAAATGCGTGTCTCTGTTTCACTCATTCGTTGGCTTCAATCCCAGGCGGACTCAGGCTGGTTACCATTGCGAGGCCTTGGCTAAAAGTAGATTGAATCTACCTACGATTCACGAAAACCCGCAATATAATTTCACGATGGAAGGAAACGATTGTTTTCCATTCTATCGACTTGACATCGACTTAGTTCGAAGATAGTGGCTCAAGTTCAAGGTCTCATTAAGATCGCGGTCTAGGCAAAACTATTATCGGCAATGTCACTGAACGTTCAAGTTATTCATTTTGACCAATATACTACTGAAGTCAAAGAGTGGGTTTCTTAAACGCACGAGTAACTAATCTGAGTAAGAAATAATGAATTTAACCGCCATATATGTTTAATTATAAGCTGATCACCTACGAATCATTGGACACTATGCGGTGGTCCTGATTTTCACGAAGTATTCCCGACGATGTCAATGTCACATTTCGAATACACCGACAAAATTACTTTGTGACATCATCACCTGCGTGACTGTCGCGTAACGAAAACAGAACACCGACATGTTGTCCCATCTACGTAGCGTTCTCCAAAAAAAGCAACGCGACTTGTAACTTTCACGGGGACGATATTTTTAATTTATTTATTGAGTAACTTCTTGGACTGATAAAAAGAACGTTTAAAGTTATTCCGTAATCGCGCAAGTTTATTCCTCGTTCGCGTGGATCTCGTGATCGGTACCAAGGTATGAAGCCGCCGCGGATTTGACTTTCTCACCTGTGCCAAAAATGAAATAAAAATGTGCTAACTAAATCTCGGATAACAGTACGATGTAGCACTAATCAAACCCAAACAGCTGCAGATCGCGGTTCGAAACGTATTGCGAGGAGTATGTGAGTAAGTTTCGCTTAGTTTTCGTTGGCTGTGCGCCTCGACGCATGCGGGTTGAGCCCAGCATCTTATGAGGAAGGAGAATTGTCGCGACACTGGTAACATCGCGTCCTATGCATGGTCCTAAGAATAACGCGTCTAATATCACACATATACAAATTTGAAATTTTGTCAAGAGTGAGTTTTAATGATATTTGAAAATTTCCCAACGGAGTATACGTATACATACATTACATTGTATTTGCCATTCACACTGTAGGGTAGGTTAGGAATCCAAACTGCAGTTGAGTGACCATCAATGTCGACAGTTAATTTTTGAAAGAGCAGCATTTTCTAGAGATAATCTAAACGATCATACTAATTATAAATAAAAATTTGTTTAAGCTTTTTAATTAGGAATATATTCACTGAACTTCTATCGCTTTTTATGGAGATAATGTTTTTGATCTTGGATGCATTCCTTTCCAATTTCTCTGCAGATCAAATTAATTAAAGTAATTTTTTCTTGTGACTTGAGGGAAAAGATTTTCTGGGACCAAGTAATTTATTTACTGAAATTGGACCAACGCAGTTTACTGGCAACTTTGATCATGGGCTTGAGACTACTGTGAAAGAAAATATAATTTCAATGTATGCTGTATATAAAATTGGGCAATAGTTAAAAATAAATGATTTCGTTGACAGTATCGAACGGTATCAAAATGAGAAATTAAGCTTTACTAAACGAACAGCAGAGTAATACTCGTTTATACATACAGAATTTTATTTTAATAATTGTTAAAACTGATTTAGAATTTATTTAGTATTTATAAAAATGAAAATAAAATAATTTTCCAATTGTACATTTTAAAATTAAGGCTAATTAATATTTGGTATTGATGAATTCAGAAACTCTTATGTAAGCATTACAAAATGGACAATCAATAGTAATTTAATGATGATAATCACAGTTTAAACACAGGTTTCGTTGTTTTTTATATTGAATGAATTTTTGTTTCGATTTTCTTGCGTCAATCAACAAAAATTATAGTCTCGCCTGAAACAATTCTGACCAAAAATGTCTATTTTCTTTAAAAGTCCAGGACCAAAAGTCTAGAAAAAATTAATTCTTTATGCAATAATTTGGCAGATTTTTTTGTGAAGCCCAACTGGTCATTATTATATTTTTGCCCGTGATGAATATTTCTCTAGTTGTAGACACAGAAAGGGAAAAGTGCCGATTTTTTCAGTTTTTTAGGTCTACCTCATTTTGTTAATTAAATATTGCACAGGAATCATTTGATAAGTTTAAAAAGACTAAGCCGAATTCGACACATTCGTTAAAGATTGTGCCCACTGAGTACCTTAGTGCCGTGCAATGGTCAAAACTATTTTGAAATTCTCTGATATTAACTCATTAACACCCAAATTTACAAAGTTTTTAAATCAAGATAAGTACTGTATTTTATAATTTAAACTCCACGACAAAAATTTGGCACTAGTCTTTTATTATTGGTAAAGATCAGCTCTTTCCAATAGTACATGTCACGACTCTAGGATCGTAGCCGATCACACTGTGATCGTATAATTACATGTATTTTACACATACCTATAAATGAATAAAGTGCAAAAGATTTTTTCAAACAAAGCTTGAAATTTGTTGGTATTGTTTTTCATTTATTGAATTTTATTATTGGTAATGGCATTAGCATGCCATGACATTCGATCATTTAAAAATAATACAAAAAAAAATCATGCGACTTTTTAAAAAAAAGTGTATAACTTTTTGTTTCAAGATAACAATTTTGATATGTACCATTGGAAGGTCTGGTTCTTGGCCAGTAAGAATTGAATAGTGTTAAATTTCGTCGTTAGAGTTTAAATGCTAAAATATAGTGTGAAATATTATTAATAAATAAATATTTGGGCATTACAGGGCTCGCCATGGATTCAATTTTTATCGAAACTTAACTTATAAGTAGGCAATTTCCTCGCACTTATAAGCTCTACAACTTCCTTTGATGTGGTATTTCGTTAACAGATTAGAGAACTGATTACCTAAAAACCGCAAAAATTGGAATTTTTTTCACATTATATGGCTCGTCGACAGAAATAATCATCGTAGTCCAAAATGTCATAAATTTTAATTATAGGTTTTAAAAAAACTCTATGAGTACTCGCTCGTCAAAATAAGTTCAAAAACAATTAATGCAATTGCAAAAAGAGTACTTTTTTTGAAAATTCAATGACTTGTCACTCAAATTCTATGCCTTAAATCAAATTTCCATACAAGACAATCTTGCTGAAAATATCTTATAGATTCTAAATCTAAAATATTGCTGCCCAGTTTTTTGAACTCCTCATTTGCAGAGAAAGTCTATACAAATAAGAGGAAAGAAAAATAGTTTAAAAATATTTAGTTTTTAATAATGATTAACATTTATTTTTGGAACATATATAATGATTATATATTTATAAAAAATGATAACTGAAGAGATATCGCGATTTTAAATCACAAATTAAATTGCTTGTTCCAAACGTTACTCAGTTCTTAGAGCGTAAGTTGATTTTGGCAAAAAATCTTGATGCACAAGTCAAATAAATAATTCAATTCGGTGATATCAACCAATTAATTACTTCAACGTAGTCTTTCATTCTATGCGAGTTTACTTTAATTCGTTTATGTTATTACTTGCTTAGTTTCGATAATTACTCTAAGTCTTCTTATACATTTTAATGAACTTAAGAATGCATTACTTTCCGTTTTTAATAAATAGATTATTCAACTTTCTTTTTTGTATTTGTTTTTTATTTGATGATTATCTGTAACAACATTTATATTTGGTATCTGATAGCTTTATGTAATTAAAACTCGGTTGTTAAAAACAAATAAACATTAAAATATTGAACTAGTATTTTTTTAATTCATTTAACCGTAACTGTCATGTAATATGAATTTGAAACTGAGTATGTAGGTGTTTTAAAGGTCACCGTATACTAAATCGCTTTTTGGTTCTTTAAAATTAAAAATGGTGGATCTAATATGATAGACAAAATTAACAAAAATCATATGAAATTTACAAAACTCAGGGATTGTTGTGAACGCTGAATACATTTCTTTGTCGGTTTTTAAACATTCAAAATGGCGGACCAAATAAACAGCATTTACAATAAATTAGTAAAACTCGTGTTAAATCCGCTATTTTGAATTTTCAAAAATCAGCAACGAATTCATATTAAGAGCCCTCAATATTCCCTAAATACTCAGTTTTGTACATTTTGAGTGAAATTTTTTTATTTTGGCCGCGATAGTGGATCTGCCATTTTGAATGTTAAAAAACCGATGTCAAATTCGTCATCAACGACCTCAAAAACTCAATTTTCTTGAAAATTCTATGTCTAAAAGAATTCGTCACTGAAAGTGTTCAGTATACCCCAGTGGTAACGTGTTATATTATAAAATATTTAAAAAAAATTTCAGTAATTATATTTATAAGAATTTAAAAATTTGAGATAGTAGAACACTTGGTAATGTTTCTATGCGTATAATGAGTGATTAACTCATAGATTAAGCTAAGGCAGTTTGTGTTGTTGATTTTCAAAGCGATGGCAATGATGTTTTTTTGTTTATAAATCTAAATTAATACAAATTTACTAAAAACATATTAAATAAGCAAGGAAAGAAATACAAATAGTCTTCTAATGTGATACCTAATTAATGGACTAACAGTTTGCTAAAATGAAACTTTTATCGGCCTAATCCATTTTAAATATCAGAATAGTGCCAAATCCTTTATGCGAAGTGTACATTTTTTATGGAAATTTTAGATTATCGTTTTGTTTATAAATTTCCGTAAAATTCCAAAAACTTTGAATCTTCATGCTGACTGAACTCAGAATGTATAAAAGCATGGAACCCGGAGAAATCGCGAAGTAAAGAATTTTAGGAAGCGCCTAGAGAATATCGTCGACTTGCATTTTTAGTGGCGAATCTATTTTCGAAACGGAGAATCGTCATTGAATATTATTTTCTCGAGGACAGCGAACTGTTTGTCGTCATTCCAATATAAAGTTACAGCATCGTAGACATTTTCTTTAGTCGAATTAGAAAAAGTTATGTTCTCTAAAACGTTTAGTTTGTTTGTTTTTACAAATTTGTAATGTGACATATATTGGCAAGAATGATCATATTTTTGTTAACATGAATTTATAGATCTATGTGGAATAATGCTAATGGAACAGAATATATATTCTTTAAATAGAAAAGGTCTGTTTAGAAGTCGGAAATCAGTTAAGAATCTTTGCTAAAATTGAGACATTATTTCATATGGGTTAAAATATATTGACAAGTCAATGTAGTAATGCTAACATTTTCATTTTGTATACGTTTTGAATCGCTATAGCGATATATTATAGATTTTACTATACATTAAACATGAACTAAGATAACAGGATGACAAAAATTCTGCAAAAATTTTATGAGAACGGGTTGGTAAAATCCGTTTTCAATTTTAAATTTACTTGAACAGCGCCTACACGTGTGAGTTTTTTTGAAATTTCAAAAACAATCAATTTATTTTGTAAGTGAGTTCCTGTGACAAGGAAATATAAAAATGTCAATGTTTAACCTAATCTAAACTTCTTTAACTTCTAATTTTATGTCTGCATTCTTATGACATTAAAAAATACTGATTTGATCCACTTTAACTGAAATTGGAAGAAATTTTATTCGCCTTGTCCATTTTTCGTTTTCTCGACACGTAATAATAAAATTCAAAATTATAAAAAATACGTATTATTCGAATAACATTTTTAAATTTTAGGAGTCGTAAGGGTGCTTTTTATACTGAATTTAAATCAGCATAAGTAGGAAAGTCAATCATTCCTTTGTGATTAACATAGTCTATTGCATTTGAAGGTATGTATTTATAGTACTATTTACTTAAAACTGTTACAACTTTAGAAAAGTTCCGTAATGCAGTCAATTACTTTCCCCAGAAATAAACGTCCAAGTATGTGCATCATTCATGTTACATCTATTTAATATAACAATTTTGCATTGTTTTGAAATACCAAATAGAAACATTAACATTCTCGTTCTTTATGATGGATCACACAAAATATTGATGTTACGTGTTTATCAGACGGTGAAGTGGGTTTTTGATAAAGCCGTAATCGATTCGTTGTTTCATATATTACGTCTGTAAGAAGTGAACTGAAGTTGGTCACGCTATAAAGGCAAATATTCTTGATGGAACGTGCTGTTATCGTCATTTTTTAAAAATAAAGATGTGTCAAGAATACATTCCTTTTGTAAGTAAAATAAATTTTTATATTGTCTTTGTTAATAGTAGATCAATTTGTGACAATTATAAGCTATAATCGATGAATAGCAATGTTTTGAACAATTTTTCAATATTTGTGTAATATGTTTTTCGTAATTTGCTTTAATGATATGTTCCAACATTTATCATTTTCTCGAAATATTGTGTGAATTGGGAGAAGTATTATATTGTAAATGACTGATCATTGTATGCTGAAATGACACACATTTATTCACTTGTATGCTGCTTGCTGTTATTAAACAAATAAATATATAGTTTAATTTGCTTAGCTCTGAAATAGATCCACAAGTGGTTGGCAAAAATATATATTTGCAAAAAATTAATTTTAAAGTAAATTTTTTTAATTAAAAAAATGACAATCGAGAAGTAGAATTGATACAAAGTAATTCAAATACATCGGTCATCAGAAGAAACAATCATTTTATGTTTGGTTAATGATTTCTCTGCAAAATACTTATGTTTGGAATTTTAAATTATTATTCCGATGATATGATGACATTGATGTATATATTTGATGTATTGAAATATCGTGTTCTAATGTTTAAGATAAAGAGCTAGATGTTAACTTGAGTATATTAATTGGCCTAGAACGTTGTATTTTATATCATCGCCGAGTGCCGTGTGATGTATTTTGAAACCTAATACTTTTGATGCGAGGATAGATATTTGGTGGTTTCGTATTTTACATACGAGAATTCGAAATCATGATTAAAAGAGTCCGTATTGATACCTTTGAATTTATTCCTGTAGGTATAGTTTTCAACTAAGTTATAAATGTAAATCCATACATAAAAATATCTTTAAAATGGACTAATGGATTTACATCTAACATATATGCATTTTAATATAAAATATAATGTTTATTCAATTCTGTCAATAGATTCTTCAACAGAAGAACTCCTTTCTTCACCTAACGAATTAATGACAAAACCTAATTAAAAATCAGAATATGAAACCGACAAATTCAATACATTCAACATTTTTGATAAGACCCAATGCTCACATTTCATTGCCAAAGTTTTCAATTGATCAAGTAAGATTCAGTTTTTTATTTAAGTTTTACAGAGGTTTGGTTGATGTGCGGCAAAACAACAAATGTTTAGTTGAAATTTACAGTTGCAGAAACAAAACAGAAGAAATTACGATTAATCGAATTATTATTTCAAATGCGCACTACAGCGTTTTATAGTTGATCACATGCAATTCTGACAACGCGAATCAAAAGAACATCCTCGAAAATTGTTCATTAAGTATGTTTGGAATTTTTATTTCAATTTTTTACTGCAAAAAGTAAATGCCCAACATCAATTAAGAAATGTGGACTTATAAGGGTTATAGGATTGAGACTGGGTTCTACAAACTTCTCTTGTCAAGTTTATTCATGCTAATTAGAATTGTAATTCATAAAGTTATCAATGTAGATGTGAAATAAAATAATTAAAAAGTCGAATCTGTATTTCGCTACTAGTGCGTAAAGCATGATTTCATGACGGCACCAAAAACATTTGGATATTTAGAAAAATGAATGGAATTTTACAGAAATGAATTAGGTATAATTTAAAATTGTGAAGTATTATTAAAAATATGATACAGTAGAACCTCGATTGTTTGACACTGTCTATTCTAAATGTTTGCCTTAATCCTTGTTAATACGACATCTACACGGAGAGCTAGGTTTTTTATCGTAGTTTGGCACCGTGCTTTTTTTTTCACGGCATTCTTATCCTAAAAGCGTGGGTCGAAAGTATAATAAGAGATTATACCATGAATAGCACTCGAAAACAATGAAACAAAAGCATCAAGTAAATCATGATACAATATTATAGAAAGCCCATGTACATCTCTTATTATGCAAAATTTATTTAAATTTTTCTTGTATGCAAGTAACGTACCACTGCCCCTTCCGAACTATGCACGCCAAGTTTTTATTTGATAGCTTAGGCTGAATGGTCAAATGTGCTAAAGATTATAATAGTATAATTCGGATTTGGATGGCGATTTTGGAAAATTAAACCAAACAAAATTCCAAGAAAACTTTGGATTTACAACTAAAAATTATCATCAAAATGCAATCGTGCACCATGAGCATAGTTTCCGGTAGGTACGTGTCGGGAGAGAAGTTTATGGTAACTAAGTATGGTAAAGGGATGCCCAAATGCCATATTAAGCGGTCCCTATCCGATATCGTTTAAGCAACGTGTCATCTCAAAAACATGTCATCTTACCAAGATTCTACTGTATTAGATAACTGATTTTGAAAAACTGTCATATAGTTCCACATAAATACAGTAAAGGTTTGTCTTTTATAATATAATCAAAGGATATTGTTTTAAGCAGGAGATATTTTCTTCTGCAAGCCAGACCATGGTTATAAGTGTTAAATTTTAAATAAAAATTAAGTATTATAGTTAACCTAAGAATACATCTTTTTTGCAAAGGTTTGAAATATTCTGAAATTGTTTCATACAAAAGTCTTTTCAATTGAAGCAACAAAAATCAATTACTTGTTTTAATCACCACAATACAATTATATATAAGAACCCATCCAGAAATATAAGTTATCCTGAAAAATGTTAACATTACCTAATACTACAATTTGTAAAGTGTCCGTTCTAGAGTAGTCAATTATTGTATCGTTTATTTTACATGTGACAATATTTACTTTACATGCATTTTTCTAATACATTTTCTTGATATACTATCTTCAGAAACAAAAGACCTGAAGCTTGATAAAGTAACATTCTTTATGTCAAAGGATTTTATTACCTGACCCGACTAGTCACGGCATGCTTGACACTGTTTAGTATTGCATATTTGCATACTTGAAAATGTGTAAATCAAAGTAACTGATTTATAGAGGAAAAAGGAGTTATCTTGAAATCAATTATCAATATTTGAAATATCCGTTACAAGATTCTAGAAATGCAATTTGAAATATATATGAGAAGTATGGTACTGTTAATATTCCGCTTATAACTTTTGATTTTAATTAGTTCAAGTTGCATATTATTTGTTATTTTTTGTGTCAATATGTCTATATAAGTTTGCATTTTATGTTGTTTCAGAGTGTCAATGGTTTTGCAATTTTATGAAACCAATGCAATTTTGGTTAAATATTAAGCTCTACATCTGGAAATAGAGGATAAAACAATTTAAAGCTCTATTTAATTTTTTAGTTTTTATGTCTCCTAATGCCATTAAAATACATACCTACTGTTGTTAATGTGAATTTTTACTAATGCTGAATATTTAACTGAATAATTTCATGAACCGATTATGGGAAACCATTTAACAAATAAACAAATAAACGCAGGAGACCTACAATAAAAACATTGCATCAAGACAACCCCTCTGGAAGCTGCAGATTCAGTTACAACCGAAGACAATCTATAAACGAGTAAGTAGGATTTTTTCGAGTTCAACATCACCCTCCTCGAAGAATCGACATTGAGCGCGTGGCATAGAGCTCAGTCACCTCTTTTCTATAAATACATATACCGATCTCGAGTTCACGTACTGTTTACTATATAGAAAAGTACCGTAACTATTCTCTAAATATAAACGGTGACAAAATATATATCTGGATTGTCCTAATCACATTCGACAATAAAGTCCGTTATGAAATGAGAGAGTACCCTCAATTTCCTCGTACTAAGAAAGAATACATATCCAATGACTCTTTATAGGTCTTAATATAATAATAGAAACATAACATCCAAGAAAGAAAGGAGGGGGTACTTCTCTTTACAAGTTAGAAAATCATCAGTTGCCAAAAATTGATTAAACTCACCATTAGGCGACATTTTTATTATCCAAAACTCAAAATATCTAGGTCCTCGTAAATGTATTCTACGCACATGTCGACACCAAGGAGTGTTTTGTCTTTTTGCAAACCTTTCCGATTACTAAACATTACGACATAAAAGAATGCGAAATCGATAAATATTGTTCGTATGCACAATATAACATTTTCTGTAACTCCTCTGTTGATGTTTCAGTATGTAAGAGCAATGCACCGTTTTAAATTTATTGCAGCTTCTCGCAAATATTTTTATTAATATTACCGGTTTTTTGAGATACGACCTGTACGTATGATTCTTTGTAGTGTCGAACGGAACGGAATGGACTGAACTGTACGGAACGTGATTTTGCCGGTCTCGAAGAAATCGGTTAAGAGGGAACGCGAATGTCATGGTCACACCGGTCGGTAGAAGAAAAGATGTTCGACCTTCTTCCACTACTACGCCAGAATGTATGCTGCGTCTCGGCACGACGATGTATTCACGATAGTTACGTCATTTAGCAGATTTGATAATGACGTAGGTGTGATGCTATCGCGAGAAATACACTACGGGGATCGACCTCGCATCGAGGCTGAAGATGCAAGTTTGTGTGCTGATAGAATCGATTAAAACACGGAAACGGTTTGTGATAATGTGGACTTTCTATTGACTTTCTAAGTGTTTTACGAGTAATGGAGTTTGCTCTTAGATAATACATCACGCTTGTAGATTGTATCTGTAATGACATCATGATCGTTGCTCGATAGATGTGTGCCAATCAAATGTTGGCAGGACGTTTGCATGTTGGGGTGGTCAGTATCGGGTATAAAACATTCCGTTATTTTGGTATATGTAGATAGTTTCTTGTCGTTATGATGTCATAAATATATACATTAATTAGAATTAACAGAATAAAATGTATTTGATATATATTCATTATTTGTTGATCCAAAATTTTGGTAAACTTTGGGATTAGTACACATTTGGTAAACATTGTTCGAAATAGAACAATGAGCGCCAATTTCCATTCTCATATTCGTTTTCAGGAGGAAAAAATACATCAAATGTACCTTCTCGATTTTGCGATTTCCAATGGGCTGCTCATCCCCAGGTCTACCAAAAATTGAAATTATTATTGTTATGTGCGTTTAATTGGACATTTATGTCTGAATTCCAGTTCAACACCTTAAATAGATGATGAGATGAGACTTATGACGGCGTTCCTCTTATCTTAAGAGTACTTTCATATGGTAATTTATACCTGTCAGCACCTCAGATAAGTTCGAGAGTGTACAGATGTAAACAGACCTTTTCAATGCCGCGACGAGTATGGATGAAATATTATACCATAAAGTGTGACAACTCATTAATTGATTATCCTCAGTGATTAACTATTTGGTATAATCTATGTTTTAGGAGTAATTAATAGATTAATTGTCTCAGTCATCTTGTATTGATCTTAACTGAACCAAAGAGATCGTTGCGTGACCAATTAAGCAGTTGTTCAAATCAATTTCTTATAAGAAGTCCTGAATAGTTGATCCAACATGCAAAATACTACTTTGTAATACAACACAATAAATACCTGTGCAAGCAAAATAAATAGCTAGTAAAACCTATTAATAGTTGTGCTAAATAAATAACTTGTTGTCCAAAACAATTTTTTTGGTGTAGTTTTTTGTCCGTTTAAAAGAAATGTTGTCAGTAAAATTTGAAAATCTACGACTTGCTGTTGATAGTTTCAGAATATTATGGAAGTTAACGTGACATAAAGCAAAGATAATTAAATACAGCGCATCTCCAATTTTTTTAACTTCAAGTGAGAAATTATAGCCGATTCTTCGTAGGAATGATGCGGGAATCTCGGTTCGTAAGAAATTAATTAGTTCTTTCGTTTTTACAGATGTGAGCTCAAGATAATAAATTGATTACCTAACAAATAGTGGCAAAATCTACGGACAGTTGGTGAGGATAATGTCGACAGTTTTCTAAAGGATCCAAAGAATTGATGTATTACAATCATCAAGAAATATAGTTATGCAGATGATGTTAAATATTTAAATATTGAATATCAAATTGTCTTTCATGAAATCGGTAGTCCCAATTCGTAACAACTTATGAAAACGAAATTGATTGCCACGTTACTAAGATATGTAAATTTAAAAATGAGTAATTATTTTATAAAGCTTTAATACAAAAAATTAAGAAAATTAATGGGTTTATCATACAACTTCATTAGAAAAATTGATTGTACTATACGATATATAGTTCTTTTGCAAAGAATGCATAATAAATTATGTTTTAAAATTGGGCGTGAAATACTCAATTCATTTGGCAGTTACAGTTGATAAAATGAATCTGCATACATTGCGGTACAGTCATCTCGGTAGGACTCATTAATTAGGCCTTGTTAAGTCAGATATATCGCAATCTTGAATGCCATTGCCAAACACTACATAAAAGACCAATTCCTTGAATTGACCCGCCGTAATTGGCACAGGTTCGTTGGCCATTTTTTTTGAGATACATAATCTCGATGAAAGATAACTGACTTCTATTACATCATTGATAAATGTAGATAGACAACAAATACAGGTAATCGGGAACACATTATTATCCGACTTTTTATTTGGATTTGTATTCGACGCTGAAAATGATAATAAAACAATGGAAAAAGAAAAGTAAACCTATTTTTCGTCATGAGTGTGCATTTCACACCTAAAATTGGGGAGTAACATATGACAAAAGTTTCCTAACCTTTGGAGTTTGAGATATAAACTGGAATGTTATACTCTCTACGATGTAAAGTTTTATTCGTATCTTGGATGTAAATTTTTACCCCTTGAAAGCGATTTTCTGATGCCTTCGGGACATCTCTCGGAAACGTTGATCGCCTACGGGTGTAAACATTAATTTTACACCCTAAATACGAAAAAAATATAATTGTATTAGGCTTTCGTCAAATAGAAATACTAGGGAGTTCAAACTGAAAAACAAATTCAGAAGAGAAAATTTTCTAGGTTTGGTGATTGTCTAAAAAGCCTTTAGAACAGATCCAATATTGGCAGTAAAGGACAATTCGAGCAAACTTGATGCCAAATCTAATTATTTCGGGCACTTTGATGTATGATATAAGACTATTATTCTAACAAATTTAATGTTAATTATAGATCAAACATTCTAATCTGTATTTTAATAATGACGCTTTCAATAATTATATTGTTTTTCAGCAAATTGTCATTTAGCATCTAATTTGTTTATGACAATTTTATACAGCTAGTATTTTGGCCAAAATGAAACCGAAGGTTTAACGCTTTAAGGAACAAATGTACATAAATTTATCGTAAAGTTTGTCAGTACTTTTTAGCCGTATAACGCAGTAAAAAATTTGTGGAATTGATGTTTTTTATTGCCCACATCCGGCTCTTTCGAAAGACTTGTAAAGTAAAGAAAGTAAAAAAATGACCACCATTTATTTAACAAGAATCAGAATTTTTTAATTATCTATCGTTATTTTTTGTCATTTCCCACATTAGAATATCTTAGATATTTATAAATATCTCCTCAAAAGTGTTTGGGTCAGTATGCAGAAGCATTGTAAAAAATTAAAATTCAAAATGGTGGTTCAAAAATGCCTACTAAAGTTAATTTTTTTTTCAAAATCATAGTTGCACGTATTCAACAGATTGACCTGAATGAAATCACTTTAAAGTAGGTACCCGACGGTTTATGGGGTCCTTAAGTCCAAATCTGATGTTAGTTTTCAAACATTCAAAATGGGGATCCACAATCCGGAATCAGTGACCCCAAAAACTATCAAGTATCAAGAATGAAGTGATTTTATTCGATTTTAGCAAATACGTTTGCTATGTTGGATCCATCATTTTGAATTTTTGAAAACTAAAATTAAATTTGGAGTTAGCGACCCTAAAAAAGCCCAGGAACCAAGGTTGAAGTAATTTCATTCCGGTCAGTCGACTGAGTGCACGCGTTGATGATTTTGAAAAAAAAATCGAATTGAGAGACAATTTTTGAGCCGCTATTTTGAAATTTAATTTTCTGCACTAGTTCTATCTACTAACCCAAACATTTTTGACGCAATATTGATAAATATCTGAGGTATTCGAGAGGAAATGATAAAAATTAACGACAAATAAAAAAGATCCTACACAAATCCTGATTTTTGTTAAATAAATGCTCGTAATTTTTCGATGCACCATGAACAATAAAAAATGTTCTTTCGTTTTGTTCCTCGAATGAATCACTTACTTTTTATCATGTATGATGAGTTTTACTCTAAACTGCCCACTTACATTTCAACGATTTAATTGATCAAACTAGCATAAGTTTCTATAAGGTAGAACGAACATACATTGTACCTGATAATAAAAAGATACCCCACACCCAAAACAGGGTTCAATTATTTTGAAACGAACTTACATCGACACGCACTTCCGATATATTCGCATCAGTTAAAATAGTTAATTTAGTTTCGTAATAACGTCGTAAACGTTAATAAAGTATTTTTTTAATATCCGAAATTAATTCTAAAGTGTTATATATAAACGTGATCTTGAACGTTGCAATGGGATTCCTAAATCCGTAGTGCTACAAAAGAAACTATATACCTGAAATAAGAAACCATTATGACAACAGAACCAGCTGAAGCGGCATGCTCATGCTTACACATTAAAACTCTGTTGGGACATTATTTTTCTACTTCGTAATTTATACTTGTAAAGTAAGTAAATATTTCAAGTACATTCGAAAAATGTTTGTAAACGTTGTAATATGTTACCGGATTTCAAGTACTTCTACTAAGACTAAGTTGTCTGAGACACGTGCTATTTTAGGTGTTGCATTTTTCTTCATAATATAGGTACACATCATTACGTCAAGTGTGTGTGTATTAGTCTTTAATACAACAAAATAGAAACTAAACGTAACTTCAAAATAGAATATAAATTTTTACCATTTTAAACCAAAATGTTAGTACATGGTCGATATTAAGTCGTGAAGACAACAATATATCCTATTCAAAGTAAATATCAAATTGTATGAAGTAAAATGTTTGTAGACTCACGTATTGACGGATTTCTGAAGTCGTTCTAAACGATCGTTTAAGGCTCGTGCCGGAGCTTCGGTGAAAGCTGTCAAATAGGCGAGAACAGTAGTTGCAAGATCCTTCACTTCATCCGCAGCAGATTGCAAATTTACTGCGTCGACGATCAATTCCTGTCAAAAGAAAGGAATCTATGGAAACTAGAATTCACATAAATCAGAAACTCGCGGAAGCGCAATGATGGAAGCTCCACATTTGAGCAACTTCGGGAACCAACTAAAACTCTATGGGCTGATATTACAACGTAGGTCACGGTTCACTGATCTGAGCACACCTGTGCTAGACTCGCGTATACGAGCTGGCGCACGCGATATACCCCTCGAAAAACGATCGACCCAATAATTACCACGGATATAATGTAATGACCGAATCGACGTTAATTTATTTAATCTTTATGTTTACATAGCCATCAAACGTTTTTCACATCAATTTGTTTTACCGAAAATAAAACGTTCAGTACAGGAAATTCTTTTACACCCCGAGTGGCTCCGAATGAAAAATAAGTAATTATTGTATTTAACTTACATCTAAAGATCTTGTAGTATCGAGCAGGTGTTGTTTTGATCGAACAACGGTATCAACAAGTTTACTGCGTTCCTCAATAGCATTTAATCTCGCTTCCGTATTTGACCACTTCGATTCAAGGTCTTCCCAATGTTTAGACAGCGACTCTAAGGTAGTGCGTCGTCCTTCCAAACCGGAAACCAGTTCTTGCCATTCTTCGTTGATTTCGTTGAGCCGAGCTTCAACATTTTCTTTATTGGTAGCATCTGCCTGTCGAAGTATATCTTTCCCGCGTTCATTCAAAAGATCAAGCTCAAATTGTTGATTCTGAAATCGAGGTAATTCGAAATGAGTATTGGATAGAATCCAGCATATAAATGATTGCGTATAAATTGTTTGAAATGGTATACCTGAATGTCATTAAGAGCATGCGTGATCTTTTGAATGTTAAATTGTAGTCCAGCCAGGGTTGTCACGGGTTCGTCTGTAAATCGGGTCCGTCCAATAACAGCCTTAACACGTTCCAAAGTCTGATTATAATCTCGCCACATTTCAGCACCTTGCTCTAAACGGGCACGGTGAGATTTTGCAGAATTCAGCGTATTTTTTAATAACTGCGTATACTTTTGCTGCTCAGCGCTTAATTCTTCCTGTTCAGAAGAATTTAATGAAGGCCAGATTTTATCAGCAGCTTGTTGAATTTGTTGCGACACAAGTTCTCGCATAGATGTTTCATTACTGAAGAATATCTGAAAATGCAAGTAAACGTTTTTGTTTTAATTTAAGTTCACAAAGGTTAACAAGGTCACAACAATTATGATTTGAGCTTACCTTATGTTCTTCAAGATCCCGAAAGATGTTTTCAAAGTCCAGCCCTTCTTTATTACTTTCCAGACGTTGATCCGCTTCACGAGCCCAATTGTGAATTTTCTCTGTCAATGCTGCATAATCTAATCTTAATTGCAAGTTGCTTTCCAAGTAATTTCCACGTTCGTCTAATTCCCTTGGTAAAGAATTTAATAGCGACATAGCTTCACTAAACATTTCTTTTAATGATCCCGGCATTCCATCTTCGTGTCTAACAGATTCTTTAAGAGCTTGAATTTTATTCAGATACTCATTTACAGATTCACAGAGGGACTTATGCTTTCTTATTTCAGCTTCAACACTTTCTGGATCTCGGTCCAACAATGGGCGTGTTTTTATCTCCTTTTCTTTGCCTTCCAGCCAATCAAGAATGTCTGCAAGTTCATTTGCTAATCTTCTATGCTCCGCTGCCGCCAGTTCGTGTTGTTCTCGCTGAGCCTCCACGGCGCGACGTAAGGTTTGCATTTGTTGTTTAAGAGACTGCAATTGTTCGGTAATATTATTTCTATCCGCTGCCGATCCTTCTGCTGCTATTTGCTGGCCTTTATCAGTTGCACTCGCTAAAGTTGCTTCGCATTCTTGAATTTTTAGAATAACATCATCGTACTTTTTAATTTTGTCTTCCGTTGTTTGACCACCTTGTTCGATATCACGTACGATTCCGGTATACTTCGCGATAAATGTCATGATTTCGTTGACAAGTGCTATGAATTGCTGTCTTAAGAGAAGAAGCTGACGTAAACGAGCGATCTGCGCTTCTAAAGCTTTAATTAAATCGTCTTGCTGAATTAGCACGTCATGAAGCCCTCCAACGTTGGCTGATTGAAGATCCGAAAGTTTGGACTTGTTGGTTTTTAAATCACCAAGAATCCTTTCATACGCTACCAGCATACCCTCAACATCTTCTACTCGTGAGCCAACCGGTCTATTTAGGTCTTGCAGTTCTTGTTGTATCGCGGTCATAAATTGAACTGCTTCAGCTACTCGAGCAGCTGAATTCTCGGCTTCGTCGATACTCTTTTGAAGAGCAGCTGCGCGTTCATTGATTATTCCGGCAACACGTCCATGAGCTTCTTTCATATTCTTTAATTGTTCACTGAGTTCAAGTTTATCTGCATCACTGACCGTGGGTAGAATTGATTTTCCTTGCTGAATAATTTTCTCTATATCTTCTGCGTACTCTTTTGCTTCTTTCTTCAAACGATCGTACTGAAAATAATGATGTATTATTTATTTGTTAAGATTAATAGAAGATGCATAAGGACATTTATGGAAATTACCTTTGCCAGTTGTTCCCGTAAAACATCGACACTTGACGTACGAAGTTCTGCTGAAGTGGCTACGTCTGCTTCATTAATCCATCGTTGACACTTATCAAGTTCACATTCAAATGCTTTTCTACCTTGAAGAAGATCAGCGAGTGCTGCTTGCTTTTCTTTAGCTTCTTTTTGAAGTTTATCGTATTCGTTGCCTACTTTGTCTAGAAGATTTTGTAATCGATCACGATCTTCATCGTTGCATTCCTTCAATAAGCTATTGCCTTGTTTGAGAAGGTCTTTCAAACTGTTTTCGTTAAACAACCGTATATCAGATTCCAAACCATTGTGTTGAGCAATGTCTTGTTCAACTTTTGAGGCTTTAAGTGGAAGGTAGCCACTAAGTTTTTTCAAGTCATTACTAGTGGATTTAATCCAACATCTCGCTTTCTCAAGGTCGCTTTCTAATTTTCGTCGAATCTCGGCTGCAGCCGTAGCTCCGGAAATTTCTTCTTTTAATATAGAACATAGTTCTGCTTGTTCACCTCGAAGCGCTCGGGTTTCCGATTCAAGTTGTTGACGCTCTCCTGCTTCAAGCTCATTCTGCATGTTACCTACTCGTTTCTCCAGATTTTCAAACAATACTTGCTTACCCTCTGCTTCTTTCAATAAACCTTTCAAGAACAATAGCCGTTCATCTGCTTGTCGACTCTCAAAACCAAGCGGCTCATGCATTCGAGCTTGACTCTTTTTGTCATTTACCCATTCTCGATTTTCTTCGATTTCTTTTTTTGTCGATTCAATCCCTTGAGCTGTCATTTCCAGTACTTGAGCTTTCCTTTGAAGTTTTTTACCGATGTCGCCATATCTGCGCTCCACTGATTTTATCTGCTCTTCGATTTGTTGGGAGTCAAGGTTACTGACTGAATCCATAACCTGGTCACCAAGTTGTTTAACTTCATCTAACTTTCCAGGACCTTCTAATTCAAATTCTGACGAAATATCTTTCAGTGATGATATTTTCTGCCCTATTGTTAATCCGCTGCCTTTATCAGCAGCATCGACCTTTCTCGCCAGAGCATCGAACCAGGCTTGAATATCTTGAATCTCAGAACGATACTTCTGTATCAAATCTTGCGCCGCTTGTTTTCCAGCAATTGCGTCGGTAAGTTCTATTTCGAGTTTATTCATATCTTCTTCAAGATCTTCGTCTTCACCATCGGGTCGTATCAATAGCTCTATTTGCGCTGTATTTCTTCTATCTCCGACGCTAATCAAAAGATCATTCATCGCTTGTAACTCTGCTTGAGCGGCTTCTGAACGCAATTTTGCAGGACGTGATTTCCATTCAGCGCATAGTGCACGTTGCTGATTGACCCAAGCGTGAAGAGCATTTTTCTGCCGTAGCCTCTCTTCTAAATCTCCGACTACCTTTGTAACGTTTGATAAGTGTCCTTGAATCTAATACAATAAAGAACAAGAACCATAACCATTATGTTCACTGTTAATATATAGCAACAACGAAAGTAACAAACAAAAACAAACAGTTATTATAATCATACGGCAGATATCCATGCAATTATTAACATATTGAGCATTTAAAACGAAACTGAAAACATTAGTTACTATTGTTTATACTAGTTGATATTGTCGAAAAATTTTGAAAATTAGACCACTTATTGGACCTTTCGGTACATTTTTTTGATATTGAATAAATAAATAAATGTGCAAACCTGATCACACAAGCGATTAAATTTCACTAGGAAGCCGTGGTGTTTGATGTTATCAAGAAGCATTCTCTGACGATGTCCTGAATCATGAACACCTTTCTGTGCAATAAAGGAGGCAAACAAGGATAACACACATAAAACACCGTGCATAAAAACAATTTAAAACTATAACAATATTACACGTTAAATAAATCACAACATCTGGAAAGCTAAGAAAACAAATAGCATACCTGATCAATAAGATCTTCCAATCTATTTCTAACGTCAATTTCACGAGCTGGAATTTCTATAGGTGGAGCATCCAGAGGACTACCTGGTCTGGAGACACAAGCAGAAGCAGCTTCGCAGGCTTCAACAGCCAATGCGAGTCTTGATTTTTCAGCTTGAAGTTTATTGTGTAATATTCTGGAACTTGCTAAACTGTTTTCCGCTAATTCTAAGGTATTTAATGGTGCTTCAAGTTCTTTATTTACTTCTGGTTCATGCGTTTCCAGCATTTTCATAATACTTTCTAAGATGTTTTCATATTCTTCGAATTTCGCAAGTGATTCGGATAGCCGATTTTTTATTTGCAACGCAGTTGTCAGAAGAGAGTTATAACTATCACGGACATTTTGAAGTTGTGTTGTGATAGTTAAATGAATAGAATTGTTAGCAGCGTGGTATCGTTCAATTTGTCGATTACCTTTTTGTTTAAGTTCATCAAGAACTGTTTCATATTTTTGTATTTCATCAAGTAAAGCATCGTGTTGTTTGATATGTTCAATAGTTTGTTCTTTGTTTGTTATGTAAAGTGAATTGTGAGCCATTAATTGGAAAGAGATCTGCAAAAGCCATTTTTCTGTCTCCTGCAATGCTGCGTGATATGCATTGTATTCTTGTATTTCATCTTCGACGAGCCCTTTTTGATGATCAACGAGCCTATCCAGTGTTTCCCATCGAGTATGCAATTTATTAATGTTGCATAGAATAGTATCATCTTTAGCCCAACTTGATAACTCCTCAGCTTCATCTCTTAGATGATCAAGATCAGATTTTTTGTTTTGAACTTCTTCTTTAATGCGCTTGAATCTTTCCAATAAGATTTTCATTTCACCGAATTCACCCTTGGTGTCTCGTATTGCATTAACAGCTTCTTCCGCTTCGTTTAACCACTTGTCAAATCGGTTTTCAGAATCATAATAATCTTCCCATCGATGAAGAATTGATTTTACCTGCGCCTGTATGGTGGTTAAATCCATGTTCAGTTGTTTCCAGCTGGAACGCAGATCAGCTAAATCTGTTCTTAGTTGATCTTCCTGCTCTGGAAGTGCTGTATTGATTGCTTTTGTAAAAGCAGTCTGTAAGGTGGATAGTAAGTGTTGACCTTCTGTGATTCTTGTCGCAACCAACTGTAAAAATGTAAATGTAATCGAGTATTAGTACATATATTACATTCATAATGTAATTTCAAATGAAAGAAACTTCATTAAAATCATAACAATAAAGGGATCTGTATATATGCTTACCTGAATTGTTTCTAATTTATCTTTAGCCCATGTAGCATCTCCAACACCTATGCAATCATGAACAGATCCGTGAGCAGTTTGTAACCAAGCTTCCAAATCTTTCTTTGCATTCAAGAATTCCGTGTGATCCATTAAATTTTTTTCCACTCGAGACACTAGCCCTTGTGCAGTTGTTAGAAGTGATGTATATGCAGATTGCAACTGAACTGTTTTCTCCCTCGCCCAATTGCAAGCGCTTAACTCCATCAAAATTTCACATTTATCATTTAAGTCTTCGAGAACAGGCTTTTGACGAGTTGCTTCTTCAACTAAAAGCTTACAACGTGCTAATCCATCCGGAGTTTTATTTTCCCTCACTTGTTCATCCGTAATTTTCACCTCAAATTGATCGATCCACTGCTTCATTTCTTCAAGAGCAGTTGCAAATTGCGACCAAGTAACAATGCAATTAGTCAATATTTCCTCAGCATCTTGGCACTGGGCTTGCAAGCAATTCCAGTCGGCTTGTAATTGATTCAAATCCTGGTTAATTGAATCTTGTCCATCAGTACCAGTTGTTAATAGTACCGTTTCGCTTGATTCAATCACT
Organism: Trichopria drosophilae; assembly: GCA_030407085.1. Taxonomy (NCBI): domain Eukaryota; kingdom Metazoa; phylum Arthropoda; class Insecta; order Hymenoptera; family Diapriidae; genus Trichopria; species Trichopria drosophilae. Next base: position 163,834,356 of record CM059582.1, on the reverse strand, counting down.
TTGGTAATAAGAGCCTGTCCTTTGGACAAGTTGGAAATGATTTTGTGCACTTTATTCTCGCGTTCAACAACTTTATCTCTTTCACCGTGTGTGATGCTATATTGTTGTACATCAACTTTTGTACGCCTCACCCAATCAGATGCATCATTATAATTTTGTTGGAAATATTCATGATTTTTTACTTGATCTTCAAGATTCTGAAAATTTGAAATTAATTTTATAATATATTTAAACTATGTAAAGATATTCCATCATTATAATCACAACCTATTGAAAAGGGAATTTCAACTTACTCTAATCTTAATGGCAATAATTTTTCGAAGATCATCATATTTCTTAATAGTTTCATTATACGACTCCCTCGGAATGTTGGAATCTTCTGCTAATCGAGCCTTTAGTCGTTCAATGACTTCAGCATGCCCTAGAATATCTCGTTCAGCAGTTCTATATCTTTCTAGCAATGCTCGTTTTTCGCTAAGGTCATTGCGATAAATTTCATCGTGTTGGATTTTACTTTCAACCTCTTCTAGCCAATCGGCAATTAGACGATGTATCTTTCCTAACTCTTCTAATACACCCGCTCGTAAAGCAAGTTTTTGTCTAGTCTCTTCAACATCGTATAATAATTTGTCAAAGTCGGCCTTTAGATTTTCCGTATTTTCTTGTATTTTGGCAGCACCATTCTGTTCTGTATTCATTATGACCTTTTCTTTAAGTTCCACTGCATATCGTAATTTATTTTGACCCTGCTCCAATGTCTGACGAATTGCTTTGCAAGTATGAAGTTTATTATTCACTTCAACTAAAGTATTTGGAACATCTTTGCACTCAGTCAACTTATCTCGAGTACGTTCAATCCAATCCTGACATTCTTGATATAAAGTATTATGCTGTTGATGTTCCTAAAAGTATGAACAAAAATAATAAGTAATAATTATAACTTACAATATCCTTCAACTATCAAATTAGGGAAATACCTGGTAATGTAGTTCAAGACGCCGCATTATTTCTTTTGCAAGTGACAATATTGCGTTATACTTCGTAGTCAATTGTGTAATAGCATTTGATATTCTAGTATCAGCACAAGTTTCCAAAAGCATTTGGGCTTTCATATTTAAACGATCTAAATCCTTTTGCCAATCGAACAGAGTCTGTAAATGGCCTTGGAATTGTTCTAAAACATTTTTCTTTTCTTCCAGACTATCTTGAAGTTTATTGAAACTTTTTACAAGTTCTTCAGTCTGATTAAGCCATTCTGATGCATCGAAAAATTGATCTTCGTATTCAGTCCATTTCACTATTCCGACCTCCAAAAGACTCTTCGTATGGTTAAGCGAATCTCTGCAAAATAAAGAAGGATATAATATAATATTTAGTTATCTGAAATAAAAAAATAATATCTGTGACCAAACATAGAAATACGTACACGAAGTTATCGAACTCTTCTTGTAAAAGTGCGACTTCTTCTTCTATTATTTCTTTATCTTCATCATCCGCTATTTGGCAGGCAAGATTTCCTTGTTCAAGTGCCTTTTCAAGTTTATTTTGGCCATCTGGAAGTTCGCTATGAAGAACTTTTAATTGGGCTATTTTACTGGCTAAAGATTCTTTATCTCCGGTTGGCTCGGAGCATTTTCCAAGTCTTTCTTTCGCTACTCTCATCCACTGAATAAATTCATTTCCACTATCTATAAATGCTTGATGATGTTCAACTGTTTCTTTCTGTCTGGCGTAAAGCTCTTGTGCTTGTTTGCTCAATGTCTCATATTTGATGGATATCTCCGTTGCTGGTGTTGCTTGTTGAAGATCTTCAGCTTTTGTTGTAACAGATTGAATCATGGGTTCGAAGGCGACAATGTCCTGAACAATGCTGTTCGTTTGTCGCAAATTCGCTTTACGCTCGCCTATAGCTAACGAATTAAGACCAACAAGACCTTTACGTGCTTTAGACACTTTTTGTTCGCAAGCTTGTTGTAACTTGGCTTCTCGATCGTTTATCCATTGTTGCAGTTGGGAATATGATGAACTATAATCTGCCCATTGCAAAAGACTTGTCTCAAGATGGACTTTCGTAGTTGAAATTTTCTTTACAAGACGCTCCCAGTCATTTTGAATTTCTTTAAGCTGGGCATTAATTTCTTCTCGCCCGTCAGACCTAGTATTGCGCGCAACCTTTTCTCCACAATTAACTGTTAGATGTACCAAATTTTGACCTTCCTCGCGTTTCAGTAATAATTCTTGGATTTTATCTAACCTTGTCTGCAGTTCTTCTCGACTACCATTGGATGCTGCTTCGGTACCCTGTCGAATAATTTCTCTTGCATTTTCTATCCAAGCACGTGTCTTGCATAGATTTACATCATACTCTTGATGCTGAGCAAAATTGGTCTCCACCTTGTTCAAAACATCTTTGGCTACGTTCATTTGAACTTGGTAACGTGAATTTAAATGACGCAGTTGATTATTAACGTAAGATTCCAATGGTGTTGTCAGAAGAACAGAAGCTGCTTTATTAAATTTATCAATTTGATCCTGCCCATTAACGAGGTTATCTAAAATTTCTTTTACTTCCTTTACTTGTTTATTCTTTTCAATCACATTAGGCAAAAGCGCGTTCTTTTGAGCTTTTATAAGAATATCAAATTGCTGAAGCCAATCACTAAGCCGTTCATACTCTTCTTTATAATCTCGCCATTGACTCACGGTTGATTCTAATTGGTCTTTTTGCTGTTTAATATCACGGAAAAGATTTTCGAAACTTTCAGTGAGTGCTCGAATTTCATTACGTATTACTTGCTGACCTTGAGGACTAGTACTTGCACAGACTACTTCGCCAGTATGTTGTAGATGTTCTACCATTAGTTCTCCTTGAGCTTTTTTATTTAGTAAGGTTTCAAGTGGAGCAACAGCATTCTCTATTGCCATTTTGTCGCTGAGAGATCGTTGTTTCATTGATGGAAGCTTCTCTCGAGCTCTATTCAACCAACCAATCAGATCGTCATGAGCATCTTTATATAAACGGTGATCTTTAAATTGTTCTTGGCGTTCCGCAAGTAATGATTTTATCGTTTCAAATAGACTGTCAAATCTGCAAAAATCATGTTATCAATTTACAAGGATTCATTAAAGATAAGAGAAATTACTGGAAAACTATTACTTACTTATTTAGTATTTCTTGTGCTTCAGATGCCGCCATTCCTTGCTGGCCACTTGATATCATTTCAGTAACCTTACCTTTCAATCCATCCACTTCAATATTTTCACAGCGTACTTTTTCTTCGAGTGTCTTAATACGTTCTAATTGCGACCGCTTTTCACTCATTGTTGTTTGGAATTGTGACAGTTCATCGACTGACGCTTGCATGTATTCAACAGTTTTGTTAATTTGCTGAATTTGTTCAAGTAATCCAGCCCATTTATTAATTGAATCATCCAGATTTGTTTTAGTTTCCAACATTTTTGAAGCGAGTGTACTCCATCGCTCTTGGAGTTTGGCGATTGCTTCATTAATCACTTTATGACCAGCTGGTGCAGTATTCGCAAGAACAGCTTGTGCAACCTCTACAATTCCTTGAATCTGAAAAATAATGAAATTGTAATTACTACTATCTATGCATCTGTAAATGCAACTTTATAGTATACATTACAGAATATACCTTTGCAAAACCATCTTCTTTATAGACTAATAGATCTTGAATAATATCCATCTTCTTTTGTAGATCTTTTTGCGAAGAAGCACTTAGATCAGAGCAGTATGCCAATTTATTCTTTATGTCGTCAAGCCAGCGAGTGCATTCAGTTAGTTGATCGTCAAATTCTTGATGACTCGTTACATAAAATTGCCATCGAATGTTTAAATCTTTCACCTTGCTGGAAATTTGTTGATATTTTACACCTAATTCCGAAATTTGAGATATACGAGATGTTGAATTTTTATGCAAATGTTGAGCCCGTTCTGTAACAGCATCAATTTCGAGTTCCTTAGCTCGAATTTCTCCTTGTAGGCTTCTTAACTTTTCCAGTTGTTCTTTCTTCTCAGGCAATGTTGCTTTAAGATCGACAGCATGAAGCTGCATATCGGTATTACGAATCCAAGCAAGGCAGCGTTCTTTTGACGTTTCAAAGTCATTCCACTGTTGTAATTTTGTTTCCAGCGCGTCTATTGTTGTTTTGATTGTGGATACTAACCCTTGCCATTCTTGTTGCGATGTATCTATTTGGGACCGAATGTTGACTTGCCCAGATTCCAAAGTCCCAGGAATTACCTTTTCACCCAGGCTGCGAATTTGTTGAATTCTTGGTTCATCCTCGGGTAAACTTTGTAATAAATTTACAAGTCTATCTAAATTCGTGTGCAAAGATACGCGTTCAAGTTCAGCATCACCCCATAAATTAACGGCGTTTAATGTTGCATCAAGCCATTGATGTGTGTCAAGAACAGCTTTACTGTACTGTTGGTGATCACTCACTATACCTTCATACCTAAAAATATATTTAATTTTAAATGGTTTTGAATTAACGAAGTGAAACATTAACAAATGAGATAATAAACAATGGAATATAAAATTCACCTTTCTACAAAGTTACTTGCACGCTGCAACACTGTAGCATGTCTTTTCGTAAGATCATTAAGGGTTTGATCTATTTTTTCATTACGGTCAGGTAAGCTATCGGCTTTATCTCTCAAGTCAAAGAGATTTTGTTGGTGAGCTTGAGCGTCGTGGAGAAGAGTTCGATAAATTTGTAGTTGTGCGCGTTTCTCATCTAAAGTTGTTTTTAGTTCAATTTCAGGTTTCAAATGTTGTTCAGCTCTACTTAACCAGGCTTCAAAGTTTTCACTGGTTTCGTCAAAACCAGACCAACGAGAAATCTTTGCTTGAATGTCTCGCTCAGTCAACGTAACGCCATCGTACAAGATCTCTAGCGCTTTTTGAAGATCTAATAATTGCTGTCTTATTATGTCGCGACCCTCGGAACCAGTTGTAGAGTAAAGTCGTTCTCCTGCTTCAACAGTTGTGTTGACTAAATGAGTCATCGCTGGTTGTCGCGCTAGAAGATCTCTAAGAGTGTCAATGTGGTTAGTAAGTTCTTCTCTAACACTGGATATATTTTGCTTCGTGGACTGATAGCGTTGTTGAGCGGCCGCCAAACGTTCGGTGCACTGCTGGTATTTCTCTTGATATGCTTCATGGTCAGCTGTTGCTTGTTCGCATTTTTTAACCAATTCCTGTAATAATATTAGACGTTATTAAATATAACAGCAAAATTTAATAGCAATAGTGCTTTGGGCGGTTGCACTCACCTTCGTCGTGGCTTGCACAGATTGAAAACGTGAATTTATTTGTTGGACATTTCCTGAAAATCTGGATTCGCTACAGATTTGAACAAAGTCTGACGAATCGTCGCTCATTTTATCAAATTCCGCTTCGTTTTGTCGGAGATTCAAGAGCAAAGCCTGGAAATAAATATTCGTTCAAATAAACTGTACAACTAAACAACACTTTTTATAGAAAATATGCTTTAAAAAGTGATTCGAAATAGACGTTTATTTACACAAATTAAATTAATCATAAACATATACGTATATAAAATACACGTTGCCAAAAGTGTCTATATAAGCATCCCTATCCCCACAGCGCAGCATCAAGCTAGATATTAATAATATTTATTGGTTATTGGCGGAAGAAGAAATTATGTGTAGACATAGTAAATATTAGGCATAGAATAGAGTAGAAATATAATTCGAGCTGATACGCTTGAGAGATCAGTGTGATTCTCTTACTTGCTCGAGATGATCACTAAGCGCCACCAGCTCCATAACGTCCGTATTTCGGGAATCCATAACCTTCTGAAGAGCCTAAGGAATAATGTACAGCACAAAGTGGTCACGTTGGGATAATAATAATACGTTTATAAACTTATTCAATTTCAAATCAAGATAATAATTTTAATTTACCTGGTATTTTTCCAACTGTTCCTGTTTTTCCTCAATTGTGTTTTTAAGAGAATAATTTTTCAAGGTTGTTTCTGCTTCCAGTAACCACGTCATCAAGCGGTCCAACGAATTTTCGTATTCGCTCCATTGTTGTATTCGCTCCTCAATACTACGGACGGTATCGCTTATTGAGTTTGCGAACTTTTTGTTCTCAAATCTGAAACATTGTATTTCAATCAAACAGTTTCTAATGTATTTGTTACATTCGATATTTCAACTTACCTCAAATTTGTGAGATCCCTTTCCATTGTTTCTTGAGATCTCGGTGATAAAACATTGTTACTTTTTGCAATATGCTCTCCTAGCATATTGAGTTTCAGTTCGCCTTCACTTAAATTATCTTGAATTTCAATTATTTTTGCTAGGCGGGCCTGAAGTGCTCCTTTATTACCTGAATAATCAGTGTAATTTGATAATTTATCCCATTGTTGTTTCTGATAATCTTGGTATGCCTTCTGGAGGTCGTGGAAGAGTTGAAATACATCAAGGAGAGCTTCCGTGTGCAGCACAGCTTTATTTGATAATTCTATTAATTTTTCGTATCTTTGTGATACTGACTTGACTTTATCTTGCATATCAATTGGTGCCTGGGAAACTTGCGTTAGAGCATTCGCTTTCTCCGAAACTCCTTCGATTATACGTTTATGAGCAAGAATTTCTTGATGCGTAGACTGTAAATGAAAAACATGATATGGTTTATTACGTTTTTGTTTATTTATTTAATCTTGTACGTTTTCATTAAATTCACTTACCCTATTTTTGACAAGTTTTGAACGTATTTCCTGTAATGAAAATGGAATAGTAGATGCGTCTTGTTTCACAGATCGTTCCATCGTATCCAACCATGAAAGGATTTGTTGAAGTGTGTCTTGATAACTTGACCATTGGAGAGATTGCAGATCTTGTTTCTTTTGTTGTTCAACAATTCCTTCAGCTAAGTTATCCCATCTTTCTCGAGCTCGTCTTAATTCATTACGAATTACTTCTCTGCCTTGAGCTGATGTGTCGGGCAAAATTCTTTCGCCAACTGCCATCAAACCCGAAAGGCGATGCTCAGCTTGTTCTCGCTCAGCAAGAAGAATTTGCATACGCGAATTCTTTGTTTCAACATCTCCTCCGACTTCTTCCTGTTTTAAAACGGAAAGATTTTGTTCTAGTGGTGTTAACCAAGCGTCAATTGCTACCAATTTCTCATCATATGCCCTGTGCTCTTCGACTATATTTTGACAGTGATTGATTACTTCCTTACTAAGCTGGTGTAATGCTTGGTATCTGAAAATAAATTACATTGTTTTCATATTGAAACAAACATCCTGTATGAAATTAGTAAAATACATACCGGTTATTAATCTGAGAAATTAATGGCTTAATACGTTCAACGCCACTTGAATTTAATAGGCCATGAGATTTGTCAATAAACTGATCCAGCTCTGGTTCCTGCTTAATGATTAATTCTCGTTTTTCTTTGAAGAGATTTAATCTTTCCAATTTTAAGGCTAAAGTTGGTTGCAATTGCTGATCTCTAAAAATGGCTTCCGTTGAGCGGAACCATTTCATGTACGAATCTAACTGATCTTCAAAATCTTCCCATTTCTGCAAAGCTGCATTCTGTTTCGCTTCAACTGACTCTACGCAAGAAAATTAATAATATTTAGTAAGTTCATTATTTATATGAGCGAAGGAAAATAACTTAAAGATTAAATAACTAACCGATTTCATTGAAATATTGTTGTAAATTTGCTTCTAATGCAGCTACTTCACGACTTATAACTTCTTGACCTTTTGGAGATGTAGTTTTCAGAACTCCAATTGCAGTTTTCTTGAATTTCGCGACCAATTCTGCTCCTTGGATATGACCATCTTTGAGAATAGATAGTGAGGTTAATCTTCTCGATATGTCGCTTCGTTCTCCAGTCAAATCGTTGCAGTCTAATAGTTTTTCTCTAGCTCCGTCAAGCCAGTCAGAAAATGCTTTGCATTGTATATTAAATTTGTTATGCTTTTCAGCACAATCTTCCAAATTTTGAAGTAAATCTCGGGATTTTGATACAATATTATGAAACAGTTGTTTTATCGATTGTAAATAAGTATTTAAGGACGTATCTTTCGTTTGATCTACCAGCTGTTTGGCTTTATCACAAACTGACTCAACCAACGACTGGTTACTCATTATCTCTTGATGCATTATTTTATGGTTTTGTAATTGAGCTCTTTTCTCCTCTAAAGTTGCTTTCAATTCAGTATGATGATGCATGGCGCGTTCAACGTCCCGAAGCCAAGTGGTTAATTGCTCTTGAGATAATGAGAACTCTGCAAATTGCATTAAACATTGATCAAGTTTCTGCGTAACGGATTGTAAATCTTCTGAAAATCTATCCCACATTGTCCTCAAATTTCTTAATTGTTGTCGAACAATTTCGCGACCATCGGGAGATGTATGCGTGTAAAGTTTTTCACCCAAATCAATTACAGACTCGAATTTAGCATTTTCCTTCGTTCGCGTGTCTCCGAGATCACGAATAATCTTTTGTCGCTTCTGAAGCAAAGAGAGGTCTCCGACAATTTCGCTATGTTTCTTCAATTCTGTTTGTAACTCACCAATCCAAGTAATAACATGTTCGTATTTTTTATTGAAAGAAGTATGTTCTTTTACAAATTGTTCGTAACGTGCTACCGATTCTTTTGCTTGATTTTTAATTGCTTGATATTTCGTGGCTTGTTTAGATACTCTCATTGTCAAATCTGGTGTCGCCTGTACGTTTTGACTCATTTCTACTGCTAAATTAAAATCTGGTGCTTTATTACTGATTTCTTTTTCGAGCGATTTCAGTTTTCCTAGGTGGGCTATCTTTGCTTCCTCAGTACTTTTGAGAGTTTGATCTTTAACCTGAGCTTCCATTTGTTTCGTCCATCCTTCAAGCGCTTCGACAATTCGTTGAAACTCTGAGCATTGATTAAAGAAATGATTAAGCTTTTCACGGACATCCGTGCACTGATTTAAAAAGTCTTGCCAAGACATCTTTAGTTCTTCAAATGTTTTCAATAAAGCTGGATGTCCTGCTATTGACGTTTGTTCTAAAATAATGTTAAGTTGATCATTGCAGTCTTGAAGTATACGATCGCCTTCTTCTTTTTGGTTCAAGACACTTTCTATTAAAGACAGTTTGGAATTAGCTGCGTCATGTTCAATAGCAATGACATCTAACAAACCACCACTTTCATTAGATACTGTATTTATCCAGTCTCGAGCTTTTTCGAAAGTCTGGTTATAAGCTTCATGATTGGCTACATGTTTTTCAGCAATGTTGATTCTGCTTTCTACATCTTCAGCAAGTTTATCGTATGAGTCGATGACATTTTCCAGCATTGAAGTTGGCTCTTCATCAGATAAGGTTCCCCAACGGTTTTGCAACTGTTGCAAAATATTTTTGTGGACGCTGACATCTTGCGCCAATATAGAGTAAGCATTAAGAGCCTGTTTCTTTTCTTGAAGCGATGGTAATAAACCTTGTTGTTCTTCGAGTTTAGCTTGGGTATCGATAACCCATTGTTTTACTTGCGAATATTTATCATCGAATGAAGATCGATGCATCATGTCATTTTCTAATTTCTTGTATATGGTATTAACTCTATCACCAGTAGCATCTAGGCGTTGTCGGAGATTTCGGAGCTCAGTTCTAATTGTATCCCGATGATCTGGTCCGATTCGTGCGTATAGAGCTTCACCAGCTTCGGCAGTTTTGTTGAACAGGATTTGCCCTTTTTCGCGTTCCTCAATAAAAGTTTTCAATTCTTTGAGCCTTGTTTGATAAAAATTAATTGGTTTAGGTCCGCTGACATCCTCAAACGTTTTTAATTTCGAGTCAGCTTCATTAAGCCAAGATTCCAAGTCTGTTACGCTTTTATTATATTGGTCTCTGCTCCTTTTAAGTTCTTGAAGTTTCTCAAGATGTTGGACCAAACATTTCAAAATCGTTTGATATCTTGCATTTAAATTATTCACATAATTCCCAACTCTTGACTCCTGATTGACTTTCATGATTTCGTCTGCCAACAACGTTAGGTCTGTTATATTCTTTTGATAGCTGTACACTTCTGTTTGCATTTGTTCTATTTCGTCAATCTTTCTTTCAATATCGGGTGGACTTAATAATGCTGAATTTTCTACTCTTATTTTATTTTCAATGTCTTTTAATGAGGCATGTACTGTTTCTGACATTGAATCATAGCGTTGCCATAAAGCAATATTTTTCTCAAGAGAATTTTTAATCGTTGTATAATTCACTTTAAGAGATTCCAGTTCTTCGGATACAATCTCTTGATCAGAACGAAGCTCGTCAAGAGTTTCAGCTTTTTCAACGGGCGTTAAAAGCTGTAACCATTTGTCTGTATCAATTTTCTTTTCCGTGCAATCATTTATTCCAACTTCCACATCCGAAAGTGATGCATATTTTACTTCTAAATTATACCGATCGCTGCTTTGTTCTGGTTTGCACCACATAAGTTTTTCCTTATACACTGTTACCATTCGCTGTAAAGCACTGAATTTTTCATGGTACAATTTCGTTAAGAATGCGCCAAGAGTCACGCTAACTTTTTCTGCATGATTGGCAACACTATTGCGTCGAAGTTGAAGCGCTTGCAATTCCTTTGAGACATTTGAATTTAATATGTATGGATAATCAATTGACATTTTATTAACTTTTTCATCAACGTTGGATAAAGAGTGTTTGCACTTTTCAAGTTCTTCCTTTAACTCTTGACATCGATTAATTCTGTTTAATATTTTTGTATTTTCACCTGTCAAATCATCACATTTAATGATTTCTTCTCGAATTTTTGAAATGGTGTCGCTTGAGTTTTTCAGATCCAGTCGAATCGTTTTTTCGTTTTTACTTACAGTTGACGTTAATGACTCAAGTTTATCGGCGGATTCTTTAACAAGGTTAAATTGATCATCAAGTACTTTATTTAATGAAACTAAAGTTGGAATTGTTACACCCTGGTTCAGAGTAATTAACTGCTCAGTCTTTGCTGCGATTGCCCGTCGTAAAAGAAGGTAGGCAGGTAATTCTTCGCGATATTTTAAAAGTTTTGTTTGACCGTTCTCAGTATCTGCTAGTTGATCGCAGGCAGCTATAAGAGCCTCGTTTGTATCACTCAGCCATCTTGTTAATTCATATTTTGTTTCATCTATTTGTTTCCAGATTATAACTTGACTTTCATAATATTGACATTTTTCTGCAATGTTGGAATATGTGTCGTTATATTTTCGGCGAATTTCGGAAATGTCTTTCTCAATTAAATCAGATTTAAAATTTGGCATTAACGAAGCAGCTTTCGTGAGCTGCTGAGCTCTGGATTCCATTTTTTCTAAAAACTGTTTTCCTTTTTTTAATACTTCCAGTGCCTTTTTGTGTTTATCAAATGCGGAATTCGCCTGGGTCGTATCATTAGGTACAATAACAACCGATTTACAAAGATTCACTGCTTCATCTATGAATTCTGTTAGTTTTTCTTTCGAAAATAGATGTTGCTTCCAATAAGCTTCCATGCCAACATACTTATTCGTTTGTTCTGTAAGGAGGTCCATTACTTTCTCCCAGTTTGCGTCTACTGTTGACAGGACTACTTGTACGCTTGTCATGGATCGTTGATCCTCCTTTAATAAATCTTCTCCTTCTTGACGTAGTTGACTTTTTTCCACTTTACGTCTTTCATGGTCTTCAATTAAATCAGAGATAGTTTCAACTCCGGAACTGAGTTTGTCACATGTGTCGATTGTGTATATAGTCTCTTGTAAACTTGTTTGAGTTTTTATTATTTCTTCAGTTATTTTGTCTTGAAGTTTTCGGAAATTATCCCATTTATTTCCAAGACTCTTCAGTTTATCTCGTTTTTCGGATAATGATGATTCTAAATTTACGATTTGTACTTCTAGCTCGTGAATCAGAGAAGAAGCTGTCAATGGCTTTTCTTGTTTATCACGCATTTGAATACCTAATGCAGTGTCAATCGTTGGAACTTGCTCTTTCCAGGAAGTTATTTTATGCTGAATAGTTTTGATCTCGGTGGAAAGACGTTCGATATCTGCTAGAGCGGGTTTACCAGCATCAACTTCGTACTTGAAATGTTGTACTTGTTCAGATGTATCTTTATGCCAATCTAACAATTCAGACCATTTTTCTAAAATTTTCTTTTTCTGTCGTAGATCTTCTTCAAGGGTTTTATACTTTGTAGCAAGTGATTTATATGTCTCATTTAATTGGTTTGCTTCCTCCGGAGTTCTACAAGTTGTAAACTGTTTGACTTCTCCGTAAATGACAGCAAAGCTTGGTTGTTTCTCAGAGTGTTCTTGAAGGTAAGCATGCAGTACCTGGAGATTCGCATCCACGCTATCTGTATGCAAATCACTCATTTCAGCCACATGTGATCTTAGGCGACTCATCCAATTATCAAAATCATTAATTTTTGTTTGGAATTCTTGTCTTGCCAGTAAAGTGTCAGCGGTATTATTAATTTGATGTCTGACCGTATCTGCAAGCTTATTGACTCTTGCCCTCAGTTCTGATACTCGGGCTTTCAAGCTGGTAGCTCCTTCAAGGGATAGACCATGGCTAATATTATCAGAGCTTTGAGTTAATGCAACTAGTTGAGCTTGTCGATAAGCAATCGCTTTGTTAAATTCTTTCAATTCTGAAACTTGTTGTTCTATTTTTGAAATATCAGATGTTTGAAGAGTTCGGGGAGTAGTTGCGGTTGTTTCTGATTTTGATAGCCATTCATTAAATTCTGCAATTTCAGTTTCAAAGGTGGTCCAGGAATTTACAAGTTTTTCCATTTTTGTTTTAGTCTGAGTTGCAATTTCATGAACACTATTCCAACGTGTATGAACCGCATCAACTTCATCCGGCGCAGCCGTTTGTCCACCAATCTGTTGAGAAATTTCAGATAGATTTTTAAGGCGAGGGAGATGTTCAGCGCATTGAGCTTCAAACATTTTCGCAGTTTGCAACATTTCTTTTGCTTGAGTTAATGTTGACGGCTTTGCACCAATAATCGCAGCTTTAGATTCCGCTTCTTCCATCCAAGGTTTCAGCTGCTGTATACCGATTTCGTACTGTTTCCAAGTAATAAGATTACGGTTAGCCATTTCTGACTGACTGGTAACGCTCTTGTTCAAAGAGTCCACGTTTGTATGAAGATCTTTAATATTCTTTCGGACGTTCTTTGCATCTGAAGTATTATCGTCATCTAGAAAATAAATAATAAAAAAACATTATTTAAAAATACATGCTATTGTTAAAATGAAATAATTTATTCATAATTGTAATTTTACCTTTTATAAGAATTCTTGTTTCTCGTTCAAGAGTTTCCACGATGGTTAATTTTTCATGGATCTGCTTATGCAAAATCTCCGTTTTACGAACTCGTTCCTCAGGAGATACAGCAGAATCTTTGATATCAGCAATTGATTGAGGAGCGTTGTCTCTTGCCCAATTTTGTAATTCTCCAAGTTGTGTCTGGAATTTGTGCCATCTTGTATTAAGTTCTTGCAAATGTAGGATGTGCGCTTCCACATTTTCAAGCGTGTTGTGAAGTTTTTGCTCAGCATCGAGAACTTCTTTCTCCAAATATGGATGTCTATCGGATTCCGTAATTTCAACAAGATGTGAATACGTGCCTCGTAAATTTTTCATTAGTTCTAAAGCCGTTCTTCTAAGCGTAGAACCAAGTTCTTGTTGCGTGTTCAGGTCATAATTCACTTCAGAAGAATCATAATATGATTTAGATCCAATTTTTCTTAATTCGTTATCAGCTTGAGCAATGAGTTTTAATATTTCTTCTTTTTGTTGTTCATATGTATTCCACAACTTTTCTGATTTTTTCAAATGCTTCAAGGCATCAATATTTTGCCCGTACGTGTCATTCCAATTAAGTTCTAATTGTTGAACTTCATTTGAAACGAACGGAGGAGCATGTTGATCTTTCAAAATATCTTTGCCGCGTTGAAGCATACTTACAATTTTCGCTCTATGCTCTTCTAACTGACTTAAGCGAAATTCTTGACGTTTCACTGCATCCGAGAGGTTTTCCCGATTTTGCAACACTGGTTGTTCCATTTTCATTTGCTCGTTAACTTTGTGAAGTAGCGTGCAAACTTCACGCACTTCTTTGCGATACGTGTAACTTTTGGAATAAATATCAGTTTTTGTCATTGTAATTTCTATGGTTGGTATCAAGTTCTTGTAACGACTTATTAATTGCTCAAGTTGACGCTGTTCAGTCTGCGCTTCTTGGTCAGATCGATTCGACGTAAGGCTGTCTAATGTTTGAACGAGCCATTTCATTTCATCCCGCTTATTATCAGCATCTTGACAAACTTGCTAAAATTATAAATACAGTACGTGAAAAAATGTTTTCATAGTATAAAGTAAACATTATGGAAAACTACTTAAAGGGCGTACATAATTTTCGGGAGTAATATTAAAATACTATGAAATCCTTCAACATTACACAAGCGTTCTAATTTTCTACGAAGTTTGATTCGATCTGCGATTGGATTCCATAATTTAAATGCTATAATTACGGTGTTTTATTTAGCAGTTTCTGAACTAACCTATCTAATACTACAATACAATATTATCTCTAATGAAATTGAAAAAGTTAATATTGAAAATAGCTATAAAATATTCTAAACTCCTTGTTTTTTTTAATCTTATTTGGCTTACCAGGACAACGTACATTATCTAAAGAAGCAAAACTATTCGCTAGGGGACTATATTCTATATATAATAATAGCTCAAGAGTATTAAAAATATTCTAAACTAGAAATATACTACAAGAATCTATTTGGATGAATGCATTGTCTAGAAGTTCGCTGAGTAGCCTAACATATTTACCGTTAATACTTGGAGCTATCCAAGAGAGCAAAGTACAGAAACTTCATGTAAACATAGGGGAGTTTTTAAAACTATTATAAGAAAATAATACCTGAAATACGGATTTCTCTTTTTCAAATTCTTCAAGAGAGTTTACTTCACGAAGCATGGTTCGTAATGTAATATCGACATGATCCATCCACCTCATCATATCACTATACCTGATAATGAGAAAATGAATATTTAAAATTTACATTAAAAAATCCTCTAATATAATATTGTTTGGTACATACTTTTGTCTATATGCGGCCCATTGTTCTGGAACTTGACGCATTTGGTCTCTGAGTTTTTCGATTTTTCTTGAAGTTTCGTTCCAATGTTGTTCAGCTGCTTGAGTAGCATTATTTAGTGTTTTATCGGTTGGCTTTACTTGGTAATATGCATCACTGATTTTTTTCAAAGTTTGTAAACACCGTTCGACCTGCGTTACTACACCGCGATTGATGAAGAATTCCTTATTCCTCTTTAAGATGTTACTGACGTCTTCATTCTTCAATAACGCTTGTTGTTCTGCGCTGATTTCCATTTCTATCTCTTTTAAGTACTGCGAAAATGTGTCTTCATCCAGTCGAAACTCGAGTCTCATGAGGTGTAAAGGAGCAAACGTCAAAACTTCTTTCCAGCGTCTTTGGAGAGATTCGATTGTTTCCACTACAGGAGTCTGGTGTTCCATTGGCAATATGTTTCGTAAATCTTGTCCAACATTTATTAAATCTTGCATCCATTTTTCATTTACCTTTCCGAAAAATCCTTTGTGATATTCCACTGATTGTCTATTATCAATATGTCTGTCAGTAATTAAGGTTTCTGCTGCTGACAACCACTCAGTGATTTGTCTTTCACAGTCGCGGAACTTTGCCCAGCAACGAACTGCTTCCTGTAATCTTTGTTCCCAAATTAAGGCTGACTGAGAAACATTTGCAAAACGCGTATTCAGCTCTTGAAGTATTGCTCCTCCTTCAGTATCATTGATTTGTTTGTAAGGATCAACCGATTTAATGATATTCGAGTAAACTTTATTCTTTGATTCTAACATGGATTTGTAGTATAAAATTCTAGAGAAAAATGCTTTATGACGATCTAACTGCGATAAAACAACATCACGACCACGAGTAATGTCGTGAGTACTGATTAGTCGCTCAGCTTCGTCAAGCCAGGCGGAAATCTCTCTCTGACCAGCTTCTAGAGATTCTTGTTGAACCAGTATTTGATGGTATAAATGAAGTTGCATAGGTATTAAGGCACGAACTCTGACTAATGCTTCCTTTTCTCTTTTTAGTGTATTCATCATTTTATCTACCTCCTCCCGAGATAAATCTTGAATAAGACTTTGAAACTTTCTACTAACGTCTTTAAAAAGTTCCTCAATTCCCTCAACTTGACCATGAAGAACGTTCAATTTTTCTCCATATGCTTTAATTTTATCTGTTGAAGTTAACTGCGCAGTTGTGAGTGCAAGTTCGGCATTCTTTAACCAAGCTTGTAATCGATCCACACCGGTTTGGTAATCTTTCCAGTTGCGTAAGAGGTCTCCTGCATGCATGTATTGTTTTGTGTCGTAAAACAATCGATCCCATCTCGATGATAAAGTGCCAAACTTTTCTTTCAAGCGAAAAGCAATCTGTGAAAAAAGAAAATCATTTAATCGTACTAATTCGCGAATGTGACTACTTAAACTAACTAGTATAAATTAAGACATTTACTGGTTCCTCGGTTGTAGCAATTAATAGGCTTATGGTATCGGAAAGTTGTTGGTGTTTATCTTTCCAAACACTGATGTCTTGAAAGAATTCCATTTTTTGTTCTTCTGGTAGGACTAAAGCTCCTTCTGCTTTACACAACCAAGCTTCAAATTCTTTAGAAGTGGCATTCCATCTTCTCCAGTACGCTCCAACTTCTTCTAGCATACTTTGTACACAGCGCAGATCCATAGATACACTTTTCCATTTCTCTCCAGTTTCTCTCATAAATCGGTCTATATTTAGGCACTCTTCTGGTTCTGTATCAGTAAATAAACGGTACGGAAACTTCAAAGCTATATCAATATCATGATCAAGAAATTCTAAGCAGATTTAACTTACCAACATCACCTTCGCGTTTATACTCTTCGACAACTTGTTGCATATCCAAATAAGCTTTCTGAAACTCTTGATAAATTCTATTTCTGGACACGAAGTTTCTGTACTGTTCTAATAGTTTATGAACCATTTCTTCAGTTCCGTATTTTACACTCCAACCTTTCAATTTCGTCTCCACTAAATACAGGAAGGCAACAAGGCAACATTTATGTTCTAGAAATTTCAGTTTTATTCTTCTCTTGGCAGCCTGTACGGTGAGATTTTCTAACCTCCTTGATATATTCATAAGTTGTTCCCCTATTAACTGCCGTGCTAATGGGGATGACGTTGCTTGGTGGAATTTCGTCACAACTGCAGGAAGGTCCAGGAAGAATTTCTTATGATTTTCAAGTTTGGCAGAAATAATGGATGCAGTCTCTTCTGTCATTTCTTCTGGTATGTCACCATCAGAATTCAATAGAGCTTCTGCTCTCGCTAGCCATCTTCCAACTTCACCGAATTCACCAGGAAGTGAAGAATCCAAACGCCACAACCAGCGTAGTGTCTGAGAAATATTTTATTAATTAAATGTTCAATAATAGGTAACTAGGTACATATATAACTACGGTACTCACAAGGTATTCTAAATTTTTCCATAAATTCTGAATCACTTCCCAAGCATCACGAGTGATACTAAAGGTACGGGAAGATTCTATCAAGTTCTCAAGTTTCTGGTAAATTACGTACTTTGCATCCACTTCATTTTTATAACTCAGGTAATCCTAATATACAAATGTAATTTTTAAAATCAGACACTTTTATGAAAAAAATATAATGTTCATACCTCATAATTGGGTGAAAAAGAATTTGTTTTATCAGAATGATCAAGTTTTCTATTCTGTTCTTTTAGCCAGTTAAGTAACGTATCATAGTCTTCTTGAATGGTAGCATACGAATTTGCTCCGGCACTTTTGGGTTCTGGATATCTGTGCAAAAATTGAGCCACGTATGTCATGATTGATTTTTCATCAGGTTGCGGCACATCAACGTCCTCTGGATCCAGAAGACGCGCAATTCCGAGTTGGTGTTCGGCAACGTTAAAAGCCGTCTCAAGACGAGCTCGATTTGTTGCATTACGCATCGCTGCTATGCTTACTAAATTTGCTTTAATTGCATCGATAACAGCGAGGAAGGCATTGCCATCCCTCCAACTTTCACCGAAGTCACGAACTTGAATTCCGCAATCCCTATTAATATAAAAAATGTTGCATTTTAATAGTAAAAATTTAAATATTGAAAAAATGCAGTTGAAGTTTTAATTATTGAAAACTTACTTTGGTAGTGCAGTTGTAACCCACTGAAGAAGAGTTTTGCGAGCGCCTTGTTTCCATTTCTCGCAATTTTGTCGTTTTCGTTCGCTGGCCGCTGATCCCTGAGTTCCGACACTCTCAAGACTACTCTGGCTACCCCAGGTTTGTCCGAGATATTCAAGGGCTCTAGTATTTTCTTCGATCTAAAAATTATATAGTGTCAAAAATAAACGGAAATGAAGATTAATGGGAAACACGATATAAATTTAATCTATATAATTTAAATCATTTTGACACTGTTTTCAACCAATGATTTAATTTTAAATACGAAACCAGATTATTTTTTAATTCAAGAAATAACTCCTTTAATTTGTAATTTCGCAACTTCCGTATTTATTATATGCGTATTTTGTAGTGCGGAAATATATAGTTCTACAATTTAACTTTTCTTATGAAGCGTCTAATTGTTATATTTCCAAAATATCTAGGATGCAATCAAATCAAATACGATTTTAGGCGAATTCATGCACAGCCCAATTTATAATTCAATAATAATATTACATAGTTGCAGTGTTCTATTGTGTTAGGTACTCACCATTAAGCGATCCTTCGATCGTAGCTTGTTTATCGGAAAATTGTGTTAGCAGTGTTAAATGCATATCAACTCAATATATTTTAAGAAATCACGCACGATTGATATGGTATTAAAAAAATACGTTAAAGAAATCATTTATAAAGTATTTAATTATGTACACTTAGTGTAAGTACTAGTAGTACTATTTGGTTGCAGTTTTTCTAGGTAAATTGTTTAATAAGTTTATTTACAAACTGTTATTAATAACAGAAGTCATATTCCCTTTTTGAATATATTTTATAAAAATTATTTGTGGAGGATTCTCCTCCGATAAAGTACAACAGATTAACGTTCGATTTTGCATAACTGATGGGTGTAAGATTTGTTTGCGAGTAAATTGTGACAAATGTTAAAAATTACATTTACCCCTCGAATATTTAAAATTCTTTGAACATCTCAATGAGGTACAAAAATGACAATGAAATATGTATACGATTTTTTGATTCACTGCGGTTTATTCCTTTACTTATCCATCAATACGAAACTCGAAGCAGTTACAGGATATTTCAATTTATTATGATTAATACATACTATTGTGCGTGAAAACTATTTTAATATTTATGATTATAAATACATCTATTAAAGTTCATCAGCTATCATTACAGTAACTAATGATCATAAATTACCTAATATGTGCTTTTGCAAATACTTTTACTTTACGTGTTGATTGCTTTAATTAGAAATAATAAGCTGTTCTAACCTTAGTATACTATCATTACTGATAAGTGCCGATTTATATTGATGTAATAGGTTTTGCAAATACACTCAACAACTCTGAAGCTTACCTGGAAGTAAAGAATGATCGTCCAAATCAAGCCCAACACTACTGGAGGTCGTCCGTCTACTAAATCAGACGAGTTTATGTTCACTAATTTGATCTGAAAGTATGATTTAAACGTTAATATAGGATAAATTATGTATATTAATAATACTGAAAGAGCAGAATGAAATATACGAATTATATATTGGAGTAACAATTACTTTTTTGCTTTGTAAAAACTGAAGCGCCGTATTAACGTTGCTGAGGAAGTGTGGCCTTCTTAAATTTCGACCCCGTTCCAGCGGCTGTAATATAAAATAATATTTATATGCTACACCTTTTCAAATACTATAAGAACAAATTTTTGAGTTAATTTTTGTAAGGTGTCAATAGAAAATTAGCATACCAATTTTTCTCCTGATAGTACTTCCAACAAAGCGAGTAATCGTGTGCCATCTTTCAAATCGTCGATTAAATCATCCACGCGTAACGGCGGTACTCGCTGAAATAGAATGAAAATTATGCATTTTTGAGGATTTCGAATTTATGTAGTATTACATCTTCAACGAATATTTATGTGATCACTCATTGACGAAGACAATGCTTCTTTCGGAAGTCGAACGGCGCTAGTATACAACTCATAAATTCGAAAGTGAAAACAGCCAAACTTAATGAGACAAACAATTTTTCTGTAAATCTTCACGTTTTTTGTATTATTTCATAAGGTGCATATTGCAAATCTGGCATGTTTATCGATATTTTGAATCGTGAATATAACTTTAATATCAGATTAAGAATAGTGTTTACTTTTTCTTATCTCAAGATTTTTTTAATTTCTAGAGATTATTCAATCTACAATTCACTACTATGTTCTATTATAAATGATATTGCGAAAAAAATGTAAAATGAATATTAAAGAATGAAGATGGTAAATTTTTCAGTTGATGCAACGTTATATAGAGGCCTCTTAAAAATATTGAAGTACATTTGAGATTAATTTCCGTATTTTCTGTCCTGAAGCAAAACAATTTTTTATTTTATGTGCCATAAATAAAACGATCGTAACATTTGAATATTTGAATATGACTCATAGGTACGATGACAAACGATCGAAAAAAGGACGAGCCTTGCATCGCCTGCAATAGCTGAGACGTATTTTAAGACCCAAGTCGTAAAAAATATGAAAGTATATAAAGCAAGGAAAAATTGTATGTCGGTCAGGAGTCTTTCACGAACATGATAAGTAAGATCGAAGTCGTTGCATCACGAAAAGGCAGCAAGTGATTAAACGGACGTCGTACCTTCTACTTCCCCGTGCAGTGCATGTCACGTTGCGATCAGTTTAGTTTTGAAGGATCCGGAAGTAAGGAAATCGAGAGAGAGAAAGAGAGAGATGGGTAAAAATTATAAGCGTAGTTAACAACTTCGTTGTTACTGGTTAAATACCCTTACTTGCCTGGCTATTACTAAGATTGAAATGGGTTTAGTAAAATACTAATCCAGTACTGACATTTGGTACTAATTATCAAATAATGGGTCAGCAGTGCTAATAACGTCGACAAAATGCTGGTAGCCAGTTGTGTTTACTTACATCAAGTAAGTATTGGTAAAAATACCGACGAACTACCAACATATTCCTAATTATCAGTTCTGTTTGTTGTATAAAATGATTTCTGACCATCGTCGTATTTTTAATATGAAATAATAATACTAATATTGTATCACTAGTATAATATACCTTTTTAGTACTATTTTTGGTTTAAATAATTATTGAGTGATTGAAGGTTGAACTTTTTCCTTTCTCTGGTCAACGGAAGATGATTGCTTAATTCTACATATAAACGGATTAAAATTGAGTATAGTCCGAATTTTGTTATTGGATAAATAGACTAACATTTATATATGAAATTCTGTTCTTGATTTCGATGAATGAAAAATAACTGTCTAGTAGATTGGACAACGGATACATACAGAAGTTATATAAAATAGCTTCAAGCTACTCTGAAAATTCTATTCTAATTTCTCTTGCAGGTTCCCGTCAAGTTAGCAAACTTAAGAAAGCGTGCCAGTTCTACTTCTGCAAATCGGCCAAAATCTTCCCGTAGAAATGTCCGTGGTCTGATGTCAGAAATAAGAGAGAAAATGTGAACGTATGTAAATCTATTATGACGCGAAATGATTACAACTCATTCGAATACTGACATTAATTGAACCTGCAGGTAATCGATACGGAAATTATGTATCCTTTATCAGTAAAAGTACACATGGATAATAATTATTTTCGCGGATTAGTTCCTTCCTTCAAAAATATCAATAATGATACAAATTAAATTTCGAAAAGTTTTATACACATTTGCAACAAAGTTACTTAATAAACGATTTAAAATGAAAATAGAACAGCGATATTTCCGTGTTTAGGAGACGACTAATTTGACAACTTTTCATATACTCACAATTACTTTCATAGAACCTTATCAGCTATCAAATAAACAGATATCACAGAAAATTGCATAGTAATTATGTATTTTCTGAACCTGTATAGATCCTTTAATTGCAGGTCCAATTATACTAACATTAAGATAGATATTTACGATATAAGACTGAAAGAAATTAATGCAAACTATCTGCACGGGTTTATATTAAATTTGACCACTTATATTTACTGATTTGAGAAGTTTTTTTTTACTCCAACATATTTAAAATAGGGGGTGCATTTTGAAATCGTAAAATAAGGATACACATTTTTCTTATTTTGTTAAGACTCTGTGTTCATCTTTTTCATTACGATTTAGATACTTATTATCTCGATGATATGAAGAAATTGAATAAATTATTTTTTAAATTAAATTTTGACAAACTTCTTCCTAAATTTCTCGTTAAATTCGTTCAAGTCACGAAAAATTCATCACGCTCCGTAACCCTCGAAGCATATATTTTTATTTGCACCGAAAATAGCTGAAACTTGTTACTTGGCGGTTTTCGGTGTCGCTGATCACGAATTTTAACCTCAAATTTTCAAAATTCAAGCTGGCCGATCAAAGATGCCGACAAAAATATAACATTATTCAGTATTCAGTTTGATTTCGGTCAAATAACTTTTTACATTTCGGACCGTCATTTTGAATTTGCTCGAAAACCCCAGTAGCAAGTTTCACCCCGATTAAGTAAATTTGTTATATTTCGGTCGGCCATCTTGGATCCGTTATTTTTAATGTTGAAACTCTGATGTCAGATTCATAATCAGCGACCACGAAAACCCCCGAGTACCCAGTTTCGTCTTATTTCAACGACGGTTTCTTTTTAGCATACATTCTTTGTAAAAAAAAACACGGAATTTAGTATACATTGTTCATCATTATAAACAATTTAACACAATAATTCATAATAAATATTAATTTTTTTAAATTTAAAAACATGTTATCGAAGTATGGAAGAAAAATTGCATTAAAATTTAATTTTAATCTACTGAAAAATAAAAAAAAAATACGAAAAGTTGTCCTACAGAAAGGACACAGTGCTTCAAAGGGTTAAAGAAATTCAGTAAATATATCTTCACGGCTACCATTTTCAAAATTGTTAAAAAATTTACCAAGTCACTTTTTGTGGCGGTACCGATTAAACATTCATTCATTCTGGATAAATTTGGTGATATCGTCCTTAGTTTTGATATTGTTGGCGTGGAATTACTCTATGTGCATATGCAACATCAACAGAGATGTTTTGTCAGTAATAAAGCCAATCTTTTACCAGTTCTAAGATCAGAAGAACAGCTTGATATACAGATTCACAGATGATATTATATTTCTAAGTAATCTTGGTTTCTGGGATATGAAGATCGGATTTAAAAAAATCATTAAAAGTATTGAATGCCACATAGAAGGAAAACAAAGACAAAAACCAGAACAATCTACTTAATACTGGTTTGTTGCTGAAATTGACTGAATAATGAAACCTGTTTATGATATTTTGACATTTCATTACTAACTGATCAAGAATAAATAACTTGTTCATTTTGCAGTCATATTCGCTTTGTTTGTTTATTATAAATTAATACTGAAAAATACAAAAAACGTTATAAAAAATATAAATGAAAAAATTAGTTTAAATATACTTAGCCAATATTTTGAAATATTCTCTGTTAATTTTAATATAATTAATAAATACAACGTTTAATCCTCATTAGAAATATTATGTTCGGAATAGTACTTTTCGATACAATCTTGAACAGTTTTTTTTCTCCTTATGTGAGGGATAGTGGCCCGAACAAAACGCAAGGTTCGCAAGTACATACTCAAATTACTTTATTATTTGGGTGTAAACCGAAATTAATTTAAATCTATGTAAATGACATTGGGTTGAAATATATATCATTTAAGGATATAAAAGTAAATAAAAGGGTTATATTACCTACGTTGGGATTATTAAAAATGAATAAAAATTAATTTTTGTCCTTAATTTACCATATTTTAGGAAAGCCAAAAAGTAAATATGCATCTACTTTAGTTACATTTCTGAAATAGAGCAATATTTATAAGATTAATAAGAATGGTAAATATGCTGCATATTTTAATGATAATTGACATATTTACTTTAACAACAACACAGGTTTAGAATTATTAAAGTTCCCTTTCCTTACTCGTATGATTGATTAAACACTACGAAAACAAATTGCAGTAGAACCTCGGGACTTCTAAATTCGGGACTTCTGAGGACCTTGGGACTTCGAAATCACGTGGTACAAAATTTACGACATGTGGTACACATAACGATAGCGGGGGAAATGCTTCGTTAACCTACGGCTCTGAAAATTGCGCAGAACACACGCGCACTAAAATTAAAAGTCCCGAGTCACTCAGACCCGTGAATTTAGAAGTGCTAAGGTACTACTGTATTTGACTTTAAATTTCCAAAGTTTACTGATTTTGTCTATATCCGATGAGAAAGTTATAAATAAAAACACATCAAGATAAATTATTAAGACCACTTAAGTACCTTTTTTGAAAAACATTTCTCTACTATTTAAGAAAAACAAAAAACTCTCATTTTGCAATGAAGATTTTGTCAATATTGGAAAATATTGGATCATTATATCAACTCTCTGGAAAAAGTAATCACTATCTCGTTATCCGAAGTTATAGTCATAATTTGCATTACTATTTGCATTAGATTCATTGATGTCACTTTCTTTCACTTTTTACCACTGATATGGTTGATTCGGTAGGTTAATGTTTGCATTTCGAATCATAATATTGGATGTGCACGAAAAAGTAGAGTTCCACAGTTGGAACCAACTTTTAATTGGTTGAATATTTGTTAATTGAGAAACAATTTGAGTTGGTTAGAAGAACCGATGCTTTAAATTATTCCACTAGCCATTTAGTATAGTACCTTACTTTCGTACTTTATCTTATACTCTCCTCTGAATTGCTACAAAATATGTGAAAATACATTTTAGTGGCACTAAATGTTGGATTTATAAATGGTTTAGTAATACCAGACTTTAAAATCATTACTATACAAGTGGAAACGTATCTTGTAAAGTACCATTCTGCTTTTATGCTCTTTGGATAATACGCTGTTCAAAATTGCGTTACATATCTGCCTCTATAAATAAAAAGTAAGAAATGGATTCATTTCCACAAATTATTATATTGATCTATTACCGGTAAAGAGTATATTACAAATAATATACAGTTTTTCGTTGAAAACGTTATTCCATATTGGTTTCGACTTTATGTTGCTTAGCATTTATCAATGCATCGTATTTTTCAGTTAGATGCCCTTTGATATATTTTGAACTAGAATGAGAAGTCTGAAACCATATTCCAGTTAATATTTCAGCTTATTTCTAATTGCAAATTTGAGAATGCATTTTACATGATTCTTCTGCCGGACAAATGTATGTTGCTGTATATGACTTTTCTTTTTTTTTAAGTTGATTAACATATTCTGGAAAGAATATAGGCAAGTTTACTAAAATAATAGCAAACATTAAACGGGTATGTACTCGTTCTAGTCCGTAGTCCTAGTCCTAGTCCGTACAGTATAAAAATTCCTATATAATTTTCTCAATGATGGTTATGATGATATAATATTATTAAAAAATACATCGACAGTAATATAGAGTACTAACCTTGGAGAGGTAGGAATTGATCCAATTTACAAAAGTCTTTTTTTGTACACGCTCCTGCTCATCTGAAACATAGGAATGGAAATAATTAATTACACGTATATATTCAGAATTGTCATCAAGTCAATCAAAACATTCAATTATATAAATCTAAATATTAGATTGTATACGAGCATTCTGTTATAAAATATCGTATATCCATTATGTACATCGAAAATCGATTATCGTATCCGATATTTTCCTCTCCTAATAAATCTTTCGAGAAGTGATTACTGCCAATGTGATAATTGCAGTCTTCGAACGTGTTATCGCATCTTACCGGTTTATTTTTAAAATTGCCAAGATGTTCAATGGCTGAGTGGGCAGAAGCATGACGCTTTTATGCACGAGTATAAATACGCAAATATACATGGCATCAAATAGCTTCCCACGTAAACACTATAGGAACGAGATGTACCCAATTATCGCACACCTCGTTTACACATTGCAAAAGCGAATTACGTAATTATGTCGAACAATATAACGCAGTATTGATTATTTTTGTGGGTAAATGTAACACGACGAGCATGTCATATCATCAAGCATCTATGCAGATTTTCTTTGGATCATTATATTGAAATCCGTGTGATAATTATTATGTTGAGGTTCATCATAAAATGGAATTTGTTCAAGTACAGTGTCGATTAATAATTTTCATAGTTTTGGTAATCATTTCGACCTACCTTCAGCTAAATGGGCCGAGATGCGTGATTATTTTTAATATAAAAAATTGATTAAAATTGATTCAAAAGTCAACTCTAGTAAACACCTAATTCTGTAGGTTGATGATTTTATTTTTGACTATCTCTCGGCCTGATGTTTCAAAATATAATTACAATTTAATCCAAAAAAGGGGTTTCTTTTTATTTCAATCGACATTTTGATAATATTCATTTTTATTGAAAATAAATCATTATTCTCTTTTGTCACAGTAGGAGTAGATCTCTCTCTATTATATACAAACATAATATTTATAACAAATCTTTTCATCACATTTTGCCCGCTATATGATAGAAAATGAAAAAACGGGTGATCTCGTTTCCCTTGACAATATAAGTGATCTGGATTATTAATCAATACACGCAACTCGTACACCATCGTAATAGTAACATAAGCACAGAAATTCAGTTTTTTTTCCACGCATGCACGAATGAACACTCAAGAACATGTAGATTATTACACATTAACGTGAATGGGTGAAAAATGCTGAACAATTGTAGGTTCCTTTTTTGCAGTTTATTTAGTAAATCAACACCATTTAGTTAAAACGTGTGCACTATTTGGTCGAAGCGTTAATC
Organism: Trichopria drosophilae; assembly: GCA_030407085.1. Taxonomy (NCBI): domain Eukaryota; kingdom Metazoa; phylum Arthropoda; class Insecta; order Hymenoptera; family Diapriidae; genus Trichopria; species Trichopria drosophilae. Next base: position 163,807,191 of record CM059582.1, on the reverse strand, counting down.
ACTATGTATAGATATAAATATTGTGGACACAACGCACGAATTTTATGTCAGTTTACTTATTACTTGGACGGTTTTTAATGTAAATGTACATTTAGAATGCATAAAAATAAACTACATTTCTAACAGCATAATTCAGTTCTTAAATTAACAGAAACAATGTTTCTTGATTATGTGGTATTAAATAAAAGTTACTTTAAATAAATAAAATTACTAGATCCTTTTTATTTTAGAGTTATTTTCGTTGTCAATATATACTATTCTTGTCGGGATATGGCGAGATCTAAGCCGACCTGCAGCTCTCGCAATTGTACTCACCTGTACCCGGACAAGTTTCTTGAGAGATTATGGGACACTTCCTCGATCATGGAAGGGAGAGGGTAAATAAATTAAAAAAAAATTGTAAACGAACAAAAAATTATTGATGCAAATCCGAAGTTTATACACCTCGGAAGTAAAAATGTTGAACAAATTAAACATAAATAGAGATATTTTTAAATCTAACAAAATAAACAGGAATTCTCTTAGTACACGCTAATGTTTAATTTGTAGCACCGTGTACTATTTAGAAGAATAATTGATCTTATTAAAGACTTTGTACGAGTAAACGTAACTTAGAGCACACTTGCGGTACACGTAAGGAACGTGACCAAGAATACGAATGACGATAACGTAGAATGCTAAAAAGAGTTCATTGAGTATACAATAAAGTTCGGAACAGGAAAAATCATTCAATACCCAACGCACATATTTTATAAAATTTGATCGTTAATAAGATAAAAATAACATAAATATATGTTTACCATCATTTCAGAGAACATATACTATTTGTTAAAAAAAAACGTTTGTTGTGTACCAAGTTCAATAATTTATAAAGACTATAAATATGCTCTAGCACTTCTACATTTTTAAATGAGGCACTATGCAAATTATGAATTTTTAACGATTGAGTAAAACAGTCAATTCGATATATCGAAGCTGCGTTTGAAACACTTAGTTAAATCTAGAAAATTCTGTGGGGTTAGGTAATATTTTTATAGCAGTAATTACCGTTTCACCTGCGACCAAATAAAAAATATTTAGTTTGATTTTCAGTTGTCATTCGTAAAATTTTTCATGTGAATTTTCTTATTAAAGTCGTAGTTAATATGCATTGAAGTTTTTACGTAGAACGTACTGTTTTCTGTGTATGACAAAAAAATGCCTTTTTAAATAAATAAACAAGCTGGAAATTAATTAATCTGCTAGATATAAAATATGCCTTGTAATTGTTAGTAAGTAATATTTATCTTCATTAAAAAAATTCTTAGTTTCTGGTAAAAGGTCATGGACTTAGTTATACGATTGATTATTACGTTGAAATATTTCTAATGAGAGTCCAAATAATTTAAAATATAAAAAGGTTAATATTTAATTAAATTTCACGTTTTCAAGTTTATTGTCCTAGTAGAAACTTGTTACTGTTGGTTTTTGTTAAAAACAAAAGATTCATATAAAATTGACAACAATCAAGTATGATTAGCGACACATAATAACATCTTCGAATCAGTTAAGGAACTATTAACGGTTATCTTTGTTTCTCATTCAACTATTTCCTTTTTTGTTTTAATGTAATTTATTTTTAAATAATTTCATACAATATTATGTAATGACTCATATAGTTCCAATTATTATGAGCTATCTTTTGGATAAATTTCAGTCAATAGAAGATAAGTAACTCCATTTTGTATATTTAATAACGTATTTGTCATAAATATAAACACATTTTTTTAATAAAGGAAGAAATTAACGAAGTAAAATAACTTATGCTCTTGGTAGTTGAAGTAAAACTCCGTAATAATAAATAAAATACTAATATTTTTAAACTTCTATAATCATTTCTAAATTCTGGTTTATGTAATATACTTTGCAATACTCATAGAACCCGTTACCAATTATTTTTTAAAATTTAACCTTTGATATCTAACACATCTAATTCCCGCTAAACAAGAAAAGATTAGTTTATTACAAAATTTGCATTTCCATGTCGGCAATCGTAGACGCCTATAAAATGCTAATGTCCAACGAAATTTATTCAAGAATGGTCAGTCAAGGTCAACTAAAATTTCACAGCTTACTTTCACTGTACGTATCGCTATTACTATCTTTCCCATCTGTTGGTCGATGATCCACCTGCCATTGCCTTGCCCTTCATTTTGCTTTCTTTCTAAATTGGATTCGCAGCGAGAAACCCCGCAAAAGGTTATGCAGAGTTAAACTCGTAATCAAAATGACCTTGACCGTTGTAATCATTTATAGAACAGAATTTCTTTTATCCATCAGAAATGAAGTTGACTTAAAAAAATATATCCAACATAACTTATTTAAAAAAATTTTGATTTTATATATTTTTATTATCAATTGTAGAATCTAATTCGCACAGACATGTGTAGATGCTTCCGGACTTTATTTTTCGTTTGTAAAGTTCGTGAAAAAACTTTCGTTAAATGTTAATTGCGTTTTTATATACACTCAATTATAATATGTTGCAGTTCGTTTTATTTAGTGCACTGAAAAAATGAACGTATGTTAACATATATAATAATTCTTGATATATTTATGTCTACATGTAGAAAATCGAAACAAATGGTCGCAATATTAGCACTAAAGCTGTGATCGTGATGCCCCAAAATAATTAAAATTATTATTACGATATTTTTCTAAAGATCTGAACATCACATTTTCTATATCTTCAAATATATTATATACCTCCGTCGTATCCATTTTATATTGAACAAAAGATTTTAGATATTCAACTAAATCTTTATTCGAATAGCATCAAGTGAATAATTACTCGAATGAAGAAATGTTCGCAGTTTTCGATTTTTTAGCTGTTAGCGTCCTGTTGGATTGAATTGAATTAATTATACACTATTTTTTGTTCAGTGTAACAGAATTTTTATTAAAAAATACCACCCTGTTGGGACACATAGAAGTGTAAAAAATGTAAAGCATTTATGTTGTCACGTGACCAAGTTCTAAAACAACGAATACAATATCAATAAGCTATGAAGAGTAAATCCATATATACGTGCTATTTTATAAAAAAGTTATTGAATTTGATTTAATATTAACTTATTTAAATATAATTCAAAATTTATGGTAAAATATAAATTAAATATTCGGATACTTAGAAAATTATATTAAACACAAACAAAAATAATCTACATTATCAAATGCAAAAAGTATGGGTATTCCCGGGATTTAAAATTGGGATATGACGAATGTTACAACGAGGAAATATCAATTCCATGATGCAGTTCTGCAAATTTAGGAATGCAGCTGCTGCAATTAGATTTTGCTGTCAAACAAATTTGTTTATCAAATGTGCGATTAACACATGTTGTTTTTCAATTTAAAAAAACGTAATTTACATTACTAAATTCCGAATATGCGACGGTCTTTTAGTGTCTCCTAAATTTAATTAAATATAAAAACTGAAATTATCAGGGTATTGCCTAATAGCAACTTAACTCAGGTGTGTATTTCACAGAAATTGCCCAAAATGTGGAATAGAATTGTTAGAATTAAGTGTAATATGGTGTGAAGGTAGATTTTAAGTCGCTGATCACGAATCTGAAATCAGACTTTGAAAATTCAAATAGCGGATTCAATATGGCGAATCAATTTTCCAAATTTAAACCATTTTGCTTCACGCTTGTTGCGCGGAGATTTTCGGCCCGCCGATTACCAATTTGAAAATAGATTTTTATAATTTAAAATATCGGATACAATATGGCGGATAACTTTTTCATAATTCAAAATCATTTTGCTCGGAATTTATCATTCTGGGTACCTTGGGATCTCTGATTACGAAATCAGTGTTTGCATGTTCAAAATGGTGTAAATTAGTTATTTACAGGTTTACCATAGTACGGGAGCTGACAACAATGTTGCTCGTGGCTGGTCATTAAAGCAATAAAGAGACTATAGTAGTTGTTGATAGAATAACTATACCAAAGTTCTGTATGCATCTAAAACTTCTTCGATACTTCACCTACAAATTTTTAGTCTCTAATACAAGAACTTTAGCCCAACTTCCCAAACTCTTGAGATTTGCAATCAGCAACTCGCAAAATTCCAAACAATTAGACTTTTTAAAAAAGTGTCCGCCATATTGGATCAGCCATTTTGAATTTCTAAAATCAGACTCCAGATTAGTAATGAAATTGATTGAACACAACGTCATACTTCATGACAAAGTTTCTGAAACAATCATGAAACCTATCATATTTAAGGTCTTTTATTTTTTTGTTGATACATCGATTATGAAAATGGAGAACGTCTTCATAGTCAGCACATTACACTGCCTATAAATGGATTTGGTTTTAATTTTGCATAAATTCCCGAATCTGTTCTTGGTGTCCAGCCTAATTTATATATCATGACGAAGATTTGCATTTTTTTCCTCAGTTTGGGAAAAGTCCTAAATGACAAAGATTTTATTCTATATCCAGAGTCAACGGGTTAACTAAAAGCGCAATATGATCGGTCGAACCAATATTCAAATTTATAGCGATCAACTTGATGACGAAACGATCACGATGCGGAAGATCTTAACCGCCGACATGCAGAAACACAGTGTAAAACCGATAGTCACTTTTTCAGATCTTCTTTTTTTGACTTTTCGGTTTTGTCGTCTACATGTACCGTATGGATACCGTATAATGGTCTTTATGACATTATATTAATCGTAATTGTCACGATTTTGAAGGCAGTTTACAAAAAATTACCTAACACCGGTCACCCTATTTTTAAGACTCCCATTCGGATGTTCAATGGCGTAGGGAAACCACTTTTGACTTTTTCACATGTAACTGAATAATTTGTGCAGGATTTATAAGAAACGATCGATATTGTCAACAAAGAAGCGTTACCAGACATGTCTCACGCAGGTTCTAATTCAATTGCACTGATAACTTTTAGCATTCTCGTGTAAAATGAGCATTTTTTTATCGAAAATATTCTGAACCCGACAAATCACGGAAGCAGTTGACAATGTCATGCGAGGGATTCACGATCGCGTGAGGTACCCCTGTTTTTTCCTTGCGTATCTATTTCAATTCTATTTCTTCCCATTTCGTTGCTTTCCTTGTTTCAAGGGATCAAGGGCCTAGCAGTGCCAAGATGTCGACGACCTGCGAATACCTTGACGTGCTATTCGCGCATTTATATACAAACAGATATACCAAAAACGACTAGAAGACGAAGAGGGCGGCAATGCATTGTATAAGTTTAAATGGAGCTTCTGTCGTGACTCCTGACTTGTCGTGACTTCGATACCAGAGACACAATCACGTTTGTCGCGCTGAAGGAAAGGTACCGACTGAAAGCTCTTTGGATGAAATTACTGTTGCATGCGCGTCTTGGTATTTAGGTCATCAGCTTGTCTTCCAGAAGAATTCTATGCATCAATAATACGAAACTTGGATATTATAAGGAAATTTGGAAGCATATTTCTTACGTGACATGTCACCATTTCAAATACTCTGTTGTAGCATATATCCGGATATTACATAGGTGTATCACATCCATTATTATTTGAACTGAAATAGCTATCCACTGGAGGATATTGAGAGATCTGTACTAAAACTTGTGAATAAAGCATTGATAATATCGCCGTTAAGATTATTTTATTCTTGCGATTCTAAAATTAATCATTCTATTGTAACAATTTTAGTAATATTAAATGGTCACTGATCAGGAATTGTCACAACCGACATCAATTGTCATTGATGTAGTACTAATCATCGACGCTGCGAGACCAGCAGGGCAGTTTCAACGTAGTTTTTTTTCTTTTTGTTCTCTTCTCAACGGGTGATATCGGCATTTTTACAGAATTTTATACATACATTTCTATTCCTTGAACCCATACTTCCAATTTGTGTTTGAAATGTAGGATATGCAGAAACCTACACCAAGTGCAGTAACGATCATTCGTTGATTTCCGCGAGATAAACAACATTGCTAAACGTAAACAAATAACGTGGTTCATCTTGCGAACTGCGAATAGCAGCTTGAAAATCGTTTTCGCAATATTGTTCCCTGGATGGGGATCGAACTCACGACCTAGGACTCTGTAGTCTAGTGCGCTACCGCCTGAGATTTTATTACTTTCATTTTAAAAAAGATGTGTTTTTATAAATATTTTCATATAACAAAAGAATTCCATAACTGCATATACTACTTTTTTTATTTGATAACATTTGCTATGTACAAAAACACAGTTATATGTAAGTAGAATACATAAAATAGAAAATAAAGGTCGATGTGATAAATCTTGTATTGTATATCAAGCTTTATAAACTTAAAACTAATTTAATTAACCTAATACAATCAGAATTTATCTGATAGAGTAACGTAAGAAACAAAATAGCGCAAAATAAGTTTTCTGTATTAACAATAAGTTTCTGGAACCTTATCAGGTTATAAAATCAACATTGCGTAATGAAGGGAATAGGTTATTGACTAAGGAAAATATAGGTAATGATTTGCAAAAGACAGAAATACTAAGAGATTGTCAAATTTGAGAACCAAAAAATGCGAAAACTTAATTGAAGCAATCCAATGCGAATTTTCATAATTACTTGAGCGACAGACGTGAAAAACGTTAGAGGAATATTTCTTGCCGAGCTACGAGGGGATCGATTTTGCGTGCATTTCTCAAGCCAGTAGGTGGTTTAGAGTAAGTGACTGGTATGTAAGTGCTCCAATATAATATTTACGATGAGCTGTTAGCCAGTTATTAATTTGTTGATATATGGAGCATGTGCTTCATCGAGACGTAGACTGAAGAAAAACTAAAGTGCGACATGAAAAAGACGGTGTAATTTAGTGTGTTGGTAAGCACAGGTATCCCGAAAAACGAGACATGCCTAATCGAAATGCAGAAGAACTAATGAGTTTACTAGTATTCATTTAATATTGGTTGGTAAGTTGAAACCGCGGTTAGGAAGAATATAGAGCACGCGATGATGGGAGGCCGGGGAACAAAGTTTCGAAAATCAAAACCCCGAAAAGCTATAATTTTGTTATTGCGCAAGTCCAAGGTATTTTAATTTTCTTTCTTTTTCCCAAATTTTCTAAGACAAAGTGAAGAAAATCCATGAACCCCGTGCTAAGTCTAAATTTTGGCCTTTCGATGTGTTGATTTTCGGAGCTTTGTCTCCGGCCTGATGGGATAGAGACAATATGGCGATCCCACATTAAATTTGACGATATAAATACGCCCAGATCTTTGACGTGGTCTGAGAATTTGAATAATGGTTTTGGTTTGGTTAATGGCTCGATCATTAATGGTGAAATGATATAGTACGTTATATGAGATTCAGATTTCTGGCCGAAGATAATTGCCTATGCCTTTGTAATGTTTAAGGACTATTCATGGTATCCGGACCAGCCAAGTGTTTTTATATCCTGCGATAATAAATGATTAATTGTTTCATGTAGCTGAACATCATCTACAAATATCATCGTTGAATTCTGCCAGAAACCACAACGAGAGAAAAGGATGGTAATAACTATTTGAAAAAGGTATTAGCCCAAAACTTGAACCTTCAGAAGTACCGGCAAGGGTTATTACAGGAATAAATGGTACGCTATTATTGCTATATTTCCTACTACTTTCGTTTTTTTATTTCATATTAATAAAAAGAATGCTGGTCATTTTAAAGATAATTTCTGATGATGAATCTATATTGATACTTGTGGTTTGTTTTAAAGATTTGGACGTGATTTAAATATAATCTAAGGTCGCAAAACCATTTGAAGCATTTTCCCAGAACCCTAGCGACAACAGTAAACATCATTTGTTTGCACATAGCAAATAAAATCACCCTAACAGTCCTACCAAAAGCGACCAGTTATCGACTATAATCGATGTCCAAATAGAGAAAAAAAAGTTTATATTGTTAAAAAGTCAGACATGAACATCGCCTGGTTTGTGGCCGTTATAATTAGCTTGTGCAAATTATAATTCTATTTGGTATCAATATCAGCACATATTGTAGTTCGTTGCATAGATAATACTAATTTGTTCGTTTTAGATGTAATTGATTGAATCAGCAATTTTATATTGCTACATAGATGTCGAAAGCTGTGTGTAATCTTCCATAGTATAGTATTTATCCGAACGCAAAGAAAGTTTGGACTGCCATAACTACAAGAATGCTAAATCCTCGAAAAAATTAGATTCACTGAAAACAATCAAGTTTTTATGTAAAACAAAGTTTATAAGAATATGTAATTATTACAAAGACACTTTCAGTTTGTTTAAAGAATTCACTGTTATACAACAATTCAACTTTGTTTAAATAGCAACCAAAAATGCGTTGGTTCTAAAATAACAATCCTGATTGATAGGAGAACAAGTGTTTAACTATCTTTATATAATAAGAATGCCTTTTTCTCAGTGCACAATTCCTTAACCATTGTTTAAAATAAGAAGAACAGGTTCGTCAACACCCACTTAGTTTCTGCAGTGCAAATAACTTTTTTTAATTTTTGAGAAATACCTTTGCTACTATTTTCAAGTGCATTCTGTCGATTCCCGACGAGAAAATACAAAAAATATTGTTTATACACACATTTTGCACAATAAAGTAAAAATGGCATGAATTTGGTCCGGTTTTATATTTTTCACGATTTTCTCCACTGATACGAGTTGTAATCAATGAAATACATACATAAAAAGTGATTTCAATTGTTGATCAAAAATAATAGCAATACAATATTTTCTAGAAGTATTGCCCGTTTCCAAATGTTCACGGGACGATACAAATTTATTCAGAATCAATGGTGATACGTCTAAATATTACAGGACAAAAATATTGCAAGTCAAAATATAATTCGACAAAAACAATAAAATATTAAAATAAGATAAATAAAATACAATGGGCGTATTTAAGATAGACATGGGTTAATTTATGTTTTAATTTGTCATTTTTCCAATATATTCATGAGACTATTATTTATGTTCAATAATTGGGATAATTTTTGATGTATGTATTTAGTAGAAAAATTGTTAAAAATAAAAAAAAAACATAATCGAATTTTTAGTTTATTTTGTAAAATTGGGAAAGCGATGGAGCGCACTTGAAAACAGTAGGAAAGGCAACTATCAAAAATGAAAAAAACAATTGTTTTTATTTGAGAAATTGTGCTGACGTTGACATACCTGCTTTTCTCATTTTGAACAAAAAGGGTTAATAAATACGAGTTTATTAACAAATTATCGTTATATCCATGTCCTGATTGAAAAGTTACAGATTTTTCGCCGATTGTAACACTTATTTCAGAGTTGTCTTTTCGAATTTGTTATTTATACTGTACCAGTTACCATATATCTCTTTCTCAAAAACATGCTAAATCCAAAGTATGAGGGATTCTTAATATATCAATACAACTGCAGTTGAAGTAGTCCGATTTCGACAATAGAAAGTTCCTATTGTTGAAAAAGTAATTATACAACACCATTTGCAATTACTTAATTTATAATAATGAAAAAACCCAATCTAAAAAATTGGAATACCTTCATCAAATTTTTTCACGAAATTGTGGGTTTCGTCACTTGCATAATATCGAACAGGAGTATTTTGTCATTAATACAAAAAAAAACCAAGAATGGTCTTTCTAATCCTTTCCATGATGTAAACGATAATAATTGAAATCACAGTTGAATGTATATTGTTGTATCGTGTATTTTGATTTATATCGTTATTTTTTGGCAAATCTAACAACAATCCAACAAATTCGATCTTTACTATCTTTTAAAAAAATCTAAATTTTTTCAAAATAATGTATAATGCCTTTAATCGAACACTGAAGTTTTTTTCATTAGATAAAAATTGATAGAAGAAATCAATAATATTGCAACATTGACATTTTTATTTGCTCGCTATAAGGCCAATTCATATAAGATCAATCGATGTATTAAATTTCAATTTATATTTATATAAATGGATGATTAATATCTATGGTTCGATATGAACAGCGCATTCATAGATTTCCGAGCACCAATATGCGATAGAATATCTGCAGTGCTCTAAATCAAATTAAAAAAGCTACTAAATGAATTCGCCATACAAATCCAATCAATATATAGTTCAACACATTAAATAGTGCATCGAAATTTTATTTTCCGAAATTAATGTTTACAATTAATATTTAAATTACATTTAAGATCGATTCTAATGCCGCTATGTAAACGAATTTTCTGGATCTGGTTGCAATCTAGAAAACCTTTATTTTATAAACGACAAGAAGTTGTAGTATTTTGAAGCACTAGAGGTACCATATTCGTTTTCATAACCTATGTTTTACTACTACGATTAAATATGAAAATTGTATTATAACGTGAACAGAAATGGAGTTTAAAAACTTTACACAGTGAGAGAAAAAAGGTTACTGAAACCATGAAGAAAAGGTAGAAATGATTATAACATTTGATAGTAGTACAATTAACATCGTGAAAAGTTGTAGTTGACCTATATTATTTTTATAATTTATAATATGGTAAAATATAACGTACAATAATTGCTTTTTATGATGATAAGTAGTTAATTTTGTTTCATCACTTTTACAAAATCCATTTCCCTAGTCAAGAATATTTCGAGTGACTATTTAACTGTAAAGCTACGGTAGATTTGAGGTTATGTGCTGTGCGGCAGATTTAAGTATCGGGAAATAGTGAACGGAACAATGTTTTTATTGTGCTTTACTATGGAAATGGTTAATTTAACCATTTTTTATAATCACATATTTTACTTCTCTAAAATGGTTCTATTAACCTTTTTCGTTCTCTCTGTGTAGTACGTTCAATATAACAATAACTTTCTTTTGTAACATTAAACATTTCCAGTAAGATATTGTTTCTCTATTTTCTTCTCTCTATTCCGCCCTTATCTCTATTTTATTTTCTATTTGCCTCCCATATCTTTGCCTACTGATAGACTAGAAAAGTAACATGTTAGTATTTAATTATTATTGATTTAAAATTTTTATGAAACTTTGCATAAGAAATAAATCGATGAGACTTTAAATATTAAAATTGTATGTGTATATGAATCTACGATGACTATACAATCTGCACCGAATCACGGTTATGAAAAAGACCTAATTGATTTGGCGATATTAAAAACATTTTGAAATAGAGGTGTAATGTAAAATACCCTTTGGTGACCTGTGGGCTGAGGGTGGCTGAAACCGTCATCGAGGGAATCGGGTGATCGCATTTGGGGTGTAAAAACTTGCATCTTGCAGTTTTAAATTTTTTATTCTTATTTTGTGAACATTTTGTAATTATAAATTTCATACAATTTATTTTATACGAATATTTTACATGCAACATTGCAACTTTGTATTTGCCATTTTCTTAGCCCTGTGTTTTCTTAAGTCTAAATTTGTAAGCAAAATTAGGATGTTTTACAAATATACTATATTGGAAAAACAAAAGAAAATATATAATTTTGTTAACGATAAATTATAAATTATTTATCTGGTTTCAAAAATAACGTCTATTTATGCGATACTTATACGCGATTGACTTGTGATTTTAATTGTCGTTTAAGTGCTTAAGAATGCTACTTGAATATGAGAATATGTTCGTTTTATGATTTTGACCTTTGAACTTTGATCCACTCTTTCTTCACATAATAGTAGAATATAAAAACTGTAATCTAAATGTTTGAACTGAAACTTCTATTTTCGTAACTGCTTTCGCTATTTCCGGAAAGTTGCAATTGACGAAAATTGAGGGTTACGTGTCAATAATTTTTCTGGAAATTACGTTTGCTATTTATGCACATTGGTACTAGATTCGATTGTATTTATTTTATGGAGTTTGGATGATTAGGATCCAAAATATTTCTCCTTATTCAACGCAAAAAAAGCGATAGACATTTTGAAGTTTCTGATGGAACAATAGACAAAGAGGATCGAAATTGTTTATTCTTCAATACATTTCCTCTAATTGAAATGGTTTATTTGTATTGTTAAATTCAATCCTTGACTTAATTTGTGCTTAATATTGACAAAATTTGAAAATAATGTTTATTGCATTCTAGAGTAAAGTTTACAAGTTTTCAAGGGACGGAGAGGATATATATTTGATTTTGTATAATCTTTTTAGTCAGATATTATATTTAATTATATGAATACTTTTAAAATGGAGTTGAAGAAGAGACCAAAAACCAATCAGTGAGATACAGGAAGTCTATTACTGCTCGAAATCGCATCTTGAAGGGCAACGAGCCGCTCGTGCCATCGAACAATTAACTGAAATCTAACGTGCACGGGTGTGCGGAAACTTAAATATAGACGTTAGAAATTCGCGTAAAACTAAGGAGACAGTCGCGTGCGTCTACTAGTCATTATTAAAAGACCGTCGAATGCACTGTGGTAAAAACCGCCGTTTACAAACGGATTCGTCGTACGATTTCATATCCGTGCCGCAAAAAAATAAAAGCGTGTACAATTAATGCACATGCTATTTTATTTTTACTATCGCTTTTAATTTTAACAGAGTGCAATTTAGCCTTTATGTATTCAAAATACTCCAAGCTAGTATATGACAATTACTAATGTACTGAAAATTGATGCGATGCAAGTGACGAGATCGTCTATCGAAATTAGGAACATTGCAGATTATAATATTTTCGTTCTATTTTTCAAATGAAGATTTTAAACAGATTATTAATCAGCTTAATTTATTGAAATATTTCATGTTCTTTAAATCATTGTGTAGATTAATGTTTTTTTTCCTCATCACTTAGCACTTTTTATTTCAGTACTCATATCAGTAGCATACGGTGGGATCAGGATGTTATGAAATCTCCAATCCATTCGGAACTTGATCCATTCCTGATCCATAATAATTCTTGTCGTATCAAGTACTTTCCAATTTTGAACCTCAGGAAAATTGTATACAAACATCATTTTTCGATTCAGAGGATGTCAAATGGCCATTTAAACAAAATTTGTATGCAAACACTTTAAAATATACACCAAAAACTTTCTCGTTAGCAATCTTTATGCGTATCCATTAAAAAAGAGATCCAAGTTAGCTGGCATACCAACTAAATCTACATGTACACATAACCACATCAAAGGCGGTTGAAGAATGTCTGACGTTGGAGTTCCAGGTCCAAACTCAATCCCAGATTGTGTAACATCCAGATCCAATTCAGATCCATATATTGACTAAATACGTTTGAAAAACGAATTCCTTTGATCATGAAGGAAAATTATAAAAATTCAAGTATGAAAAAGTATTTATGGAACCTTAAAGAATCAAGCTATCATAACATTTTGTTGGTTTCGTTTCGTCTTTCGAAAAACAGGAAAATTCATGACGTAGCGAGCAAATTAAAATACGCAATATTAGAATTACTAAGCAGCAAAAAATCTGAAATAATTACTGTAGATGGTAGTAATGGTCTTCTACATGTAGAATAAATCCTGCCATGCTGCATTTCCTGACACGAGCATCCTGGCTATTTGTCACTTCAGTGTTCCGTCAGAATCTTGTGTGACTATAACTACTTATATTTAGAAAACAGTATCCAAACCCTATAAAATAGAAACCTTTGGGCCTTTAATTACCAAATGTAGCTAAGCTTTACAATAATTTTTAGTATTAAACGGCAATAATAAACATTTTGGATTGGACGTTTTTCATTAAAATCAAATTGACAGTTTTTGGTTAATTTGTACTTAACGAAACGATTCTTTAGTGGGTTCTTGGTTTATTATTCTTCAAAACACTTTATTTAACAAAAAAAAACATTGCATTACGTTGACAACTATTTCTTTAATGAATCCCAAGACTATATATTTTAGTGAATAAACTATTTCGGAAAATTTTAGAGTACAATTATTGTTCTCAATTTTCGCATAGAAGGTACCACGAACACGGTGTGAAATAAGGAAATATTAATCTTAAGTGTGAAATTATTAACTGGACGAGCGAATATTCAGTGAACTGACTAATTCTGCATCCTAGAGAAAAGACAAGAGAAAAAGATAAACAGAAGACGAATACTAGAGTGGAAATAAACGATGGAGCAAATGAAAAGGAAGAAAGTGAAAGGTGGTGAGAGTGAAGGAGAAATGATGCTGGAAGTATGTACATATAGAAGATGTGAATAAGTAGGACAAGTTCTCTTGCATGAGGTCAAATGCGTTCTTTCGAGACGCTGCTAAACGAATCGGGACTGTTAGTTTCTCTTATTCCCGCCTGCACTTGACTTACATATTATGTAATCTGAGTTACTTTACTCGTTTTGCCTATTACATCTTTAAGATGAGTTTTTCCCATTTAGTTGCAAATTTTTCATTTTTTCACACATTTTGTGTATATTTGAAACTTTACCACATGTATTATTCATGCGTTATTATCAATAAATTATAGTTGTTTTGACATTTATTTTACAAGTCATTTTAAGTAGTTGAAAATGATACCTTACCATAAAGTTTATGAAGTGGAACAGGAATGAGGAATTGTAAGAGAGACGAGGAGGGAACTGTCAGAATATTGTCTCAGTTTTTACAAAATTTTGACAAAAAAAGATTTTATTCTTATCTATAAAAGGAAGAAATAAAAAATAAATTACTTTTTATCCACGACTATTGCTTTTTTTATATATTTTTATATCATTTTTTTGTGAGGGTATGCAGGAAACGTTGCAAAGGAGGATTTTTCTAAAATATAACAAAATATAATAGAAATTTTTTTTTCTTATTATAACACATTTACATTTGCAAAAAATACGTTACAATATTATGTTATAACATATTACTTATATATTTCGTAATATTTCGATTGCTCCAGTGTTACGAGTTTTAGAATGTGTGTTAAATGTTGCGGTTTTTCTGAAATATTAGATTTTTCTGTCAGTGTAATGTAACGGTTGTTGATACATTAACAATCCCAGGAAAAGAGATCTACATCTTGACAATCATGTCCAGATTCGCAAGCTGGGGAATCTACGTTCTTTCCTTGAAAGATTTTTATGGATAAATGAAGGACCCTTCCGTTGTTATAACATGTTTTGCAGTATTTTTTCCCCTTTAATAGCTACCAGTCCTAGATTGGATTTGATGGTATTTTTTAGGATAAATTAACCTGAAAATCAACTGAATACTAGAATAAAATTTACTAAAAAAGTTAAGCAGCCTTCATTAAATAGAATATACGTAATAATATTAGTCTTCTTCACTTCAAAACTGTTTTTAACTTCACAGATAATAATTTTTGTGGTTACTAATGAATAAAATAGGTGTTTTAGTCAATAAAATTTTATAAAGTGTTTTTGGAAAAACATTAATTGAATTCTCAAATATTATTTATTGAGATATTTCAATGAATTTTTGCACATATTGCAGCAAACGTTAGCTCCATTTCGGTCACCTTAATTTTTGCATTTTTTCGGATTTATTAGATTTGATACTTTGAAAAATGTCCATCATGTGAAGAGAATTCGATTCATCGTATGCAGGGAATGATATGTTTGCATATTTTGCCGGAATAATTAGGTTTCTTTCAAATTGGTTCCGTTGAAATTAGTTGAAATTTGTCCATACATAGAGTTGTCCTCAGTATACATCAATATCGATTTTACTTTAAAATAATGTTGCATTGGTCTTTTGGTTCTATCGGCATCGTGGTGTAGCGCAACTTTTGATCTAGATAGAAGTATTCAGATTTTGCCGACTTTATTAATCTTTTCGTAGTTTTTCATATAATTCTCATAATAAAATAGGAAAATAGTTTAAAAGGCATTCTCTAATGTTGGAAGCTTTCCAATTCTTTACGCTGGTGGGTTGTTATCTTATTCTTTTTTTCTAACATGCTTAGTAACAAATAGTACATTCTCTCCAAGGAATGGTGTTTATTCCTAGGTTTATTCTGGAAAAATGGTTTCATTTTCAAATCTGAGTTCTCTTATTTTATATTATTTTTATACAATTTTTTATCGATTTTATAAAATCTGTATATGTATAAATACGTATATTTTATCCTATTTGTATAATTTATTTATAGAATCATTTATTTGTATAATTTTTCTACATTTTTTATAAAGGAACTCATAACTAAAATTATCTAAAATTATAAATATAATTAAAACTTCATAAAACTGTTTATAAAACTTTTCCACCTGGGGTATACAAGGGATTATCGATCTTGTTAGTTTTCAAACGGGGTTCAGAAATATTCTGCATTTCAAAAGCATTTTATAATTTTTACAATAGTATAATTTATTGGTCTAGTAGAAAAAAATTCTTTCAAATATCCTGGACATTAGAAGAGTTTGGTTATCATAATGAAAAAATATTAGGATATATTTTTCGAGTTCGCGACGTTCATAGAAATTGGCATGAATAGTCTACTATTAAGAACCGGACATGTACATATGCTTATTCTTTTTTATTAAAATATTAATTGTAACATTCATTAAATTAAATCCATAAAGAAATCTAAAATTACACAAATTTGTTAAAAGTTATTCGTATTTCTTTATCTTTAAAAGATGACAATCGGAATTTAGCATTCTTCACAGTTCTCAATGTATTTATGCAATATTTATGAAAGAATGAAATTAATCACCTCGGGCATTCGTACTTCGTTCATAAAGTAGGTCAACTGCGGATAGAAGATCCGATGACAGATCGCGTCACTTTACGAGTAAACGCACGTGGTTAAAAAAGTGTTAACTAGATTGGCCGACCGGTACACGTCGGTTCTCATATTAAATTTGTCAAAGGACAGACGATAGCCGTAACCATTCTCATTTTACTTCGCTCGACCTTCTATGATATTACATTTCAAGGTTGATGGGTGATCTTGAAAGTGTAGCAGAAATTTGATTCCGCTCAATCAATCGAATCTTAATACCGCGAAATCATATTTGGTTTTTGTTTCAGTTATGAAAACAGGTATTTTATTTATGATATTTATTATTAAAATATGAATATATCAATAATTTTAACGTTTAGAATAACGGATTAGTAACGTTCACTTACAAAATGTCATGGATAAATTCAAATGACCAGTTTAAACCGTACCTAATTGTATTAATCAGATATTTTATGATGCTGTACTATAGACACATTATAGTTATAGTGAGCTTTACATATATTACATTTGTGCTTGGTAAACATGTATACAAATAGCCATGAACTAGATTTAACCGTATATTACCAGAATGTATGTTTATTGTCAAAATTATCCTACCAATTAAGTGTATCCTATTCTTGTTAAAATTAGTTTATAATGACTTTAATAAGATGAAATGGTTAAGGTAGTAATGTAAACCTTTTAATTAATTTAATTATAGTATACGTTTTAATTGATGTCACACTTGTACAAAAAAAGTGCCTTTACGTGACTGCAAAGCGTGCAACATGGAATGTTTTCAGCGCGCGTGCATTCTGGGATCTTACGGGCGCTTTTCGCGTTTTCGCGTTTTCACCCTCTCTACACCGGGCGCTTTTCACTCTTTTGCGCCCGCTACTCGTTTTTTACGAATTCGCATCCGCCGAATTCGACAGTATAAAGGCGTAGTTTTTTATGTACTGATTTGACAAACACTATCAATCCCTTCCTTGGTGCTCTTGACACACAATGTACACAGTATTTTACCATTTTAACACGCATATGACAAACTGTTTCTTTCGAAATGCAGCATTTTTCCTTTAATGGTGAACTTTCGAAATATACTATTTGCAATCATAATTAACATTTATAAATGTTATACGAATGTATTTAAATAAATAAACGAAATACTTTATGCTACAAATAAAAAAATATTAATGTTTATCGAGACGACTTTTTCTGGCTATTTGATATTATATAAAATTTAAACTATTATATAAATGCCGATAATAAAAAATTAAGCGTTTAAGAGGGTCGCTAACTTTCTCCACCGGTTATATTTGAGCCTAACATTTAAAACTTTAAATTTAACGATGTAATTTGTTTGTCACTTTCGGGATTCTGGTCATCTAGTGTTCAGTAGAACTGATTGAATTATGTATTGTGTCTATAGATAATGTGTAATTATATGTATATATAAATGAGAAGAAACTGTTGAGCGGTAGCTGCAGCATCCGTATTTCAGGACTTGTTTATTTACTTATTATTGTGAGGTTGTTATCAATATTCTCATTATAAGCTGATTTTTTAATAAACGCTAAGAGTTACGCAGGTTTTCGGATAAACGTGTCATCGTATAACGAGAACCGATTTCAACATTTCTATCAAATCAATTATTTATTATGTCAATTGAGGAAAGAAGTTGCAAACCCGCTATAATTAAGAATGTAATCTTGGTAATGCTAACATCAACAAATTATTACAAAAATTCCAAAAATCTTAGTTCACAAATTGGTTAAGAATTGGTTACGAATTTTCCGAAATAGACAATTTTTAATTCTGTCCTACAATTTACGCTCAATTCTGAAATAATGTCAGTTATTTTTATGATATGGTACGTAGTGATAAGTTATGGTCACTTTTTTATAAACGCCGAGAAGTGAATCATCATTAATATATAGTAAATTGGAATATTTTCATTATTAGACGAACCATTTTCATATTGTATATATAATAGTTGCTTTGTAATAATAGTGATTTCTGGAAACCAACGGTACAGTTACGTTTGTGGCTCACAGCTTTCGATTAAAAGTAAGAATTTCAGCTCACTGTAGCGTAAGAACTAAGTTGTCTCTTTCACTCGTAAAGATTTTATCATCCTTTACTATAATGATCATTTTCATACAAAAAAAAATATTTGTACTCGGTCCTGGACTTCATAAAAACTCCCTAGAATTAGAAAAATATGAAGGAAACCACTACAAAAATAAGGAAAATATGAACATTTATTTCTTTCCGAATATAAAATTATTTTAGACCTTTCGACAAGTTCATTGCCCTCTAAGCACCAATTATTAAAGGCTCGTAACAACACGTTAAAATCTTTTTTTTGCTTAATTCAATGATTTTTCCTGTGTTGACATGGCAAATAATGATATATGATATTATAAGTCAACATAAAGAACGATGTTAGACAGATTTTTCAAAAAACATATTATGCATTAGATGAAAAAAAAATAAAGCTCACAACCGGGAGTGACTACGAGTTTTTGAGCAATCAATAAATTATGTTGGACAATTGGTAAAATTGAAATCAAATTGTAAAATACAGTGACAAAACTGTACCGACACAATTAAACACTCGCGTTTTGAGCGAATTCATAGCGATTCATCGCACGTTAAATAGTACATTATGGTACAAGTGCGCAAAGTGGGTTATTTGCACACGAGTGAAACGAGCGTGATATTCAACTGGCTTCGTGATAGATATTTTTCGCCCCCTGATGTCAGTGTGCGAAATTGAATTTCGCGCACGAAGTAAAAATATAATATTATGCAATTAAGCTTCGCACGGCGCCACATTGAGTTCTAGGCCCGAAGTGTTAAAAAAAGAATATAAAATCATTTTACCGTTTATTTTGTTTTAAAACTTAACTGGCTGTTAACTAGTACGCAATTGTGTGTTTTGGTCTCGGTATCACTACGAGAGCTTCATATTGCCAACATACATATTTCATCAAACACATCAGTAGCAAATGCTTGCTGTACAAATTCACGTAGGGGTGCTCGCACTTCCCTTATATATTACCAGTTATAAAAACAAACTATATTTGTCTACCAAGTGTATCGACAAATATATCAAGATACCAGAAAAAATTTCCATTCATTATACAATAGCATTAACTATAAAGTATAAAATTAAAAGATAAGAGACTATATTTTGAAAAACAATATGCGTTTCATTTTAATGGCGAGGTTAGGTTTATAAATTACTTAACCCATGAATACCGAGAAATGATGTCCCAAAATTTTACTTATTTTAATTATATTTACTTATACAAATTTACAAATGTAAATAAATTTACAATGTGTATTTTTTTCTAATCCAAATTTTCTAAACGTCATCCACCAGACTTCTTCTTTCCATTTATAAATAGATTTTTAACGTTTTTTTTTTTAAATCTAAATGATTAAAACCTTATTTCTATATACCGATTTCGAATGCATGTGATTATTAGTCTGGAGAATAAATTGTACTAAAACTTAGTAGAAGAAAATAATTCTTCTGAGGCTTGACAGTTCCAGAATGACAACCAAACTACCATCAACCAAATTACGTGCCACAATAACAACTAAGTAACAATTTTTATACATGAAAATGGCACTAGTTTTATATCGTACGCATTTAATATTGCGAAGATATTATCAAACGTGAATTGAAACTCGAGTTTTCTTATATTACGAGGTACAAAACCACTGGTATTTGATTCTATATGATCATACAAGTCCTCTGAATACGTATAAATAACCATCATTCTTTTAACGAAGTGCTGGATTCAATCGATTTTTCTTAGCGATCTACTAGAGGTTCAGGACACTTTGAGTATGTTACAGAAGAAAAAGTTGATGCGTAGTTAATCGGACCACTTTATTCTCAAGTATTTTCATGCCCTGAATCCAAATCCAAGATCCGTGAACCTCTATCACATGAATGTCAAGGATATTTCAAGGTCAAATTTCGAAAAATTTCGAAAAATTTGGGAAAAAGCTGCAGAGGTTTTAAGGGGAATTGATTTCTAAACCTGTGTTACTGAATAACAAATTAAAATAGTTTCAGCATCCACAAAGACATCAGGCTTTGTACATAACTTTAGTAGCATTTACTAATATGTTAGAGAGATTAACTATTTCTCTTCCGTGCATATAAAGTAAAACAAAATCGATTAAACATTATAGTCACCCTACTAAGAGTGCACTAGTTTGTTGCAAGAAATCGTTCTTAATGCAAAATGACGTGTATCGAGTGTTTCCCGTACGATCACCTCGCTAAACCTTGACAGTGAACGCATGTGATAATTTTGAGTTTCGTAAATCTTGAAGGAATCGGTGACTTGGAACTCTCAACAAGATCACTTGGAAATAGTAGCACCTGTCGCGCATCAGTCATCTCGTATTAGGCAGCTTATACCTTGGCTCCGCGGCATATTTGTGCGGGAAATTGTTTCGTAATTACTTCGGTACTTGATAATTGACGTTACAACGATGAGGTCGAGCGTGGCGTAAGATCGCATGTTTCACGGGCGCTTTCGCGCTACACGTGGACGTCTGAAGACGTCCTACATGCAAAGCTTTCGGGCAACTTTGTAAACGAGCCCATTATCGCGAAATGAATAAGAACTTTTTACACGCACGTACATGCAACTTGCGCTCCTCTGGAAAAATATCGAGCACTAATTTCATCGCATTTCGATCTTGACGTAACAGTATTCCTTCCAACAATCAGAATTTGAAGATGAGGCTTAGAAGTTTTCAACGAATTCAGTAGGGTGTTTAATGTCGGATGTGCTAATATATGAATTGGTAACATTGACATAAATTGCTTTGTTGGTTTGGAGTATCCTTTGGTGAAATATTCAAATGGCAAGTATTTGTAAGTCAGTTCATTCGTGGTGGATCAGAAATCAATGAACACTGTTGTTAGAACTCATGGAGAACAAGGATGTCTCTGGAATATCTCGAAGATGTCGCGTCTAGTGTAAGCTCCCGTCCTCAGGACATCCTCGTCCGACCTAGGATAGGATCCTGAGGAGCTTAGCAAAATACAATTTTGTTGCAGTGGTACATGTGGACGTTCTCAGGTTATAGGATGGATATACGATTCGCTAAATCTAACAAATGGTGTTACAATACATTTTTCATTCAACAAAATAACACAGTTACCAAAATCATGATGACATTGAGAAGGATTTTCAAGAAACATGCAGAGCTTATTGTTAGACTAAAAAAGAAAGAAATACTCGAAGAAACTAAAAAACAATCCACAAAGCAAATGAAACAATAGTAGCAATAGGCATCAACACAAACATTCTATAGTAGTTATCTTAAGCCGAAAATTGAAGAACCCACCGAAGACATATATATAAAAATATAGGATCACTCCATGCAACCGTCCGCCCAGGCATTTAGACAAATGAGGTTCGTAGTCTTCGTTAAAGTGTAGGTCCAATTTGGGGATATACAAAGAAAACGACTAAAAGCAAAAGAAATCAATTATCCAGCCACTACGACAAAGGAACATAACGCATGGAAATGAAGCTAAATAGGTAGCCAACTCCTTAGGCAAAAGTACAGAAGCAAATAGAGGAAAAAGAAGATTGACTTATTACCATAGTTCCAACATCGGTAAAATAAAATCATTAGAAAGAATATCATTTTTACGGACGGCAACTTTGTTTTGTGCGATAGGGTTCATTAACACAACACTCCGTGAACAGATCTAGGAATTCGTATATAAATCAGTATTATATTTGATATTTGCTTGCGAGGACTTTTTAAGATATCCTTAGAAAAAGAGCTGTAAAGAGAGAATTGAAACACCAAATGTGTCCTCTTCTCCACTCACCTCCTCCTCATCATTAACAATACGCATTTAGCTGAATGGATGTAGATGTGGCAACTATAAAAATAGTTTCAGCAATCATATTGTACCTATTCTGCGCAATTGCGTCAACAATGCCATAGGTTAGCTTCTCTGCAGCAATTGATCTTGCTGTGATATACAAATATTAGCCAATTTTCCCTTTATATTCCATACATATCTCTAATTTATATTCGGCAGTGATGGTAAACTCTTGAATGTATATGCATGCAGTTGGTACAACTACACATTTTAGGCAGCTATAATCACATTACAGTTGTAATGTTTGCTATGGGAACTGGACTTTTAGCTGCTGTAACTGTAGTGTTTTTTTTATGCGTACATTAAGTTCGGTAAGCACAAAGCTACGACGAACTTATTAACATATTTATAAACATTCATTGATACATGCAAGAAAATTGGTAATATAATTTCTTTAGGGTACATTACCATCTTGAATAATAAACATTTCCGGTTCAAATATATTCCGCAAATCCTAATCCTGTATGTTTAGTATAATTTTTAAAAATTTCTATTGAATTCACGAAGTGTCTTTTAAATATTTTCTGCATGTTTGTTAATTAAACCAATAGCGCCTAGATTGTAATCTGCCTAGTGTAATTTATGTGCCATAAAACAATGACAAAACTGTGAAAAGAGTGAAAATAACCATGTCAACTAGTCTCGAGAACATTATTTTCAAAGCAGTTAATCATTATTGTTGTAATTTCAAATTTTCCACTTCACAAATGGAATTTCCACCAAGGGGAAAATTCATGAAAAGTGCATGCAGTATTTGTAAACACAGTTAGTATCTGTGTGGTCGTTTATTGGCAACAGTTTTAAAGATACTCCGATGGTAATAGGATTGTCGATTATTTATAGACGAAATAAACTTTTCTTACAGTGCGTTTGTAGTTGCTGATTATAATTTATATCAATAACACATTTAACCATATTTAGTCTCACCATCTTTGCCTTAGAGCTAATAATTTTGGAGTGTAGGAGTGGTAGGTGACAGTAAATTTGGGGTCGCTAATTTCGAATTTGACTTCCGAATTTTCATATGTAAAATGGTACATAACTTATGACAATTGAACAGTATAACAAATGGAGTAATAATAATAATAATAATAAATCTTTATTAGTAAAGAAAGAGGATTGCAAAACTACCTCATCCAACGAAAGAGGGAGCCATAGCTAAACCTGGGTTTCAAATTTACCAAATATATTTCTTCAGCAAATTTAATAATATTGCTAGGACCAGAGTAATATACCAAAAAATGTCTTAAAATATGCTTTTAATTTGTAACAACATTTTATGCACTTTTTATGCATTTTCCCATTAATAGAAATTATGATTAAATGTAGAATTTGACATTTAAAAAATGACTAGACAAAATTATATTTTAAAATATATTATGCAATATTATTGTAAATTTAGTTTTCTTGGAAATTCTTACTATGCAATTCGAAAGAGCACATTTAAAAGTTGTCAAAACATTTCCTTTCACTTTATTTTGCACCGATTTTTGCTATATTTTACACCACAGAATGTGCACTAGGATTATCTTACAAATTTAGTAGATGAGACATTAACAATGTTCATTCAAAAAAAACATTTACAATTCAAATGATGAAGATTAATGGAATAATCAATGCAATAAGGAAGTTAAACGTAATTTATAAATTTAGGAAGCAGTTAAAAATGAAGCACTTTAATTTAGATTCGAAAATTAAAACAGCGTTTACATTTTTTTCAGAAATGTATTCATTTTCAATTCACTATTAATTTATGCGTTAGATTAGTCACGGAGCTAGCTGGCATTAGATATATTCAACGTGATTTTCGATAAAAATAGAGTGATTTATTGTTCAAACTTAGTAACTAAATTGAGTTTAGGATAAAATAATAGCCGCTTTCATAATATAGGTATACAACAAACTTGTCAGTGAATATTTCCGATTTAAATTCTACTTTGGAACTTCTCATTTACGGATTGTATCCACTGCAACATTTCAAAACGATTAGACTATAATAATTATATAACTTTATATTAACAAATAAGATCAAAAGAATATATGCGTAATTAGGTGTGAAATGTATTTATTCACTGAGCACTCAATGAACTGAGACATTTCCCGCGGAAACGCGTCTTTGTAAGGGGTTGTATTCAGCATTTAAAATTGCTATAATTAAAGAATGGTTAGTGCAATATCAAAACCAGTTTTTTAGTTAAATTTCTTGGCTATAAAAATGTATGGCGTTATGAATATGAATCCTATTCAGCGATAAAAAAAATATTTTATGGTGAAAGTTGATTTGCGGAGATTAACTAAAACGTTGCAATTAAGCTAATATGTTGAAAATAAGTCCTTGAGATCGATTTTCCTATCAAGTGTCAAAGGATAATTCAATTTCCTATACAATCCCACTTTTTGAGAAATTGTAGTTATGTTTTCTTAAAATATACATTCTATATTAAATATCAAAATTATTTCTTTCAGTAATACGTAATGTTCACTTTATTTAGTTAATTAAAAATATGCACAAAATAATTATATCAAATACCTGGTGAAGATGGCAGCATTACAAAATAAAAAATCCATTTTATCTATGAAATTGAATTATAATAATGTGTGCAATTAGTGCCTGATTTAGTGAATAAATCAATAATTTCGATACAATAGTAAAAGATATTAATCAAAAAAGTATGCAACTCGTTAGAATGTTCCCAAGGTTTATAAATAGACATTTAATTATTATATTGTAACAAGACAATCACAATCGAGTGCAGTGATATTTGTTTATTCTACAATTCATTTCGCAGATTAATTCCTTGAACGTGAAATATTCTGCACGCTTTTCCTTTGTGTAAATTACTATGTAGCTGAGAATTGTGAAGTATTGATTGTTCAGCCCACAACTCTCACTCAATAGTTAGTAGTGCAATATCCTCCAGAAAGCAGTCGTTATCTCCATCACCCTCAAGGAACCCTGCGTTATTCGTAACACCAAACCATCCCCGATAATGCATTTTCATGTGTACGTTTCCGTTTTTAGAGTTTACGTGTCCTTTTTATGGAAATTTTATGACCATCTGCTACAGTCGTATACTAATTAGATTAGAATGTTGCATATTTAAGAAATTAAACTCGTTGAAAGTATGTTACGGAATATTACTTCTTACTAATTATTATATTAATTTATAATTCAAAACTTTTGTACTAGTGTATAAAAAATTTACCATTTACGGTCAATTTTCAATTCATTTCATTATCATTTGACTCCAGTGCATTGTTTGTTCTCATTCACATGTTCCATGTTGATAATAAATTTATTAGAAATTAGTAGCTTGTTCAGACCAACTTATCTTAAAAATTTACAATAATTTGTTCTAAACATTATTTTTCAAATATTTAGTTACGTTTACTAAAAACAAGCTTTTTCACAAGAAAAATTTGTTTCTTACATCTTACATCTTTCAGGAATACGTATTTCTAGAAGTTATTCATATATGACCATATTTTATTTTTTATATGTTATCTTAAACAAAAAAGGTCAGTTAAGTGTAACGGACATTCCATTGCGTATTTTTTCACTAAAATGTTTGCAATGCATTTCAGGAAACTATAAAATATTATAGGGATAATTTGATTCGATATTTTAAAATACATTTTTTTACTACATAAAAATCATTAAAAAATAAGGCCTTTGTATCGGCCTTCGCATTGCAGGTCTTTCATGAATTATTTCATGCATTAAATTACTTTATAGGCATTTGTTTATTTATTGATACTTAGAATCATTAAAAATGCAGAATTCTGATATTATAATCAAAATATTTTAAAACTTTTACACAATTATGTTTTAGAGAATTCTTTTAACAAAAGACATTTGTTGTTACACTAATATCAGAAACCAAATATCATTAGGTATTGCCCAGAGGAAGACAAGAGAGTATCCATAAACTATCTATAGTGTTTCGTCTATAATAATTTTAAGCATAGTATTTGATTTCGAATACTTAAAAATATAAACAAAAATAAGATGTTGGTAAATAGTGAAGTAAAGGACGAAATTTATTATTAATTAAATATTTTTAGATAACTACCCATTTTCTGAATAACTAAAATACTTTGAAACTTTATTCTTATTGTTTTGGTAAACAATTTTCTGTAATTGTTTCTTTTAAAAATACACCTACTAAAATTATATAAAGCACTAGATGTATCCTTTTACAGACGCATTTTATCTTCTACAACTTGCAAAATTTCACGTGATGTAGTTGTCAATACTCTTTCGTCCGATAATATAACGAAATCAATGAATGTTGATGTTTTTCTAAATATGTTTTTTGTATTTTATATTCAAGTACAGATGGAAATCTAGTCAAAATTTATTTTAAAAGAAACAGTTTTCTGGTTTTGTTGATTTAAAAAACGGTCGATAGCACATAGAAAAATACCGAAACTTCTGTACATAATGTTCTTTTTTAATTTTAATCACGAGACCATCTTTGCCAAGAACAATATCCTTATAGGAATTCATTACTTACTAATGCAAGGGGTCAAGAAGTAGTGAATCTGGCTGATTAAAAATATTGTGATAATGAATCCTGGAATTAATAAACATAGAAATTATTATTACATTAATTTTAACGTAATCAAAAAATATGATCAGTAGTGTTTGCTACGTTCTAATTTAAAGGAGTTATCAATTTCCTTTATATACATGTTAAAAGATGGGAGAATTTGTTGTTTGTACAGTCTTATGTTTTTCTCTTTATCATTATCAATAGCCTGTTTCGTTGTCTTTTCTGCATACCTCTTTAGTGAGGAAATGGACTCAAGCAAAATAGCGATTCAGGGAAAGATAATCTCTAACGCTTACATGGTCTCACTCGCGCATGCTTTGATCGATAAATTCGACCTTCGATATATATGTAGTAGGTGCGTTTGTACAAGGTGTGCAGTATTCCATGGATTTACTTTCTCTTTCTTTTCAGTATTGACATTTTAAACCTTTCATTGTAATTAATATACTGAGCATTTTATCACTATGTTATCTAATATTCATCTGACTAGCATGTAATTTGATTCCATGATTAAATAAATTACCAAACTACTTTGGGCAAATATGATAAAAGACTAATAATAAGATGGAATTTATCTTATTGTAAGAACAATTCAACACGCAAATATACTTTTTTTGAGCAAGTAAGAGCTTAGAAGTCTTGTCAAAACGCTGACAAATAAATTAACACGATTATTAAAAAAATTTACAGTTTTTATGATTTTGTTTATTATTTTGCATTTTTGAAAAAATCAGGGACAAGCATGATTGATTTGATACGCCGGGAGTTCAACCTGCGACCTTTCAATTGCGGTAGATTGCTCTTTTTCATAATCATGCTAATTCATTGTTCCAGCATCTTTGCAAAAATGTTGAATTGTGTAAACGTGTTTCTGACTTCAGAAGCAAAACTACTGGCCACAGTTCAAAAATTCCCTCTAATTTGTGACTAAAATCATTTTTTACGGATTTAAACAGAAATTTAGTTATCCTACATTATAATCTGTTATGCTTAGATAATCACACCAACTAATGATATGAAATACATGCATCAACTTCTTGGAAGCTAATGATTCGATACAAATTGTCTTAATCCGAGAAATTTGATAACATCTGAACTAAGTTCTTAATTTTTCTCATTTTCAACTTTATTTTCAATAAACATATACAATAGATACAAGCCAATTAAATTAGTCAAGAAAACACATAGTAAGACATTCTGCATTCTATATTCTTAAATCTCATATATTTAATGACATTGGTACCATTTTATGAAAAA
This sequence comes from Trichopria drosophilae, assembly GCA_030407085.1. Classification (NCBI taxonomy): domain Eukaryota; kingdom Metazoa; phylum Arthropoda; class Insecta; order Hymenoptera; family Diapriidae; genus Trichopria; species Trichopria drosophilae. The sequence continues at coordinate 163,778,792 of CM059582.1, read as the reverse complement.
CGCCAATATTTAAATAATACAATTCTACAAATGATAAGATTTTATATCAAACAATAATTTGATTTTCACGTTTTCTGTATCAAAAATTTTAAGAAACATATGTGGAATATCATAGCTGAGAGTAACTTTCGTTGACTCACACTAATGTGCTATATATACGGGTAAAAATGACGTGGTATAAGCGGGTGGAAAAATTCGAATGATATATTCCTTGCACACGTCACCCTGCAGAGACATCAAAGGGGAAGCCCATAAGAATCTACATAATTAAAATATGAGAAACGGGAAATGGAGGGTATAATATAGTGAAATAAGTACTATTAAACGAAGTACAAGTCGGGAGCTCGAAAAGCAATCGTAATAAAAAATCATAAATTTATTAAAAGTGATGAAACTTGTTTTTAGTATTATCTTAAAAATATATGTTCACCAGAAAGCTGTCAGTGAATGTCGAGTTTCAGTAATGAATGCTTTATTTGTATTTATTCGATACTTAGAGTTATTGTTAAGGATTGATCATATCGCAAAAATCATAACAATAAAATAAAACATACGTTATACGACTGGATGATTAATGATGTATATCAACTATTTGGAAGGACGAAGGATTCTACGAAAACAATACTGTATAGTAATTAAATAGCCATTAGGAAGATGCAAAACGTTCAAGGACAGTGCGTTTTAAATATATTTTCTGCGTGGGTGTAGTACTATATTCGAGCTTGAATGTCAGTAAATATAACTGTTACTAATGACTTTTGTTTCAAAATTACACTACTTAATATACTGATGATGTTTCTTCATTATTACTAAAAAAAAATAAAAATAAAATCCTTGTGTTTCTTTATGGGTACCAATTACAATCATTTATATAGGTGGATCATAAATTATTGAAATAGTTAGGTATACTTTTAAATCAATATTTACTATTAATATATTTTATTGTTATAGCTTTATAACAGAATGCTTTGTTTTCATCTATAACCGCTGTAAATTTTGTGAAAATTCCATTCCTTTCGTTAGCCTAATAAACCGTAATAAGTAAAGAAGGCACTAAAAGGAAGAGTAAAAACAAAATAACTAGAACGAAAACACAAAGCTAGAAAGAGAAACAAACCAAAAGTATAATTAGATGTTAAAAAGAGAGATAAGAAGAAAACCTAGGAAGAGAAAGAAAGACCGAAGTGCACGAGTAAATGCAATGGGAAGATGGAGATGGAAGGTTAGCCTTGAACTGGTAGTTGCCTATTAGTCGTATCTTATTTTCCATACATAACACAGCCTCTTTACCATCATATGGATATTACGTCACTTTTGATGAAATAGGTTAATTCAATTCTTAATTTATATGCAAATGATTCATTTCGACAATATAATGTAACCTAAATTTTTGCCAAATAGTAGGTATTCCAATAATATTACTGTACTCTTTGTTAATTTAAGCTTTCTTCAATTAAACATTTTTAATTTATTGTGTTGTAGATCAAGTTGTAACAAACACCTACTGCGTTTTACGTGCGCTAATTGATGGTGAATATATCAAAAAAAGACTCTGAGTTGTTTTCAACATTAACATTTTTCAACTCGGCTTAGCTTCGTGACGAAGCGTCGTCGTCGTAAAGATCAGAAATGTACCAAACTGAAATAATTACAAAAAAGTCAAAATTACATATGTCTAAGAAATCTGTACATGGAAATGGGTAAACGTCTAAGCAACTGTTTGAATATTAATAATAATTAATCTTGATAAAATTGTTTTCACTAATACAGCAAAATTGGTTGCATATGAATTGTATGTGAAACGATGGCTGTAAATTGTCTGAAGTGTGCCTATCATAAAATAAAAACTACAAGTGTTTCACGTTACATAAATTTATGATAATTTGCACTTTGGTTTATTTTCAACTATAACTTTTGGAACCACCAGTGTTATAGAACAGTACTTCTGGAACTTTTAGTTCATGTGTTTTTTAGTAAGGTCATAAGTTAGTTAGTAAATTTTGTAACGACAAAGTGTGTGCATAGTGAACTCCCAATTCTATGCCTTACAGAAGCTTTTGTTTCACAATTATATTTTTGACCGACACGCGTATAATTTACAATCATATGTTCTAATTGTATGGTTAATTTATTGAGCTCTGCATTATAGAACTACTGTGAAATTGTTCCAAAAAATGATATGTTCGTGGACGCAACTTCTGTATTTAGAGTGATTGCTACAAAAAACTGCTTAAATTTCTTGGAAAATTTTGAACAAAAAAACTCCTCTTGCGAAGTTTTTGTAAAATGTATACTTTTGGAGAAAAAAATATGAAACTTTAAAGATTTTGAAATTCGACATTTTTTATCTCAGGAAATATACATTTCACGAAAATTTCACCAAAGATATATATTGATGTATATTTTTCTCAGACCAACAGAATTTTTATGTCATTTTATTTAATGTCCACTCCCGGTTGACACAATCATTTAAACGATTCTAAAAAAAACAACTGTTTTCGTCTGGCTGTAAAGTTAAAAATGTTGTGAATTTGCTCTAAACGTCTTAAAATGAATTTTGAACCAAGTGTCAAAACGCAATGTTTTTTAGCTACCTAACCTAGAGACGCAGAACCGATTTTTGCCATAAATCCACGAACTCATTTTTGATCGAATCGTCTTGTAAAACATTTGAAAATGTAGCATAAAACAATAGATCGAAAAAGTGTGACCGATTTCGTTACTTTAATTTATTTACTTGCCTATTATCCTCTCATCCATACAGATCTATTTACCATTTTACTTACAAATTTAAAATATAATCAGATAGACTTAAGTATGAATGTTTAATACCTAACCATTGCAAAGCCTTCGTTAAGGATGAATGTTACTTTATTCTAAGGTCAAATTTGAAAGGGTGGTGTGAAATTCACTATATATAGTGAAGTTCTTTTCACCTTAGGGAAATTTGGAGAGATAAGCTACAAAAAACAATCTTTTTTTTTTTTTACAAGAGGTCTCATTCAGTTCATCAGTCTTTTATATTATTCCCGAAATTATATCAAATAGATGTTGATATTATCGTCAACATAAAAAATTTGCATTTGCAACAGCTAATGTGTACAATAAAATATATATTAATACTATTTCCCTTTCATCCTCTGGGTTTAAAACATGCGTGAATAAATTCAATTCGTTACATAAAACCTCCGAAAATCGATTTTGTTCTAGTTTAATTTATACCTCCGAAAAACCAAAGTATAAAGTTAGTGCGTGTTAAACGAAACTAACTAAATTGTAGTCGTTGCAATTAAGCGTTTATCCAAGACGATCCAAGTTTCACTCAGATTGATTTTGCAATTATTGTGTCATAACTGACCTAATAAAGGTTTAAATAAGTATTTTTTTACATGATTTATATCTCATGCTGATTACTCCTTGTTATGTTTTACGTTTATTTCATTTCTAAATTGCTTGCAGTAAAATTTGGAATGCAAAAACACCTACTGAAGTAAGAATATTACATAACGATTTAGCTACATTTAAAAAGTTTAAATAATGGCTAATAGAACAAAGATCTGAATAAAAGTACCAATTTCTTCGTAATTAGTTGCTCATCTAATTTCTAAGAATCCTGACTGTTCTGAAACTTATAAACGAAGAAAAATTGGTTGTTAATCAAGTATATTGCGTCTCACTAACAAACTTAATTTCCATAGAAATACGTTATCTAATACCGAGAGAATTTTTCCGGAATTTTTCAGATCGGTTGAAATAGAATATGGGAAAATCGTACATCTTTAAAGTGAATTCCATTCCAATTACCTGAAATTCCCAACTGATGTATGACAAACAACATAATTTAAGCTCAATAAAAGTAATATAATGATATTCCTGTAGGTGTAAATATTTGATAAATGTAAATTATACAATGTAGTAGTAACGATTCTTTCAAAAATTGTCTGTGCTATTGTAAAGATGAGTGGTTTAGATGAGTATATTACAGAATTTTGCTTTAAACAGAAGAATATAAGTTAAACTTTAAGTATTACTATGAATTTTTAAATATGAAGATTGTTCTTGTAATTTCCATTAAATTTAAAACAAAATGTTAATATGAACAGTTTCTTTCGTTATCCAGTGAGCTACACTGATCCTAAAATATTAGAAATATATATAACTTTTGTTTTAAAAAATTAGAATTCTGTTATAAATTACAGATGTCTCATATGATTTAATAACGTTAATTCATTAGAAATAGATGTATCGTAATAAATTTGAGTAGTCAGTAGGAATCGTAAAAGATTTGTAGTTTTACTTTATCCGTTAAAATAGTATAGCATATTGATCATTCTACGCATATGAAGGCACTATAAATTAAATTTGTTTCGAAATGAAAAAAAACATACAAAGTTCAACATTTTATTTAAATGTGATCGATGCAAATTTATGACTGCACTTATAAGGAATCTATTAGACGTCCTTGTATGTCAATCACAGTTTTGCAACGTATTAAGTATTTTTTTCTTTAGCAGACGATTGAAGACCAATATAAATACGAATTAAAATACGAACTCGTCATTGTGAAATGTACAGCTCAGACGTTTAGGCGCAATCAAAGAGCTGGGCGCTCGCAATTTCAAAACAGTCGTTACCGATAACCCACTTGGGATAAAACAGATTTGAGACTCCATGATTTATGAGTTATTGAGATGAGAAACCATTGAAATTTAATATTTTGGCAGGGGTTATATTTTACGTACACGATTACTAGAGTATTTTATTGTTTTTAAACATTCTTACCAATGAATAACGATCTTTTACTTATATTTACTTGTACTCGCACTAACCAATTTATTATTATTGTTTGCAAGATGAAAACATGTAAATTTCATGATATTATATAAAATATGTTATAACATTAAATTTCTTATAGAGTGTTTAATTTGCCATCTGGTGGAACCAGATAAATACAGCGAATTTTCGTTTTATTATATTATGTGAAAACTAAAGATTTCTGCACCGCGTAGCAACTTGTTTTTATTATAGAAGCCAAAGAGCTTCAGCTCTTCCAATTGGAACAAAAATGTGTCTGTTCCAAATGTGGCTATATTAGTTACTTTTTGCTCTGCATAGAATTGTTGATATTTCTTAATCAAACTATAGCAAAAGTTAATCACCTGCTACACAATAGAAGCTTCTAACTAATCCCGAAAGCAGAATGTTTGTAAATAAGAAGGTACCAGTTAGTTTAGTTAAAAAAGGAAGCGTTACAAGGGATAAATGACATAAACAATATAATAAGTTATTACAATTTGTAAGATGACATCAGTAAACCGAAATCATCATTGTAAGGTACGAAAGCACTATTTGGAATCAGATCTGTTCCATGAATGTAAAATTATTAATTAAATGCAAATAACAATTTCCTCTTGCCCTTTAAATTTCACCGAGGGAATCTTTTTTTTTAAACAAATCATATTAAATACATATCATTGTGGTTAAAGCAAATAATGTATAATTCCCATTGTTAAAAAAATGCAACAATACTTTACAACGGGTATGGATAGTTTATGGAATATGGTGGACATGCGTACTTTACACACTCGAAATTATTGCATCACAGTTAGTTTGGAAAAACTTGCCTGATTTAGAAAAGATTGTAGGTGTTTTTATGTGAAATACGCTATGATGAGGCAAATAGAGAGCGGTCAGAGAAAGTAAACTGGGATAACTGGGTAGAGTTATTCAAGATTTTTTAGCTATTTCGCAACTGGGTGACGTATTAACTGGAAGATTCTTAATCGCCCAAAATGGGTAAACATTAATTTGATCTCACAGAATTAATGATCGAAGAATAATCTTAAACACTGGCAGGTTATTAGAATCGGATATGATGCTTTACTGATTTCCTTACACTGGGTAACCTAAATGGTATTATTTATTACAATTTAATAAGAACACGTTCAATCAAAATATCGGTTTTTCGTAACATACATCAAATTACTTTATTCTTACCCAAATTCTGTCGAGTCGAAAAATAAAATGCATGTATTAAGCCTCACGTTGGTTGGCGACAATAATTCCCAGCCTACGGCAGTTAGTAATTAGCATAAGCAGTAAATTAACTTAATTTGAGTCACCTATTGTGTAATAACGATATTATAGTTCATACCATATATCTCAAATATTTACATGTCGAATTGGCGAATTAATTATGGTATCTATATTCGATTAAACGTACGGGTTTCCTTGTTAATAAATATGATCAAAAGGAAGTAAAATCGATAATAAAGATACTTTGTAAGAAAGGATGTAATGTTTTGGTATATTATAAATGACGGTTTCCTGAAATATATAAAATCCAATAATGAATTTCTAAATTTTTTTCCAAACTAAATAAACTAGTTCTTTATTGTAATAATAAATTTTACGTGTAAATATTTGATAAATGTAAATGATGCAATGTAGTAGTAACGATTCCTTCAAAATTCTTCTGTATTATTGAAAAGGTGAGTGGTTTAGCTGAGTATTAGAGAATTTTCTTTTAAACGGAAAAATATAAGTTAAACTTGTAGAATGTAAAATAAACTAGTTCTTTATTTTAATAATAAATTTCTATCATCTACTTTTGAGTATTTTTTTATTATAGTGAATGAAAATGACTGAATGTCACTAGTTAACAAAAATAACTTACATTCTTCATATTAAAAATTAAGATTAAATGAATTGTGAATTGTAGAATATATATAGTGTTATTTTTTTTAGTTGAATAATTACAGAGGAGCACAGAAAAATGTTGTTGGAAGATAACTTCAATCGGAGGCAGTGGATCTAATGGATTTTTTGCCATGAAAACGAATCCGTTGTCCGATTTGACATATCATGTCAGGATTGTAAGATATGTGATTCGACAAATTTTCAAAAATATCCTTTTTAGCAATTTAAGGTTAGATCAGTAAATCTGCTGCAATGGGTAAAATTGGAAAGTAAATTCGTTTTCAGCTACCAACAGTCTACAAGATCCACTACCTCTGATTCAAGTTATGTTCAACAAAAGTGTTTTGCAGCCCTGTGTTAGTCACTCTAAAAATCTTCGAATTTGAGCAAAAAATGTTGACAAAGCCAGAAATATCTCATTAACCACTAGACGTTTGATAAAAGTGTTACTGGCTTACACTTAAAATGTTAAAAATCGATGAATTATGGAATCCATATATTCATTAAATATATCAGATAGCAGAGATAAATAAAAATATATAATACGAAAAAGCATATAGCATTTTTTTAACAACAGCAGAAAAAATAAAATAAAAATAATAAAAAATACAAATAAAATTAGAAAAAGGTAAACTTGAAATTAAACTGGTCAACATTCTAGATTCGTCGTTTGTAATTGTACAATCTTCATATTAAATTAATATCAGCGAATTAAAAATGGATGATAATCCTCATCTGATATGTCTTTAAAAGTAAATTTAGAAAATTCATAGCGGCCATAATATATTTGACATTTTATCATTTTTACATATAATTCAGATTCATCGACTCAGAAAACCTTGGATCACAAGTTTCATACAACTTAACACTCAAAATTGTGGAAGTTTTGAAAAATATACTTATACGATCCATTACCATGAATGGCACTTTTTTTCTTGTGTACACGGAAAAAAATAAATGGTTGTCCTAACTAATTAGTAGCTATGCCTACCAGATAGATAGTAAATCTAACTACTTATTGGTTGAAGCAACCATTTATTTTTTTCCGTGTATATATGATCCATTAACACTTAAGTTGTGAAAGAAAAGATTTCGTTCACATGAACATTTATTAACTTATTTGTTTTATTATTATCGTACCGAAACAATTATTATGGTTGAATCAGTGGATTAGTTATTACTAATTGTTACTATAAAAGATTGTAAATAGAGAAAACGTATGTTTTATTCATCTTTCAGTTTTCGATTTATATAAATATTTGTATAGCAAAGAAGACTTTGTTACAACATCATTTTTAGAATTAATTTCTGGTAGTCAAACAGTGACTGTTGAAGGAATTTTCATTGTTTCAAATTGAAAAAGTAGGGTCAATATTTATTATAATCGATAAAATCTGTGAATTATATACTTTTGTATTTTTCCATTAAAAATATTGTTTTTGATGATAAAATATTACATGACACACAATCTATATATTTTTATTGATTAATGAAACTTTTATATGAAGGCTTAAGAAAATCATGAGATTATGTTTATAATTTAGTTAATGGCTTATGAGTTAGTACTTCTGTTCTAAACAAGAATCAAGTCTACGATGAGTTTATATTTTAATTGATTTGTCCAAAAATGAGGTTTGATTATGCAATCTCCTAATACATTTACACTAGTTCGTCATACCGTGTTTGAATCAAATTATGGGAATAAAAGTTCAACGTAACAAACAGATTGATAGCAATGATTAATGAATGCGGGCATCAGTGAACTGATCAAGTAAATATTTTGCCGAAAATGTATTTATGTTATAGAACAACTTAAATTTAAGTCTTTGTCTGGAAATTCATTGAATACCAGATTCAAATTGTTCAGGGAGAGGTAAATCTAGCCTCTATTACTTACAGTTGTTACAGTGTATTATTACTTATAGTGTATTATCTACTTACAGATGTGGCCGTATGTGGAAATAGTCAATAATTAAGCAGTCTTTTCACAAATTAATTAGTAAGATGAACGACGAGATAATAGAAGTGGCAGTTTGTGCATATGATGTAACTGTCAATAGGTTGTAATCGAGCTGATGCATTTTGTAAATAAATAACCTCCTATTGCAAATGACAGTTCATTTGACTACGGGAATAGTTATCCGGTCCAGTTAGTGTAGTAGGCAGTACATTTTTAGTTGATTTTACTATTTTTTTCTCAATGTTCTATTCTCAATGTAGTAAAAAATCGTGATCTTTACATAATGAATAATTAGTGTCTTAATTGAAGTTTGTAGACCTAATACAATCTCAACATTTTACATAATCCCTGATAATGACATGTTTTGACAAATTAAGTTTGGGTTGAATTTGGTAGTTACATTTTTCTAAGGCTGCAATATACGATTAATCTGTAGTTTGTACATTTCTTTCAACGAAAATCGGTTTGAATGCCGAACTTTATGATAGCCGAAATGTTGTGTTCTTTTTAAGAAAAGCATGATTTTATATCCACAAGGTTTGTAGAATGATTGCTTACATAAATAACTAAAGAATTCATATTAATTTAGTACACATTTAGTTTTCCACCCCTGACGATGAAATTTATGCATTAAGAAATTAAATTCGTCATGTACCAGAGTTACTTTCGGAAAACACTATGTCAATACATTCCGAAATCAACTGAATTTGAATTAATGGTATAATTAAAGACATTCAACTTTGACAAAACTTCACAAGATATTATGAAAAAATGTTTAAATTCATTTAATGCAGTTCAGAAAGTATGCTTACGGTTTAAAGTGCGATGTTTGGAAGATGGGTAATAAATTTGCAATATCTTGTTAAGAAGGACTAAATTGATAACATGTATAAACCAATTCCAAAAGCACTTTTCATTTGATTATTTTTCTGATTCCAATTCATTTAAAATTGTTATCATCAGATCTTTCCAAAAATAGAATGTTCGTCAACAATATTTTAAACTTGGATTATTTTATATCAACAACCTGTATTGGCAAAAAGGCAAACAAAAACAGAAGAATGAAAGTTGAATTGTGGTGACAAAATGCAGAGAAACTTCTTTTCGTGAATTAAAAATTGGAAAATAATAATAATCAACGAACAACTTGCTCATCTTGCGATTTGGAAATAAATAATTATTATTTAAGTTATATTTAGACGATCGTTCGATACTAAATGCCAATCCCAGAAATAAACTTCTATGATTGAATATAGGGACTGGTCAGTTCTACATGCAAAACCAAAGAAGTGCCCAGTTATATGAAATATTATAATACATTGAAGTAATTTCAAATACATATGCAAAGAATATCTGAATTCTTCCATAACGTAACACAGCTTAAATTTCTTATATTGTTGGAAATCAATAGAAATAGTTTGTTTATTAATGGTGTACTAAATTCTAATAATTAAAGAGGTCCTATGTGGATCTGTACATGTAAGGATTCCTGATAACTAACAAAACGACTCTGGTTTGTGACTGCAGCATATTTCACCAGGTTATTGCAGGTTATTGTTATCAGGTGCGCGACGAATTTCTTCATTTTCTTTATCAGGACTATAAATGAAAAACCGCGTCTTAAGTACCTTTAATCTCAGCGATGTGCGCATCGTATTCGCTGCGACTGCGAACGTATTCCATTCTCGCTGCAACATTTTGGAAGCTCTGGTTTCTGTACTCCGCGTACCACTCGGCAGGTGGTTTTTCATCCATGGGACTACCAAGTCTTGGACTTCCTTCTCTTCTATGAGACAGATTCTCTTCCGATGGAAATCGGGTGCAAGACGTAACGGAACTGGATTTGCTACCATGTAACCCATGACTGTGGCTCTGATAAGCCGAATCCTCGTGAAGATGCTCTTCACTTGGAGACCTGCTGTAGTCGGTCATCTGAGGTGCTTGGAGACCTTGAAAACTTGTACCAGAGCCATTGGTACCGATGGGCAAAGATGGTGTTGAAATTTCTTTCACGCTTTTTTTCACCGTAATCTTTTCGAATTTCACCACCTTTGCCCCGTGCAATTCCCCTTCCTCAACAAGTCGCTCGAAGCATTCTTCGTATGAGGAATCGCTGGCCCTCGATGCAGGCCTCGGATGCTTCCTGCTGTCCGTGTCCTCGAGTAGGTCATCTGTGCTGGTGGAACGACTTCCGGTTGTCCACACCTGTTCGAAGAAGCTGACCCGGTCGCGAAGCTGTTCCCCACGTGGTGTCCTCGGGCTGCCGGTGGGGGAGCCGGCAACACCCCTGGGTGAGGTATTTCGCGACATGCTCCGAATCACGAGTTGCACGTGCACTTCCACTCAAATTTTGCACCATTTCCCACTCCACTGGACTTTTCCCTTTTACCCAACGCCACCAAATCATCTTTAGTATTCATGTTTTGCATCAAGTACCTTTCAACCAGGATCTCACAACACACATCCACACTGAGCCTCAAACTTAGTCGAACTCCAAGGAACCAGCTCCTACAAAATCCACAAAATTCAAAATTAACAATGCCCGGTACTTCCCTACAGTATTTTGCACTTTCTGGCGATCGATCGCGAACCGCTCCTTTACGACCGGTGGAATTACGTTATAACTCCTAACCGTGTTGAGTTTCAACCAATTCTAGGAGTCGTATTGTGTTTTGGCGAACTATGCACTAAAACGTGGTGTTCACGAATTTCGTTGAATCAGGAAGAGGTGTATTATTTACGTACGGTCCACGTTGAACACCGATTAAGTAACGCGGATTGCCTTGTAGGGAATGTAACGTGCTCGGTGTTCAGGCGCCGGTTCGATACTGCTAGACTGGCACGATGGCGCGCTGTCGGACCACAGTTTTCTCCTTCCTTGCACGTTTCTATACAGTCACTGCCGGGAGCAGCCACCCTCCCGATATCAACTATACCGACCCGTACGCCGAATGCGATTCAAACATTATATAGCCACCCCCGCAATTGTCGAATCTGGTATGCTCCGATTTCCACCATCGGTAGTCTTACTCGATCAATTCTTTTGTGATGGGGTTCGGTTTTGCACGTCGTAGCTATATATGAGAATATCAACAAGAAATGAGGATTTATTAACCATATTCACTTAATATCCTAGGAGGGTAGCAGTCAAGTTCAGATTGCTAAAAGAAAACAAAGATAAATCCGGCCCAACTGGTTCGTTTGAGACCATTGAGAAAGAATTATTCATTAGAATCAAACCAGGATAGCAATTTGGCCAATGTAATAAATGTGTAGGAGTAGCACTTAACAGCAGTCATGGTCTTCTACATTTACAGGCTAAAGATAAATACCAAAGAGTGCATTTTGGAGTGGACCATGCTGTTCTAACGCGTGATTGGTCATAACAATTAGAGCGTTCAGTTGTACTAAACGCAACCACTCTATTATATAATCAAAACCACTTTTAATGTAAATTAAGCTCGCTAACTGTCCCAGAAGATAACCACGTTTTCGAATTGAAAAATACGCCTTTTTCTGCACGAATGGAATTTCGGTGGGAAAAAATGAACATTTACTTATTGTTCGCTTCATAATTTTTGCATTTTGTTTCGAAGTAACGGAATAAAATTGTGAGCTTCGACCCTGCGGCCTTTAGGTTATGTACTCCTCGATAGGGTTTGGTAACTCAGCTGCTTAATTGACAATAAAAAAAATGAAAATGTATTTCAAAACTTCAATTTCTTACACATGTCATCCGGAGTATTATTATATGGGCTAATCTCCAGAACCTTTCAATTTTTAAGTCGACATTTTTGAAAAATAAAGATGCAAGCACACTTCTGATTCTTTTAGTACCGTTACTTGATACCTTCAGAAATATATATTTATTCATGAACAACGCTTAAGCGAGTGCCAGTGCCTGTTATATTAATATTAAATAGTACTAAAATGTACGATACGTTCTGAAACAAAAGAATCAATATGATGTAGAAATTACATTCGACGTAGGCGACATTTTGGCAAGTTTTTCATGCGTTGTAATGAGTTTCTATGATGGAATTTAATAAAAATATATGGACGATATACTTTAAGGATTAATTATTTATTTACCAATTATTTTTGGTAAACACGGAAGGTTTTGGGCAAGTTTGTTCTCCGACAGCCCTTGAATCGAACAAATATTGCTGTAAGTGTATTCCTGAACCAAATTTACAATTTATTTAATTTCACCTGCAGTCACATTTTACACAATTTGAATGGCATGCAAGCATACCACTGTCAAGTCTTCGCTGTTTGCTTAGAAAACCTGTATCAACTTTTTTGAGACATTTTACATCGTAAATGTATATAAACCAGACATCTAAAATAGCATTTTATGAATCTTAATATCCAATGAGCATTATATCTATCTCACATTTCCATATGAATTTCCAATAAGTACACTTTTGAAATAAAAATTCTTTACGCAGTCTTGAATGTCAGGAATTTATAAATGTTTAAAGTATTCCAAAAATAGTCAACAATAGAACCTCCTTGAATTGACAGTCGAAAACAGTGGAAACTCCGAACGCCCACCGCATGGCGGTGCATCGAGTTCTACATATCCACTATGCGTTATCATTCCCGCAATTGATGAAGACTCGAGTTACATATTTAATCACCGTGTTTTGCGTGTCGTGCATATCATCGGTATTCGATCGTACCGCGTGCCCGAGGTTTGAGCAGACTAATTGTAATATAGTAATACTCAATAATGCACAGAGAAATGCGCTGTTTAAGTATTTGCGTGTTTAAATACTTGCATAAGTGTTCACAAGTAGATACACTGATATGATTTACAAGAAAGAATTCCTAATGAATACTTTTTGAACACTTGTTATGGATTTTTAACAACTGATTACCAAGTCCGTTCAAAACGAAGAATTCTTATATAACTTTTAATTTAATAACTGTAGCGGGCATTCATTATATTTTGAAGCATGTATAAAGAATTCTCCTTTTTCCATAAAAACATTAAAGAAATATTCTTTTAGAATATTTTAATAGTTTGCTTAATTGGTTATAATAAATTTCATGTGCGGATGTTTTTTGCATGGTACGGATGCGTTTATTACGCATAATTAATACAAATATACTTTGACTGAGCATCTTAAGAACTAGCTTCGAATTTGTATTATGTGACTAGGAGCTGCCAATATAATATTTGTCTTTTAACAACCATAAGGATAAAATTTTTAGATATTAATTAGTATCGGACGCGGGAGCTTAGTGCCTATAAAGATATTAAAGTACATATAAATATCACAAGTAATATACACGTTCACCATTGATCGATGATTTTTTTAATTAAGTCCTGTACATTCATGAAATATTTGCATAAGCATGAAATCGAATGCAGTTTAAATCATGCAAAACATGCTTGAGCAATTTGCTGTTCATATACAGGTATCCGGTTGTTTGTGGAACCGAAATTGTCCTAAAGTTGATAATTGCGAACAGAGAAGACTTGGTGTTGACTAAGCTATGGATTACATTCTGCTAAAATTGTGACGATGACTATAGAGGGTAGTAAACAATAAAACATTGGAGAACAGTAAAATGCGTTTCTTTAATATTGGATCTAGGGTCTGCAGGTGGCGTAGTTGACTTCGTGTAATTAGAATGTTGCGGAAATTCAAAGGCAGGCCGGGGACAAGGATACTTTAGTATAGCTGAATTTACCAAAAAGCATTGTATTTTATGAAAAATTTTAAATCTTATTAATTTTTTAACTACCCTAGTAGAAATCTAGATTTGCCATGCCAGCGCCACGCATGGGCCTTGCTTGCGCCTTAGCAGGCAACAGGGCCCATAATACATGGCACTAGTATGGCGCTCGCTAGCACGAAAATAAATTTCTACCAGGGTAACTTAATAACCATAATAAATCTTAAAAATTAAAGTGTATAAGGTAATTTGTGTTTTTTTCTAACAGGTGGGGGTCAAAAAACCCAAAGGTCATAATTCCTAACATCCAAAATACCTGAAATTTAATATTCCCAACTCGTGACGATTCAAACCTTAATATCTAAATACTTAATATCTATTTATATATTTTATTTATTGTTCATTTAATTTAAAGTACACTGATTAATACTCTTACGTCGATTTGAGCAAACTTTGGTTGACCCTGCGGCAACACGCGGCTGTTATTGACCCATGGGTTTAATGTAATACTTTCTCGAAGCAGCCTTGCGTAACAGTTCAGTTATAGGAGACGCACACGCGTATCTCAGCACGTGATCGTGCACATTCGTGTGAAATTTACTGAACGTGTTGTAACGCCACAGGATAGGGAATGCATTCAACGCGTGACTGTTTGGCGTAAACTCTCGGCGAATTTTGGGTGGGATGCAAATAAAAATTCAGGTAAAGCCGGATGGCAAATGAATACAAAGGCCGCACTCTAACCGTAAAACTGGACGTCACGCATTCATTCAAGTACACGCGAAATATCCGTCTACCTCGTTCTTGAAACTGTAAGTGAAGTAATATTTTTCCCTTTGCCCTGAGGATTAGTGACGTATATCGGGGCATTTCCTTAGAGAAATATACTGGAGGACAGGTGTGTCTTTCATGTCAAACCTATAATTTAGGTTGAATTAGTTAGTTGATAATTGCGGTTTATGCCATGAATCATGAAAACCTGTAATTAGCTAAGAAATATTTAACAAGACATCAATTAGAAATTAACTTCAAAATTAATCTTTTGCAAATATAAATAAAACATATTGAACAAGGCTTAAAAAATTTGTTATGATCTATTCATTGCTCACATACCTTAAAATTCATTTACAACATTTTTAAGTAGACTTATCTAACTTGACAAGTATTACAATATGCCAGGTGTCCAAGAACCGAGTTACGATATTTCAGGAGGTGATTCTCTATGATATTTCAAACAAAAAAGTCCTGTACCAAAATTGGATCTGAGGCTCAGAACTTAAGTGACGGGCCATTGAAATTTAGAAAAAAATTACATTTTTCTAGTAACTTGTCGCGCTTTTAAGTTATTTCAACGACTATAAGAACTCATTTTCCAGCTTTTTTTAAGCCCTAAAATTCATCCATAAGAGCAATAAATCGACCTGCGATGAATATTTCTGTTATATGTTGTTATTGATGATGTTATGACCTCAAAAACAGAAAAAAGACCATTTTTTTCGCGTATTACTTATTTCACCAAATAGCTAGCAAAATGGCACATAGGAAGAAGTTGTAGAGCTTGAAAAGACGAAGAATTTGTCACCTCATTCGTCCGTTTCCGATAAAAATGGAGTCCGCGGGGCACTTTTAATGTCGAAGAATTGGCAGAAAACTCTGATACTAACGGTGCGCGTTTATCGTCGATTCTACGACATTAAGAGGTCCCGCTGACTCAGTTTTGATCGAAATTGAACGTATGAGAGGGCAAATTCTTTATCTTTTCAAGCTTTACAATTACTTTTGTATGCCATTTCGTTAGCTATTTGGCGAAATAAGTTATATGCAAAAACACACAAAAATTTGCCTTTCTATAACTTTAGAAATATACATTGCAGGTCAAATGTTCTTATGGATGAATTGTAGGACTTAAAAAAAGCTTAAAAATGGGCCATCACTTATTGAACTAACTTAAAAGCGAGTCGAGTTATTGCAAAAATAGTAATTTTTTTTCTAAACTTCAATGATCCGTCACTTAAATTCTAAGGCTCAGATCCAGTTTTGGTACCAGACTTTTTTGTTTGAAATATCATGGAGTATCACCTCCTCAAATATCATAACTCAGGTCTTGGACCCCCTGTATATACGGATTATCTTAATGCAGCACGGCGTATGATAGAAAGTTGTTCTGGTAGAATAATTGGGTTATTGCATATTGTGGGAGATGATTTAGACAAATAAAAAAAAATATATGTAATGTTCACAGCACTTATCCTCTCGATGCTGATTTTGTCGTATTCATTTATTACTTCAATAATTGAATTTTGTCCATGCATCGATCATGAGTAGGCATTATCAATTCTTAGGGCCATTTTCTCTTTATCTCTGATAAAAATGGATGTACCTCCCTTACATTAACACTGCTGTTTCCGCTACAGTAAATTAAATCATAAGAAGTATGAACACAAATGCGCCATTTTAAAATTCTAATTGCAGGCTTCATAACATGTTTCTGTAATAATGCTTTTTTTATCTACTTTGAATTTTAGTATTATTTTATAAGCTGTCCTCTAATTAATTTCATTTCTTACGTATTCGTTAGGGCGTATATTCTGATTAGCTAAATCATAGTCACTATTCAGAAGATATAGCAATCGCTAGAAACCGATATTTGGAGAAGAAAGGTTATGTTCTAAATTGTACATTTCTACGTTCGAGAATCATTTTTGAGAAATTTTGTTATATGAGGATGAAGCTTAGTGATGTTGCAGCAGCTCATAATTTATACTCTGTAATAGTCCCATCAAATCAGACCGGGCTTTAGCAGGCATACGTCCAAGTTAGCCTTCCTCTATTCGGGATGCACCCAGCTGTCTGGTTGAAATCTGGTCAGTCTTGTCACGCTTTTCCGACCAATACCCATACGGACAGCCAAATCGAAACCCGAGTAAAATTCAGTGATATTCAAATCTAATAAATAACTAATTGTAATGATTACCGAAAGTCAATAACCGAAAACTTATTGCATACTATTTAGTAGAATGAATAGAGGCTCGATATTTTCTGAAATAGCTCATATCTGCACGTTTTATTTATTCGGAAGAATGTGGGGTTCTAATTGATTACCTGTTCCATATTTCTGAACTAAAGGAATTAAAATATTTGTTATTTTGTAAATACTGTTTTAACTGCAATGAATTATACAGATTTTATATACCATTTCTCCAACCCCGAAATATGCGACAATTGACATATCTTGAAAGGTATCAGTAAAGCTCCTTATGTAGCAAATAAAAACTTATTTCTATAATGAGAATAAAAGAATGTCGCATTCACCCCTAGTTGCAATAAAGCCAATTAGTCTAGTGGAGTGTTGTACCAACAGGGTTACCTTATTTGTATTCGGGTATCGTGTTGGATGGGCCCCGGTCAGAATCCGGTTTCTTCAATAAAGACGAATTATTAATATTATTGTTAAACAAGAGAAGCTAAATGAATTTTCTTCAAGATTTTCTCTTCTGCATTCAAAAGAGGCACCTTAGAAACATCCAAAATGACAGATTGTCACAGCAAACATAAATTTGAAGAAATGCAGTTAACAATTAAATTTGATGTAAGAAAAAAGTTCACTTGGCCCTTAAAGGGTTAATGTTACATATCCAATAACTGAAAATTATACTCTCATTTTACGCAAATCTGCGAAACTTTCAACGTATACATATAAATGACAAAAATGTTTTGTTTTTTATCATTAAATATTATATTAGATATACATTAAAATTAAAAACTAAATGCCTGAACTAACTACAAAAATAGTAAATGCAGTTAAAAATGTTAGATATGTAAATCCGTATGCAATGCATCTGTCGTTTTTGACAGATTTTTTATCTTTTTTTTTTGCTTTACAACTCTATGTAAAAAAAAATAGAAGATCTATTAAAAAAAACAAAATCATTGCACATGGGTATACACCTTAGAACATTTTTTAAAGTTATTGCAACTATTTCCACGTGACTTCTATTATTCATCGAAAATGTCGTATTTAAAGATATGTAGCAATAAATTATATGCTATAAATTCTACCGTAATTCTGTAACTGATTTCCCGACATCGAACATGTGTTCGTATGTATTACACAATGCAGTTATTCAATTTACTAAAAGAAAAACAGTTAATATTTATGAAAATTGTTCATACAACAACAGAAATAACTGAACTTATTATTTCTTTAATTGGATTCTGTAACCACCTAAAAATAGTTCAAAACTAAGAAAAAATGTTATATTTTACAATTTTTTATAGTTAAAAAATTAACAAATTTAAAACTGTTCATTTCACCGTAGTTGGTTTGCCTTCTTCATAAACTATTTCGTCGTTAGCTATTTTTCGAACAGTTGTTTTTCATATAGTTAAACCAACTGCAGTTCATATAGAATATATTCTCTTTTTTGCGTATAGCAGTTATTTTTCATTTTTTACACATGCAAAGTCTATAACATGAATGTTTCGTATTAAAACTTGTTAATGACCATGTGTCAGTATGTAGTATGTGACATATTTGAATGCAAATAAAAATCGTATAAATGCTAAGTGGGTAAATACTAATCACAGAAATGACTGTACCATTGAAAAATGGAAATACACGCGGACTAATAATCATAATCTTCTATATAGTAAGATTTGAATCACATAAACAGTTTTAATTGTAATTGCTGATACGTTGTAAAGATTTTAAATAAGCTGAAAATGCATGATAATGTAAATAATTGTCCTGGTATGTAATCGCCTAGTATTTTGTGTGCAACCATTACTGCAAGTATTTGACGATCTTATATGCGTCGTATAAACTTGTTTTATATGGCGTCGATTAATAGTCAATACAGCATGTAGGACAATAAACGCGTAAAGATGTGAATCACAATTTTCTTTATTTGTAAAGTGTTAACATTATGTGACAATAAGTATAATATTAATAAGTATAATATTTAGTTGAAACCAATTTGCATAAGGGTCATTCCACGTGGGATTTACAACTCTAATTTTTTTATTCAAGACATAAAAAAAAGTTATACATGGTATGTAAGTATTGTAAAAATGCATAAATTTCAACTAACTTAAAACCGATACAACATACAAAAAATATTCAACTGGATGAAAGTTTCAGGTTTTTGTCAGCCTTACGATGAAGTAGATAACAACTAAATAAAAATGAATTTTTAATTAATCATAAGTGGTCATTTTTATAAACGAATTATTATAAGCGTTTCTTCTGCTCGACATGATTTTTTTCAAGGAAACTGTACATTTTACTAGTTAAAAGATACTGTAAGTGGTAGGTTTCGAATTTATCAAGTAATGAACGATAATCACAACGTCCCAGCTCCGACCTTGTGCACTGTTCCTTCTAACAAGTAAGTGCCTTACAAAATAGTTGAATGTTTCTGTGAAGAACTGGAGGGTAGCTGTTAAATTTTGTTGATTGGTATTTATTATCTTATTTAATGAGGGGCCAAATAGTGTAACGAAGCATAAGTTCAAATTAATTAAAAAAAAATCATTACTCGATAAGTTTTAAAAGTACAATTCTGTCAACTTCTATGCAATTAAATGAATAGTTTTACTAAAAAAAAATAATCTCCATCTTAAAAAACATAAATATTTATAAAATATCAGTTGTATATTTTCAAAATTAAATTTGAGAATTTTTACCAACTATCATAAAGCTAACATAAATATGATACTTTCATCCCTGTTGTATATGATATCGGTTTTCAGGTTTAGGGAGTTGAAAATTGTGCATTTTTATAAAAACATCTAAAACTTTCGGGAGCGGGACGAAAAACTGACAAATAAAAAAAACGATAGTGTACAACCGACACTCAAAAAGCCAACAGTAAAAAAAACCGACACTTCCACAATTACAGTTCGCTTGACGATGAGGCTATTTTTTATGTGGCGGCTTTATGACTGCCGCTTTTTTGAGCTGTCGGCTTTTGAATTCGTCGGTTTTTTGTCCCACACTCAAACTTTCAAAAAGACAACTCTAACATAATTACAAATATTAATTCATATTAAAATAAAAAACAAGTATATTTTATATGCAATTGTGTCAGTTGACTACGGTGTAATCAAATATTCATTACAATATTGCTCTTTGGGGTGTTCTAAAGTGGCCCGCCGATAAGGTAGGAATTTACGATACTAAAAAGTAAAATAGAATCTTATGAATTAATTGTTCGAAATTCGGGTTCTGCAAGAGTAATTCTGATTTCTATATAAGGTGTCTTACAGAATACCAAAAAAATTAATTAAGAATTGACCGAGAGTTATTGGAAATAAATAAAAATCACTTATTTCTAAGAGTTCTCATTCAATGTTTAAATAAATTCTTTGGTAATCGTTAATTGGCCGTATATATTAATTTGAATTACCCTTTCAAAGCCAATTTTGACAAATTGATTCAGACACTTTTTATCGATTTTTTCTAAAAAAATCCTACTTTACCGGCGTACCACTTTAGAACCTCCTTAATATCTACGTCAGTAGTACTGGCATGTGCGGTCAGCCAAAAGCCATTAATGGAATTACTTCTTGCGCAATAAAAAAATTACCAATTCATTTTTACATATCAGCATTTTCATGCCGCTTTATTAAAATCTATTTAAAGTATTTTTATCTCCTCAAGTTAAATCGGGGATTATATATATATATCTGATATGATTTTTTTTTATTCAAGCCACAAGTTCACATTAAAGTTCACATGGAATATAATTTTCTTTTCCAGGAACATTATTTACTGACACATAAAATCTACATTCGGCGAATGGGGTGTGAATAGAGTATTTAGGAAACTAAACACCTCGTAATTTTTGGCACTATGCCATACATTTTCAGAACGTCTCAGTTGTTGCTTCCGGTCTAAGATTCATTTCAACAGCTGTAGCAGAAGTTTCTTATCGCTTATCTGAATTTACACTTTGGATTTGCAAATGATATATCCAAATATGTCGATTTAAGTGGTATGGTATTTTCATATTAAATATACCATTAATATACTAATAGATATTTGTCGAGTCCTTCAAATATCGTTGTGGTCTTTTTGTATGTGTTATTATATTCAGACCGTTTTTTCGATTTATTTGTCAGTTTCATCTATTAATATTTCCTTTTTTATTCTTAACCAGTTGTCTCAATTACATCAATGCCATTCAATTGTATCTAATAATCGATATAGTTTCTGCATAGATAAATGTGTCTGTATAAACATTGCCAAAGCCTAAAGGATAACAGAATATTGTCAGAGTTTTTACGGAACTGTCACAGAAAAGACTAACTTTTTCACTATATATTATCGAACTATTTAAACAATTCCAGATTCAAGAATTATTTCAGAAATTTGTTAAAAAATCAGTTATTATTTATGAGCTGAAATTTCTAAAATGTATATTTCTACATAATAACGCAGGCTTTTTAAAAGCTAGTAAAAAATAGTTTTGTTATGTTTCAGGAAAAAATGTCTACTTTAATAACTATATCGAACGTATTTACGCGAATAAAAAACTAATTCAAATGAAAAGAGATTCTTTCCGGCTTATCCTGGTTATCACAATGTAAAACATGTTGCAAACATTTTATTATTACTAATACGTATTTGTTGAAATTCATTCGGAAAATTAGAATAAGCTTAACGTTGACTAATCAATGCAAACGTAAAACTGAATCATTCTCATTTTATAAATGCGTTCTCAGATATCGTATTAAGGTATTCATTGAATACAAATTAATACGTATTTAAGTACTTATATAAATGTGCATTTTATTTGAAAATATTTCTAAGATTTATTTCTAACTTTGATAATGTGCATTATTGAGTTCGGTTTTATATTATTTAATGTTATGGACTAACAACAGCTCTATGCCACATAGCATAACTTACAATATTGTTATATCAACTATTAGTTTATTTGTCTATGTATAAAAGGAGGCATAAAGTGCAGATCAATTTTAATTCACGTTTAGAAGGTAACTACGTTTATAATTCTGAAAGATATATCCACTAAATCTTGTCTATTGATTATCCGCAGGTAAACTGGTGTATAGGCTGATCTTGTTGACATGCATTCAATATCTATTTGCTTATTCAGCCATTAAGTCATTCGCAGCAATAATTATCTAGCTGGTAGTAAGATGACATATTGATTACAGACCATTCGCCAATTTTCTAAGTAAATCATTTAATGAGACATAACTCAATTGCATTGGGCACTTGCCAGCAGGGTGTGTAATCTATTCCTTCGTAATGATCTATGTCAAATTAAATTTATCGACTTACCACTCTACATATTTATTTAATACGCTTGATGTCAAATGAAAAGTCTGATATTATTTCAATTTTAATTATAACTTGAACTTTTCTGTATCGAATTGTGCATTGCTTTTATGTAATTATAAAAAATATTATGTATATAATAGGTAGTTCCAGAATATTGTTTCTCTATACGTGAATAGTACATTAATATTTCTTTGTTTAAATTTTACTTCGTTCGTGCGGTTAATTTAGTAGTAAGTTAGTAATAAGTAGTAACCGTGTTAGTATTTACATATATAATAATTGTACATCGTAATAGCTATAATTCTGACATTACGGAAGAATATATCAAAACTTCTGAAAGCCTTTTTTGTATTTAGATTGCGTGGTAATATCGGGATGCTTAAATTAGCAAGAACATTTTTCTCCTCCGTACATAAATTTAGAAAGGCTTGAAATCGTTTTATATCAACTATTTTGAACGATCGCGCGTGGCCACATTTTTTTCAAACCCTTACACTAGACTATTCTAAGAAGTCACACCCAATTCCATATAGCCGAATATTAATAAAATATTTTGTTTAATATGATTAAACTAAATCGAATTTGTTCAAACGATATCCATTAATTATTGTTTTTTCAGTCTCTGATAAGTTAAGCGGAATACTTAGAGAAATTAAGACATTTTGGGAATTACTCACGCAACTGTCTGATTCATTTTAACTTCTTTACATTAGTTATATTCACAATACTTGAAAAGTAGTCAATTTTACTAAGAATTTTGTTCAACGTATCCAGCACTTCAAAATGTCGATAATATATTAATCGAAATAACAACTCAAAGAAATATTTTCAGGTTTATCATTCATAATCCGAAAGCACATACGACCTGTTACAGACTTATAAACTTCCGTTCTCCACTACTATGGAATAAAATACTATATTAGGATCTATATATTGCCGTATTTGTCAATGGTTCAATCTCCTTTCTGCAAATACAAGCTTCGACTATTTCGAAAATCAGCCACCGACTGTAAAATCCTAATAGGAGGTATAAAATGAGATTCCTTTTTTTAAATGACTTTGACGGAAACTAAAGTATTGAAAAAAGTGATTTGTTTATTTTGAACCTTAATCGCTCACCACTAAAATTCTGTATCTGATGTCCAACTTTCCAATCCACTCAGTTTAGATATCACAATCACGGGTTTCGAAATCAATAAATTCTCAGTTCTGCCTACAATATATCTGTAGCGGTTCTACTTCCATTTCTCCAATTGTTAGCAGATTTTTCGGAGGTGTCCAAATCCGAACCAAAAAGTGTTGTTTGCCAAAAATAATCACTGAACTAAATGTATAATAAAATATTTCTGGTCGACAGAATCCATTTAGTTTTTTTAGTACTAGATTACTAAATACTCTAGCTTTCCATATACATATATGCATATGTCTGCATAATATCTACTTAGGCAAAAGTTATGAAACAAAAACAAAAGGTTTTCCATAAACGAATCTCTTTTCCTATTATAAATACTGTTCTTTCATGGGTATTTTTGAAATATTAAACGTTTGATACTAAATAAATAGCCTTCAATTATAGTTATATAAACTCGTTTACACTTTTCATTAAAAATGGTCATTGTTATAAATTGTACTGGCGTTAAAACAGTGCTTAAATAAAATTATATTACACTAACAATAAGAAGTGTATGCTACAATATTTCCTTAGAAAAATAAATTAATAATTCAGTGTCCGAATGTAAAAAGTTAAAATGCAAACAGTTCAGTGAGACAGTAGATCACGTCTAAGAAAATCAAAATTCGAAAAATGAATTTTAAAAATATTAACGTATAGAAAATGTCATGCTGAACAATGTTTACATTTAATGTTTTTTTTACAGTTTTTCCGAATTTTTCGAATCCGTGAAATAATTTTTTGTGGCACATATACCGCGATAATTCGGTTATAGATGAAGGAAAAAATTTGAAATTTCCATAGAGACGTCAGAACTGTTTTAATTTTATTTTAATCAATAAAATATTTTATTCAAAGTTAGTAGTAGATAAAGGTTATGCATTTATTTTTAAATGTTGCATCTTGAAACGCTTGAGGAATCAAGGGAAGTTTTTGTATTTGGGAAAATAAAATAACATTAATATAGTTTTTTAGTTAAAGAACAGGAGAAGTTTTTCTTGAAAACCGAATATCGACATTATTATTGTACAAAAAACTACAATAGTTTTTCCAGCGCGCATACTCTTATAGAGCGGGAAAGGGCTCGCTTTGTTCTGTGCCGGTGTCAACAATATCGGGAAAATTATCGTATTATTAAAAATTATTATTATCGAACAGTTATCATTAACTCACGGAAAGTTCGATTTTTACACAAAAACCATACGTTTCCAATTAAGTAGTAATTTACCGGTTTCGCACATTTTTTCATGTGGAAAACAAGAACTTTCCGCACAGCGTTTGAACACTACTTTTTGTCACCTCTGTATGGAAATTCGCGGACGTGCAAAGTAAAAGCTCGGCGGGCGGCAAAAAATTATTTATCGCCCTTTGCACATGCGCAGAAGTGCAGTTTTGGTGCCCGGCGGCAATCGAGGCCTTTCGGATTACTTTACCGGCACGTAAAGACCGCGAATTTGTGCAGGTGTGTCAAAAAATTAGGTTTCAACCCTTCAATAAATAATTGTTAGGACCCATAAAAAGGAAAAAGGATAGATGTTTTTACTTTGAACAAAGTAAACCGCTGGTATTGCTGGAAAATGTAAATATATAATTTGCAGCTTTGAAAAATATTTTTGCAATTTTTAGAAAAAATGTTGCTGAAACAATCATAGTCCTATAGGAACCATTATTCGCATTCTCGAAATGTCATGCTTTAAAAATCTTTTGATTTATGAAAATTGAAATATAATTAAAAATGTTAATGTGACTATTGATTTGTTGACTCCTGAGGAAAGAGTCTCTTAGTATCTAGCGGCTTCGCATTGCTTCTTCTATTAAAAATACGAAATGAATTTATTTTTCCTGCGATTAATCAACGTACACGCGGATGTAAAGAAATTAATTTGTGCGAAGTAGAAAACTATTAAGCTCCGGTATCCGTTTAGAAAGTTACGAAATCCTCCAGCATCCATATAACAGATTTAGATCCCATTTCCAACCGAATGTTTCGTGAATCATCTAGCACCACGTGTCTTATTTTTAGCGATGCGTTGGTTCTCGTGAAAAAAAGGCAGCGGGCGTCACTCTTAATGCGAACAAACATGTGCAAATAAACTTCAGAACTTCCTACATGACAAGACAAACCGATATTCGCTTATTTGTTGCATCATTTTTCGCCGATATTTACTTGGCACTCCAATCATTCTTCATTAATTTGTACGAGATGG
Organism: Trichopria drosophilae; assembly: GCA_030407085.1. Classification (NCBI taxonomy): domain Eukaryota; kingdom Metazoa; phylum Arthropoda; class Insecta; order Hymenoptera; family Diapriidae; genus Trichopria; species Trichopria drosophilae. The sequence continues at coordinate 163,752,759 of CM059582.1, read as the reverse complement.
GAATGAAAAAACAAGGCGATTTGTCAATATTTCGAATTTCATGCTTTACCTTCAATTCTTACGTCACAGCTAGCTTCTCACGATACTTCTGCCAATTTCTTATATCGTCATTAAATGTGACCACGATATAGGAAGATAAGTGGTTTCTTCTCATAATTTTAAAGGAATTTCTATCTATCGGCATTACAGAACTTCAATAGTATACGCAATAGATGCCTTTTAAATTATATTGTATTAATTTGTAACGTGTAACATACCGCAGTAATGCAGTAGAAGAGACTAACTGATAAAATGTTTTACTACATTATAGGTGTAAGAGTATTTATTCAAGGAGTCTGAAGAGGGCATATGAGGATAAGTATATAAATGTCACCTTCTAATTTAATTACTCGATAGTAGTCATCATAAATTAGTATTTGTGTAGACCTCAACTCAATTTCAGAATATAAATCGTAAACGGAAATTCAGAAATTGCGACGGAAAAATAAAGAATAAAATATTTTCTGAAATACCATTCGATAAACTTGACACAGTCATAGTTAAATTTCCTTCAACGAATTGCAAGTATGTATAATTTTTTTCAAGAAATAACCAAAATTATAATATGCCACAGTAAAAGATATTTGCATCGAGGTTGTATATACACTTGGGTTTCATGATCTTTTTCAATTGAATGATAAATTAAAGTAAATTATATGAAAGTTCAAACTATTTTGTAACTTTGTATTCTCGAATACATTTACTAAATATTTTCACTTGAAAAGACATCTAAACAGAACATGTATACTTGAAAGATTTTTAAGTACTTTCTAATTGTTCGTAAAAGTAATTTTCGATATGGTCAACTCTTTATGGTATTGCACAATTTCAAAAATACACATACATTTAATAGTAGTTAGAAAATTCCTTTTTCTTGAAATAAAATAGTCGAATGTTCACTGAACATAGCTGAACCTACCTCAATTTATAACTTTATATATATGAATACAAGATAATAATTATATTTCTAATCCAAAAGACAGTCTCAGACATGTCTGTAATAGTAATCGCCATGTTATTAACTTTAGAAGATTAACATAATTATGAAATGAGAAAATGAAATTAGAAAATAAGACACGAAATTATTTTTTTTATGTAAGACAGACTACATTCAATATGAGTTCTTTTAAAATACAATACAAAGATAATTTTAGATCAGTGTTGTAAATGAATATTACAAATCCAAGTACAAGTTGTTTTAGAAGTTGGTTGTAATTACATTGTTCGGTCATTTTCTAATCCTTTTTTTTTTTATTTTAAAAAGACAAATTTCAAAACATATGAAACCTATGACCGATGGCATATACATTGCTAAAAAGTGAAGTCATTAGTCTCGACAACTGTGCAAAATTTGAAAATAGACCGATGCTAGATAGTAAACAGAATTTGAACTTTATTAATTAGACGAATATTGTTTATGAATCTACGAATACATTGTTAATACAATGCGATACCAATGAAATTGTTCATTGATAAATTTTTAATAACAAAAAGCTCTTACTACGGCAGCAAAAGTTTTATAATTTCATTATATTGTATTATTATTTCAATTACATTTATGGCAGTTATTATAAAATATAAGGTGCAATTAAAAGATTAAGAAATTATAGTTTTAACGAGATTAACTTTTCGCCTCAAATTCTTCATTATTAATTATTTCATACGTTTAAACATTAATGCTCCACATTTTATAAGTTTAATTATTGCGAGTTCTTATTTTTGAAAGATTACCTTTAACTGATTCATATTATAATCAATGGTATATAACTTATTTATTTGCTAATATTTTGAATACGCATATCTAAAAATTCATATTATTTATGATCTATATGAACAAATGCATCTTAAAGTTTACGTCTACAAATTTATACTATGATTTTCTTATATGATTTGCAAAACTAGGTTATAATCAAAGAGGTTCAGAAGTGTATACAATAAATGAAAACAATTTTTTAGAGCTGTATTAAAAATTAACTTGGCAATGTAAAAACAATATTCACAGCTCGTATATTCTGGACAAAGTAATTACAAATGTTGAAATGGAAAGGTTCCATTGGGTTGAATTTCGTGTGTTAATTCTACTTAGAAAACATCACATTTTAAAAGAATGACAGCTTACATATAAATCAAATGTTTCAATAACATTTCGATTTATCGAAAACTATATTTCTGAGAATGAAAGAGCGAGTAAAGGAATAAATTAATTTTAAATATTAACAAATGTTTGACTACAATAATAAAAAAATATATGAGAATTTAAATGTTGCCAGGAAATATCAATAGTAGTATCTACAACAATGATATAATTAAAATTATTTTAAGAAAATCGAGGTTTTCGTTTCTAAACAGCAACAATAATAAATATTATTAATAGGTACTTTTTTATAAATGTTGTAAGTAGTTTTATAAAAATAGAAAAGGAGAATATTAATCGTTAATGACATAAGTACTCCATCGAAGATTATTCATAACTCTCATTCTAGTAAATGGACAGACAAGAAAAAAAAACTAGTCAAAGAAAACCAGGAAATGGCATTTGAGCTATGATTAAACTCTGAAAAATAGTCGACCTGCAGGCGGTTCCGGAATGCACTTTAAGGTTCATCTGTCACATTAAGAATACATACATTCACTGACATATATATCGAAGGCATAACGTGTGAGTCAAATGCGATACGCTGTCTGCCAATGCATAATGACATCTCGTCAAAACAAAAGTCCATTATCTCGTTTTTCAAAAAAGTAACAGGCATTTGCCCAAGGACGATGTGTCTCTTTACAACAAAATTTTTCGTTACTAATTTATAAACGATTTATATTTTAGTCATAAGTGATGGGTAAATTTTATTTTGGGGATTGTTTTTCACGCCGAAAATAATCGTGCGCATATATCGTATAGAATGTCATGCGAGCACTTTTCATATGCATATATCAATCAAAGAACGTTATGTGTTATGACTAATACATTTAATGCGCGAATGTGAAGTAAACTCAATGACATATGGTTTTTCGAAAAAAAGTGAATTGTAAATTTCAGTAGATAAACAAATTATCTGACACAAAAATGTTTCTTTTGCCAAATGGTATTCTCTATTTCTTTTATCTGAATAGTGTCCTTAAAATTATTACTTTTCACTGACTGTAATGCACCAAAAAGGTATAATTAGTAGGTTTCATAATGATTTGGGTGTATTAGTTGACACTAAAAAATAAGCTAAAAAATAAAAATAAAAGTTTGATAAGATTCGAAATATAATTGCACAATTCCGCCCTTTTCTTCTGTAGCTCGTTAAAATTAGCTCCATGAGTTTTTTTACTTTTCCCTTATCACATCCAAATCTTTATTAAGTGTTGATTTATAGTTTTATGGGCAGAATTATTTTTTAACTAAATAATAAAGAATGAGTGATACAGTGTTTTTATTGCTTATTAAAGGTATATAAACATAACAAATTAATTTGCACTACAAATTTATTGTTAAAGATAAGACTTAAAACTCTTTTGGATTTGCTCAAATAAATGCTGCATCATTTGGATAACACGCCATCAAGGAAGTCTATGCATTTAAACGAATTTTTGAACATTGATTAACAATGCAGTACAGAAACAAGTTGTGTAAGGGTTACGCACAAAAACAGTCTCATTATCGTGATGATGTCGAGAATACGCGTTTATTGTCCTCTTGTTGTCTATTTGTTCCTAATGGAAGGGGAACCTAAGGAACGTTGCGTGTGAACGTGAATGGCTGAGGCAGGTGCTAGTTAGATCTATTTATAAATACATGTGGCCCGTCGTGAATCTCGCAAATCCTATTTTCTTCCCCGGCATATATATGTCATCGTGTCGCGATAACTGTGTAAATCACATGATGCCAATGCGTATGCAGTCACATGGACCATTCTCTGTTAGCGTCGCGTGAATTGAACGTCTAACTTGCGTCATGCTAGTTACCGTCGCAAATTAGTTTCGCGAACAAGACAAGGAGAAATTTGCATTGAGTTTTTTAAACTCTTCATCGATGTTGCTCATTTGTGCAAAATAAAAAAATTAATAGCTGATGAATCTTCCGGACATCAGAAACAGACAGAAATTCTGGAAAAAACCAAAACGTAAAAATTCTCCAAAAGTAATGCATTTGCCGTTTATCTCGTAGCAAATAATTTCACTTACTTAGTCCCTAATTGTAATACTATCATTTAGAGAGCCTAATAATAAAGAAAGTTATGTTTTCTAACAAACCTAATTTCTACTTCCGAAGACTATGAATTTTATCATTCATTCAAGTTCATCTAGTAGAGATCTTGAATTAATATCAAATTCCCTGCTTATTTATCAACCCATTTTGTGAGGTTTAATAAACGTTTCTATTATGTTGCCAAACATATTTTGCACTTAAAGCCGATTTTAAAATACATTCATTTTTTGTATGTTAAAATAAAAGATTTCTAATTAAAAATTGCCAGTAAGTAGATATGCAATATATTAATTCTGGCGACATCCAATAAAAGGTAATTACATAGTTATAATGGATCGTTACATATGCTAATTGAAATAAGTGGTAAATAGTATATTATCCTCCAAGGGAGGAAAGCGCGCGATTCCACTCTCGACAGTATATCACATTCAGAAGGCACGTGGTATACATTCATTCTGACGCATTCGGTAGAAAAATTATTATTGTCTTGCGCTGATATCCTTGTCATGATATTAAAGTATGTTCTAACTAATTATTGATGTTTACTTTAATATAACTTTATAAATAATGCATCTGAAGTTCTTACATGTTTTGAAAAACTAATACTTCCGATAAAAAGAATATATCAAACAGAAAGAAAATGTTTTAATAATTGTGAGGACTACATATTCTATTCTTTGCATTTAATTAATTACTTCTTAACACTCTGGGCGCAAAGCTCAATTTTGCGCCTTAGGGCGTAATTTTCGGGTGCGAAATAATGATCGCCATCTCGCTTCGCTCGGTCCCCCAATTTCACTCTTTCAGCACATAATACTATTTTGCTCTCTATAACTCTCTTACATCGCGAAATCGAAATACGATTTTCTCTTCCTCGGGAGCAAAATAAGTATATCCGGGAGCAAAATTACCTTATATAAAAAATATATATAACTAACACAACTTGCACATTCACTGATTTCGAGCAATTTTCGCAGATTTAAATTTAGAGAATATGTTAATAAATTTATAGAATAATACTTCATGACAAGTGTTTGAAAGTGAATCCATGATTAAAGTAAGTAAATGCCCTCTGAATTTTATTTGATAAAATATTTATGTTAAAAACCACAAAAATAATATTTTATCATTTAGTTAAAATATGAGTAGTCGGTGATCGCGGGAACCAATCCAGATATGTGTAAAGAAATCACGTGTTATTAAATTTTTTAGTAAATAATTATGAATTACGTAACATTGATATTTAATAATATTTAACTACATAAATATAAGTTCATTAAGCGGTATACTATATATATTCTAAATTGAAGTAAATTTATCAATTCCCCATTTTAGATTTTTAATAAAGAAATGTTTATTACATTAAAGAAAAAAGTAAAATTACTACAATTTAAAAAATTAAAATATCTGACCATTTACAAATTTTCTATGATTTTCATTAATTTTCAAAGCAAACCATATCGTTTTATTGTGTTTAATAGCAATTAGACTTCGTTTTTTAAATGATGTGGTAAGGTAAATATGGATATGCAAATATTAGTCAATGGGCTAAACCTGAATAAATATATGTAAATAGAATAAATACTCTAACTTTCCTGAACGAACAAATTCACTCAGTTCTAAGCAAGAATGATTAATCCCATGGCGAATTGACAAAACAGATAATGTTGACTCTGCTTATTCACATCTTTACTAAGTTAAGATATCTTAAACTTGAAATTCAAATATTTATATATCTTTAGTTTTATAGGTGAATAGTATTCGAGAAGATTTTAAATACCATGTATAATTTGTATTAAACAATATTCATTTTATGTATTGAAAGGTTTTTTAAAAATATAATCCAATACCTTTTAAACATTATCTTTATGCATCGGTAGAAGACGAGTCATTATAATCCTATCTACTGTAATACACCCAATGAACGTTAATTCCACGATTAAATATCATATAACTAGTGTAATACCGTACATTTGTTCGGTAACAAGCTTCCACGTTAAATATTAACACAAGACTTTAAATTAACATTTACTAAGAGCGTTAAGTTTAATGGAATTACGATTTAACTGCATTAATTTCATTTCTGATCCATGTTATTTTTCGTATGATATAGAATTAAAACTTTAGCAATCATTTTTTTATTTTAACATTTTGTATACAACGTTTTTATTCAAGATGTGCGATAATATTTGAAGTTGACTTTTATATTAGGACCTAGAATACGCGATTTGCACAAATTCACGTCAGATTTCGTAATAACGACCAATTAGACTGCGACAATTTAATTGCTGTACGGGAGGTTTGAATTAAAAGTTTCAAGATGATTCCGCTGCAGTTTGGCAAACTTGATTTCATTGACGTCTACCGTGCCAAGATACCTTGTTACGTACTCTGTCGACAGGTGAATAGACGAATGAAAATTTTGAATGGGTATTTATGCATTCGAACGTACCTAAGTAGGAAAGTTGAAAATAAGGAATGTCAGATTTGATTATATAAACGATTGCGCATAAATAAATTGGTTACAAGCAAATCTTCGAGAATGCAATTTTACTGAAATAAAATGGTATATATGTTTGCAAGATATGTTAATTACGGCAAAGGAAGGTATTGTGTCAACGATGGTAATTTGTCAAGTTCAATTTGATATGTGAAAATGTTTCAAAAATGGATTTCTATGCATCAAAATATTCTAATATTCATCTGCGTTTGTTGTTATGAATTTATTGTCCTAAGCATATTATCTCAGTTGATATGTAAATATATAAAAATTTCAATTCATTGAAAGTATATTCACTCTGAATATTGTGCTTTATAAAAATTATTTTCTGATAAAAATATTATTAACAATGAATTCGGATAATAATTTAGTTTGACAGGGTATTCTTTTCAATATGTTTGAATATACGTGTCTACGTTATTGTATTATGATTTAAAATTATTTCAAAGTTAAAAAAACTTTTTTATTTATTGCTGTAATTTGTTATTGTTACCAAACTGAGAGTCTGTTAACCCCTTCGCTTTGAAGAGAAAAGTCTGAAATGTAGGTAAAAAATGTTAAGAATTTTTTAAGCTACCAAAATTTGTGAGAATGGGTACACTTGGGTTTTCGGGATCGTTGATTACGAATATGAAATCCATTTTTTAAAATTCAAAATGGCGGATCCTATATGGCGAACATATTTTTTTGAAATCCTTCGATTTTTTTGAAACTTATTAGGTTTTGAAATTGTTTAAAAAATTAGTTTATTTAATATTTCATGTCCTGACTTACTATAATATATTCACATTTACAGATAATTTAATAAACTGTCATACATTACATTTTTTTTATATGTTTTTAACACCAGATGTCTAAGATAAGAGCAACACTACTCGAAATAGAAACAAGTTTTTTGAACACTCCCTACTCAGAGAACGTAATTTGCACGAGTCATATTATAAAGAATGTATGTGTGATTTAAATCTACTTGTTTTTTGTGCTTTTTATCAATTTTTTTGAATGTACGTCTATAGAGGTACCCTCACATTGGATGGCTTCCAGTGGAAGCCCACATTAGAATGTACGTCTATAGACGTACCCTCACACTCAAGGGGTTAATAACAAAATTTGGAAAACAGTTTAAGAATTTAGGGATAATCAATGCACAGCAATACTAATTCTAAAATTGTATACTAGAATTTTTCATATATTACATATTAATCACATATTTCCTTAGCATTATATGAAAAATTAGTATAAAATTTTATAATTATAATGGCTGTGCATCGATTATCACTAAATTCTTAAACAGATTTACAAGTTTCGTTATTTATAGTGTCTCAGTGCAGGGATAAAATATATACAAAAAATGCATTCAAAGAACGCAAACATTATCCGGGATTATTTCATTTGGTGTAATTCTGATACGAATTTGAATTAATGATAAGCTTTGTAATTCCATTAATTATCATGCAATATATTTATTTTCATATAGTATCTTTTAAGTATAAGCACTGTATGCACTTTTTATACAATTTTTCAATTCTGAAAATTCCAGAACTGAAATAAAACAACAAAATACTAAAAACCACTAATAAATACAGCTTTTGTAAATATTCTCCTTAAACTTAATGCTAGTTTTAATCACATCCAAAAGATCACTTTTGAGAATATATTATTGCCGACAAAGTTGCTTAAAATTTTGTTTCAATCTTTTTTACAATATTTTATTAAATTAAAATTGTCAACAATGGAATTCAGATGTTAATAAGATTAATGAAAGAACGAATAAAAACGTCAAAATTCGCAGTTTGTTATGATAACTTTAATCAAATTAATAAAAGTATTAATCGTTGAACGGTCCTAGAAGTAAAATATTTAAACTTTAAATTATATATAATGGTCAATTCACAATATTCTAAAATATAGTTACTAAAATCGAAAAATTACGTATACGAGTGTGATATGGATATAATCTATAATTAAACACAGATGTGTTTGTAAGATCATCACTAGATCTCCTTTCTCAGCAACTATAATTATAAGTGACGGCATTTGAGAAATGGATGTTAGTGATCAAAACCCCCTCTATGATAAAAATATGTTGAATAATTTTGAGATGCTCTAGACACCTGAATTTTATGAAGATAGTAAAAAGTGCTGATACACTAAAATAATAAAAATAATCTGCATTTACTTTGTGGCTTGTTAATCATGATTAAAGTGCACTTATCAATTGTAGGTGGTTTAATGTTTTAGGTGTAAAACAATATGGTTTTTAAATAAATTTGATCAGTGATGATGCAGTCTCAACGTAACATTTACTTAAATAATTAAATAACCCATTAAAGCGCTCTGGGGGTACTGGGAGACCCCATAGATAAATATTACAATTTTTTCCTTTTAAAACTGCCCTTTTATAGCATTTTCTATCTTAAAGAGCTGCATTTCAAGAGGCGCAACTAACATTTTTCGAAAAAAATATTGAAAATTGGCTGAGTTATGATTTTTTTGGTGAAAAACGTTACTTTTGTATTTCAGTTTTTATAACGGGCACCAATAATTTTTTTTATCAAGATAACTTATCTACGTGTCAAAATGACACTTGGAGAGTAATTTTATTGAAACGAAATAACGAAAACTGTCTGCGCAGGTCGATATTATCTTCGGATTGGGGTCTCCCACGACCCCACATGGTGCTTTGTGTTATTTTTATATAGGTTGGCGCTTTAAGGGTTAACAACTATTGCTAGTTGATAATAAATTCACTAAGCTCAGGTTCTGAAGTTGCATATTCATGTAAAATACAACTAAAATTTAAAGTTATAAAAACATTTTTTTTAACACTCCGTGCGTAAAACACGATTTTACGCACTAGGGCGAAATTTTCATGTACGTAAAATTGCGCTCTACGCACGTCGTATTAAAAAATTGTGATTGTCACCATCGCTCCGCTCGAGCGACAAATTTCACACTCGTCGAAGATCGATAATTGCGCCCTTGTTGCATAAAATACTATTTTTTAATTCTGGACTAATCACTTTGCATCTGTAAGATTTTAAACAATAACAATAAGCAACAAGCTAAGGTTCGATTTTTATGTCAATAATACCATTTTTATAAGGCACATATAGACCACGTGTCACACTAGATAAACTGGCAAAATGTAAGGTTAGAGCATTCGACCGGAAATCGAAAGGTCCCAGGATCGTACCCTGGCATCTGCCGAATGTTCTTCCAAGTTCCCCGTTATTTTTTCTGAATTTTTCACATATTTTCGGGTTCTTCATATTTTTCATATAATTAACATCTCCAATCAGCATTTTTAACATTTTTCTTTAAAAATGTTTTTTCAAAAAAGCCGCTGGCTAGGGAATCGGAAAGATTCCGACAGATGGCGCTTGGAAAATATTTCAACCATGTTGAAATGTTAGATTGATGCAATCACGACCAATTGCGTTGCAGGAAGGACCCAACAAATTTAAATTTATAAAATGTAAGGTTATTTTCTTTGCGTGAAACATTTTACGTAAATATAATTTTTAATCGAAAATGTATAAATAATTTTCAGTGGTGAATTCGACGTTCAAATTAAAATACGGCACGCCATTAGCTCTTAATTTGATGCTATTAGTTAAAGTAAAGAGTTGGAAACGGAATATTGTCTAATTAGCATTGCGACTCCGTGGATGATATACGATAAATTTGAAAGATCATATTTATAAATGAACCTGATACTACATTTTCATTTCACTCCTGTTCTATTTCTAGGCTGTATAATTTTATTGCAATTTATGTCCCTTAAGTCAAAGAACCATTCTGGCATTGTTTGGAATATATATAATTGTCGATCCTGTATTCAGGTCCTGAAAATTTACTTCACTATTTTTTGGTCGAAATTAGTAAATAAGTTTCACTTGAGTAGAGTACTGCCTTTGGCGTTGTCGAGGAGACTATACTTGCTAGTAGAAGCATTGATTACTGGGACAATAAAAATGGCCAATCTAAAATCGCTATTTTTTTACATATTTTGACAAAAATTCTTGCCGTCATAATTCTAGTTTGAGAATCACACGCATTTCTGCAGCTGAGCGTATCATGAATGTTTTTTTATCTAAATTTCCAAATTACCCGTCACTTTCTCTGTACAAATAAATTATTGAAACTTACCCTGCAGCTGGTGAATTGTGGCTTGATATTCGGCCAACTTTTCATCGACGTAATCCTGACTCTGGCTGGCAATTATTTCTGCGGTGCTGGGTCCAGAATCTTCCTCGTCACCTCGGTTTGTATCTACAGGCACTGCAATGTATTGGTAATCACCTGGATTGTAAGGGGCAATCAAGTACTCCGGCACCGGTGAAGATGGGGAACCACTTCCAAGAGGACTCTGAAATGATATTGTTGATCTCGAAATTGCTGAGAATATGCTGGTAGTGGCAAGTCAAAACTGATTAGCTGAATAATGGTAATTTCTTAATTGTTACTGAGCGTAAAGTGAATTAGGAAAATTTTTGTTTTCAATCAGAAAATATAATATAATGATGTTTTAACGATCAAAGACAATTTTAACAAAACTTTTTTCATAATTGAATCCCAACTATTAATTGACAAATATATTTTTTACGCCAACAATGAAAGAAATGTTAAGAAATTACATAAAGAACAGCGTTCTCATTCAATTGATAAGTTGATTTTTTCCCAAATAGCAAAAATTGATTGACTTTAAAAATAAGATTTTTTGGATACACGTGCCCATAAAGTAGATACTTTACGGACTCCTTTTAACCCGTAAAGTGTGATTTTACGGACTGATCTCAGCACTTTACGGACTAAAAACAGTCGGTAAAGTGCCCACTTTGCGAACAGTGAATCAAAAAATAGTGTTCGCTCCTCGGCCGTAAAATTTTACGACCTAGTTTGGAGATCGCGAGATCCTCGGACCGTGAAATTGAACTTTACAGCCCAGGACCGAAAAGTACTATATTTTACTTCTAACGGTTATAAATTAAGAATATTGTTATACAACTTATTTTTGTTATATTGTTTAAATTTAGTTCGAAAACTTGATAACATTGAGTTAAGATATATAGAAAATGTTTATTTATTATTAGAGCATATACTTTAGAGAATATACATTACTTAAAAGATGTTTCTTCGTTTTGCGTTTTCTGATTACGATTTAAACTCAAACCTTTAGAATGGCGAAAACGTGCAAATTTTGTAAAAAGTTATTTGATCTACGTAAACATAGATACTAAGATTTTTTGACATTGCTGATTGCGAATATGATTCCCATTTCTTCAAACTTTACACTGTGAAAACAAATACTTAAATTCAGCCAGTGTATAGTGCATATAAGTCTGTTCTTTTCTGTGTGGTCTCATTTACATTGCGTATAACTTTCCGTCTTATTTCTAACTGAATTTATGTATTTCTTTTTTCCGTGTAAAATCTGAAGATAAAAATTAAAAATTAAACAGAGATTAAATTCCATCTCTCTATTCGATTTTTCTGTGATGGCATTAATCATAATCAGCAACCCTGAAAATCACCCCTTAGAGTATTTGACAAACAAAAATTGAGTTATATTTCCCAAGTTTTGTTCACCATAAAGGTTGATCAGAATTTCTTTTCTTACAATTAACTTGATAATGTTATTTACCCCAATAATGGACTCAGCTCTAGATATTTGTATATCTTTATCATTGAAGTAAATATGATACAATACATGCAAATGAATTTATCCATTGAAAGATATGAAACTCTAGTCGAAAATTACAAAAAAAATTTAAGAAATAGGTAAGTTTTACGTGGAACCAACGCGCAAAATTAATTTAGTAAAGAATAGGTTTTCTTGAAAAGTGGATACTCATGCTTTAAATTAAGGTAGTCATTAATACGATCAATTTTTTATTGAATATTATTATTCTTTGCGATTTTAGGTGAGTTTTTTTTTCAATTGTTTCGTAGAATACTTAATATATAAACACTGATGTACTTAAAGTATTTAAATATTAATGAGAACGAATAACGATAAATCTCACCTGAACTTGTAACGGAACGTAAGGTCGGGGTGAAGCATTGCCAGGCAATCCAGGCGATGGCCACCGTGGCCTTGGACATTGGATGTACCCCGGTGGCGGACATCCAAAGACAGGCGACATTCCCGGTGAAATTGGCATTCCAATCGGCACCGGACTCATTGGATGCATCAATCCGGGATATGTCATGGGTGACATAGGACGAGCATGAGAGACCGGGGTTTGAGGGGCACGTGATCGATTTTGAGGATACGTGGCAAGAGGCGAAGGGGTCGGACTATAGGGGGACATTGGCCGAAATGGACTTGGAGCGTTTGGTTTCGTTGGAGACCAACCACCCGGTGATCCATAGGTCCCGGGTGGTCTTAACGGATTCTGCGACATCTTTGGTTACTTAGATATCCTTCCGGTGACTCCTCGATCGACTACCATCTCTGAAATAAATAAAAAAATATTACTTAATAATGTAACCATATTACATTTAATTTTAAAATTGTTGTTTAACCAAGATTACGTTATTAAATGAAATACTTTTTTAATAAGTTACTAAATAAAAACGTAAGCTGAACATTCGAATAAGAGTGGGAATGTTACCAATATTACTATAAATTTGATTTTCAAAAGGGTATGAATCTTTACCTAGGCATATATAAGTAATTTCAAAAGTTTAAGCTTTTATTCGACTTTGTTATCTACGTTAATAACAGAGTTATTTGTTATGTTTCTGAAATATAATTTGAAAAAAAAATTAAATGAAAATATCAGTAGATTCCTAACAGTAAATAGAGGTGGGATTAATTCTAAAATATTCGCGACGCCTATGAATAAAATCAAAGTGTTGTGGTGAAGCTTATAATTTGAATTATGGACACGATAAAGGATCATGACAATAGCAGTTGCGCTTCTGCCTAACACATTCATAGCCTATGCGGCAATTTTTTCGGCGACACGAAACTCTCAATCATACTGAAGTAACATGTTTGCTTGACAACAATCTAGTGATTAATCGTAATATTTCAGATTTCTTATATTGGGACACACAAATATTTTCAGTGCAAATTTTTCTCCGCGTAAGGCCGTCTTAATATTACCTCAACCAGCAAGAGAAGTTCTGTAATATATTTTGTATATAGATGACTTATTTTCTAATTTATATAGTAAGTCCGTCGATAATGCACAGATGCCCATAGTGCCCACCATAATTTATATAGGTCGTTCTCAATATTAACAAGTAACTATGGTATTGGTTCTCACATGTCGAAATAGTACCTTAAAAGTTATTTGATTTTTATACAATTTTTTGTCAACAGAGACCTACCAAACGGTCGCCCTCGAAATCTTAAGTTCTAAGTTGTATGATTGATTTCAAAAAACGACTTGTACGGAGGCAATCCGTGGAGCTACTGATAAATTAGTATTCATATTTGATATTTAACTTTTTTACCGACTTCTTTTTCAAAATACGAAATATGTAACATGAAAAGTAAGTGAAAAAAAGTAATGAATTACTATTTACCACAGTATTTAGCATAGTAAATGATTTTCCCCAATGTTTGGGGAGCATGCGAATCCTGGGTGTGAATACTAATCATCGGTTAAGACAATTAAAAAGTCAAATTAGTTTTTGATGTATTTATAAGAGCGATAATACTCTGGTAGGTTATGTGTAACTGATCAGAATAAGCAACAGCTTAGCAAGAACAACGCTTGAACAATGCGGTAGGGGCGGTAAGATTTCCTGCGCTGTATAGTTTAGTAGCCTTTGTCAGGTTTTATATAGTAGAATGTTTAAATTAGCTGCCCATGAGTTTGGATTAGCCACTAATGCTTAATTTTGCTGATCGTGTAAAACAGGTTCAAGGAAAGTACCAAAATTTGAATTGGCAGAATGAAACATTTTGTATGAGCCAACACTTCACCATCAATCTTATCAATTATTTTGCGTTTCACAACATAATCTTCATTCTTCACAAAACATTTTTAATTTCTACCTCCATAGCAGTCTTTGATAGGAAGATTATAATTTGTGAGGGATTCGAATTCATTAATAACGAACTCCTCATGTACCATTTGAGAAGATTCGATAAAACTTAGGAAACCACAGTTTTCTTCATGTGCAAGTAGAAAATTAAAATCTCCTTTAGGTGGCGAGAATATATAACTCATAAGTTGATATTTTCAACTATGATAGCACTCTGACACCATCGCAAATCGATTAATATTGCGGAAGCTAAATTGAGAAAAGTTCAATATATATTGGACGTGCTAATTAAACGTGCTAATTTACAAGTGGAACGAAGATTACACTACATATATTATAAAAGTGTGGTAATTGACATATGTATTCTAATTTTACAACATATATAGAATTTTTAATGTTGCATGACAGTGCTTGTAAAGATTTTAGCAGGATAAGGAAGTGTTGTCTGTTCCAAAATGGAATTAAAAAATGGTTTCATTTTCAGTTTTGAGGTTGAAAAAGGAATTTCTCTGACATTTTCAACCCTTTTCCACGCATTCTTAAAATAATCTTTTTGAGTCCTCTTGTCGCAAGCGGTGGATATGACATATAACAAGAGGATTTCTACTTGCGGCAAGAGGATGGTTTGAAACTTCGGCCTGTCATCTCAAGAAATGTATATTTAACTTTTTTATTTTTTTTCTTCATACATAATCGTACAAACGAAACATTCATACATATTCGTGCAAAGAATGCACTTATAAATATAAAATCTGACCTTGGATTTGGTGATTGTTTTTCAATAAATTCATGAAATCAGTTTTATCATGAATAAGAAATCAGAATATCAAAAATTCTTACATAATTCAATAATTTTTCAAAAATTTTTAAACATTATGCTTTATTTATGCTTTATTATTATTTATATCTTTTATTGCATTCAGCAAACTAAAAAATAGAAAGGTCATTCTGGTCATATCAAGATAGATTGAGACAGAATTAAGAGCAAAATTCTTGAAATAAACATATATATCTTAGACGGTCTCATATGGTACGGTTATAAATAATACGTGTCTGGCTTATACATAAAAACGTAATTCATTACGAGACGAATGCAGTCGATTTTGAGGCATACTAACCACGTGCTTCTTTACACGTTGATAGACGATGTCATATGATGTAATCTAACCGTTTGTACATGAATAGAACGTGCCAACATAACATTAGCAGACAGAGACTAGACTAAAGCTTTTTGCACCCAACGTCTGCAGGATTCACTATGCTCTTATTAATCGCTTTATTAGATTTCGAAATTGCAGTACAATTTCTGTATTTTTCTTTACATTTATGTGTGTCTCTTTACGGCTTCCTTTAGTTTATTACCCTATTATCAACGCATATTAATATCCTTTCATATGTAAGTGCATTCTTCCAAAAAAAGGGACGGAAAAAACATGGATATCAATTACCTCAGATGTTTCCAATAGTTGAAACTAACTTTGTTCTAAACTCTAGAAATGAGATTTCAACTAAATATTTTGTGGTGTCTTTCGGACGTTTTATTAGCTTTGTTTGTTTATTATTATTAAAAAAAGAATTTATAACAGTTTTATATTCAAGCATAATTGATCTTAAAACATTTTATCACCGAACTTGCAATGATGTAATTTATGTAATTTAGTATCCGAATAATTACAATGTCTTACAGAAACAATTGAAACATTTATTAAAACGAATTAATTATTTAATGAGATAGAATTAAATAAGCAATGTAATATCATAGCTACATCTACTATTAGACTTAATTGAGTACAAGAAGAGATGTGGTGTACTACATTTCGATTACTGTACTATTCAAAGACCTGAAATTTTGGAATTCATCCAAGGGCATTTACTTGGTTCTCGTATATTCTATTCAAATTTTCTTTTTTCCTCGATTACAGAGTTACGTGTCGGAAAAACAGTAGTCACTTACAATACAAATCACTAACGTCTAATCTATACTATGTCGGGTTTTCACAATACTCTTTTAGAGACATAAACCATTCGACAGTAAAACGTTTTTACAAACTCTTAAAGATATTGATACTCGATAACAATAGTAATTTTTAACTACAGAGAACACAATATTTTATGTCATTTTTTCCCCAACATTAAGGTTTGATGTCCGTACTAAATTAAAAAATTTAGAAATGAGAAAATATGAATATGACCGAAGACATGAAGAGTATTAAAATATATAGATATCATTCAGCATCGTTTGCATATGTAAACTCAAAATGTATATATCTATTATGTGAAAGTGAAAGGAGGATTGGTACTCGAAACATTGCATAAATACAGAAAATTACGAGCGAATCGTTGTCAACAAATATTTATCTTAAATTGTATAATTCCACGCAATTGCGAATTTTGAATAGTCTTCCCCAAGTGAAAATTATTTATGAAAATTGTATAAAATTTTAATTAAAGTACTTAAAACTAAAAATTTATCAAAATAATCTAAAGAAATGATTTCATAACATAAATAATCCTCTTGTATATAATCTATAAACTTTTCTAGATTCATATAAATGTTTTATTAAATTTCAACAAACATTTTTTAGATTTCCTCTTTTGCGTTCGCCGTTTTTTCATGGTCAAGAATGTCTTTAATTTCTCCTTCAGAATTTATTGTATTTTCCACCAATATTTGGTATTGTTTCTTTTCAGTAGATTTTTTTTCATCTAATTTCTTAATAGTTGATCGATGTCGAGCTTCTCAGGAGTTGAAGAGCAGATCACCGAATCTAGAACCATCTCCAAGATTTTTACACCCATCCACTGTCATATGCAATTTTCAATTCATTTGGAGACCATTTCGATTTAATGTGTTGAAATATAGTATATTTTTATTGTAGTATTACATTATTTTTATTTCATTCAATACGACATATATACCTATCATCTAAAAGCTTCATAAATACTTCATAAATTTATACATTTTTTACAGAATTTCGTTGTATTATTTTTATAAATTTTTTCTAAAGTAATTTTATTAAAATTGTATAAAAATTTCATAAATAATTTTTACATGGGACTGTTTAATTGCATATAGTAAATATCGGGTCCATTTGATTACATATTTCTTCAATATAGTTAAAAAAGTATGCAGGGCTATAAAAAAGTAATAGATATTTTTGTTTTAAATAATTAAAGGAAAGTATGAAATTGTGAGTAATTCCAATAAATGTTTAACTGAACCTTCCCTTTTTTTAATGTAAAAAACAGTTTATGTCAATTCTTTCAATTATGTTTGTAAACCAATTAATTTCCTATTAAAATAAATTACAATAAATTACTATGCAGAATTTTCAATAAAAATATCTATACTTAATTAATTAAATAATACAAATTCATTAGAGCATATATATATATATATAGCAAAGGAAATATTCGGATTCGATAAGATAATTACTTGAAATACAAGTTTATTAAAATAATAGTACAAGGTTGCAAAAAAGTATTTAATTTTTCATTCGACTTACTAAATCTGCATAATAGATTAACCTGAATTGAATTAATAATCTGAGTAAAAATAGATAGCTGAATTATACATAGGCAGCTCACTAATAGTGGATTTGATAGTGTATGAAGATAATACTTAATGGCGGTGAAGGTAATACGAATTGTAATGAAAATAAATAAGGTCCTAGACGAATATGGAAATAAAATCCCATAAATTTCCATATCTCGTGTTATAAGTTTATTTTGACATATCAGTATTGCGACTATTAGGAAATTGCTCAACAATAATTATATTAGACAAAAAATTAATGCTCCACGTTATTGATCTTATTCTTGCTTTCAATGCAATAGAACCACTTTTTTTATTTTTCTTTAATTAGCACAAAAATAATTCATATTAAATAACACTCTTATAACGAATAAGGAATGAAAGACCGTATTAGGATTTCTTTCCAAAATCATACCATGAGTTTTCTTTGGTTGTGACATCGTTGCATCTTCTGAGAATTGTAATATGTACGTATTTGCACGATATAAAGAAATAAGCTTCGTATAAAGAACTTACGCGAAATAATCGAAGATTTTGCTTTTGGTAGAATAATAAAGCTTTAAGGTGAAATTTTAAACACAGTTCACGTATATCACGTTTTCGCATTCTTTGTTGGGTAATGAAAAAAGGTATCAGTGCGCTTTTTTAAAATAATTTTAAATTATTTTCTTGTCGTATCTTTATAGTTACATTAGTTCGTGAAATTTCTTAGGAAATTAGTTTATTTTTTATTTCTAGTTTTTGTATTGGTTTATATAATATATTAATATATGTATATATATTATATACAGAATTTATTAAAAATTTATAATTATGTTCAATAGTATGATGAATAAATATGTCATATTTATCTATGAAAATGGAAACTATTCAATGCTTTCTGATGTTATTTCTGGTTTATTTAAATCGTATGAACATATCGTAAATTATGTTGATCGAATTTTATATGAATAATATATAATATATTATATTTTATAAGAATTTTATAACAAATCGAAGACCATGCTGATGAGAACACTTGATCGTCCATGCGAAACGCATTTTTTAACAGTTTAATGACACATACTACAGGGATATTTTTCAACATTCTCAGTAGTAAAATGATTTTTTTGGCTGCACAAATTAAAATAATAGTTACAAGTGTCGCCTGAACTGATATCACAGTTACGCAATTATTTACAATGTTATTGTTTACAACATTTATTATTGTCTACTTAATTATAATGACCGAAAAATAATAAGATCTTCTTTTACTTACATTTGCATGAATGTACATAATATCTTAAAATGAATAAGTGTAAGATTCGCAGCCTAAAATGTGTCTATAGTGTTAGAACACCTTTTCCTATTTATGATTTATCGGAGTTTGGAATTCTATCGGCATGTTGTAAGATGTCACTCTATTCTATCATTAAGTATCACAGTGGACTCAATAACTCTGTAAAAACAAATACTTACAATGATTACATCTTAAATTAAGCCAATGTATAGCGCATAAGTTTGTCATTTTCTAAGTAGTCTTATTTACATTACATCGAACTTTCAGTCTTAATTCTAACTGAATTTAAGTATGTCTTTTTTCCATGAAATTATATTTCTCGTTAGAGAAACATTCAATTTTTCTACGCCAACATACTATCCAGCAAACTATTTTTAATACCGAATCAAAATCAACACCAAATCAAATATCTGATTACAAACGATCAGACTCATTTATTATTAGCACATTTTGGGAGATTACGCAAAAGTCAGTAAAAGCTTAGGAAACTGCATCCAATAATGGAAACAATTTGGAAATGAGGCGTGACCCAATATGTACACACTGTGACTATAAAATTGCGTCACCAGAATTTCAGGTCACTCAACTCACCGCGGGTGAGCTACTTTATTGCATGTTTGGAAAAACAAACTTAAGCACATGCTCTTTGTCGGCGATCATATATATATATGGGTGATTCCTTCAAAAAGAACGAATGCTTCTTTCATGGCATTTTTTCTATAAAGTATTTAACATAAATAATGAGTATAACGTCTATATAATAGTATTTATCAGTAATCAATCACATTATATTAAAAAATTAGAAAAAAGATGTTATATCATTTGAAATATTCAAGTTTATCTAGTGTCAAAGCATCACTCCGTACTCGAGACCAAAAAAATGATTACATTCTTTTTGCATTATAATAATGTTTTTCGTCAAACTGTATCTTTCAATAATTCAATATTTAAGTGATCCCTGCAGTTGAAATAGTAAAATATTTAATGTCGATTTTCTATAATTAAATTTTTTGTGTTCGGCCTTATGACCTCCACTCCGTAACCAGTCACGAAAATGCTTAATAAATGTAAGCCAACGTGTTAAATAAACAATGCAAAAATAAGCAGTATTGAATTAAGGTGAAAAGAGAAAATATTCAGTGTAAGTATATTTTTGAGTTTCGCAGTCATCATCGTCAAAAAGAAAACTGCACTCCATAACCGCGCGAATAATCTCTACATTCTAGTACATAAATGATTAATTTTATTAATAAATCTTAGAATATTTTAATATTTAAATATTATATTGCAAATTCTACTAAAGATTGGTGTATAAAATGTTTTGTTTTAATAAAAAAATCAGTATATTTTGGAGTAACGTTGGAGGAAGAAAACTGCACTCCGTAACCGCCGGATTACTTTTAGTTGTTGGCCAATAAACGAAAATTTTTAAAAGTATTGTTAATATATTCGTTTATTTGAATGTAATATTGTAATAACCATCAGTAACTGTTAATAAAATGTATTCATTAAATGTATTCATTAAAATGTATCATGATATTAGAATCAATAGATTTTGGAACTGTCGAGGAAACCAAAATTCCATTGCGTTATCTCAAATACCAAAACAGATTTTTGGTAAATAAATGTAAAATTCGTGTAAAACACCTTAATCGATGAGTTTTTGAAGTCTTAAGAAGAAGCATTCTGGGTCAGTTTTAAAAAAATCATAATGGCGGATCCATCGAGATGCCACACTTGTATCGAAAACTACTATTATGAACTTATTCCAAGAGGTCATTTCTCGTTTTCAAACATTTTTTCAACAGATTAATGTCGTTACTTTAAATTTCTATATTACTATTGACTTTACTATAAAATACTAGAATAGAAATTAATGAATAATTTTCATACGTACAATTATTTCTTCCTCTTACAAAAATACATATTTAATTTTAATTTAGGATTTTGCTTTGCTATTTTAAATTTCCTAAAATTCATTTCATCAGATATCAGTAACAAATCTTTGTTAATCATTTTTTTCAATCATATCATCCATAAATAATGTACGAGGCATTTTAAACCATATACATTGGACCAAAGATTCGTAATCAGCGATCCCAAAAATCCCCAGTCGTGTAATTTAAGACAATTCAATTATTGCATCTATAGGACAAAAGATTAATCAATTATGTACAAAATTAATTTTTTATAGAATAACGTTAATAAAGATTGTAGCCATGTATTTTACTAACTTATATAGGCCCTACTTTTGACATAGGACCAGTAATATTAAACGTTTTTGCTAGTTTATTACGGTTCTTCCCGACAAGATTGTCAAAAGTCCGGTTCTTCGTCTGAAAATCTGAAATGTCCGGGTCTTCGTCGCAAGTTTGAGATGTCAGGTTCTTCGTACCAGCCATTGATATACTCTGTCATTCGTACCAATAAATGCGATAGTCGTTATAGGTAACATTGTTTCTTTTTTATGTAAACAAGATGATGTTTAAGAATAAGCACTATAAAAAATGATCGTTTGAAAAAGTTATTTACGTGACCGTTGACAAAACCATGTATTTCATTGAAATGATTCGTTCATATACGTTCCATACACTAAAAATTTTCATTTTTGTAATGTCAATTAATTTCATTATTGTATTAACGGTCAAATAAAATACCTTTTCAATGTACCAGATATTGATGGTAATGAAATGGAACATCAGCCGTTGTATTGTTCATATATCCAAAAGAAAGATACTTCTATGCACCGATGTGAGCTGGATTGTCGACATTTAATGCAAAATATTTTTGATAAAATGTCGAAAGTTGTGGATTACTTCCGCATCACTTCTACAATTAGCAACATTTCTATGGGAAACCAGTAAATTTTCACCCATTAGAATTCATAAATATTTTTTTATTATAATTTAAAAGCAGAATTAAAAATATTAATCTTACTGGTGTTAAAAACAAACAATTAACATGATTGTAACTATCCGTAACCATAAAATTTAATATAACGTTACAACCCGAGCAGAGATTTGTTCAGCTCGGGAAATTATCCGCTAGCCAAATACAAAATAATACAATCATCTCCATAGATCCTTTCTCTAATACAAATTTCTATAAATTTGCTGACTTGATGCTATAAAATTGAATTTTTGCTATAATCGTTCCAAAAATTCCTAAAAAATTAAGAACCATTTAAAAATGCATAATTTATTATAAAAATGTTCACATCATAAATCATTTCGTATATTGAGCTTTTCTGTGTTATAAAAATGTAAAGTACAAGGGGAAAGTGAAGTTCATTGGATCCCAATTCTAAAAGTTACTATAAAATATTACAAGAAAAATAATTTTTAAAAAATGTGAAAAAACGGGATATTCCAAAATCTTCGACAACCCTTTTCTGACAATCGATCAAGATCGACAGTTCGGCGCTCGCGGATCGCAGAGTCCGACGCTCTTAAGCTTTTTGGCCGGATACCCAGTGTAGGCCGCGTAAATATAGAGGCATTTCTATTTTTAAAACCGGCGCTACACGCGCAGTATACGACTGTTCGGTGTATACGTATATTTGCAATGTCTCTAAGACCGGATATTTCCGAAACTGACACGATTTTACGCGCTCGCCAACGACGCCCTTGCGGTTACCGTGAGACCGTTAAACGGACCTCCACCATTGTCTCTAATGCTGGACATAGACTTTTTCATTTTATTTTATATTTTCCATAAATTCCATAAGACACATCACGTACCTGCAAAGTATCTTAATGAAAAAAATTAGACCATTTATCCGAAGATGCTTTAGAGTGCTCAGGAGTACATACGAACAGCACTATCTAAATTCCGTGGAGTGAAAATTGAGCTATTCTCTCATTAAAAGTGAAAATGTCACTCTTTAAGAGTCTCAATAGAGTGAAAATTTCACTCTTTGTGAAAGAGTGGCTCAATTTTTACTCCAAGGAATTTAGAGAGCACATACGAGCTTATCATGACGATACTCGCACAAGAGATACTACTTATCCTGACGAGCTCGCACAAGAGATATCTCAAAAAAAAACTTCATTATGACAATTTGGAAAATGAGTTCTTAAAGAAGTCTTATATATGATTTTTTGAAACATTAATATCGAAGAGGATCTCATTTTGAATCGTCGTTTTTGGTCAAACAGAAGACGATATTTGATAGGTCTTTTAAAGTTTTGGAAATCGATGCATAATTCTTATTAATTATAAATTATAGACCTCTTTTTTTACAGTATTTAAGATATCTTAAAGAGCTTTTAAAATCTATATTTTGTGTTTGGGCGTAAATCATAAGAATCCGAATTTAACAAATACCCTAGTTGATATCTTTCAAATTTTGTCTTACATTGCCCATCTCTATATCTGCAACGTGGGAAATATAACGAAACTGGACAGAAACTAGCAAAAAACATACGCATTTTTTACAAGGATAAGTAACGACAAATGCACATCAGTCATCCAAGAGATTGTCACATAATGAAGACTTGAGGAAATCATTCCTTTTATAGATTTTCAGACCTAATATATTTAAATGTAAAAAACTGCCTGCAGAGTGTAAACAATATTCCGACTGTTTATACCATGCAAGCTACAAATGAGTAATTAAACCAAAATCTTATCGAATAGTGTTATATAATTATTTATGATGTTATAATAAAGTTCGTTCACGGAAGTAAAGATAAACGTTAGGGCTAGGGGAGGACGGAGCGAAGCGACACGGATATATTTTGTTATAACTGCCTTAACCCTTTAACTGCCACGAGAATTTCCCATAAAATGCCCCAAATGCGGAAAAAATATTTGTTAGATTTTAACGTGGTGCATAGGGGTATTTTGGGACGCTGATTATGAATCTGAAGTCACATTTTGAAAAGTCAAAAAGGCGGATTCAATACGGCGGACAAATTTTCCAAATTTCAACCATTTCGCTTGAAATTTGTTACTCGAGGATTTTCGGAGTTGCTGATTACGAATTTGAAATTGGATTTTGAAAATTTTTAAACGAAAATAGTTCCATTTTAAATTTTCAAAATATATCACCATATTTGTAATCAGCGACCTCGAAAACCCACGAGTAACAAATTTCAAGCGGTTTTATAAACTTTTTATGCATAAATTGGTTGAACACAATGTCATACTTCATTACTAAGATTTTGCAAAACTTGTAAAAATTACCATTTTTGTGCATTTATATATTTATTTTGATACAGCGATTATGAAAATGGACAACGCTTTCATATTCGGTACACCTTAGACTGTCTAGAAATCGATTTGGTTTTATTTTACATAAATTCCAGAATTTGTTAATCTACTTTATATCATGACAAAGATTTACCTGTTTCTGGCAGTCTGGGAAAAGTTCAAAATGACAAAGATCTTCGCCATTGGCAGTCAAGGAGTTAACAATGTAAAATCCGAATCAAAACTAGTGTCAGTTAACTATAGTTTATTTTTTATTCTAATTTTCATACCTATAAACCCTATGACGTGAGTTTTGATACATATACTTATAAATAAAACACAAATGATAAGGGAGGAAGCAACGTACTTGAATTGTGGGTGGTCTTACGATGAACATAACAAAATTAAATACAAATCAAAAACAATTATATTGGAATCACGTATTTTAGTTTTCGCTTATATTCGCGAACCATTTTCGAAAATAATAAACTTGACATAATTTAGTGGCCCGTAGTGAACACTGATATAATGCATGTTGTTATTCATTGTTGTTAAGTAGGAACATAGAGTTGATGAGACAATGAATTTTTATTCGTCCACAATGTCTCCTTGGTTATGCAAAACACTGAAAATTCGGATATTCCATATTCCATAAGCATTGACTCAACTGAATTACAAAATCCGTTTTCCATATGAAAGCAAAATTCTGCTAGCGCCGAAGTTTTCAGCACGAAAAATCCATTCGAAAACGATACGGAGTTGGTTAAAAGTAAATTTCAAAAGCAATAAATTGTACTTTAAAAATTATGTTTGTCCTTATCCTCATATTCACCATCTTATTCATCATATTTTGCTAATCCTCAATTAACCACAAAAATGAACAATTTTTCAAATTTTTGATCGTTTTTATGTTGATGAGGAAAAGATATTATCGTTAAATAAAAAATTATCCCTGCGTGAGCAGTGAAACTTTTAAAAAAAAATATGCAGGAAAACTATTTAATGTGTGCTTGGCGCTGTTTGTAACATTCAAATTCAATATTCAGTTAACCGCCACTTGTTGCAGTTTTTAATGTTATATTACATGTAGTTAGGACATCAATAACAATTATTAAAAAAATAAACAAAAACTTACAACGTTGTCTCTCAAACTCAAACTTATTGTCTGTACGAAACGCTTATCCAAACATCCTCCACCTTAAGCTTTCATAAGTTGGTTTGTCATATCAATATCTCTGACAGTAATCAGAGGGTTACCAAATCTGAGATTGTAAAATTCTCAATCTATCACTCTTCAAACATGAAATGGATTCAATGTTTTTATATTTAATACTATGGTTTCTCTTGTTCTCTATCAAGAACAAATTCGCTGGCTGAAATTAGTGATGCTGCATTTTCTCTCCCTTTTTAAACTAAAATATAAATTATGTACTCTGAGAAATCATTTTATTTTTGATATTTTAGAAAAAGGAGGAAGCATATGTCATAAATGTTTGTTAAGAATTTTTGTTAATTTTTACTAGCAAATCCTTAATTACTTGTGACATTTATAAAATATACTTCCTACATTTTTATCGAGACGTTTTATAGCGCTGTTTATAATTACTATAAATAATAAATAAAACACTCCGACTTATTTATGCGGAATTTTTAAACATAGTATATTATTATCTAAATAATGTCAAATATGAAAATAAAGATATCGAAATCAAAACTTCTTACTAGACTATTTGAAAGAATTTCAAGTTAAACATTGCGAATATTATAATGGGAGGTGTACATTCTGGTGACACAGACATTAGACTATCGAGGGTTTAAATTTTGTGACGGCTTTTTTATTATTATATTTTGTATACTTTAAGGATACTTTTTAGTTATAATCTCAAAATAAAAAAAAAAATAAAATTCCAGACGTATAAAATTCTTTAAAAGGAAATCAACATTCTGATAACTGCGTATCCATAGCAAAAGTTTGTACTGTGCTCTCTAAATTCCTTGGAGGGAAATTTTACTCTTATAGAGTGAGAATTCACTACAAGTAAAAATGAAAGGTGAGCCACTCTGTATGGAGTGATTATTTTACTTCAATTAGAGTGAAATTTGAATAAAATGTTTAAATCCTAAATGCATAAATTACCATAATCTAATAATACAATTATAAGTTTATAAACAAACATATAATGTTATTACTTTTAATAAAAAATCATCAATTTCTATATTTTTATAAAATCAATTGTTTCGGATTATTTGAAAGTAGTAGAGAAGAGTGGGTGCGAATAAAGCTGACATGAAACTTTATTTGGAAACGTGATTTATTTCTTTAATTTCTATTATTATATTAAAGTTCTTGTTACTTGTATGTATTATTTTAATTACAGGTAACATGAATGATATGTTATAATATATTCATTTATTTTTTAAACAAAACATGTTTTTTAAGCTAATTTTTTGAAGTGTTTTTTCTGGAATTAACGTAACTATATATTTCATCATGAGATAATGTTAATTTTAACGCCTGAATTATTGGAATATACTATATAGTTTCATAAATTCACTGTTGTTGCCAAGATGGAATTTTTAAATTGAACCTTTGATCATTTCGGTAATCAAGTGGTATTTCAATGGGGTGAACATATTTATACTGTTTTTTAAGAGCATCACTTGACTTATAGCTGTATTTAATTTATCTAATAAATTACAAATTTCAAGTTTACTCATAAGCATCTTAAAATTAAACTTTTTTTTTAATTGAAATTTAAAATTTGATATTCCAAATATTGAGACATGTTTGAAGTTAAGGCACTTGCAATTTTATAACTCTGCTTATAGCTGCTATTTTAACGCAGTGACAAAATCTCACTCTCCTTGGAGTGAATCATACTCCATGTAGAGTGAATTTTCACTCCAACATTTGTGACGGATCTCACTCTTCTATAGTGGCCTTTCACTCTTTGTATAGTGAGCACACTGCTTACTCCAGGTTTAGAGTGAAAATTTCACTCGAAAAGATTTAGAGAGTACAACAGATAATTCCAAAAATGCTTGATCAATTAGAAATGAATGTTCTTAAGGCGGTTCTAAAGCGTTCCGCGTATAATGTAGCATTTTTCATTAAAAAACGTAAATAAAAAATGACTGAATCGATTTTTGGAAATTCGGGCTTACAGAGCTTAAAATTAATTCAGAACTGACCGAGAATTTTCAATTAATAGCAAACCGTCTGTAGTAATTAGAATAGCCTTTACAGAGTCAGAATTTTGACATTTTTATTCAGTGAGCTTTAAATTACGTTTTTTAGTGATACTACCTACCTTACCGACGGACCACTTTAGAACCTCCTTAATAACAATATTTTTCAGCCATATCAATATCATTGGAATTCAGGTTGTTAGAAATATGTAATTAAATATAATTTCCATCATTGACAATATTACTTAAAAGCACACGGAATAATGTTGTTGTTTTCCTTACTATAAAGCATAGTTAATTTTCCTACTTGCTATAAACAATCGTACTGTGAATGGAAAGAGAAAAAAATCCGAGCAATTATAGGAATAATTCAAGATGCGGCTTGGATTAATACAAGTGAGGACCATTGAATCTGAATGAGAAACTATCAACAGTACACAGATATTCGAAATGAAAGGAGAATATCATATCAAATGTTCAGTTTAAAATCCAGAAATATACATTTTAAAAATAATCAGAAATACTCAGAAATGATTTTAAATATTAGAATATTCTGAAATTAAGTTTCCCTTCTACTATGAGAATAATTATACGAATTTATCAATATAAAATTTATATCAACAAAAATGTAGAATTTAATGCAACTAAATGACAGATGATAATTACATAATATTATGAAATTTATAATAAATCGGAAGCACCAATCTCTCAACATTTCTGAAAAAAAATTAGACAACTAATCACAGTATAATGATCATAACAAAGAATAAATATATTCATTGGTAAAGCCCCAAAAAACATTATAAGCCTGATGTACTGCGTTCATTTTTTGTGAGTTCTAATTGCGACTTTATCTGTCTATTATTAAGAGTATTTTACGTTCAGCTGTGTTTAAAATTCCTGAACCTCGGAAAGTTTTCATAGGGTCAGAATCAAAGACTCGTTAGCAGCAAAAACTTCGAGGAACATTAATTTTTTACGATCAAGTAAAATTAAACGAGTCTACTTTCGCCTACGACAATACCCCACCTTTTTTTGTAGTTGGTAAAATTAACCGTTGCTTTCCTGACCCAAGTTTCCGACTCGTCAGCGTTTGACAAATATTCTAATTTTAACGAGATCTTGAGCACTTGAGCGAAAACCGAGTTCCACTCGAAAATTTAAAAATGAGCATACAGATGATGGAGTAGCAACGGCTGCCAGTCGAAATCAACGCTGCACAGAATTGTTTACGACAGATTTCATGCATAGTTTCCACCACGAAGAATGCCCTTGATCTCGAACTGGTGAACTTCAAGAAGTAAATGCACCCCTTTTCCAATATCGATATCTAGACAATTTCGTCTTATATCTTGACTAAGAAATTTCACCGCGGTCTATAGTACGGAAAGATCTTCTAGAAGCAGATGGGCCTGGGATGCTCGAATCCAAAAATAAAATAACCGCCGTGTGAATCGATGATCCGAAATAGTCGCCGGGCGACAAGAGAAACGCGCTATTCTCCAAAACTCGAAATATCATTAAAACGCCTCGAACTTTCTATAGATTTATTTAGAATATATTTAAAAGTAATTCATTTTACAACCTTAGTCAAGAATAACGTTATTCTGTAGAGGACTATCAACCCAGATGCGTTCTACACATATTTTAAATTTTGGATTTATTTATAGTACGGGTAATGATTACAGCTTCCGAGTAGTTTTCATGGTGCGGAATGTTCCGACTTTTAGATGACATACTATGCGGAAAAAATGTATCACATACAAATCTGAATTTACTATAAATCGTCCATACATGGTTTTTGATCATGAGCATATATTTTCATATCTGATCATATCTCAACAAGATGTTGCTTATAATGGACAAATGTGGATAAAATATCCACATTTAGTTCACGTACCCATACACAATTGCAGTATTTTATCGCAGAACCTCCTTTTCCTGGGAGGGAAAGTGCAGATTTGGATAGTCAACGTACTCAGGAGCCTCTATTCGAAGGCGTCCGAATTTTACGAAGATCGTGTATTCGTGTGTCTTCCAGAAGGTTTGTAGGGGAAACGAAGTTATATCGACTGGAGACGAACCGAGTTGATGAAAAACTCCAATTATTGAGTACCGGTTATTATTGTAACACCTTTGGATTTTTTCTTCTCCACAGCACAGTAAAGAAAAGATTCTCAAAAACCTAACAATCGGTTAGCCCTATATTTTATCATATTAAAATAAGATAAAACATCTTTAGAGTACAAGTTCTCATTCGGTTTCTATTTGTACTCTGATCTAAAGGTGTCCATAAAAATGTATATTTTTAATTGACAATCTATCCTAAAAGAGCGACTAATTATTTTTGAGAACATACTTGGCGAACATCTTACCCTATATGATCATATCCACAAACGCATATAGAGAATTGCTAAGACCCTGATCATGGCCTGAATAAATATCCTTTCGTGTTGTATGTGATCCAATTTTTCGGGGCAATATGTAACCTTCGTTAATAACAAAAAAAGTCTTGTTGACAAACAACTTTCCAATGAAAACAAATAAGTCTTATACAAAGTACAAAAAGTCATATGTCCATCTCTTCGTAAAGGTCATCAGAAGAGCTAGGAAGTCTTAATTTTTATTATCATTTTCTAACAAGAACTTGTACTGATTTTTAACTGCATCATACAAAAAATCGTTACATGTGAACGTGCAACATCAATCACAACTTTCATCGTTAAAGATATGTCACTTGGTTTTATATAGCAATACAGCCTTACTCAAACTAAACGTCGGAGCCTGAAACTGATACAACACATCGAATTAGCATCCAAAACCTTTTTTTTTTTTGTTACTCTATGTTTGAAGCTATCTAAACTTACGTGCCCTTAGTTAGACCAACTCCGCATCAAATTAGATATGATCATTTTTGCCAGGGAGGAATAGATGGTTGCTATAAACTCATACTGGGGAGAACAAAAATTACATAAAATGTGTATATTTCTTCAACTATATATTTCTAAAGTACAAATTTTAACTGACAGTGTTCATCAGCCTATAACAAACGCTATAAAATATTCTACTACTTTATCGACTACATAGAATAATGTTTACTTCCATTTATTAAATTTTCTGCTATAAATAAGCTGCTAAATTCCGCGACATCCAGCGATGAATATTCAAATGATCTTAGTGATATTCCGCGTGATTTACAAAAAAAGTTAATGTTACGAATAACACAAATCCATGATGAATTTTTGTTGACGTATATTAATGCATTTAATGTAATTTTTACACTAAAAATTTAATTTTCCTGATCATAAATCGTAAATACAAAATTTACCCGAAATTCCAAATCCAGTTTTGTACTAGTCAGATTTTTGAGAAGTGCCATCACGTGTTCTATTCTACTTCCCATTTACCATGCACAAACTGACATTACTATTGTATTTATATAATGTTAGTAGTTTGCAAAGTATTCTTTCCTTTTAAATGGATTTTAAATTGAAGAAGTTTCACTTTAACAACTACCTTTCTATTGATTTATTTCTTACAAACAAGACTAGTGTCTGTCATTTGACTAGTATTTTAAAAGGGAGCACCATTATTTTTTTTAGTAATTATGAAAATATCATTAACGTATAAATACACTGATCGGTAAATATCTACTACTTTCTCAATTTGAAACATTGAAAATTCACTGATTTCCATATTGAAAAAGGCACCACTGAGAACGAGGAAATTTCACTATTTTAGTCAGTGAAATTAAGTTGCTTTATGAGACAATAAAATTAATTCACTACTCGAATCAGTGAAACAGAGAGAGAAAGCGGGGTATTTGTTATCGGAGTTTTACCATAATTTAAGAAAATTCTCAAATATAGATTTTTTTGGTTGTCGTATAATCGCAATTCATAAAGCTTGAACTTTTTCCTATTACCTTTTCAATTTGAAACAGTGAAAAGCTCACTAATTGAATCAGTGAATGAATACACACTAGTGGGTCAATGACTTTCACCATGATTGACTGCATAAACAGTGAAACGGCGAATGAATTTCACTGCTTCACGTTAAAGCTTGACTGATTCAAGCAGTGAATCAATTTTATTGTTTCATAAACTTAAGTTCATTAACTTCAGTGACTAAAATACTGAAATTTCACTACTTCTCAAGGTTTTGTTTTTCACTATATGGGAAGCAGGGACTATTCATTAAGAATCAGTGAATTTGCACTTTTTCAAATTGAGAGAGTGTGTAGTGTACTTTATCATTCCATTGTTTATTCACTGAGGATTGGTTTCTGCATTGTTAGAGAATTTTTCTTCAGATAAGAACATTTATTATCAATAAGTAATGTTTCTTAACATTGGAGAAACTGTGTTCTTATTAAATATTCAACAATATATTAGAATGCCAGAATTCAGCATTGTAGACATCTGAACATCGATATGAATATTCTATGTACGTAAATTTTATTTTGGAGTCACACTGGTTATCATTTACGGAATAGCCGTTCAACAAATGGCTTTCAAAAAATCGTATTGTAAACGGTTTAAAAAAAAATTCAAAAATATTCTAAATTTTGATACGAACACCATAGAACTGTGAAGTTATGGTTAACATACAAAATAAATTATGTAACTCTCTTACTCGAATTTTCATAATATATCTGGCCCAAAAAAAATATTATGGGAATTTTTCCAAGGAAATTAATTCCAGCGTACATTTGCTGTAGATTGATGTGCTGTTAGTACTCTCCCAGTTTGAAACATTGAAACGCACTGTGAATCAATGAAATTGCAGCCACTATTTCGCGACAGTGTCTCCTTTTTCACTGAAAATCAGTAAATAGTCACTGTTTCGAATTGAGGGGGTACGTATTACCGTTGTCTGTGTTACTTATGGGAGTTTTTGACGCTTAATGATAATAGTTATTTTCATCGTTATATTAGCTAGTGTTTATCGTAGTGTACTCTGACATATATGGGTTCCAGCCCATAAGGAAATGCTCAAACATACTTGCTTTTCTATGTCTTTTAATAAACACAATTATGGCTACCGTATTACCCTAGTTATTATGCGTGAATCGAGTACTGTTATAACAGTAGCGTATGTACAAAACATTTTAACGCATTAACTATATACACTTGCGAGAAACACATTTATTAACACGCCTCCTTTTATAATATCTAATAACCATTTAACCCCTGAACGTATTTAACATATTGTTCAATACGTTCAAACGTTTCATTTTTTTAGAATTTTTCGAGTATTCTCTGCGTTATTATATTTCTTATATCGCATCATGAAACTGCAAAAATGTATTTTAAAGAAGCCCGTTGTTCGGAAGTCGAAAAGATTTTGATAGAGCTTGAAAATATTTTAGACATCTTCAAACGTTTCAAAAACTATCCAGTTTCCATAAATTGTTATTACAGGTTATCCAGCGAATTTGGATTTATTAATATTTAATATATTGTTATGCTTTTTATTTGTCCTATTTTTTTAGTCTTTGAGCAGCTCAATTGACTCACAATAAAATATTCATGCCGATAAAGTTTCATTTTTTTAGTAATGATATATCAATAATAGTTTAATGTGTTCTTAATAAATGACAGTCTTCTATAGATTCAATTGGCATTATAGATTTGAACATTTTGTATGCCATAATTCCAAAAAATGTTTGCAAAATTTTAGTAAAGTCTTGGATAAACATATTTTTCTGGGAAAAAGAAATATTTATTATATTTTATACAAAAACGTATTAAAAATGTATTAGAATTTCGGTCCGCAATTTTTTGAATTGGCTGTTTATTCAGGTGTTTGCTCGTATATTGAACAGTGATCTAAATATACATGCGAGAAATTCTTCAAATTATAATAAGACACTGGTTTCGTGAGATAAAATACCAATATGTCGACCAAGTACATCTTTATGTTATAATTTTGATTGTAATTACGAAGAGAATCCATAATCTGCTGTGAACATCGATAAATCTATCATATGTACCATGACACCTGAGGTAAAGTAACAATTGGATATTTATGGGCACGGGAAAAATGAGTTGGCTAGTCTGTAAAAAAAACTAGCGTAGTAAGAGGTTACGCACTGTAGTTTATCAGCCAAACTACTTATTTCTTGGGGCAGAAAACTCTTTTATCGGTATACTAGTTCACAATAGAATCTGGATTCCGTAGGGACAAGGTACTGTTGAAAAATCTGTCATTAATTCTGCCGAAAAGATAATAACAATTACATAAAAAAACATATTAACATCGGATAAAATTTGCGAGAATATTTGTTACTAAAATCATTTATTAATGGACTATCTATGGAAAATTTTCCGTAAATATTGCATTAGTAATTTGAACATTTATTAACAGATTATCCGAAGGTATTAGCGCTACTCAATTATCCGTACAATGTTTTAATGTACTCCTAAAGCAGTAGCCTATGACCAAATTAATATTCTATAGATTTATGAAAAAAATATTAATCTTATTTGTGCAAATTAATAGGATTTGTTAAAAATCTGGTTAACCGAAATTTAGCGATTATATAGGGATTTTGTACATGAATCTAAGACCATAAATAAAATCAAACTCATGCGGGCGAATCCACGAAACTTTTAAGCTTTTTGAGTTTGAATAGTTTTTTGATGGAGACTTATCCTACAAAATATCTGTTTCCAGGACATGATACACTCTGAGTAAATATATTTAATTTAACAAACGTTAAAAGTCAAGTGAGACTATCGATCTCATTTCTCATGCCATCGCCATCACTTTTTAAATTAAATTCAATATTTACTTAAAGACTTGAAATTTTCACCCCAATTTTACTATTATTCAATAAGAAATCACTCATTGTTGATGTGTTCCTATATAAATAATGAAATGTTAAAATGTCGATATTTTAACATTTTGTTTTGTAATTTTGTTAACATTTAATTTACATAAATTACTCATTTTCTTGGTACACGGGAATAATAATATCTTTTAGATTTCGAATAAAATGTGTCTGTTTTGAAATTGAGGTAAACCGTTTTTTTTTTTTCGAGAATACATGGGATACGAATATTAATGCAATAACTTTTTGTTTTCATTTATCTAAAATGTTAAAGACCGGTCTTATTGTCAGCAAACAAAAAATGACAAAATGAAATCAGTGCACTACTAAAGGGATAGTTTTTACAACATTATGAATTTTAAAATTAAGTTTCAAATGATCTCTGAAATAGCGACCGTAGATATTTACCAATTTTTTATTTTGAAATTAAGGTATGTCATTGCACACAAAACCGTAATAATGGCAAGTCTACATTTATTTTTTAATTTAATTTTCTTTAAAATCGAAAGTAATACATTCTACAGGTTTTTAAGTTTTTAATGGTTATATATTATTATTTGTTAATCAAATAAATATTGAATAAAAGGAGTGGGACATCATTTTTCTTGCTTTTTCAAGATAAATAAAAATAAAAAAAGAAGTATGGAAGCACATATAAGCTAAATCATAATTACAAACGATTTAGCATAATCCTAAAGAAACTGAATTATTGCAATTAAACGGATAGAAAAGTAGGCACTTTCAGTAATATTTGAATTGTATGAAATCTTGACAAACAGAATACTAAACAAATATAATTTCTTACTAGGCATTCATATAATATTTTGTCATTGCAGTTGATAAAATCTAAATAAGTATACTTCGATTGCCATTGAAGTATTTGTGTTATTTAATATTTGTTTGTTAATTCATCTATTGGGGGTTTATTTTCGACCGAAAATATTGAAGGCTAGCTATGCTTTCTTTATGTCACCAAAATCATTTGTTATTCATTGAAAAACTTGTCTGTTCTGGGATAGTATATGCAGATGTTTCAGTTTTCTTAACCTTGTTCTATTTCGAAACTATTTGTAAATTGCAATAAATGCAATGAATATATTCTCCACGCTGTTATTATTAAGGAAGCATCCAAATAGAATATAGAACGCATAAATCAGTAAGATATATTAACTTTTTTGTAATTCTTCAATGTCAATAGCGAAATGAAAATATTTTCCATGCTTTTGTTATACTTAATTATAGAGATTTTGTACTGATGAAATATGTACTGATGAAGTTTTTTATTTCATATTACAATACAATGTTTTTATAGTCCACAATAAAGACAGCTACTTCCAAATGTTTAATACAATCGAAATATTTATAAAATGCTTTTGATTTCGTAACTTAACATAATTAACTGAAATCATGAACTGAAAGCAGATTGAATACTAATTAAAATATTTTTGGAATATTTATGCAAACATTCAAAGATTTACATTACATTTTACTCTGTTAAAAATAATCCACATTTATAGAGTGTGTTTCTTAACTTTTAAATTCCAGCCTTTTTATGTGCTCTTTAGAATGACCTTTTTTAAGATGTAAAATTTACTGGTCTTGAGACATTACTTCATGGCCACTATTCACAATGCTAATACCGCGTAGGGTAGTGAAAATGCCAAGAAATTACTCGTTTAGCAAAATTATAAAAGGAAAAGAAATATATTACAAAATTTACGATTAGGCAATTTATAAACAAATCGTAATAATAATGAATAGAAGTAATTAAGATAAGTTTTAATCTACAATTCAATTCATGAATTTTTAATCTGATATCTTCATATGTTTGACATACATTACAATTAAATATGATCATATTTACTCTCAAGTCATACATTTTAAGCTAATTTGCCTTCTTTTTAGCGATACAATTTTTCCGTAACATCTAACACCACGCAAAATGGTAAGATGTGACATTAGACCCCTGGTCTAGAGACACGAACTGTCATCAAAGTCAACAACATAGCTTGACACCGTCATAACAACAAAACAAACAGAACCAATTGTAAGGGATAACAACGTTATGTTTCGTAACAATAAAAAATCAATCTGTTTCCAAAAATTAAAGAAAAATCCACAGAAAAAATATTTCCAGGTGCAGCAACTACCACCACGTTCCACAGTCTAACCAACACTCTGAACTTCCCTAAACACTAATCTCGTATAAGCTTTGTAACTAATTTCATTAAAATTACCTTCAACGTTACGATGTTCATTCGCCGGGTTGAAATATCCGATATTTCGCGATGTTACCGACTGTTTTTTAAACAAACAGTCGGTTTGTAGATGTCGTAAACTGTCGTATACTCATAAAAGGGAAAGGGTAAGTTCGTAGCACTTCTTCGGTATTCGCACGAGGGAAAGAAAAAAGCCGACGTCGGTTTTTGAAAAGTGAACAATTTCATACAATGAATGACATTCAGAAGGGACGTGTTTTAGAATCACTCCACGGCGAAGAACACGAAGAGACTGCTTGCTGGATCATCGGTCCAGGATGGTCGTCGCGGCGAGACGCGGGCGTCGGGACGCCACACATTTATATTTAACTTTGGCATCACTCGACATTCGACTCTAGTCCACCTCCTTTTCCACCTTTTCATCCATTTGTTCTTCTCCCTTGTCACTTTCTTCTGCGCCATGCTCATCGTGTTCTTCACCTTCGATTTTCTATTTCAGCCATTGTTTAAAAATCTCTTCAGGACCTTATAAATACAAATGGCGTTAGCTAGAGTCAAGCAATCGAATTTTGGGTTTACGTGAAAAAATGTATCCCTTGTACGTGTTTCCAGATGGAAAATGTTCCCCGTGGCCCATCACACTACCGTTTTGCCTCCATTTCATTCCTCAGCAAATTTTTCTCGGTATTGCGACTCTTGATAAGTTTTTTTGCCTGCAATTGAAATGTTTTAGACAGGGAGATGAAGGGAAATAACTGCAGAGTCTACTAGTTAATGTCAATTTCCCATTACACTGTGTGTTTTCCTTGTGACCTTATTTTATAAATAGATGTCTGTGAGTTTTGTTTGTGTGCAGTTGTAATCGTTTGAGTTTGTTTGAATACTCTGTCGTTCTACTCTTCTCTATTTTCTTCTATAGTATCTCCCCAGAGAAATAGGTGAAGGTCACAAGGAATTTCTTGTTGATTAAAACCTCTAAAAGGTCAAATACGGTCAAATTGTTTATTATTTGATTTCTCAGTATTTTTTAAGGTTCATGAAAAGGCAGGAATTCATTTATATTTCCTATGTACGACCGTGATTCCATCCTTTCAATTCGTATTCTACTTTCCCCTTAGTCTTTAAAAAATAACATTCGGATGATATGGTATTCATCTGTGAACGTTTTCTTTTTTAATGAATTTTAAAAAAATAACTCAGGTTTCGAACATGAGAAATATTTAGGTCAAATTTTCATCCCTATTCGTCAGGTGTTTTGTGCAGTGATTGGAGGCACTAAAAAATCAAGTATGATGTTCAAAGCACGCATTTCTTCATTTCTTAGTGACATTGAAATTAAAAATGTTTTAAATGGAGGTCACAAGTACTTAAATTTTTTGTTTAATAAGGAGTTTTTTTTACTTTTTATTTGTTTATATTAAAAAAGGTCGTACTTCTTTAAGACAAATAAACTTCGATCCTATTCTCGGATGCAATAAAGTTTGTTTCTGTGCGACGCCACGGATATTTCGATTAACAATTATATGTTTATGGTGCATGTAATAGGTCATGATAATTTAAACAACTCGTCTGTCACTTATCCGAAAAATGTCATACCTTTTTAATGAAAACCATGCATTAGACAACAATTGATATTAAATTCTTGATGTCCAAAAATTATACTGACTCCGCACAGGTTTTAAACGAATATTTTTTTTATAATAGCATACAAAAATCCATGTTTAACTAAATAATTATAAAAAATGTGTGGCGTGGATTGAAGAAACGTTTTATTCTTAAGATGTTACGATCATTGAATTAACTTATAATTTTCATTCAATAAGTACCCCCAAATTAACCCATTTTGGCAAAAGCTCAGGAAGAATGAGTTTTTCCTTTTCTCTGAATTATTCATTTACTATTTAAAATGTGCATCAATTACATTAATATCGTGATACCCTTTGGAATTAAATTTATTTTTCTTCATTTTGTTATTTTTTTATGGATTAAGATGTGTTTCCAACCTCACCAGACTAGCGAAAGCTTTGTTAAATGGTTTTACTCCCAAGAACTAATTGCCTTATAAATTGTGTTGCAATTATGATATAATTACGATTCGTAATCTTGGCGATACCTTTTGACGGAAAATCCAATACCCAGAGAATAAAATACAAAAATATATAGATATTAAGATGTTTTCCAAACGGGGGCTCTGGATTTCATTACGTTCCAGTCATTTTTTGTAAATTTATCATCCAAAATAATGGAAAAGTTAACAAAAGGGGTCCTAGGCGAAAATCACCGTGTATGTAATGAATATGTAAGATTGCATTAACATAACCTAACACTTTTATTACCAGTTCCCATTACTCAACATAGTACGAGTTGATCGGTGATCTTCTTAAGCCGATAACACCGGGAGCGGCCCAAATTATGACAGTTTTTCATGTCGATAGTTTTCATAGAACGAGTCAATGAATATGCACGAAACCTCATATCTTATAGTTTTGATAGTGTTGTTTTTGAATCTTACCTCCATTTTCTCATAAATATAGCCGTTTTTTAAATATGGCGTCTTAAAGGAAAAAAAACTCGGAAAAACTTAAAAACTTGTTTAAAAAAGTTAGTTTACTGTATGAAGGCGTCATCCAATCGAATAGCACTTCTGGATCCTGTGGCATAATATCTTGTATTTTACCTTTCTATACGTACTGCTTTTGTAAATGAACAATTTTTTATGAAAAATCATCGTAGGAAGTGTTTTTGGTCGTAGATTACAAATTCGTTGTCAAAATTTAAAAATTCAAAATAGCGGATCGAAAAGGGCGGACCAAAACTTGGAAATATTCTTTTTTATGAAATTTTATATCAGATTGTTTTTGGGATGACAGATTACGAACCTGTTGTCTGATTTTTAAAATTCAAAATGGCGGACTAAAATTCAACTTTTTCATCGATTTTCACGAAGTTTTGTATTAGAGTGTTTTTGAGATCACAGATTAGGAATCAGTTGTCGGATTTTCAAAATGCAAAATGACGGACTTAAATTGACAATTTTCATCGATTTTTATGACATTCTGCACAAGAGGGTTTTTGGGATCCCAAATTACGAATCCGTTGTCCGATTTTCAAAAATGGAAAATGATCGATCCAAAATAGAAAAATAACTTTTTTCAACAAGTTTTTACGTTTTTTCCTAGTTTTTTCCTCTTTAGGACGCCTTATTGAAAAACGGCTAAATTTATGAGAAAATGGAGGTCACATTCGAAAACAACACACTCGAAAACTAAAGGACGTGGAGTGAATTTTTTTATTTTTTTTACTTTATTTCTTTTTTTTATGTTGTGTTTTTAAAGACATTAAATACGACAACAAAATGTAAAATTTGTTTAAAAATCAATTTCCCTACAGCTATGTCGCTTGTGCAAAAGGACTTATAAGCCTATATAAGCGTCTACAATTTTTATTTTACATTGAAATAGTTTGAATAAAAGAATAATCTCTTTGTTTTAAACAACCAAATCCAGGGTCAATTTGGTGTAGCTCCATTATATGATCATTGTTCTTTTATATTTACATTGTTTATTATACTTAAAATTTGATATAACTTATGTATATTTCATTTAAAATGGCCCAATTCGTGTAAAGAGCAAGTCTCTTCAAAATTAATAGATGATCCCTGTAGAATTTAGGCTGCTTTAAAAAATTAATGGACTAACATAAAATAAGTACACAGAAAATAATTAATAAAAACGAAACTTTTATTCAGTTGCATCTATTTTACATCGAACAATTTGCAATTGACTAAGATTAAGTTACTCATATTAAGTATGTAGTAGATCCGCCGCTATTTATGCGGTAAATGCATTAGAAAATTCCAATACATGAGCAAAATCTAATCATTTACATTATAATATTTTGTGTACTAACAATTGAAACCCATCTTTTAATAAAAGAATGTGACTTTCACATATACTGCAATATCTTGAAATATCGGGTGAACATTTAAATAAGAAAATTAAATGTTTTGTTCATTATTTTGTATTCGTGAATATTATGCATCAGAGTGATATGGTACAATTATAGTTTTGAAACAGATTCTTAATATGGACTTCTACCATAATAAGCGTATAAGGCGTCCTTAATAGAATTAATCATATTGACAGTTTCAGTCTAAAAATACAGATGCCAATCATGCGCGTTGAAGCGTGAAAGAGGTGATCCCAAAAGTCTTATTTCATAACTATTCTTACCCTATTTTGTTAGGGTTGGTTAGGAATGAGTACCTGTACCCTATGCTATATTTTTTAGAATAATTTCATGTATATTACTAATCTATCTTAATTCATTCTTTAATTTGAACTTTGAGTACTACTAATGCATTTATACTTTTTACAAAGCGATATCATATATAAATGTGTTTTCTGTCAGAAAAAGAGTTTTCAAAATGTTATTATCTTACGAGCAATAATGCAACATTTCCTTGAAAATTTAAACTAATTTCTAATTATAGCACTCAGGATAAGATTACTCTCGTGTGTAATCCAATTATTTACACAATGCAAGACATACATAAACAAAAATAAGTCTTATATAGTTTCTATATAATTTATAACATAGAAATGTTTTAGCAAAAATTGGAACCTAATGTCTTATATTTAAATTGGATAATTAAGTATTTGCACATTTTTTCTAGTAAATCATTTTTCGTCGTTGTCATTTCTCGATTTCGTCTTTCGAAAAACAGTAAAGCACAGAGATACGCGCTTGTCACTAAACTAGTTAGAAATGTTTACGTGTTACGAGATTTAATGAAAAAAATGCAAATCACAACAAAAATCAGAATAAATCATGACTACGTTGAATGCAATTTTTCCTTCTCGAAACGTTTTTAAAATATTGCGACGCAACCTAAATAATTGTTTTCCTCTTGAAAACGCCTTGAATTGTTACAATAACAATATGAACATTACAGTAAATCATGTTCACATTTAATTTAAAAGTACTTTGAATTTAGAAAGCATTGTTTTCAGATCTGATGACAGTTTCAAAGTTGAATGCAATTCAATAAAAATAAAAAAAAACTGGTAAAATAAAACGAGTGAAAGGAAAAAAGATTATTTAAATTAATTATAATTACAATAAATTTCAGTTCCCTAAAAATAAGATTTTTATTCAAATTGTTCCTTGGTTCACATATATCACATTTTTGGTCACTCCAATTTACTACGGTTTCTTTATGTTATCTGTATAACAATTGGCACTGCTTCAAAAATTCAAACGTTTAATTTCTATATTTCGTCTTGATTTATTAATTTTTATTCATCCGTTTCGCGATT
The DNA here is from genome assembly GCA_030407085.1 of Trichopria drosophilae. Taxonomy (NCBI): domain Eukaryota; kingdom Metazoa; phylum Arthropoda; class Insecta; order Hymenoptera; family Diapriidae; genus Trichopria; species Trichopria drosophilae. Next base: position 163,710,450 of record CM059582.1, on the reverse strand, counting down.
TTGTCGACATTGGCCCGAATATGCAACGTACACCGTACCAGTAGTTTGATTGATGGATGTGGACCGTCTCGTGTCACCAGGGCTCATCGATAAATTTGGATTCAGAAAATTTTGCACCAACGCATTTATGATCGCCAGATATGTAATCGAGCATTGCGATAATGACCTTGGGTAAATTTAATGTTTCACAAAATTAACTCGACTTTGTAGAGCATGAATGCCTGAAATAATTTTCGTGACAATTATGTAGATTACTAATTTAAGGGCATAATTAATAATTTTGTTCGTGAAAACGTCAAATGAAATCCGCAAAGCGTATAATAGATTCCATCCCGCCATAAATGATGGTTGATTGAAAACTATCAACAGTGAGAATTGCCTTGTTGACGGGAAACGTACCCATCACCTGGAACAAAGTATTGTTACTTAATTTTAAAACTAGATTAATTATAATTTAAATTATAAACAATAAAGCTTTGTGATATGTCCAAGGATTTAGGTATACAAAAATGATTCCCAGTTATCATGGTTTCATCCATCAGTTATCATCAGTAAATAGTGTCTTGTCAACAATTTATTCGACAATATCTGCCTTCGTCTTTTCTCCAAATTTCTAGGAGTGAGAATTCACTCTTTGCTTAGTGAAAACCGAGCAACTCTCGTGAAAGAGTGAATATTCAACTCCTTAAGAGTGAAATTTCAATGTAACAAGAGTGAAAATGCACTCTTTCCCTCCGAGTCGTGCAGTTGAGAACTCTGGAGAAAAAGTGAATTTTCACTCTTAAAGAGTTGAATATTGACTGTTTGACGAGAGTTGCTCGGTTTTCACTAATTAAAGAGTGAATTCTCACACCAAGAAATTTAGAGAGCATGAACCATAAATATCGTCCTGAGGTTTAGTCACAAACAAACTACAATATAAACTTGTGAAATTATGGCAGACAATTTTAACAGTTTTTTCATCAGATTTTGACAATTGTACGTCCATTGTACCTCGATCATTTGTCTATTTAAACATTTCAGTTACAGTAGGACTTTCGAAATTGACTATCTTACTTTCCGAGGACCCCCAAAATTGTCTGCAAGTTACAAAACCGAACGAAGGGGAAGTGATTACGTTTATCTTAACCTTGCATTCTTAACCTCGATTTGTCAAAATTTTGATTATTTTCAATGAATTGCTAATTTTTTAAGTGAAAAATTACTGCAATAATTATTTATTTTTTATTTAATGTTTTTTTTTATAGATAATACATCATGTTGTTTGAGAGAAGCGTGTGGGAAAGAGTTTACCCCTATGGCAGCCATTTTTTTTGAAGCCTCCATTTCGAAGGCTTCTGACGAGACAATTTCACAAGTCGGTCAATTTTGAGGGGGTCAATTTCGGAAGTTCTAGTGTAAATTCTGTAATACTGCATTGAAAGTAAAACCTACTACAAAATGTCGAAGTCGATATGACGGATAAAAAATTTAAAGATTAACGAATTGCCATTAAAATCGCTACTCGTTGACATTTGAAATCACTGAATACGAATCTGATATGAGATATGGGATTGCTAATTACACATGCCCACAAAAAAGTGTATTGTGCAAGGTATGCGACCCAACTAATCGGACATATTTTATTTTGTTAACCCACGGATACAAAATCTGCAATAAAAAACCGGGGAAGGACGGCTAATTTCAGAGATAACCTCAAAAATATGTTAAAAATCAATTTTTTTAGCATTAAAGGCTTACAAAAAGAAAAAATGACTAATATGAAGCTCAAATTAATGATATTTACAATAGCTACAACTTTGTCAGCAATTTGCTGTCTATTAAATGATATAAGATAAGCGCAAAAAATGCCGCAACTGCCTGTTACTGTTTACTATCTCTTTTTAACTTGTTAATCATCATTTTTGTAACCATACAAGAAACATAAATGTTTGCTCCATGCGATTCCAGAGGTCTTTTTGTTAACACTATTAATGAGAACATGGTAGAATTCACCTTTTGCAGTTTTTTCGTTGCAGAACCGTAATTATCCTACGAAACAACATTTTTGTCGTAAAAATCAAGTTCGGTACAACAAAATACACCAGACTATTATGGTCTTAACTTGATATTACTCATATACTTTATTTCATAAGTCTTTAATACTGAAAAACGTGATTTTTAAACGTTTATTGAGGTTACCTCTAATTTCTTATTGCATATTTGAGTTCAGCGGGTCGGAAGTCGTCGGAATAGTTTTTTTTGTTATATTTTTTCCCTTTTTTTAGTACACGGTCGCAAGAAATTAATTCAGTTGAATTTCGGTGAATTATCAAAATTTGAAATGGCGTAACCAAAGCGGGGGACAAAAATGACAAACTTTTGTACAAATTAACTAAATTCATAAGATTCTTGGGCACATCTGCTTTCCCTATAGCAAACCAGATAAAAGAAATTATTATTATGTGTCATCTATGTTGGAGTTCATTGGATAACAGGTTTTAAAATATATTTTTTGTTTAAATATTTATAATTCTAAAAGGTCGTGAAAAGTAGTACAGAATTATTGTCCATATTTATGTTCAATCAACTTTGACGCAGCATATGACTTTGAAAGAACTTAAAATCATAAGTGGACAAGTTATTTTATCTATAAAGAGGGGATGTGAAAGCGAAGTTAATAATTAACAGCTCTATTATTACCTTTGAGAACACACCATAAGGATTTACGACACGTTTTTAATTTCCGTCATTTTAAATTTTGTAAATAGCTAATTATAACATATACTACGATCTCAAAATACAAGTATCGACTTGTGTCCAATTTCTGACCGCCAGATTAGAACCGCCTATTTGAATTTTTAGGATCTCATATATGATTCATTCTTAGCGATTCCAAAAACCATGTATGCTATACAGTTTATACTCACCTATCTATTATCTTAATTGCGTGACTGAAAGGGTTAAAAGCGTTTTGTATATTCATAGAGTGGTCATAAAATGCGCACCATCTGTATGTACAGTCGTGGATAATATTGTACGACCTAGCTGGGTGCAATAAGTGTAATTCTTTCATTTAAAAGCATTTCTTGTGTTTATAAAATTTACATAGATACACTCTAAAATCCTTAAAGTGAAAGCTCACTGCAAGACAGATAAATCTCATTTTTAGATACAGTGCCGATCGGACCACTCTCCTAAAAGTGAAAATTCACTTTATTAAACAGTGGATTTTATCATCGTACGTAAAAGTGAAACTGTCACTTGTGAATATTCAATGTATATCTAATGTTACTTACATACGTTTGGTTTACATATGTATTTACTCGGACAAACAGTCATTGACTAATTTTTATAGATTACACCAACTATCAATGTCTATTAATCTATTCGGTAACTGCAAAAACCGAACGGTAATGATCGATTCAGAACGCAAGTTTCTTATATACGTAATTAATCGTATATCGTCGCTTACGGGAACATAGCATTGGATGTCTTCGATACGATACATATGCGCCACCAGACGGCGAGAGTTCGATCCATCAGCTTTCCGTCAACTCATCTAGAGTTCAGTTGAAAATGACCGCACTCACTGTCTCATGCAGTGAATTTCGACGCGAGTTTTAATCTCACTTTTTTGCTAACAGTAAAAAATCTCACCGTATTCAATGTGGTGAAAATTTCACTTTTTTAGAAGTGACATTTTCACTTTAGTACAAGTTAAAATCACTGTATTGCGGTGATATCTCAAAAAACGGCATTTAACTTTAATTAAAAGTGACATTTTCACTTTTAGAATTTTAGAGCGTTTGGACGTCTATTGGACTCGTGCATGTAAATAATGTTCATAAAATGGAGGTAATATGGATATTCTGCAATTTGATCCATACATCCGTTAAAATTTATTTAAATTAAATTTAAATAAATATTTAAGTTAAAAAAATAAGTACTTTTTTGCAATGTTATCCAATAGATATAATTAATGGATTATTAATTTGCAGTCTGTCCACTGTCTGATCTTAAATTTAGAGACTGAAGATTGGTTGTACATCCATTGTACATTCGATGAACGTCCAATGGACATAATTCTGCTGAATTGCAATAGTTTCGTAACCATTTTTACTAATACAAAGTTGAAAACGTAAAATTATATAAACCCTTTGATGTTTCAAACTGATGACTTCGACTGCGCCTATTCCGGAGCCACCGACAAGCACCAGATCTCCAGTTGGATCGCCATCAAAATACTGCAAGGCGTATAGAAATTCACCGTCCAACGATGTTGGCCTATTTTGCGGCTTAATCGTATCGATCAATTTTGCGCTCGTTAAATCCCAAACCTGGAGGCTACCTCGAACTACCCAGGAGCCTGTTATGACCGTATTGTCCTAGAAAATAAATTAACAACAGAAATCGTACAGCGTTTTAAAGCTGCTACATTGTTTTCAAATTGTTTGAAGTAGTGAGGCTGCACATTTTTACAAAACGGACTTTGACATTTTCGTGATTTCAAAATTCGGTAATAAACGTAGGATTTATAATCAAGCAAACACAAAAGTGCATTACCTAAAAACCAGTTTTATATTCCTACGTTTTTATCAATATCTTTAAAAATATAGGTAATCAGTTTTAGAGATTCGTCACGTAAACTTTAAGGGCAAAAAACATTAATCGAATCCATAAAATCCAGATAATTGCTTAAGGGGGTTCTACAAGTCTCGACCCATAAAGTAGATATTTTAACTAAAAGCCGTAATTAAAAAGTGACTGAAACGATTTTTCGAAATTCTGACTCTGTAAGGGCAATTTTAATTACTATATAGACGCTATAGACGGTATCATAGAAAATGCCAAAGACATTAATTGAGAACTGATCGGGAATTTTCGGAAATAAATAAAAATCATTTATTTACGAAGATTTTCGGTCAGTTCTTAATCAATAACTATAGTATTTTCTATGAAACTGTTTATAGTTCTTAGAATTAATTGCCCTTACAGGGCCGGAATTTTGAAAATTTTATTCAGTCATCTTGAATTTACGTATTTTAGTGAAATTTCCTACTTTACCGGCGGACCACTTTAGAATCCTCTTAAGACGAGTTCTAAAACAGAAGAGACAGCATGCAGCTAAAAGTAAGATTATGAAATTTTACGTTATACCATGTTACATTTTTTGTTAATAATAAGTAAAAAAAACTTGACTGAAAATTCGTTGAAAATTTACGATATTTAGGCTTTAATAGGTTAGTATTAAAGATATAATTTAATAAGCAATTGAACCAAATTTATGAAATGATAAATTCCAAAGATTCATATGAACGGCTTTAAATTATTTTCAAAATATATGGAATTTTATAAATTACTTTGATATCAATAGCATCTCCGCATATGTGTGGTCCTTTTATGGCACGCACTGAACCATCGCCTATTCTTGTATCCCAAATCTAAAACATGAACCTGATAAGGTATTATCAACTTTAAAAATTGTAATATCTAACCTACTTACCCAGACAGAAAAAAGTTCAGAAAGATTTCGAAATGTGCTCTAAGGACATTATGTGTCCCAGTTTCTGAGGGTTTTCTGAACACGAGTTCATAAAGATCTCATGACATCGTATTCAGAAACACTCTGAGTTAAGCAGGGGTTCCAGTAGTACAAAAAAAAATGAATTCAGAACTAGCTGATAATTTTTGGAAATAAGTGATTTTTATTTATTTCCAAAAGTTCTCGGTCAGTTCTCAATTAATATGTGTGGTATTTTCTAGGAAACCGTCTATAGTAATTACAATTTCCCTTGCAGAGCCCGAATTTCGAAAAATTGATTCAGTTATTTTTTATTTATAGTTTTAAGTGCAAATTCCTACCTAATAGGCGGAGCATTTTAGAACCACTGAAGCTATAGAAAACAAAGTCTGATGGCTACGAACTTTCACAGAAACTCAGTGATGGCAGCACTTATCAGGTTTAGAAAATTTCAATTCACAATTTTATATTTGAAATGAAAAAAAAAAATGTAATTCAAATTCCAAATCAGATATAAAATTGAAAAAATGTTGAATTTCTAAAAATTGTTAATTTTTATAAGGTTTGAGGATTATATCATTATGATATTAATATTTTAATTGAACAATGACTTTTCAAATATTTCTTTCTAAGAGAAATGAACCAAAATATATTTCGAACATATTTATATAAATTCCGAGTTTACTCAAAATAAACTTTTCGTCAAATGATGTCATTACTAAGAAAGTTTTTTAATTTTATAATAGAACAGTTCGAAACAATTTATTTAAAACTGAATAATTATATAGTTTAAAGAGACCTTCATTTTTTAGTAAAAGCAATTCTGATGTACTAAAATATATGTCGAATGTACACAAAAATTATAAAAAGCAATACCGCAAAACAGAACTTACTCTCACAGTATCATCCCATCCGCCTGTTATTAGTAATGTGGAATTGGTGTCATGAAATTTTGCCGCGAATATTCTCATTGAGTGAAATTTGGTTATCCTCTCCTCCCTCAATTCGTTTTTTTTCTTTGCATATGAAGATAACAACTGCAGAATTATATAAGAACTTTAATGACCAAGTCTGGCTAATTTTGCAAAGGTTATTAATATGCATGTTATATTAATGTTTAAAGATATGGCAAATATTAATTTACGTATTTATTGAAAAAGTGAAACCAGTACTCCTTAATCAGGTTTATATGATTATAAAACAATAAATTTTGGGTCAGAATATAAAACATCTTACTAGATCTGTGTCTCGCCCTTTGATTGTGCTTGTTATACGTGTTCTACGATTTATAAAATTTATATGTATTATGAGCAGAAAAGTCGAAAATCTCACTGCCAATGAATAAAAGTGCCAGTTGGACCACTGGAAGTTAAAGTGGTAAAAACGGCCATTTTATACTGTTTAATTTCACTTTTATAAAGTAAGATTCAGGAGATTTTACTTTAATGGTTTTAGAGTGTACAGGTTGTGGTACATTTATTATCAGTACTAATTATTAGAACGCGGCCACTTTAAAAAAAATCATTTTCTACAGGTATTTTTGCGGCGACCCTTCATTCAGGAGGTTTGTGAAATTATATATTAATAAGACTTTATTAGTTTCTTTTATTTCAGATGAAGTGATTTATAGTTATCATGATCATTCAACACAGATTTGAAAAATGAATTTCTGAAAAATACACTCTCTAAATTTCTTAGAGTGAGAAGTCACTCTTTAATTAGAGAAAACCTAGCAACTCTCGTAAAAGAGTGAATATTCAACTCTTTAACTCCACGACTCGGAGGGTAAGAGTGAATTTTCACTATTGTTAGATTGAAATGAATATTCACTCGTACACAAGAGTTGCTCGGTTTTTAGTAACCAAAGAGTGAATTCTCACTACAAAAAATTTGGGGAGCATGACTCCTATTTCCGGCAATACTGGAGAGAAATTATGTATTAGATGAATATTGTATTTTGTATTAATTCCATTTGGTTTTGATTTCGTGTTTTGAATATTGATGATTTTCTCAAAACTATGATAATTTGTGTCTTAAGAAAAGAAAATATTAGAACTTTTCTTCATGCCAGATACTCAATATCAAAACATATTTAGCTATTATTTTTCAATTTTCTTACGAAATGCAACTTTACGAACATAACGTTTTAACGGCTGGTCTGATATTACATGAGATTATTAAAAATTGTCGAAAAAATAATTACCTTTCCTGTTGCAGCATCGTATAATCGTACGGTGGCGTCTTTACCACCAGAGGCTATGCGATCTCCCTGAACATTAACGTCTACGGTGTTTATCTCATTTTTCGGCTCTCAGAAGAAATTTTATTGTATTATGCAAAGATTGTAGGAAAATAAATCCTAATACAGATTAGAGATATAGTATAACCTCTAGAGGTTTATGAAAATTAAATGTGTATACGTATATTTGCGTGCACGATTGGACTAAAATGGAGGAATAATTTCTGTCAATATGTTAATTAAATTTTACTTAAGGCGACTTTGTTTAAATGATTACTTTTCTGAATTTCCGATCAATAAACTAACGCTATAAATAGTTCATATTTGAGCATTTTTTTACACTACCGATCAAAAGTTTAAGTTCACCTTTAAAATGCGACATTTTAACCACGATCACGAATGCGCAGAATGTAGGACGTGAAACTGTGCTTTATATTTTTGAAAGATTGTATTGATACAAAAAAAAACAACTGCTGCGCAAAAAAATAAGACGAATTGGTGTCGGATATATAATATAATCATTGAATTCAACTGTGGTTTAAGGTATTATTTTCTGATAAATTGAAATTTCAAATGTGAGGAGGAAATCGTTGACCATTCACACATTATCCATTCTAGTTCAGAGACGTTTTGATTGTCAAAAAGTTGTAGATCTTGTAGAAAATGAGAGTCGTTATGGATAAAAATAACAAAAAAATAAATTCATTGAATATTCGCCGTAATCGCCGTACACGAATCCAATCAAACTGTCCAAAATTAGCTTTGCAAAAATGTTCGTGCACTTTCTAAACAATTTTGACACCAACTCGTGAAAAACTGATAGCACGCAAACATGTGCATCAATTTCGAAAACAAAAAGTGGATTTTTTAAGAATAAAAAAAGTTGGTAAATAACGAAACGTAACAATGTAGAAAAATATAAATTCTTTATGTTCTTGAAAGTGCAAATCAAAAAGTGGAGTAATATAATCTAGATATCCGTGAACTTTTTTTAATTTAATTTCCGAAAATTTCGAATAAATTACTTCGGATTAATATATAAATAATAAATAATAATATAATTAAATATAATATATTTGGATCCTTGGGGTTTATACCTGATATATATTTTATGTAGTCATTGCAATCAGTCATGCATAAGAAAATTGTTCCACAAGCACTTGAAGCATAGAAGATATTTTTTCGAACTGGATCAAATCTACAGCACGTAACAGGGAATGACATTTTCAATCCACATCGCAGAGTTTTGTGCAAATCGCCATTCTTGCCATTTCTCACCTAAATATTTTTTTAATGACCAGAATTGTATAATTGCATACCCGAAGAAAATGATGTTTCCCAATCAATGTTACAAAATAATTACCCAAAAGGAACCTGCATTTTTTTAATCCAAATTAATGTACCTGAATACATCCTGTTCCAAATCCAGCTGCTAGAATTTCACCATCAGCTGAAAATCTTGCGCTGTACATACCTTGATAAGTTTCTGGAAATCGTACTTTGTGGTTTATATGGACTCGATTTTTGTTAGAAAAAATGTTCAAACGTCTTTCTTGAAGCCAGTCGTGTCTTCTTTGCAATTCTGATTCGGATATTCTGCGATCTGTCAAGAAGTGAAGGGGTCTCGTTGGACCAAACGCATTTTTACGACTCTATGAAGAAAAGAGCCGAAAATATAACACGTTTCTACGAGCCCATGTACACTTTGAAATTTTCTGAACTTACCCGTGGCTGAGTAATATTACTGATGGCTGCGAAAATAATTATGAAAGATTATAGATATGACTTTTTATTTATAAATATAAATAAAAAAAATATCCACTTTTGTAATGATTATTCAATGAATCAATTTGAACGATTCATAGTATTAGAGAACATTCTGCAATCAATCAATTTTATATATACGTGTATATATTAATAAAATATTTGTTGAGAACGATTTTAATATTTATTAAGATTATTTTGAATTTTACAATTTTCATTTACATAATTATAGTCAGTCGTCTTAAAAACTCATTTCAAAATTTCTGACAGAATTTTAAAGTACCTACTAATGTGATAAATTGATGAAATATCAGGGATTTTTCTTTCAATTATACAATCTTCTCCTTAGGGAAGAACTTATTGAAAACGATTTACCTACAATACAGAATATAACTAGACAAAATACTAAAGGAATTAATTATTATTTTATTATTTACAAATTTACTCTAACCTGAATTTCACGCGAAAACCATAGTATAGTTATTAGCAAGTTTATAAATATATAACGTAGTACAAAAAATAAAATTAAACAACACCGCATGTCTGTATTTTTTTTGAAATAATTCTTTACGTTAGATTTATATCAGAAAAATGGGGATTTATCCAAATATAGGTTATAATTGGTTGTACCTTCAGCTCTATTCGATTCTGTTAGTGAAAGCGAGGATCTCAGGCTGCATACGGAATCCGCAATAACTGAGTCCATTTTTATTGAAAACTCTTCCCTTATTATCAAATCAGACTATAAGGTGACTTTGAATTCAATGATATTTATTTGAAATTATCTGAGAACAGCGGTCTATTTAAAGACATAAATAAATAATGCTCGTTGAATTGATCCTACCTTCGGATATCTTCGGGTAGTAGATCGTATTTTGTTTAATACTTTCTCTTCCGAATAGCTATTATTGTTTAAATAACATAGCTTTCATTTAAACTTTAAATAAGTTTTATAAATTAAAATAAACATTTACATTTCTTCAAACATCGGGGTTAATAAATTAATATTCGCTCGTATCATTATATTATAATATATTATTAAAAATTATATGAAAACAATGCTATGACAAAAATTTCTTCTGTTAATCGTAATGTTTGAAAATTATATATACAAAATTACAGGATGATTTATATGAAAACGGAAAAAAACAATTCGGAACTAGATGTGATTTCACTTTAAATGAAGAATTCATACGTACCTTTCTCTCGATCTGATGAACAGTTTAACAAGCAAGGTTTTAAATGAACATCACAATAAATACCTGATCGTCTAAAAAACGTTTAAATTTTGGTGTATTTAACTTGTATAAGGAATGTGAAGAAAACAACACTTTTTTATATAGAGGAAGTAGGGGTAAAGTGGGATGATTTTGGGAAAACTCGTGTACAAAAAATATGGGGCATAAGAATAGTTAGGTATCGTATTGAAACCATTATTTAGGTCCTCAACTAACCTATTATGAAACGCATTTAAGATAAAGTATCTATTTTAGACTCCAAATTTCAATTTTACGAAAAAACTTTTTTTGAGAAATCTGAAAATCCCGCGGCAAAGTGGGTTGGGTTGTTAAAATGACTTCTGGAAAGGTTTGAATGAAAATAATGCAAAAATGCACGAAGGAAAAGTATTTTTTTATTGTCAGAATAGAAACAATCGTACAAAAAATAGAGAGAATGAGAGGAGAGAGATTAGAGAGAAAGAAAGAGAGAACAGAGAGAATAAGAGAGAGAGAGAGAGAGAGAGGGGGGGGGGGAGAGGGAGAGGAGAGCTGTTATGTTTCTCTGTGAACCTTCATCAAAACAGAACACATCCCACTTTGCCCCACCCACTTTGCCCCAAAACAGAACTTTTTTAAACACGTAAAATATCATCCTCAACCCCAAGTGAAACAAATAAAAAAGGAAAATAGACTGTAAGAGAAACCTTTTAAGTCAAGCAATTCAGATTTTAATTCCACTTAATATATTGATACTTACTAGTCAATTGAAAATATGTATAAATTTACAAATTGGCTTCGATCTCCTAGGTCATGATCGAACAGTTGGTAAACACTGAATGGAAACTAAAATATGTTTCAAAATTTATATTACAGCAACTCATTTGGAAATAAACAATACAAACAAACACATAGAAAGTATTCTAATACGACGAAACGTCAAAATCCCACTTTGCCCGGATCCCACTTTGCCCCTACTTCCCCTATCTATTTACACGCGTTCTTCGATAGATATACGTAAATCGTAACAACCGTTTAATGTATGCTTAATGTAAAAAAAAAAATTTGGTCATACGGGGTTGTAAAATCCAATTTTCTGCCCGGATTTGCGGGAGTCAGGATGAATTGTACAACAATATATTAAATGCATCGAATGGTAATCTGGGAAGGCGCTGATCGGAAAATAATTTTTAGTAATGCTAGGCAGTTTTAATTGTGATTAAAGAAACAATGCAGCATATTATTCAAACCATTCAAATGCAAGTAGCCTCATCCGGACTAATATGCTAAACTAAATTTTAGATTTTGGGAAATTAGGAACTTAGTTTAAGGTGGTTTAGATAAAAAAATGCCTTGATTGTTTCCTGATTACATACTCACACAACTAACCCAATTTCTTAAAAAGATGTATTTTGAAAAGACGGACAATTTAGTAAAACCCTTGATTTTCAGGAGAACTTATAGCGATTGATAAATACATAGATTTCAAGTGTACTCTGGGCATTAATGAGTAATTTCACATGTCAAATATAATGAAATTTATACAATCATTTTTTTCAAAAAAATGTCTACTAATGTTAACTGTTTTTGACGATAAACTATTCTGTTATTGTTCGATCAATGAGTCCTAGCCAGTGAATACAGATACCGTGGCAGCCAGATACTCCACATATAGGGGAAGTAGGGGCAATGTGGGATGATTTTGGAAAAACTTGTATGCAAAAAATATGGGGCATAAGAATGGTTAGTGTGGTTTAGAAACGCTTATTTAGGTCCTCAGCTAACGTATTATGAAACGCATTTAAAAAAAAAAGTATCTGGGTAATATTCCAAATTTCAATTTTACGAAAAACTTTTTTTTGAGAAATCTGAAAATCCAGGGGCAAAGTAGGACGGGTTGTTAAAATTACTTCTGGAAAGGTTTGACAGAGAGAGAGAGAGAGAGAGAGAGAGAGAGAGAGAGAGAGAGAGAGAGAGAGAGAGAGAGAGAGAGTGAGAGAGAGAGTGCGAGAGAGAGAGAGAAAGAGAGAGAGAGAGAGAGAGAGAGAGAGAGAGAGAGAGAGAGAGAGAGAGAGAGAGAGAGAGAGAGAGAGAGAGAGAGAGAGAGAGAGAGAGAGAGAGGAGAGAGAGAGAGAGAGAGAGAGAGAGAGAGAGAGAGAGAGAGAGAGAGAGGAGAGAGAGAGAGAGAGAGAGAGAGAGAGAGAGAGAGAGAGAGAGAGAGAGAGAGAGAGAGAGAGAGAGAGAGAGAGAAGAGAGAGAGAGAGAGAGAGAGAGAGAGAGAGAGAGAGAGAGAGAGAGAGAGAGGGAGAGAGAGAGAGAGGAGAGTGAGAGAGAGAGAGAGAGAGAGAGAGAGAGAGAGAGAGAGAGAGAGAGAGAGAGAGAGAGAGAGAGAGAGAGAGAGAGAGAGAGAGAGAGAGAGAGAGAGAGAGAGAGAGAGAGAGAGAGAGAGAGAGAGAGAGAGAGAGAGAGAGAGAGAGAGAGAGAGAGAGAGAGAGAGAGAGAGAGAGAGAGATTAAAAATTTATTTATTGCTGTCCTGGCCACTACGAGCCGTGGACACAACTTAAGAGAGAGGGCGAAAGATAGAGAGAGGGAAAGAGAGTTCTTACTTATCTCTGTGAACCTAAATCAAATCGGAATACATCCCACTTTGCCCCACCGACTTTGCCCCAAAATTGAATTTTTTTAAACACATCGTAAAAAATCATCCTCAACCCCAAAGGACACAAATAAAAAACGAAAATAGACTGTAAGAGAACACTGTTGAGTCATCCAATTCAGATTTTAATTACGCTTAATTTATTGATACTTACTAATCGATTGAAAATATGTATGAATTTACAAATTGACTTCGACTTCCTAGGTCATGTTCGAACGGTTAATGAATACTGAATGGGAACTGAAATATGTTTCAATATTTATATTACGATAACTCTTTTGTAAATAAACAATGCAAACAAATACATAGGAAATGTTCTAATACAGCGAAACGTCAAAATCCTACTTTGCCCCCTATCCCACTTTGCCCCTACATCCCCAATATGAGGATTTCCCTGGAAGTTGTAATATTTGGTCTTAAAAAAAATTATTCTGTTATTTTAATTAAAATTAATTTTTCTGTTGATGGCACATTATCTAACCATACGGCGTTTCATTTGGAGGGTCTGAAAGAGTAAGAAAAAGGTCGCGCCAATGACTTTTGAAGAATGTTTTTTTTGGAACTGAAAAAATAAAAAAACAAAATATTGGTATAACTTTAGAAGTTTTACAGAGCTTAAATATATATCTAATATACAATTTTATCGTATTTTTGCCTCCTGATTACGAACATGATAATAGAAATTAACAATCGTCCGTATCTTGGACGCCATATTGAAAAAACTGCGGAATGTAATTTTTGTTGTTGTTTTTTTGCATTTATTTTGAAAAATATAAATTTGACAAAGAAATGTATCAGAAAAAATTGTAGAGGGGAAAATTTTCTACAAAAAAGGTTAGAAATATTTTCTTCGTAATATTATCTGTAACGCCGTAAAATAAGGATGAACATGCGAATCATTAGCTTGGCGTGTCTCGTTACATTATAAATTAATATTATTATAATAGTATAATACATTTTACATGTTTGTCATTTAGTGAAAATTCAAAAACAATTTCTAATGATTTAAACAAGTGTCGCATTACATAGATATATTGTAAAAGGATATCATAATAGTACTTTAAGTCCTAGGTCGTAAAGTTTCCGGACCGAGTGAAAATTACGAGGGCAAGGACCGGCCAAGCCGACTTCCAAACGAGGCCGTAAAATCTTACGGCCGAGGAGCAAGCACTATTTTTTAAGCACTATTCGCAAAGTAGGCATTTTATCGACTGCTTTTGTCCGTAGAGTGCGGAGTTCTGTCCTTAAAGTCGCACTTTACGGACTAACATAAGTCCATAAATCTTCCACTTTACGGATACATGTATCAAAATAGTAAATTGTGCAACTAGGGAGCAAATAGATGTTTGCCGATGAGTGCGAGTTTGACGCCCGAGCGAAGCGAGGACGGCATTTCGCAGGAGTCTACAAATACCTATTCTTCGTTGTTGCACATACTATTTTCTCATACGAGGGCGTGCTATTTTTCTCCCGCGATATAGGGAGCAAAATAGTATTTTGCGCTCAGAATGCGAGAAACTTATTTTGCTTCCGAATATATTTATTTTGCTCCCTAGGTAGAGAATGTGCTATTTTGCGCACAGTTTGTGAGAAACGTATATTATACCACTGTTTAATGCACGTGTTGCTATTTTCAATTGAACTTGCCCATTTTTCTAATATTAACATAACGTTTTTATAAGATATACCACAACTACACAATGAATGTCCTTTTACTTTTTAATGCAGTTCTTGATATTCCAAGTGTAGATCATTATTGCACATAAATTTTTACCTGAAGGCGGATTTGGAAATTATTCTTACAATTGCAAATTTCATAACTTTTAGTTACTGAATCATAACAAAAGCCACGACCACGCGAATTCAGAACCAAAAAGCTATGCTTATAAATCATGTATTTTTTGTTCATTATTGATGAACAGTATGGAACAAATGTATTGCTCATTTCTAAACGGTATTTATTTTTTACTTATTTTTTGGGGATCTCTTGTTCCAGCAAAAAATGCACTTGAATATTTGCCAATAAGTACTCTGAATTAAATTAATTAAATATTTGTATACTCTTATCTTGGATCCTGTCAGACATACGGAAATAAAACATATTTATTATATATAAAAATTTTAATTCCAATAAAATTCATTTCAACATATAAGAGTTTCGTTCATTGTGGTAAAATGAACATAACGACTTTATCACGCATCATAATTTCTCGACCATTTTGTATCTGATGAAAATATTCCCAAGCATTGATTATCATGGTACCACCAGCATAAGCAAACTAAAATAGTATACAGAAAAGCTAAACAATTCTATTATCAAGGGCAATTCAGTGTACTTAGAACGAACCTGATCAAGATAAATCGTTAAGAGAAATATGTCATATTAAATTTAATTGTATACTAATCGTTTCTTTTTTTTTAGCAGATGACAATTTTTTTCTGTAATTAAACACACTTCTAAAAGACTGTTGTTAATAAACTTTGGTTGAACGCTTTATTTCCAGATTCACTAATGTTTAACATATCGGTTTTCAGAACTCCGTCTGCATTTTTTAATGATAGCATGTCAACTCATTCCCAGTAAACAAAGAATAATCCAAAATTATTAACTATTAATAAAGTTTATGGCCTTATAATCCGAGTGGAATTTACCAGGTTTAACCCGAATACAAATAGGGTTATATGAAGGTTCAGTCGCGATACGGGATTAGAAATTGTCTGGAATAGAATTAAGGTTCTAGTTGTGATCTATCCGAGGTGTAGCTCGTTTGAAAGCCGATCAACTGCTTCGATCAGACCAAAACTAAAAATTAGGTAATTCAGATGGATCCGGTACACAAGCCATTTAGTACATTCGTTTACCGTTAGAAGAATGCACAACTCTTGTCCCAACTATGGATGTGCATAATTGTTTTTAGTAGAAAAATACAAAGATTACGTTTTCTTGTATTTTCAGGAGTTCAGTCCTAATTGATTTAAAACATTTTAAAGCCATTGAAAGGCAGACAAATTTGCTAAAAACCATCTCAATTTTTTCAGGACAATTTTCTGTAACATTAATTATTTTTTGCATTCCACCTGATTTTTTCACATTTGTATTTCTCCATTTGACGAACTCCACATTTGTATTTCTTTTCCTAATCTCGCCTTATCAGGACTCAACGTTATTAATTTGAAATATTTCAAATTACATAAGCCGCAAAGTACCCATTTTTTTGGTTTACTATAAAAAATGCTATGGGTTACCACTTGCAAAAGAGATGACAAGATGTAACGTTTTTAAAACAAAGGTCATCACTTTATAATGTTTTGAATTGCCTCGTGGTCCAGTTTACACACACTTCCTTTATAACAACAAAAAATCAAATTTTTCAGCTACAGATAATAAGGAATGTAAACGTACTAAATATATTTGTATATTCAAACGATATTTTGTTTGTTTGATTGGCGTTAATTCAAACATCCACTTCACTGCTCTTTTTAGGTCAAGTATATTGTTAAGATGAAAATAAAGTCACTGTCATTCCCAGTCTTCCTGAAACTCTTTTCAATTTATTTATTCCTTCCTATGACTAATGACCGAAATTACCTAAGAGCGGAATACAAAAGAACTGTAACAATTGAAACTGTTGTCCGAATTGTGGATCTGCCCGCATCACAGAGAATCGAGGAAGAATATTATTACACGCGCGTCCCCCGAAGGAAATTCAGTTGGACTCGGTGAGTGAACGACAGTCGTTCTCGTGATGATTCGCTTTCAAGTAGTTCTTCTCGTTGGAGTGTCAGTCTTGGTGTCTTTTCTCAGTTTTTCCAGCTCTACGCGTAAGTGTCACATCTATACCGAACAAAAATAAATCTGGTGCAACAAGCTTCCACCTGAGTTCTTGTTCACTTAAAAATGTCGTATTACAGTTTCGAAAAAGTTTTGTTCTCGTCGAATCACTAGTTGCACAGGTATATCGAAGATGAATCTTAAAAAATCAGTTTCCACCAAGTTTTCTTTATATTCCTGAAAACATTATCACCGACGGTAATGTTTTCGTCACCTTGATTCAAAATGCACTGTTCTAGTTGGGAGAGGGAATACGAAATTATCCGCGCTAACCATTATCAGCGTTTATCCACTTACGACCCTATTCAACTTGAATTCGTTGTGTTTGTGACACATCGCACTTGACAAAGTTAGATTCGATTCCGAAATACAGGCTAGAAACTTTGTACCATTTTATTTCTGCTTGATTTTTTTTTAACACGCCATTTTAAATGTATTTTTATGGGATTTGTTTTGATAGATTTTACCTCTTAAATAACACCAATTATCATTAAAAAATCATCAAAGCATAAATCAATCTGAGATTTTTTCGTGTTCTCAATCAAAATTCGTTTTTAAAATTCTGCATTTTTTAAATTTCCGATATTTTGTGTTTTTTCTTCGAATTTGTTTCTCCAGAATTATTTGCACTGCAATGGAACTTAATGTAGTTATAGACCCCGGGATATAGCATGTTGGGAACAAATATTTTATAATGTTTCCAAGAATTTAATTTTTATTAGTAAAGATATTGTTTATTGTTGAAGATTATTGTCATTGAAAAAAAAACTGGAATATGCAAAAACAATTTGTTAACAAAATTTGGTTAATGACTCGAATTTTTTGCTTATCGCCTGTCAACAAATTTTTAAAAATTAATATATTTCAATGTAGGATGGCTTATTTTTTTGACAAAATGATTCTCTACAACTTCGCCATAGGATTTTTCGAAATTTGTTGTTTAGCTACTAAAATTATTGAAAAATTGTAAAAAGTATCAGTTTCTTTTTTAAACAAATAGAGATATTTGACGTTAGCTTCAGAAATTTGGAAAATCCTATGGTGAAGTTGTAGAGAATTATTTTGTCGAAAAAATAAGCTATCATACGTTGAAATCCATTCATTTTTTAAAATGTTTTGACAGGCGAGAAGAAGAAAACTTGAGTCATTAATAAAATTTTGTTAACAAATTGTTTTTGCATTTTCCAATTTTATTAAATATATTTCCACAACACACTATATCCTAGGATCTAACTACCTTAATAATTAAATGTATGACGTCTCATTTCACGTATAGTTGCATCCAGAGTACGTCAAATTTGTTTACAAATAAACCAAAGTGGTTCTTAGCATTATCAGTAAAAAATGTCCAAACTGTCTATAAAAAATCTTAAATATATTCTAACTCCTTACTTTTATAGTAGTAACGCGCCTATTAAAAATTTTTATCCCAAAAGCTTGAGTTTAGTACAGGCGCACTAGATGCAGTTGCACCGAATACCAGAATGATTTATATTCATTTCGCAATATTTAAACATTTCGCAACATTTCGCAACAAAAATGAAGAATAAAGCTTCAAAATTAATGTTGAATATATTTATTGAGTATTTTTACCATTTGTTTTTAAATGTATTCTTTCATTTTTCACTGATAACAGTCAAACTACTATTTTTGTTGTTTATAGCAAAATGCACACGTCTTATGCAATTATGTGTAAAATAAGAGGTCGTAAATTTAGACATTAAAATGGCAGATATTTCAAAAATTGACGGTGCTGGTAAAATTTCTATAAACGAATCTGGATTTAGTGCACAAAACTACTCAGAAAAATATACTCGCATTTGTGATAATTTCATACAGTCATATTTTAATGGAGGTGTATTTCAGTACGCTATAAAAATTG
The DNA here is from genome assembly GCA_030407085.1 of Trichopria drosophilae. Classification (NCBI taxonomy): domain Eukaryota; kingdom Metazoa; phylum Arthropoda; class Insecta; order Hymenoptera; family Diapriidae; genus Trichopria; species Trichopria drosophilae. The sequence continues at coordinate 163,691,355 of CM059582.1, read as the reverse complement.
AAATAATACAATTATTATTTTTATTTAAAAAGTTTAGTAAAATAACCTTATCTGATGTAAATAGTTTATACGGGGTCAGGGATTTCAGAAAACTTAGCAAATACTCTACGACGGGGATAGTAAAATTATAAAGTATTCTATTTTTACCACGTTAAACATTGTTAGAAGTGAAATTCATATTGTATCGTAATTTTACTAGTCGAGAGTTAAAGCATCAAACCTTTATATAATCAATAATATGATCAAAACATGACCTAACAAAGAACTAATAAATGATACAACCTTAAAAATGCTCACTGTCAAAAATGCGATTATAAACTTGAAAATACTAATAAATCACAAACTAATTTCACTATTTTAATTTTTACCGATATTTCAAATGAATTAGTGATAGAAAGTATAGAAAATAAATTGAATGAAATTAAATAACACACATTATTAGATCAAAACGATTTTACTTTTGGAATATTTACATATTTTGATTTGACGTATTTCATATTTCACAACATTATTTATAAACAAAATTTCAATATGCCAATCGATTCTCCATCTCTCCGGTTCTCGCAAATCTAGTTTTCGAATAATGTAACGGAATGCATTTTACAAAAATTAATCTTTTTCCACCCTTTTTCTACAGATATGTCGATGGTATCCCCCCCCCCCCTTCCTTCCTTCCTTCTTGCGTGCATTCCTGAAGACAAAAATTTAACCATCCAAGAGGAATTCAACAAATTTGATGCACAAAACAGACTCAAATTGACGTCAAAATTAGTATATTACCTAACAAGGGTGTGAAATTTACTTTTACGCACCGGGCGGGAACTATACATATGAGGCGCGGAAGGCGCCGAGTGATGTGTAAAATTCCCGACCGATGCGTAACAGTTATACTTTACATCCATGTTAGGTATCCTAGTTTTTGTAATTGGGTGCGTAAATAGAGTGCATAAAGTTTTGATACCTGGTTGAGTGCGTAAAGTACAACTTTACGCACGACCGTTCTGTTACTTACAGGGAAGGGGGTTGTCGCGCGGTTATAGGGATCGAATATGTATTTCGATAAATGCTAGGTCACATGCAAATATTAGAAAAATATAAATAAAAAAGTTGGCTGATGTTTCGTCCCGGGTCCGCTCACGGACTCTTCAGTGGGGCTTGTGAGCGGACCCAGACATATCTGCCCCAGACATATCTCGCCAATAAATGTCACTTCTATATAATATATAATATATAAATAAATAATATATAATATACAATAACAGATATATCGAATATTACTCACTCACCGATGAGACCGCAAAGCGACCCGGGAAGTCACCACCAATGCACCTCAAGATTCTGTCTCTATGATATACCCGAACTATAAAGGTAAAACTAGTCCGAACGTCTCGGAACCCAACGATCAACTAACTGAAGGTGCCTTCCACAGGCCCGTTTATTCGGGTTCGCATTATTTGTTTACTAGAGGCAGGACTTCGGAAAACAACAACCACGCCCCAAAACAAACTAATTGCAAAGAAGTTAATTCATATTTTCCTCCCAATTCTACAGGAATTTTATTATAATATTATCTCACTCGACCTAAACGGTTATTAGGAGCTTCGTCCTATGCCTAAAAAATCGGCATGATATATGCTTTAATGCCCTGTGCTATAAAAATATCAGTACATGAATTTCCTTAAAAAAATGTAATTGAGATTAAAAAACATTTTTACAAAATCATTACAACTTATAGATCGAATCATTAAAAAACGTTTACAGATTCTGAATTGAACCCCACAAAATAATTTAAATGGAAATGACAATGAAAATATAATAAAAACATCTCCCAAAAATGTTCAAAATATAAATATAAAATTAGTTTTAACTCCCTTTAAAATCAACATTGCACAAATTAAACCTGGAAAAGATAAATTACCTATTGAAAAACAAAGCGTAGTGGTCTGTAAAATTCCATGTCTTCATTGTGAAAAGTCGTATATTGGACAGACAAAAAGACCGTTAAAAATACGATTAAATGAACACAAGAGAAATATTTTTGCAGGCAAAAGTCAACTGATTTCAGGTCTAACACATCATAGACTAGAAATTGGAAACAATTTCGATTATAAAATTACAAAAATTCTTTCACAACAAAAAAATCAAGAAAACGAAATCACCTCGAAAACGACTACATAAAAAAAAACAATAACACGGTCAACATCAGATGTGAAGTGTCAAAGCTCCCGGAAATTTACTGCCCATTTCTCTAATAAAAATCTTCAATTTAATTCTATAAAACAATTATTATATATATAATATATATTTAAATGCATCAACAATCGTTCATATTCCTAATACTTCATCACTAACACATGAACAACTTGTGTCCCGTGACCCATATAAATACAATCCAAAGTTGACGCAATTATTACATAACTGTCTAAAAAGAACTCGTATTATAGAGTCGAAACGTTAAAGACATATTTTTTAAAAACATATTTGTATTCTCCATTTTGACCCGCACAATTTTATATATTAAAATCCTTAGCCCTCCACCTTCATATACGTTGCTTTATCAGTCCTTTTTCACAAATTCTCTCCATTAGGCCAGTATATACCAAAAAACCACCAATACCAAATTTAACGGATGATATAAAAAAAGCCTTTCTTAACGTAATACAAAAGTTTATAAAAGTATTATGTCTAACAGAAAAACTCATAAAATATTCATAAAATATTTTAAATATTCTCAATTGTACTTCAACTTTAAACGTGTTAACATGAAATTGTATACAACTTTTACGTTTTATCTAGATATCTATAGAACAGTTCACATCAATACTAGTTATATATATTCTTATAATTCAAAATCGAGAATTATATTAAAAATATTACAATGAAAGCTAATGGAGACAATAGTAGAACTAAATAAACTAGAAATGTGTTTGATATAACTGTAGAGCAAAATTAATTTTCTTCCATTATCTTAATTAGATACATATAATTAAATTGAAATTGCAAGATGTTTTAATTAAATGTATATGTTCATTTTAGTTACAATATAAGTTCAAATATGTCATTTAATGCCTCGGATGTATGAAGTTTAGTCCTAATTTTTGAAACCAAAAAACTGCGGAAAAACATTCGTCCATATTGCCGTTCACCTTCAATAGATTTGCATTATTTTTTTATTTGCTGTTTTATATAACAGGGTCAAAAATAAATCTTTAGCAATACGGTATTAAATATCATTAATTGATGTTCATGACCAGGAAATAACCACGTGTATCTTGTAAGACGTGCCTTACAATCCACTGATCAATTCATAATCATACACTCATTACAAACGTGTCTTACCAGCTCTGTCCTCCAGCAGTGGTGCAGGCCGTATTCCGGAAATGACTACGATCACCTGTTTTTACTTTCTTTAATATCTGCCGATCAGGTTCTAATCAGGGAATAACCAATAATGCCTGATATTTTACAATTTATGAAATTTTTATCAGAGTCTTTTAAATATTCAGATGCAGTCGGAAACTGATTTCTACTCGGGCTTTGCAAAAACTTTTAATTAGATTTTTAGTGTTGCTAAAAAACGTCAGAAAAAAATGAAATACAATGTAATTCTTCAAAATATACATAGATCCATAAAATGCAAATAAATAATCATTTATCAATGATAAGAAACCCATTCTATGTACACCCAATGCTGCAATACCGCAATGATTCTGTCGTTTTTGGCAGATCTTTCGTATTTTTGTTTACCGTACATGCTTTATGTAAAAAAAGAGTAGATGATCTGTCAAACATGACCGAACCATTGTACAGGGTTTACATTAAGTGTTTAAAATGCGAATATCGATTGATATAGGAAATTTTATATTTATAATAGCAATTAACCTTATGTTCGTTAAGAAATTGCTCTGTAAATGTGCATTGCAATTCAGTTTAAAAAGCACCAGAATAATGCATTAAATATTTAGAAAATGAAAAATGATTATATCTTGTGAGATATCCTATCTTCTTGATGTTTAAATATTTCAATACTTTTATACTTTTGTTTTCTTCATTATGCACAAATTAGATTTTTAAATGTTGTGGAATAATTAATAATTGTCAATTATAGAACTGCCCCCCTGGAACGAAACATGGACCGACCGTTTAAGGCAGAAACTACTTATGAAATACGACAAATTTGCCAGGCCATCGCAACACTTCAACACGACAACTGTAAAAACGGCACTGTCGATTCTCAACATCGAAGTGGTAAATACAAATATTATATTCTTAGAAATCACGAGGGGTAAAATATTCCAGTAATAGTCTCCATGTGGCAAAAATAATGAAGAGTGAGGAAAAATTAGGGGAGATAAAATCAAGTGAGTTTTCATAAATGATCACCCGTGTTTATGAATACATTAATTGGACTCTGGTCATTTTTCACAGAATTATTTAACATTACTTTTGTAACAACCAGAACCCTTATTTTAAAAGTAATTCACATATAAGATTTTAGATAAAAAAATGTTTTGAATTGATAATGGTCATAAATAAATGGAGAGAATGTTTGCTTATGTAATTCTACAAATAGAATGCAAATGTATATTGAGAATAATATTAGCTATTTGTCTTGTATATTGAATATACAAATTCGGTTATTGTACGTATGAAGATTAAGTATTATGAACATGAAAAATGACAACTCAAAGCATGAATTATACCAATTTTCAGAACGCATAATTGGGAAAGATCTCAGTTTTGTAGGAAGAAAATCTTTATAACGAGTCGTGTCATAATTTTTATAAGGAATGGCTTTTGAAGAGTATGTCAATCTTTTAATAATTACATAAAATGTGTATACTCTGAATGTAAGACTTTCGACTATTTTTTAATTGTACAGTATAAATGTATCTGCCTATCTAGAAATCCGGTAATAAAAGTATTGTGTCAATCTACAGACCAAAATCGATCATTTGTGCTGTTCCAAACCTTTTTGATGCTATTATTACTTTTAAGCTAAAGATCAAACTGTTTGATATATCACAGACGCAACATGGCTTCATAAATGGAAGATCGACATTTTCTAATCTACTTTTATTTGTTGATTTTGTAAATAGTTTAATAGGGAAAATGGTCCCTCTCAGAGGCATACCGTATATCTAGACTTTTGTAAGGGATTTATGATTGTGTTCACCATCAAACACTTATGAATCCTTTGGAGACTACTATGTTGGCGGTCATCTCTTAGAGTGGATGTCATCCTTTCTTACAAAGTCAATTAATGATATTAAAAAATCACATAACTGAGAAATGGTTCTGTCAGTCGTTCCTCAGGGTGCACATTTGGGACATCTGTTATTTAATCTTTTCAAAAATGATATATCTAACAAGTTTACATTTATAAATATCTTGTTATTTGCGGATAATATAAACTTATTTGCTAAAATAACATTACATGCTGATGCGTTAAATTCCCAGAGAGATATTGATATCATTTTGACTTAGTGTAACGCAAATTACCTCGAGTTGTATGTACATGAATGTAAAGTTATCAGGTACACGAAGGCAACGAATACCCTAGGTTTTGACAATACCTATCGAGGTGATATTCTATTCTATGTTGATTACATCTTAGATTTAGGAATCTTATTTACTAAAAATTTAGATTTTAAAAGCCATATAGAAAATAAAGACGCATTGATAATATAAGTCAACATGATTTTGTTGTTGGGAAGCCGTGGACCATTTCCGACGTAATTTTGTGCGTAGACTCCGAATCCCAAGTCAGAAGTGACTCATCGCATCGGGATTTTGAGATATTTTGGATAAACGAAAGAGATATACGTCTTGGAAAAACACGTTTTTTTTTCTATATTTGAGGTTACAACATCCAAGAGTCCCTTTTTTGTAGACCTATGTAATGTTATCCGTATATTTTAAGTTCACTATCATTTTTTATAATGGGTTCTATACAATGTTGGGCGAAATAATTTCTAATTAAAACAGTTGCATTTTCAGTTGCTGATATAAGTGCATGATGATCATAATTTGATATTTCCCACGTAAATTATCCGTATAATTGATCAACTATATGGTGTTAACGGGCGAAGAATACCAAAAAAAATGTTTTAGAAATGACCCGCAAGTGTCATTTTTGCACTGTACTTTCATACGTTCTACACTAAATCTCTTAGAAAGAGAGCTCTCGTGTATAAGTTCCTCAAAAACCTGTCTTTTTGAAAAAAGGACAATTAAAAATAGTTTGATTTATACTTAAGTCCGTGAAAAAATACTGGACCTGTACGAAATTGCCAACATTGACATTCCAGTATTGGCATGATGTAGGTGCAGTCCTCGAAAATAAAAAATTGGGAATGCAATATCAATAGGTAACATATTGCGAAAAGCAATTAACATTATTTAAGATATAAGTCATATGACCATTCAGGATCTCCTAGTATCATGTTCAGACCTGGTATTAAAGATGCTATATAAATAATGATTTCCAATCACTCGGCATTTATCTATTGTTCATCGAATTTCGCAGTGCAATGGATTTTCGGAAACATCTATTTCTTTTTCTTATATACCTAATCATTTGTATTTGTAATAGTGAAATATTTTATTTTCAGATCGATATGAAAAGTATCTTCTCTGTCAACGGTTGGCTGATGATGGTATGAAAACTTTTACCATTTCATAATTTGAACATTGTTTGAAAATCTTTTTTCGTCAATATTTTGTCCTATTCTACAACAAATGTAAAGTTAATTCAGACTAGAATATTTTGATCAATTAATTAATGGATACTTTTAAACTGGCAAGGTGTCAAATAAGCGAATATTTCATCCAAAATACCCAGCCGTGAGCTTTAGATATTTTCTCGTATGCAACACATAAAGAAGTCTTTGAGAAATTTCATCTTAACGCTGGAAATCTGGAATGTTTACCTCATATTCGAACTTCGGTAGCAAATCGAAAAATGGTCACGATCGTAGACTTCTTTCTAGTAGTGAGCTGATAACAAATTCGGAGAGCCTAAAATACATGAATGAAAAGTTTTAAGTCAATCGACCTAATTTTTGGGAAATAACTACCATATTGGATGCGACATTATTTTGACATTCTGATATTAATTGACCCTTAAAATATCGAAGAAATTAGTTCCATGCAAATTCAAACACGTATGAAAAATATGTGTTCCACATTGGATCTGCTTTTTGGGATTTTGAAAATGTGGACTCGATTTGAGTTCACAATTTGGTATGAAACATAAAAAAAAGGGCTAATAAATATTTTTTTTTACTATGATCATTGCCATTACAATCGTGTACCCAAAAATGACTGGGGATATTCAGTCTATCAAAATTTTATGTGTTGCAAGGAACAATTTTTTTGAACGTCTACTTACTTATATGAAAATTATTTAGAAAAAAGCGTATTTTTCGAGATTTTCACAATTTCCGGCATTTTTAACGAGTAAACAAAACAAAGCTTAGGACAAACATTTTTTTCCCATTCACTACAACTATTTTATTGACATGTGTTTAGAGTTTGAAAGAGATGGATATCTGTCATCAGCTTTGAAAATATAGTTAAATTAATTGGTGTCGTTATGATCTTTACTATTTTGATGTACTGAGGTTCGAATATGAGTTAAAAATTTCTGGCTTTTGAGATTAAGTTCAATTTGTAAAATATTTTTTATAGCTACATCATAGGTATTTTGACAGTTATATATTTTTAATTAGTTGCTAAGAATGCTAAGATACGTAAATATCCCATCAATTTACAGAAATGGAACGACGATAAGTTAAAATGGAACGCCTCAGATTACGGAGGACTAGAACGCGTTAATTTAGCCGTTCACGAAATTTGGCAACCAGACATATATCTTTATAATAGGTAAAATAGAAAAAATCGCAATTTTCCACTATTAAATGCAGGGAATTTAAATTTTCTAGAAATTGCGATTAAAGTTTGAATTGCATGAAATATTGTATTTTTTAAATATGTTAGAATATTTAAATATTAGAATATTGAATAATTTCTTAGAAAGAAAAATTGTGTTCATAACTGAATTTTTCCTGCGTTTAAATTTTTACCACAAACAATATATATTTTTGTAATATTGTATTCCAAGCACATAAATATGAAAACATGATGTTGCATGAATCAAGCGATAGTCGCACACGAAAAATTAAGTATAATGGATGCATGCGTAATTAAAAGAAAAGTCAACCAACAGTATTATTGAAGCGCAAGCAATGGCGTGGAGCATTATGGAGATACGCACTGCATTGCTTCCCAAAATGGTGAAGTACTTTGGATCACGCCGACAATATTTCACAGCTATTGCAGTATGGACTTCACATATTGGCCTTTTGAAACCAATAAGTGCTATCTAAAACTAGGGTCCTGGGCCCACAATGGGGATGAAATCGACATACATCTTATTAAAACTGGAGTTGACGTAAGAAATACCTTTGTAAAATAAATTAATAATCAAACAACTCGGAGAGGAATAGATGTTACTGAATACCATATTGATGGTACTGGATACTATCAGATGGTATCCGGCAACATCAGTATGTTATCGGATACAATATTTTTCTCTCTGTGAAACAAAATTAGAAGTCGTTTTAAATAATTCAAGTATAGTTCGACTCAATCTTTATTTATTTTCATGAAATTATTCAATATTATTTTGCAGTTGGACAATTACTACTCAATAGGTAGTTGGAAAATAAAAGACATCAATGCATCACGATTAGTGCAGATATATTCCTGCTGTCCTGAACCCTACGTCAGTATAGATTTTGTGTTTAAAATAACCAGGACGGCCGAATTGTATTATCATATAATATTCACTCCGACTGTTCGTAAGTATATTTTTTTTTTGTTATTACAATTACAAAAAGTTTTCAAAAGTTACTTTTTCTTAATTAACATTAAAATCAGGTTAAAAAGTTATTTTTTTTAATTACAATTAAAATGGGTTTAAAAAGTTATTTAAAAAGCGTACACAACTGATACAACTTTGTATTTAAGTATTTAATTAAATTTGGCGATAATTCACTGTTGTATAAAATGTTGGCTGATGTGGAATATATGTAAGGACGAATGTAGTTTATATTTAAGCTTATTCCAAAAGTCCTGTTTTATATTATATGTTCTGATACATAAACCAGTTCCTCTTATCATTATTACATCAATTTTACAGCTATTGTGTTCCTGTCATTGATAACATTTTGGCTTCAACCGCATCAGGAAATTAAGCTCGTTGTAAACGCGAGCATTTTCTTAATAGTTATGCTGTTTCTCATTTACTTTGGATTTAAAGTACCGCCACGCGTCGACAGTATGCCAGTTATAGGTACGTATTTCTGTATCTTCTATAAAGTTGAATGCAATTTTAAAACATTTAAATTCATCACAAACAAAAAATTGGGATCAATTAATAAACGCAGGAAAATATTTGTTAATTTCCTTGAACAATCGGTTTAAATATTTCAATCCATTCATTTGGATGTCATTTTTTAATTAATCCATACGAATAATACTTTTTCATTTAAACACTTTTATAGAACAAATTTCAAACTTATCTTGGATAATTTAAATTAGTGTGGTAATTTCTGTTGAAATATTGTAAATTACTTTTACTGTTTATATTATAACATGTTTATTGTGATTTTTGTATTTTAGTACGGTTCTATAGTGGATGTTTATATCAAATTACATTCTCAATCATTGTTTCGGTCGTGGTGATAAACCTTTCAAGGCGATCATACTGCTCACCAATTCCAAGAATGGTGAAAAATCTTCTAATGGGAAAATTAGGAAAATGTTTAATGCTATGGGATATAATTTGCGAGGTTAGTGTACTAATATTAGTCGAGAATTTATTTGAAGCCTGTGCAATTTTATTCCTATTATTAAACTCTTTAATAGGTAATACAGGTAAGCCATATCGAAGAATCTAATTTAAAAAATGTATTTTATACCATAAGCATTGTTGTTAACTTTTAGACTGTAAAATTTCGTGCATGTTCAAATAGTAATGTGACTTTATGTTTATTCATCAATATTCATATTGTTTTCTTCATAGCCATCCCTAACAGACATCATACCCATGTACGAATGTTTTCTCCAATCTTCAAATTACTTTTAATTAGCAGGTTTTTACATAACAGTTGAGATCTTCCAGCGATGTAATCCTTATCTTCTCAAACGTTTCAAATACTCGTTCTTTCATAGGACCCTTCAATCTTAAAAACCTAACAATGTAGCAAGGGACAAACCCATCGAAAATGATGGCTGTGACTATTTTTTTGCAAAAAAGTCGCTCTCTAATATTGAGGAATGTGCTATTGCATTATCCTTATATAAAAGTCATGAATTTATTTTTTCATTACTCCGGACCTCCTTTTTTCATGTTACTTCTCGAAAATGGAGTATAACTCAACGTAATAGTCCTTATTGATCATTGGATATCGACAAGCATGATGTCATTGTCATCAAATGCTCCAATTGTGATTCCACGATTCCTTAACGCCATTGTTTCATTGCTGCAACATTCTCATCCATTGTTAAGGCATACAGAACGAGGTTCATCATTGACATCCAGCTTCTTAGAAGTTCATGTACCATTAACACCATTTTACTCAGAGTAGACACACGGTATGCCAAAAATACAACAATTTTGGAACCAATTTTTTCGCAAATTCTTTGATACCATTTTTTGAAGAACAAAAAATAGACAAACACATTAAACACTCCTTTATGTCTCTCACAATAAAAAAAAGATTATGTATAGTTGAAACTCAAGTTTACAAACAACTGCGAAATTCAAAACATCTCCTTACTTCTTAAATACAGCTCATGTTTTTAAAAAACTTTTATTCTACTTTTCAATCAAGTCATCACTTAAGTCCTTGTGTTTTTTTAAGTTCGAACTTATTATGTTGTATTTACACAGACCTATTTTATTTTTATTTCTTATTGTACCAAAATTATTTTCAGATAAAATCGCGAAAACCCATAGGAGCCCAAGAGCTACGAGAAGAAATACTGGGAGATATTGCACCGGCGAATATGCCATCGCCCAGTTACGAAAGCGACCGACAAAGCATAACGCCTTCATCCAAAGATGTCACACACTTAGAATGGATTCTTCTCGCAACAGCTGTCGATCGGTTATGTTTCTTGTTGTTTTGCGTCGTTTTTGCCATTATGGCAATTGTTTACATTCATGTTGACAATGAAGCTTTTACTCACAGTGCGCACACGCCACATTAAAAATTACCAAAAGAGGTATTGCGGTATCACAACTCGAAAATCACTTTTTGGGGATAACTTGTTGTTTTCATGCGAAATAATAAATCATTTAAAGAACCTCAATAAGAGTGTCTTTAAAAATAAAATTTTAGTTAAAAATTACAATAACGAATACTTAAGATCGGATCCAAAATATTTGACTATATACTTCAGCTACGTTTAGATTCAGACATGAAATTTATTCCGATTTGTTCAGAATTATATAGATGTAAAATATCAAAGTTACATGTGATCAAATCTACTTACGATTATATACATACGAAATATGAATTGATTGAGTAAAATTATAATTTTATTTAGGATTCTTGTTAACACAGACCTTCAAACACATTATTTGGGATGATTATTAGTTTCAACATTTTCGATAGGTAGTTCTAACAACAACACAATACAAAATTACTGAAAGACAAAAAGTAAGAGGACTGCCTGTAAAGATGTGTTTGAATTAATAACTCAAATTTGGTCATTAAACCTGTTTCCACTCAAAATACCGTATAAATTACGTTTTAATCAACATTTTGTAAATAAAAATAGTGGATAGAAAATACGTATATTTTTATTTTATGGTATACGAAAGTACTACTTTTTTATCAGTAGCCAGTTTAGAATTTTCGTTTAATGACTAGAATCCGTTGTATACGATGTTTATCAGAACAACTTTGGTCAACTAAAATGAACATGTTTCCAGCAATCAAAAATTTCAGAAAATTAATTTCTTAATATGTATTAGAAATTGCTGCATTTATTACTAAATTTCTTTGATGTTGTTCCATATGAATATGGATCACTGATGATGATGTACAAACGCCGAGATTCCGTACCCAATACCGGGATTCCATTTCCCGGAAAAAGCGAAATATACTAAATTTAAATCCCTGCTATCCATTACCGAAATCTGGTTTGCATCATTTCTCTCAAAATCAACATTCATTATCAACGCACATTATTGTCTCATCTACCACGCAGTACACCTCAATTACATCCGTCAGATTCTTAAAACCTCACTTACAAATAGATATTTTCTCATCAAGGGAGAACGTTTCATTTCAGACAGTCAATCTTTCGTTTTCTAATTCAAAGTGTTCACTGAAACTTATGAGTAAACTGTCTTATTTTGAATCCCTAAGGAAGTGTTTAATACTATTATATATAAGTATTTTATACCCCGCTGTATTAGTTAGTCTACTAATAAACAAAAAATCGCTGTATCGGGAGATTGCACACCAGCGATGGGTATTTTCCAGTATTGCCAACTGCTTTAAATTTGAGAGCATCTGTAATATTTTTTTTACTTTATTTAATTAAAAGAAAAACGAAATGATGAAAAAATAAATTATGCACGATGTTCACGAATTTTCGATTATGCTTTATTAATTTTATTTTCTAATATTACTATTTGCCAACAACTAAATAAGGAACCGAGTCTCTCACTGTTTACTGACTAACAAATCTGTGTTCTATTTTGTCAATATCTCTGCCAGTGGGTGGAAGAGAATTGACTAAATCTTAATTTCAAAAAGACTAAAGCGATGCTCGTTGGAAGTCCACACTATCTTAGTATCCTCGATATGGATTCCATCCCTGCAGTAGTCATCAAGAATAACACCTTACCCTAGGTAAAGTCAACAAAAACTTGGGTCTCACAATGGATTGTAAAATTAGACGAATACATTATAATAAATAATAATTAATATTAATTTATTGTAATTTTATTATATTAATGTAATAGCCCTGCAAAAAATGTAGGTAGAATTCTCATGAGAATCATATGAGAACTTTTCTCATGAGAAATTGAAACAGGATTCTCATGAGAATCAAGTGATTAAATTTTAAATACTAGAAATAAAGTTAAATTGTTATAAATATTAAATGAAATTTTTTTTTCTCATAAGAATTTCACTTGATTCTCATGAGAATCCTGCTTTAATTTCTCATTAGAAATTTTCTCATATGATTCCCACAAGAATCATACCTGAAATTAACGAGAAACGAGTTTCAACCAAATGCCTGACTGAAAGGGTTAAGTAATTATTTCAGATGTGTAACAAATAACACTAAATTACTAAACATGGTTAAAGTTGATGTTTTATAAAATAAATTGTGAGGAAAACTATCAACGTATACGTGTTAGAACATATCACGGAGAATTAAACACATTTCTCAACTTACCAAACAGGTTTTTTTTCAAATACTCATTCGTAGGACATTTTAGAATGAAAATGGCTTTACAGTGGTTAATTTATCATAATTTTAAGAAATGCATTTTTCGCAGAAGTTTAAACACTGGTGAAAAATGTTAAAGTTCTAAAAATGTGTTCTGAGTTTAAAATGTGCTACAACTAGGAAACGGAATAAACAGGTCGAAGCCTCTAGGTTCCTATATAAATGTAAATATAAATGAAAATGTCAAAAGATGGATTTACTTGTTTTTGACAAAAAATCAAATATCGCTCATTTTTCGTCATGAAAAATATGTTTGAACCACCCTAATATAGATTGGTGTTTTAAATAACTAAAGGAAAAAATTACATATTTTTTAAAAATGTCTTTTATTGCAACTTATAACGGTGCAGTACAATAAAATCTCTTAAATACATAAATTACTAAGCCAAATAATTCCTATATTTATATCTAACATAGATTTTTAAAGATTCGCCTTGTAAAACGTAGGAAAATATTTACGTATGGTAGCATGAGAGCTATCTGTATTACATTTTATAACTTAGCATTCCTAATGTTTACTAAAAGTGGCTACTAAAGATGCACGTTAGTATGGTACTAAAAATTGACGTAATAAATAATTTCTACATGTGCACTTACACATCTACATGTCATTGAAAGTTTCGATTTCATTCGAGGCTATGCGTAAATAAATAAAAATTATTTATTTTGGCATATAAAACTTATTATTGAAAAAAATAAATCTATAATTAATCCTTCTATTTGCTCGGATTTTTAATATACACACAAAAGAGAATTAAAACGAATCAACAAAAAATGAGGTGGTTTAAATTTGGTCTAAAATATATTACTGAATGTGTAGACACAAAACCCCTCTATTATTGTACAATTAAATAAAATTAACGAAAACTTTCAAATACCTTTTTACCTAACAAATAAAAGGATTTTACATTGCCATTCGTTTTATGTTTGACTTGTAAAGACTTAAAAAACATCGTTTTATTTACAAAAAAAAAAATTATATCATTACAAAATATATTTGACTCGACGTTCTCTTGAGCAGCGTCCAAAAGTTCCAAAAGCTACATAGAGTGAAATATTAAAAAAATAAATTGTCGAAAACGAAAACAATTAACACCATTATAAAATTATGTTTTGAACATAACCTCGAAAATTGAATAGTACAAATATACAATATCCATATAATTTGTGTAAATTTGAATTATGTTACAGTAAATCTATACAGTATATACAATTCTAAATAATTAGGTTTTAAAACATTCATAGAAAACCATATTAATCTTAAGAATTTTGTTTTTTAACGATTTTAAAGTGCACGTTTGTTAATTATTGATTCTAAAAACGGCATTGCTTAAAAATGGTGTTAAAAAAATCGCGTAAAATTGAAATATCGAAATATTTTTATTTCTTTTGCTTGTCAGTAGTTTTTTTTCGTGTGATGTGCACTATCATGTTAAATGTTAAATAAATACAAATGATGCAGTGATTAGTGTGTTGGAAAGTTAAATACGATGATCTACTACTGCCACACAAGACAAGAATAATATGGAATGACTACATGCGATGATCATTATTTCTATATCATTGTTTCGCTACAAAACACAAATATTTTCCTTCGATTGATAATGACGCCCACAATAAAAATCAAAACAAACAAAAAAGTTATAACTTTCCAGCATAATTCAAGTAACATTTGTTTTCGTAATGTTTGCTACTAATTTTTACTATTAACATATTATTTAAGTATAGTTTTTATTGCAGGCGTCTCGGATTAACAAGACGAATCTCGTAATTCATGTATATCGTAAAACTTCGAAATAAATGGTTACAACAAAAACGAGTAACTTCAGATCGACTTAAAGATGTTCCGTCTTTCTTTACATTTACAATTACGAATCTACCTTTTCATTTCCTTTTTAATAACTTATTCACGTCTGCTTTAGTTTGTACAATTTCCCCAAATTGTTTGGTAATTTTAAAGGATTGTTCGTATTTAAATTTTCTAAACACGCGATCAATGGGTTTACTACGAAATAATTCCTGAACAAACTTAAATTCAGCCGCGGTAATTAAAAAAAAAAAATATATTACCAGGTAAATAAGAAATGAAAAGTGATCAATAACGGCACAAAATCTTTAAGTAAATCTTTGTTGGTAAAAATGTCACCACTCCACGCATTTCTTAATATTATTACATTAATATTATCACCGTCCTAGTGCTACAAGTTGTTGGATAAATCCGATCAACTTTGATGTTAAAATCGCTTAACAATTATGCTTTCCATAAAAATACATTTGCGCAATTTTACAAAGTTTTAAAAGAGTTTAACTAGTCGCTTGTTACGTTTTCGGACACGAATAGTGCAGAAAGTGCATACAATGGTCGCGTATTATCGTACACGAATCACAATAAAAATAATTCATCTTCTTTCTCACGCTCTCACTCTCTCGTTTCATAACTTTTATACATATAATATCTACGTATTTTACAAATTGATTTAAAACCAGAGGTCGCCACCGACATCATCATCGGGGCCTGGATTTTCTTGCATCTCACTTTTCAATTCGATCTTTACGTTGGGCTCTTCGTCGCTGTCGGAAATTGCCAGATCGTCTTGAATTTTTATACCTTCTTTGCTATCGCGCGATGGCAATCCGGCTAGCAGGAAATCCGATGGATCGTAATTCGGATCGACTTCCATGCTTTCATCTAGAAAAGAAAAAAATGTTTATCAGTTTTGATTTCTTACTTTTATCAAATAATATAACCACAATTTTAACTACAATAGTACATTACGTAAATTTCATTACATGACCTATATTAATAATAACAAAGTATTTGGTAAAAAGATGTACAAAGTAAAATTCTACGTAAAAATGCCTACAATTTCGTTTTTTATTCGACTACTTACGACAAATACCCGATAATTAATGTGCTGCAAAATTATGTAGGTTAAATTGTATGTTTTGAAACTTTTTTTTCAACAATTTGTGTCATTTACAGTGACAAAGTTTTTTGAAAACGTTTTATGGCGAACGTTCAACATTTTCAAGTTCGTTAAGATACATTAACCGTGATTTTCTTTGTATGGTCTATGTTTTGGGATTTGCAATGTTTTTTATACAATTGTTACGATTTAAAATTCAAAAAATTGTGTTAAATTATAATTTTTTGAACAATTCTTTTCATATTTTAAATTTGTTGTTCACCCTAACCTTGTTGAGATCTTCCAAGAGATTGATTTAATAGAAAAAAATTTCTTGTCAATTATATCGTTATTTTGTAAATGTGTATCGAATGTATTTAATTTTTTAAAGCTTTGTTATATTTTTTTCGACATAATTTTATAATTTTTTGTAGATTATTTTGAAGAGGGCTCTAATAAAGTGCCGAAACGTCAATCAACAATTTATATTATTTTATTCTGTAAATTCGTCCATTTTGCCAAGAAGTTCACCTTCATTAACATTTAAAGTGCTGTAAAATTGTTATTTTTTCACCAAAATTGCAGTGTATATATTTAAGCATTACTAATCCTACAACGTTATTTGTATTTTGTATACATTATTGTTTATTTTGTGCAATTACTGAAATCGATCGGCATTGAAAATAAAAATACACTTAATAATCCCAGTCTCCTTTTTTCGACATATTAAACAATTTCTCACTTCCGTAAAATTATAAATGTAATTGTTATTCAAAAGTACAATTGTTTTTCATGCAGTTTTTAAGTTAGATTTTAGCATTTAAACTCTGTGAAAACAAAATCTGTAGTAGTAATTATGTTTTATTGGCCAAAAATCACACTTTCCAATAGTGCAGTGACAAATTTTTGTCAACTTTCAAGTAAAAAAGTTGTCCATGTTTTTAAACCAGAAAATATAGATTTTGTTGAAGAAAATATAGATTTTTTTTCAAGTTTTTCAATTTTATTATGGGTATTAATATAAGAATGTCTCTAAAAATCACAAATATAATATAAAAAATGAATGTTCTGTCAGATATGGATGTTTTAAAAATAAATTTGTTAAAATGGCATTAAACAATAGCGTGAATTTTAATTCGTAATATCTCAACCATGTATGCGAAATAAAAAAATATTACAATTATATAAAACTTGGTAAGTAAATTTGTTTTTAACGAAAATACACAAAGATTTCATTAAAATCTCATTTTTTGTAAAGAAATTGAATTTCAAATCCCGTTTTTCCTCAGGATCATAAACATGTGAATATAAACTAATAAAAAATGTGTAATCATGTATTCCGAAGTATTTTTATGACATAGTTTGTTCAAAAAACACAAATTATTGTAAAAAATTCTGAATATAAGAAATTTTATATCGTGTGAGATATTACCCGTAAGAGGTTAAATAAAAAGAGATTTTGAAGGCTATTGCATGAATTTTAAAGAACTCATGTAATTTTTTGAAAAATGTATACCGTCTTTCGAATGATACCACGAAAAATTGCATAAACTTAAAAAAAAAAAAACTTAGAAATATTTATATTAGATTACAGCTGTATCTTTCATTTAAGGGGAAACTTACATTTTCAGATTTACGAAATACCGCTTTAAAAAATTATTTTTTTAGGAATACAATTAAAAATATTGTTAGCCCATAAATTAAGCGCGAAAAAAATGGCGTTCTTAAAAAAATGCTACGACATTTTTATGAAATAATTAAAAATTTAAAAAAATAAGGTGAATATAAAAACATATATTAAAGTAATTGCGGATGGATTTTAAAAAATTCCGTTTTTATTCGAAAAAATATATATTATCGGTAAAAATGTTGTTTACGGGTCAAAACAAATTTTTACATTTTTCATTTTAGCACCACTAAATTCCAAATCCAAAACTACAGCAGAAATAATTATTTCGACCCATATATTTTAGCGCGATAAATTTTTTCTTTTTTCGAAAAAATGCTAAATTTTTCTAAATTAAATTTAAAATATATATATATATATATATACATATATATATATATATATATATATATATATATATATATATATAATTAATATATAAAATTTATATAACAAAAAAGTGTTGTAACTTTTGTTTCTACGTATCAATTTATCGTTTAATATAAAAAATAGAAATGATAGAATTCCCTTACATTGTGAATGAAAGAAAAATTATTTTTAACGACACAAAAAAAAAAGCTTTTCAAAATTTAATACTAGGTCTTTTTGATATGTATCATCGAGTGGAAAATGTTCCAAGAATGTGTTTTCACAAGGCAAAAAGTAGATGCTACTAGTAGTGTGACTTACTTTAACAACAAAAATTGTTGTCAGAAAAATGTTTTCTTTAAATTTGAAATTCAGGTGAAATATGCATTTTGACAAAAAATAAGTTTTCGAAAATATGGCCCGTAATTTCTTTGCGAAATATGACTAAATATGACCTCCCAAGTATCTTATTGCATAGAGTTATGTAATATGGATATTCTTAAAATGCAAACATGTTATTTCTGGTGGTAATTTACCGCGAAATACCATAATCAAGCCGTTAAACGTTAATTGTTTAAAAAAATATTTGTACAATATGAATCGTTATAATTTAACATTTTTACACGTACAAAATGCCCAAAAATCTATTTTCGATATACTCATGAAGTCACATTTTTATTCATAACTAAATTTCCACACTACATTTGTAAAAAATAAATGTATGGAAACATAATGCCATATACAAGAAATAGTATCTTTGTAATGAATATAAATATCTTACCTTGTTGCAACAATTGTTGTTCTCCGACGTAGAATCCAACACCAAGTTGAACCATTGCTTCAGCGGCTTGCTGACTGTCGTTATCCGCTGGTAGTTCTACATCGTCCCGAATTCCAGGCAACCCGATGTCAACTTCATTTTGCCCGCAGTGATCGTCCATGCCAAATGGCACTTCAGAAAACTCATCTTCGCTGGAGCATAATAAATCTGAAAAATGAAAATCGTACATCAGTCTCATTCTTCATCAAATAAAATGAAAGAACTCGATTAATCAACTGTAAATGGTATAAATACCTTCTTCGAGAACATCCTTTTTCTTCTGTTCCATTTCCGGATCCAGAGATTCGTCGACGTCGATGAAGTCGAAGTAGTCGTCCGTGCTGGATTTTCCGAAAGGATTATCTGGCGAACTGAGTTGACTCTGAAAAATTAACAACATCCATTATTTCTTTAATCCCATTAGAAAATTTTTAAATATGTAATTTAGGTAATAATAAGGGCCAATTAGCGTCAGAGGGCAGAAAGGGCCGGAATAAACAAAAACAAAAAAGGTAATATAAATAAATGCTTACAGCTTGGAAATCTTGTTCAGTATTAGAATAATTTTCCTTGTCGGGACCCAACCAAGATGAATCGATATCCACCTGGTCCATTGCCCGTTGCTGTACCAAGCATATGTTATTCTCCAGTTGCGTGAGATGCTCGTCATACTTAGGAATTAATAATTTTATTAAATTTCACATAATACACATTTTTAATTATATTTATATAATTATTATAAAAATTACCTCATCCAATGTTTCTTTGCAGACTTTGATCAACAGCTCCGCCTTTTTGGTAAGAGGATGTTCTTTTCCATTGTAAAGTAGCGAATTTTCGAGAATTTGCTCCATGTCCTTCATAAATCCACGACGGCTATGATACTTTTTACCTAGAATCAAAACATTCCTTATTAAATTAAGTTCAAGATTTTGTTTTCACAAACTTTGCCATCTTTCGAGACAACAGAATGTAAAACAAAACTGAAAACATAGAATCGTTGATTTTGAAAACGCACCTGCAATCTTTTTAGCGATTGTCTCCAAATCCATCGGCCGCTTAATAATTGTGTAATAGTCTTTGATTAGTTTCTTATTAACAGGCTTCAAGAATGGACAAGATTCCGGCATCGTCTTGAGTTTATTATTGACGACGTTGTCCAAAATGTATGTAAGTGCAACTTGATCGTTATCGTCTAGTAATGGGTTGATCGCCTTTTCAAGTCGCATCAAGCGATCCTCATTCTCCGCCAACCTTTGCACACAAATATCAAACATCCTTTTCGCCGTCATTGTTAGAGAGTTCTTCGTGTCATTGTACAAGATCGAATTTTCGACTATTTGATTAACATCTGCCAAGAATTCTTCTCTATTTTGATATTTATTTTTTCGTAAATTATCCCTGATGGTTTGAAGGTCCATTGGCCTTTGAATAACCTTGTAATAATCAGGAACAGCCTAAAAAAGGTTTAAAAGATATTAGTTTAATATTAGAAATTAATTTAGTTGAATGAAACTTTGAAGAAATTAGTTTGACTTACCTTAGCATTAACCGGAAACATGAACGGTTGAACGTCTGGTAAATCTCGCATTTCGTTCAGAATGGTCTCCAGTATCGTGGACATCACAACGACCGGATCGGTTCTTCTTCTGTTTGCCGGTTTTTGATGTCGTTTGAGATAATCACAATGTTCGTCTCCAGTAGTGCGTTTCCGTTTCTTTGAATTCACAGCATCTTTCGGTACTTTCAGTAACAAAGTTCGTCGCTTCATCTCTTCAGCATGCTGTAAAGTATTAAAAGTTTTACAATTTTCATCATTTTTATAATAATTATTTCTTAAATAATAGTATTTCACATATTTAGATAGCTGAGGGATCATCTCATTAACTTTTAATCCTGTGGTATTTGACATTTATATTATTTTACGATCTAATTTTCTTTCAAATATGTAAAAAAATGTTGAAAAAGTATAATTTCCTCTGATGTTGAACAGAGATATTTAAGATTTTTATAACTGATTTGGTGACAGATTTTCAAAATAGATTAAGATAAGACAGATTATATACTCTACAACTTTTTTATACACTCATTGACAAACTGAATTCCGTAAAACATTTTTAATTTTCTCGGATATTTTAGTTGTGGAACTCTAAATTTTAAAATTTGACTACTGATACGTTATCAATGATCTCAAAAATCCTTATACAGTATATATTGAACAAAATCATGATTTTTCATAATATTTGTCTACCATATTGGATCCGCCATGTTGAATTTTTAAAATATGACAACGACGTCGTTAGCAACCTAAAAAATTCCTATGAACCATTATATAATTCACAGAGAGAAAGAAAATAGATAATAGAATCATTTTATAATAGTAAAACGCTTTAACACTAATAGTAGTCCAATTAACTACTTCCATAGTAAATGGAACAATCAAGTTTTACCATTTATTTTTTACGGTACTTAAATCATTCGTAAATTCTTCTAAACTCAAATATCAACTATAACCCTGCGTGTTGTTAATTCTACTATTGACATATGTTTAAATCGTTTCTATTATTTATTCGTAGTTTCATTAACCCTTTTTCTCTCTATGTATAAATAAGATGATATAGCTGAAAAAATTAGTAACTGAAAGGTTTCAACTTTAAAACTAATTATTGTCTGATTTTAACTAATTAATACAATAATTTATTCGTAGTTTTAAAGTATCGAACCTCCTTAAACATGAATCGTAAAATTATTACAAAAATTATACGTAAAATAATTGTAACCTTATATTTTTTAGGTTAGTTTGATTCTCCGCGCAAATATTGAATTAAAATTTACCCGACAATTTAGTAAAATGTTAATTATTCTACAGCAAAATAAACAACTGTTTGAATGGAGTACGGTTTTTCGAATACACTTATTGCACGAAATAAACCAGTTTTCCTCACACGTTCATGGCATGTACCGCTTTTTGAACACAAATTTTCGTTGTTTCACATATTTTAGCTTTATTTTGTTTTTAAATGTAAAACAGAGGAATGTATTGTAAAATTCATTGTAAGATGTATTTTAATATTTTAGAGGTTTTTAGAGCTATAATCTTTTGTCGTAAGAAAACATTAAATCTAAATTGTTCTGTTGATAGAAAAACTTTCATCGAAAAAAAGTTTTAGAGCTATAATTTTTTGTCGATAAAACTTTTATTGAAAGAAAACATTAGATCATAAAATCTAAATTCATAAATTATTAAAATAACAAATTATTATTACAAGCCACTACAATTGGTTCAGGATTCCGTGCGTAAATTTTACCACATAAGTAGAGTTCAAATCACCTCCCCGCATAAGGCTATTGCGCTTTAATACATAACCTAAAATTTTCCCTATATTTTGTTGTAAATTCACTATTGTCTTGGAGAATTTAAACTTCTCTACGAGATAATATTACCATAACCTGTAAAATCCACTTTCAATTGTAAATTTACAGTTATAAGTTGACATTTACAAAAGTAAAGAAGTAATATTCACAGTACCTATGTAAATTTACCATAATATTGCATAAAATTCCTACATGTAGCATGGGCAATATTGGGTCCCACTCTGAAAGTTGTAAATTTACATTTCTATTTTTTACTGCAGATTCATATTTATCAGCTCAAAAAACGTCGAATTAGTCTGGACTCCAGCACAGAAAACAAAAATCTTTTTGTGGGCCTGCGTAATTAATTTTTATAAATATCTCACGTGACAAAGATTCTTGTGAAATACTTAAAAAAAAGTTGTATACAGTTTTCGGTCATTATTTGTAGTTAGACATTGAAATGATTTTGAAAAATGCACCTTGTAGAACATGGAATTACCTTTAAAATAAAAAAAATTATTTCGACCAAAATTAAGCGAGATAATCGAGGTTCAATTTGAATAAAATAATTAGTTTATACGTTATAAAATATGTAGTTTATACGTTAATCATGGGACTTTTATTGTATTTACAATTTTTCAGTTCGATGATTTTATTTTAAACCGATCCAGAGACAAAATTTCAACTGTACTGCCATAAAAGGTATACATTAAACCTTTTTCATGCATTTTTTCAGAATTTTTAAAAGGGTCCTTTCTACGTAAAATGTAAATTAAAAACTTTAAAACGATTTTTTAACCTCATCCTGCAACAGTAAATGAAAGCTGATATTTTCGCGAGAAAATACATTTAAAAACTACGAAAAACATGTGTTACATTAATTTTCAGTTCTGATACTTTTGCGCTTAAATAAATTAAACATTGCCAGAACAGAAATAGTACTTTTCGGTCCTAGGCCGTAAAGTTCAATTTTACGGACCGAGTGGAGATTGCGCGTCCGAGAACTGGCGAAGCCGGTCCGAGGATCACACAATCTCCAAACCGAGGTCGTAAAATTTTACGGCCGAGAAGCGAATACTATTTTTTGATACGCTATTCGCAAAAGTAGGCATTTTACCGACTGTTTTTAGTCCGTAAAATCACACTTTAAGGACTAAAAGGAGTGTATAAAAAATTACATTTTCCTAAATCTCCTCACAACTCTTACTAAAGTCGATTTTAAAATGTTTTATATGATGATCAAGAATACTACTTTTGCATGTATTAACAATACATAAATGATAAAACTAAAATTAAAAATTGTGTGAAAAAAGTTGCTGATTTGACGTGGAATGCCGTCGAAAGTTTGGGCACTTTTAATTGATGTTTTGAAACGATTTATCAATTTTTGCGCTCCCAAAACAGCTTTAGATAAAACTACTACTATAAAAACTAAAGTAATATAATAGAAATGGCTACTAACCTTAATTAATTTCGATGACAGCTTGACTTTGGTACCATCGACGTTAACGAGATCCTGATCATCAGAGTTCAGTTGTTTCTCGATCTCCTCCTCCTGTTCCTCAGTCATGGCGACGTTAACCGGGGCCGTGTTCGCGGTACTGTTCTGATATAACGGACAAGCCTTATTAGTACGCATGTGACCCACTTGGCCGCAAGCGCCACATTTCAATTTTAAGTCAGGTTTAAGTTTGGATTTCTTACGTTTAGGAGGAGATATTTCGGACTTGGGAGGTTTCGAGGACAAGGTGGATGATGGGAAATTGTTCATCGAAGGAAGGAGACTGTTGGACGTATTTCCATCCTGACTATTCGCGGCATTGCGATCCAATCCGTTCGATGCGTTGTGAGAGTTCCCGGAGTGCCTCTCCAACATTCTTTCGCGTTCCTGCATCCTTTTAATCCTCCTCAACTGTTCCTGAATTCGACGCTTCTCTCGTTTCATCTCTTCTTTCTGCGTTTCATCCAAGGTTGCGAATTGCTTAATGAAACTTTCGTCTTTGGAATTTCGAATTTTTAGGTAGGCATCGATAACGGCTGGTTTCCGAACGATTTCGACTCGTGTAAACTCTTTGCCTTCGTTATTCGTAAAGGTTCGAGAAATTTTGAGAACTCTGCCCGGTTGCACGCTGAAATTGTTCACCGTACTATTCTCATCTTCTTCGTCCTTTTTCTTTTCTTTAGACTTCTTGTCTTGTTCCTGAGAATCGTTCATCAGCATCTTCCTCAGCTCCTGTCTTTGCTGTTCCTCCCGCTCCAAGGACAGTTGAGTACTGGTTTTCTTATTCGACAACATGTTTTCAATATTTTTACCCATTTCTTCGATATCTGAGTTATCTTCTTCTGTACTTTCACCCTCGTCAGTACTCAACACTTCACTAGACGCTAGAACTCGATTTTGCAAATCGAAGATTCGCTGACTTTCCTCTTTGTACCGTTCCTGATGTTCCGCAATGGAGAATCGATTACCTCGCGAGAATTTCGTCATGCCTTCCTCTCCGGCCTTAGCTTTCTCCGTTGACAATGTTCTCACTACGTCGATAACTTCCCATCGAGAAAGTTTCTTGATCTCCTCTTCGGGAACTCCAAACTTACGCAGCAGAGCTTTCGCATTATTCAATGACAGTTTTCGTAAATCTGCGTCCGTACCATTGACAGTCTTTTTCGGTTGCGCCACTTGTTCTTCCTGTAAGAAACATTATAATTAACATTTTTTAAAATCATTTAATTAATATAAGCTAAATAACAACGAAAAAATTACTAACCTTACTAATCGTTGGTTTGTTTGGAACTCGAACATACGAAAATCCTTCTCCGCAACCAGTTGGATCAGCTGGACCAGCTAATTGCAAAAGGCATTTTCCTTTCATCGCTTGAATGTATGCTCGTGTTGTATTCCAAGGCGCGACTTTAACCTCATCATCCATTTTAAGTTGCATTTCATCATCGTCATCATCTTGCGGTGTGAACAAGAATTTCTCTCCGTAACCAGCATCTTTTAATCGCTGTTCAGCAGCAATCATGCTGGAGTACGCACAATGTTGTTCGGGTGAAACCATTGCACGGATTTCTTCTTCCGTTGGTAGTCGGAAATCTGGTCTTATTACCCACCAATTGGAGTCCATACCTACGAAACAAATACGGTTAAAGTAAAGTGACAAATTCTCTCTCATCGACAGAATAAATTCTCGAGTACTTACCAGTTCTTTTAAAATCTGCGCAAAGTTTCAGACGTTTCCTTATGCTGCTTTCGCTGTGTGATGGAAATGCTTTCTTAATATCATCCATTTTTATTCGCTGAGGAGTGTCTTGAGATTTAGCAAATTGTCGATAGATGAAAACTTGTAAGAAATCTCGAACAAAATTGTTTGCTCTTTTGGAGTTCGGACCAGGAACTTCGTACAGAGGACATTCTTGACCAGCGATAAAAGTTGCATCCACTTCTCGAACATAATATTGTTGCCTGTAAATATTGAACATTTTTATATTTTTCTTTACATATTAATGGTAATTATAAATAATAAAAATTCAAAGAGGTGGATTCAATATGGCGGACGCCTTAAAAAAAATTCAAACTGATTACGAATCTTACGTCAATTTTTTCATGTTCAAGATTACGGCAATTAGCTGCTCGTGGCAGATTGTTAGAACACTCTCGTGATTATTTACAGAATATTTATACCGGATTTTTTGTTTGTATCAAAAACTTCTTTGATTCTTCAGTTACAAATCTATAGTTTTTTAGAGACATTTTACAGAGTTTATTATTTGTAAAATGTTTTTTAAAATTGGATGTCTATCCAGAATATCACGCGTAAATTTAAGATTTTTATTGGATGTGCTTTCGAGTTATAGTGTTACGTATGGAAAGATTTTAAAAAATTAAGATCTTTCTTCAACCTCCACGACGTAAAGTATGTAAATAGATATTGTATATTAAAACAAATGGGGGAAAACTAACATATTGGATCCGCCATTTTGAATTTTCAAAATACATCATATTTGTAACCAGCGACCTCGAAAACCCCTGAGTAGCAAGTTTCAATCGATTTCATTAATTTTTAATGCAGAAATTGACCTAATAGATTTCATAGTTCATCACGGTGAGCTTCGATCAAGTTTAAATAAAAGTATCGTGCATATCGCAGATTTCTTCTGGGGTCTTTTTGGGATTTCCTGACGAATATTTTAAACCGTCAATGAAAATGATCCTCAGGGGGAAACTCAAAATAACTCAATTTTTTGTATTCTTTTATAAGATTTTAGTAAATATTTCCATAAATTCTTATTTTTTTTTTACAAATAATCTAATAAGGTACAACTCGTCCTATGGTAATTTTGTCACGAATAATAACATTATAAAAAAGAAATTATAACATTAAAAAAAGAAGAAAAAAAAACAAAATCTACTTATTTTTGAACATCCTTTAAATTAAAAAGTATAAAAGTAGTTTACACATATCGGGATTGTCTTTTTGATTAAACAATTAAGTTTTAATGCCAAAAAACTAGATCTAAATGCCATATTGACGGAAATATTTACAAAAACCTTTAAAAAAATTTTTTAAATTGAGTTATTTTGAGTTTCCCCCTGGCGATCATTTTCATTGACAGCTTAAAATAATCGTTAGGCAATCCGAAAAAGACCCCAGAAGAAATCTGCGATGTGCACGATACTTTTATTTAAACTTGATCGAAGCTCACCGTGTCATGACAAAGATTTTAAGGTAGCTAGACCCTAAACACCTATTATTCAAGAAGTTTTTGAAACTTTCAGCAAAACTAATTTGAATAACAATGCTTATGTCTGTTAAATTTGAACAATTTTGACCGTTTAGTTCCCGCGATATAATCAATCAAAAATCGCATGTTTTTACATAGATCAGTATGGTAGCCATGATGAAAGTTGTCGAAAAAATGCCGATTCGATACAAATTTTCTTATAGCATAAAACCTACTGTCAAGATCTTGACGAAAAACTAGTCTGAAGTAATGAGGAATCACATATTTGAAAGTAGTAAACATTGACCGTTTAATAAAAAAGTTCGACTTCATCAAAAATCCAACTTCAGAAATTTCTCGGGATTTGTCACACAATACAGGATAGACGGCAACGTCGCATTTATGAGGTCATTTTTTTGTTTTTGCGATGAGTTTAGCATGAAAACCACTGTAGATAACGTAATATAAATAAAATACACATACGCGTATTCATAAAATATGTAATTACGAAATTTACTTAATTTTTCATTCTGATTATAACTTATTTTTTTGCGTAATTATAATTTTGCAATATGAAAATATGTCAATAAGGTAATACGAACTATTGCATTTTGTATTTTTGTACATTGTTAGGTCTTAATAATGCTTATAATCTATCTCTTTAATTGTTATCTTCTTAGATAAATTTAATAATTTAGTAATTTTAACCTTTTTAAATAAATATAGCAATTTTATAGTGACGAGGTTTTTACTCTTTTTTACCTTTTTAGATGCATTTAGTCATTTCATAATCATGAGTTCCATTTTTATACCTTTTTAAATAAATTTAGTAATTTTTACTTTTTTAATATAAATAAAAAAATGTTGTAATTTTTACCATTTTAGATAAAGTTAGTAATTTCATAGTAACAATGTTTGTAGTTAAAATATCGGTATTTTTATTTGGAAATGATTAACAAGGTAGTTCATGGTGGCCGCTTTTTTCTTGGAAAAAAATTCCCTGACTTTTCCCAGATTTTTCCCTGACCAATATTTTAATGATATCTATTAAAAATAAACAATACGGATAAAAATGTTTTAAAAACAGCTACACATTTTCAATAAATTCTTTATTTTTTCAATCAACAACCAGTAGTATATTCTAAAACATATTATCTATAAAAATCCAGAAAAAAAACTCATATTCCTGCGGATTTTTTCGTGTTTAATTCAAAATAATAGTAGAAAATTTGTTGGGGGTTCTCAAAATTTGTTATAAAATGTCAAGTTCTGCGGTAATATGTTACTCAATAATTATAAATGTTGATAAATTTTAGAATTTAGGCGATTTTGGACAGTGTATTCAAAGTGTTGTTAAAATTCTTACGAATGTTGACAATAACAAAAAATTGCCCTAAATTTTATATTTTTCAAATACTATTGGACAAATATCAACTACTTAAAATAGAAATGGTAAAATGATCATTTAAACAAATTAATATTCTCAAAATTTGGGAGTTTTGTGCTGTTTTCAACATTTTAAAAATTTTTCTACGATTTTTAGCCTTTTTATGCAATTTCAAAGATTTTTGAAGATTTAAAAAAATGTATGAAAGTTTTCTATAATTTTCAAAAGGTTTTATTTATACAAATATTTGTTTAAATAGAGAATTAGTATGGCAAATATTTTTGAAATATTCTGTAAAGTATCTTTATAGAAAGATAAATATCTTTAAATATAAAATTGTTTGCATTTATTTTTGTTAAACTATGAAATTTTATTCAAATCTGTTAGAATATATTCAATACCGAAATGTGTTATTGTTAAACGTGTTTATTTTTGTTGCAATGTACCAGAACGTTTAAAACTGAGCAGTACCACAAATATATTTAATTTAAGATTATTTTTTTTCTCAAAATTGTTGGTTTTTGGTGAAATCGGTCGAAAATGTTCAAAACTGAAATATGTTATTGATAAAAAACGTCAATATTTGTTTAAATTTGTGAGAAAGCATTTAAAATCATTTAAAAGAATTTTATGCGAAACACGATAAATAAAGCATTTTTCTGAATATGAAATTGTGCGATTTTTTGTTAAATAATGTTTTTCACTTTTTAAAGATTTGTCTATAATTTACTTTTTCCCTGACCAATTTTGAAATTCCCTGACCATATTTTATAATGCAGACATTTTCGTTTTCTGTATACGACCACATTAAATAAAATATGAAAACAAATTCTGTTTCGATCCACAGCGGAGAATGTACATACCTGTGTTTAAATCGCGCTTTGCTGATAAAATGCAACGTTGCCACTATTTCTGTACTACGTTATTCACTAGGTTAATTTTTTCTTTCCATTAATTTAATTTAGTATGTATTTGATATTTGAATGACATAAGACTAATTATTTATTTATAATTAGATTTTACATATTGGTATTGAGGTTATGTTTTTACACTTTATAGTTACATCGTTTTTGACTTGCACAGTCTAGCTACCTTAAAAAAATCGTAAAAACAACATATTTTAAGAAATTATATTTTTGAAAAAGGGCAACGTCATGTTGTTCGGTATGCCTTGGACTGTCTAAAATTGGTCCAGTTTTAAAATCGGTTACATTATTGACTTCATCAGATTAATTTATGCCGTGAGAAAAATTTGCATTTTTGCCGCAGTCAAAGAAAAGTCCTAAATGACAAAGATCTTTGTCATCCGCAGCGAAGAGGTTAATATGAAAATAGTTAATAGAATATTCATAAAATTGTAAGATATGTGGAAAACATGAAATCGACTGGTTCCGTGGATTCCGTCCATAAATTATTATTTGTACATACCTTGTTCGGATGATTAAAAAGTCGGTGTCCGGCGTCTTATGTTCATAGATCGGCGCCCTGTACATGATATTCTCCAGTGCCTGTATGCTTTGTCCAGGTGTCAAAATACCCAGGAACGGACTTGTATGAGCATAAGCAGTCTCTCCGTACTTGTAATTCGGAGGACCCGAATCTTTACCCGCTTTTCTCTTATAATAATTTTTAATTTTCGAACACATTCCGACTTGATTCATCAATGGTGGATGCTCTTCAGAAAACTCGACCAGGATAATTTCACCATCTCGTCCAGACAGATCTTCTGCAGTTCGCATGAAAAAGACGTCGCCTCCTCCAGATGCGATTCTTTCTTGTTCTCTTTGCTAAAAACAGTAATGAACATTAAAAAAATGTCAATAATAAAATATCAATTGTAAAGTAACGCAGATACTTACTTTGGCCTTTTTCTTGATGTGCTTCAATAATGGTAAAACAGAATGCGGATTAGGAAGTGCAAGAGGCCCTTGACTGTACCTTCGCAATGGAGGCCTGTGGAAGTTTCTAAGCTTCATTTCTCCCATGTGAGTTTGCACGAATGGAGCACGTAACTCAACGACTGGTGTACTGTGTTGAATGACATTTCCGCTACCAACTTTTAACCTCAAAGTCGTTTCGGATGATTTTGGCAAATAATACCTATGAAAATAAAATTATGGTTATTAAAGCAACGTAATTAAGACTGGTAATAATTGTAAAAATGAACAAAATTACTTACGCATCATTCGAAATATTGAAGGGATCTCTGTCCGGTGACCTGGGAGGTGGCGGAGGAGTATCTTCTTCCAACACATTAATAACACCTGCTTTCCCAAGAAGTAATTTACTTTTTTTCACGTGAGGATGAGGAATTTTAACCTTTGGCATTGGCCTATTATCTTTATGAAGAAGCGCAGGGTCAATATCGTCTGGTATACCCAGGACGATATTATCATCGTTAGGATCTAGCGTAAGAATCTTTGGTTTCGGTATTTTCTTCATATTTTCAGCATCCCAAATAATTTCATCTTCCCACAACCCATAAACCAATTCCTCGTTCTCCACAGGAAATATAGAGTTCCACGTATCATCACAGTTATCTTCTCTTTTTGCACTTGGTCTAAAACAAATTTAAATACAAATTTAGATAATTGCAACTTCACTATCATTTTTAAGCAAATTCCTTTTACTTACAATTTGTTCTTCTGTGATTGCATGTGTAACGGTGGAGTAATCTGCGATGTTGCTAATCTGACATTGGGCGCAACACTCACTGGAGCATCTTTACCCGGTTGACTAAATGCTTGAGCAGTTCTGTTGTCGCTCGATGGAACCCAACCAGCAGCATTATTTTTACTATTCAATTTTTGCATTACCTGTTTTTTTAAATGAATCGTTATTAATAATTTTGTACAATAAATAAAAAACGAAATAGACAAAAATATATGAAATTATTTACTTTGTGTTTTATATCATCACCGTTCCAGACTACATCCACCTCCCAATGCAATTGGGAGACCATTAGAAAAGCGTCATCGGCAAAGTCGTTCATTTGGGGCTTCTCTTCTTCACTGTCTTTCTCCTGCTGCAAATTTAAAGACAATTAGAATTAAAAACGTAAATTATAGATTAAACAGGACTTAAATAAAATTAAATAAGTTCATACCTTTTCAGACATCTTAAAGCCATAATTGAAGCCGTCTCCACTTTCGGAAACATCTAACATGTCGTACCAAAGTTGCGCAGGTCCAAAACGCCAGTCAGCAGCTTTTGGCTCCATGTCTCCATTTTCACCAAATTCACCAGTTTTCCCAACTTGTTTTTTATCTTCAACTGGCAACAGCAATTTTTCTTCGTCATCAGAGCAACATTGCTCTGGAGTAGGTTCTTGGCCATACTGAAGAACCCATTCCTACAAAATTTAAAAATAGAAAAATAGAAAAAATAGAAAAAATAGAAGAAATAGAACAAATATAAAACATAGAAGAAATAGAAGAAATAGAAAAATAGAAGAAATAGAAGAAATAGAAAAAATAGAAGCAATAGAAAAAATAAAAAAAAAATAGGAGAAATAGAAGAAATAGAAAAATAGAAGAAATAGAAAAAAAATTGAAGAAATAGAAAAAACTGAAGAAATAGAAAAAATAGAAGAAATAGAAAAATAACAAAAATAGAAGAAATAGAAAAATAGAAAAAAAATAGTAGAAATAGAACAAATAGAAAAATAGCAAAAAAAAATGGTAGAAATAGAACAAAATAGAAGAAATAGAAAAATAGAAAAAAACAAAAATAGAAGAAATAGAAAAATAAAAGGAATAGAAAAATAGAAGAAATAGAAAAATAAAAGGAATAGAAAAATAGAAGAAATAGAAGAAATAGAAGAAATAGAAAAAATAGAAGCAATAGAAAAAATAAAAAAAATAGGAGAAATAGAAGAAATAGAAAAATAGCAAAAAAAAATGGTACAAATAGAACAAAATAGAAGAAATAGAAAAATAGAAAAAAATAAAAATCACAGAAGAAAGAGAAAAATAAAACAAAAAAAAACAAAAATAGAAGATACAGAAAAATAGAAAGAAAAATTTTAAAATGGTAGAAATAGAACAAAATAGAAGAAATAGAAAAATATAAAAAAAAAATTTTAAAATGGAAGAAATAGAAAAGTAGAAAAAAATAAAAAAAATAGAAGAAATAGAAAAATACAAACAAAAATTTTTTAAATAGAAGAAATAGAAATATAGGGAAAAAAATTAAAAAATAGAAGAAATAGAAAAAAAATAGAAGATATAGAAAAGTAGAAAAAATATTGATTGATCAAATTGAATGTAATTACGTACCTTTGGTTTAGTATCCTTCAATTCTTGATCGGAACCTGAATCGTAGTTTTTAATATCGTAACGTTTCCTTCTCCGCCTTCTTCTAACACCTCGCCAAACTTGAGGCAGACTGCTTAACTTTCCAGCACCAAATAACATTGAAAACCTAAATGGTTTATTTGGGCGAAAATCAGGAAAGAGTTCCGTGACGTCGACATTGGCATATTTCGAAGGTAACATAGACGCAAGTGGTGTTTCTAATTTACACTTTCTTGATGTGTCTATTTCTTTTTTAATTATACTTTCTTTATCATCTGGAATTGGAGGTGGAGGCATTAATTCTATATTCGACTTGTTGTTAATTGATGTACCTGAATTAGAAAAATACCATTTACAGCACTTCGTTCCATATGAAACATACGAAAATGCAATGGTTAAATGGTTAGCATGCTTGTTTCATCTGTTATAGCACAGACTGTCAACTAGATGTTGATGGTGTTGATTATGTGTAGTGTAATTGTGTGTTTCATTTTTGTAAAGTATCGAGACAATTAATGTAAATAAACAATGCTGCATTATAAAAAAATTGTAATGAAATTTACGACGTTAATTGCTGATGGTGTTGATTATGTATAGTGTAATTGTGTGTAATTATTTGCTTTATTTTTGTAAGGTATCGAGATAATTGTAAATAAACAACGCTGCATTATAACAAATCTTTATGAAATTGACTACGTTAAACGTTGATGCACGGAAAGAAATTTTAAGTAAATGCCACTGCTCAGGGAAGTAACAGCTGCCGCACGATTTCTGACGAATTTCAAATGGCGGTTAACATTCGAAATCGTTAAAAAGAACATTTTTATAAGTAGATAGACTTTTATTACACCTTTTTGAATATTTATTCATAATTTTCTGACTATTTAGTTATTAATAATTAATTTTAATGATCTATAAACGTTGTTGAAATGGAAAAACCTGGTACTTTTTTCATTCTAAATCTTCCGTATCAAAAACAGTGCAAGATACACTAAAAATTTCACTACAAAAAAAGAGCACAAAATTTCCTACAAAAAAGTCACCGAGGGCCCTAGACTAAAGTTAATAGCTTAGCCACAAGCAACGATGGAATATGCCTCATATTTTACAAAATTCTAAAATATTCATAATTAACTTGTAAGACAAAATTCCAGCGTTATTCGTGGATAATCTATTAACTTTAGACTAGGGCTCTCGCTGACTGTTTTTAGGAAATTTTGTGCTCTATAAGAAAGGTTGAGTTCATTTTTAGTGTATCTTGCACTGTTTTCAATATGGAAGCTTTAGAATGAAAAAAGTACCAAGTTTTTCCGTTTCAACAAAGTTTATAGATCATTACAAATAATTAATAATAACTATATCGTCTAGAAATTATGAATAAATATTCTCAAAGGTGCACTCAAATTGGATCTGTTTATAAAAATTTTCTTTTTAATTCGAATTGTAATCGCCATTTCAAATTTGTCAGAATCTGTGCGGTAACTACTGCTTCCCAAAATGCTGTCGCATTGACTTAAAATTTCTTTGCGTATATATACGCCAGGACCTGGTGGTGTTTCTTCCTTTCCGTGTGCAGCCGTTAAATCCGTTTTCGTGGTTATTCTTGACAATAAGTGAATCCTGCAGAACAATATCCAACTGTGTTTATAAACGTGCAATGGTTACTTAAGGAAACAAAAATATCGATAAGCACATTCTGATGTATATATTCATCAAATTATCATCCGGTTAACGTTTACAATTTACCCCGCCATATTGCAGCCGCCATTTTCAATTCTGAAAATCTAATATCACCTTCATAATCAGCGACCTCGAAAACTCCCTAGTAACAAAATTTCTTTGCGTGTGGTGTTGATTATGTGTAGTGTAATTGTGTGTTTAATTGTTTGTTTCATTTTCGTAAAGTATCGAGATAATTAGTATAAATAAACAATATTGCACTGTATAAAATCCTAATAAAATTTGCAGCATTAAACGTTGGGATTTTTTAACCATACGATAAAAGTAGCAATTGGACAACTCGTGATGTAAAATTACTACGTGTAATGAAACAATTTTACAGTTACAATGGGTATTTTTACAAACTCATGTATTTGGGCAAATCCATGAAACTTTAGACTAACATTTTTTTGAATTCGAAGCACATTGTTGTTCTTAAGCGTAAGTAGTGAACTATCCTTTAGGAGTAATAATTTGGACTCGTTACTCATTTTCATAAAACACCCTTAAGATGAGGTCTTAATATTGTCTTTTTTATGTACTTCAGGCTGTAAATTGAGTGTCAGTAATTTGATTTTGATGAAAAATGGTACTCGAGGGTTTTTGAGGTCGGCGATCATATATTCAAAGTCAAAATTTATAATTTCAAAGATGCTCTAAGCTGACATACCCAGGTGAAAAAGAATTATATATAGAAATAAGGATCTATATATGAAAAAGATCGAAAAAGATGGAGAACAACAGAGAAAGATAGAAAATAGTCGAAAAAAAACAAAAATGAATAAAAATCTAATGTCACTTAAGAGATTACATTATTTTTAAATATTGTTAACATAATACCATTTTTTAGAATGAAAATATTTATGCGGCATTATATTGGTAATATATGGTATTCAAGGGGATCCAAGAAAGGAATTTTTAATTCCAGAAATGGTATTTAAACGATACTGACAGATGTGGAATTGAAACATACGTTTTTCAATCCCAGTTATGGCATTCAAGGGGATTGATTTTCACAACAATTATTCGAGGAGGATTCACAGGGATTCAATAATTTCAATTTATATACCTACTTTGGAATTTACTAGAATTCAAAACCACTCTAATCCCTTTTTTGAACAAAATCAATTAAAAGTAGTCCCATTTTAATCCCAATTGATTTATATAAACATAATAGAAAACAAGAATAAATTGAATTTTTGTGGTAAAAGCTTTACAAAACAAATGAATATTAAATCGCATAACGATTGATTCAAGATACGGCTTTTAAAATCTTTTAAATCCAGAAAAGGTTATGACAGATCTGACAGAACACTGCAACTGTCAATTTTCAATAAATTCAATTTATTGTTTATAGTTTATCGTGAGTTTACTGTTACATAATGTTTTGCAATAAGTGTCCCAGTAAAATCACTCTAAGAAGAAAATTTTGCATGGAATAAACAAAATAATGTTTACATGAAATCTACCGAATTCAGTTACGGTTTTTCCCATTCCGTACAGCAGTATAGCAAGTGGATATTTTATTATATAAACGTATCAGCTCGAGACGATACATAAAATTTAAACGATACTTTACATGTAAATGTGATACTGATAAGAACACAAAAATTCATGAGAGTGTCAATTGCGATTTGAGCAGTTTTGTACTTTTAAATGTGTAACACAAACGTAATGTGCACTATACGAACTAATATTGGCATTCATCTTAAAGAACACTATTATGATAAAAATCAAATTAAAAATAATCATAATGTAAATGAAAATCGAAACTAAACATAACTTCTGTACCACGAGAGTTAAAAGTTTCATGGATTTGCCCATTTGTCCTCCTCAAATGTATCCCAGTAGACGAAAACGAATAGAAAGTTAAAAATACGAATTGAAATGAATTCAAATGAATTAAAATGAATTAAAAAGTGGATTCAATTAATAATTTTCATGCGTTTTAATTCATTTGAATTCATTTCAATTTGTATTTTTAACTTTCTATTTGTTTTCATTTACTGGGTGGGGAATAAAAAATAATTTCTTAAATATAAATTAAAATTAATATAAAGAGACGGCGTAAATAATATAAATAAAACAAGGAGCTATTGGAGGATAAACAAAATAAAAATTACGATAACGTTTCAATGTTAAAAAATTGTTATAGATTCTCTTTTTAAGACCAGAAATTAACCAAAACTTTAATCGATAGTATTTATACTGAAAGTAGTCGATAATAATAATAAAAAATTCATAAGATATTTCAGAATTTTGCGTAAACTTTGCGTAACTTTCTATTCGTTTTCATTTACTGGGATAATTATCCATTTTCGTGAAAATGTAGTGAACCAACGTTTAACAGTAACTTTACAATTTACTGTAAATTCCCTACACTTAATGCAGTAAATTCACATAAAGTTGTAAAATTCATTACGTTTTGTAGGAAAATCCTGTTTATGTAGTAATTTTGCCAAGGAAATTACAGTGCGATTGTAAAATTCATTTCAATTACAGGGCGAAGCTGACAGCCGATTCGAAAAATAGAGGTTGATATGAATTTACATTTATATTTTGTTATATGTACATTTAGATGTACACTTTTCAAGATAATATAAAATGGAACTCGAATCGGTTGCTATCTTCAGCATCAAATATGAGCAAGTAAATCGATGTGTATATTAACACTTACTTGTATCATCTTCGAATATATCATCGGCAAGCTCATTTATGTCAGAAAAATCTAAAGCTGTAGGAGATTTCACAAGATAATCAATATCATTTCTCTCTTCTGACATTTCATCGTCGTTCTCGGCACAATCGTTATTGTCAGAATCATGTGTAGATTCATTCCTTCTATCTTCAGCCTCTTGAGATATAATCTCTTGAAGTAAGGAACCTAGGCCAAGTTGACCTAAAGAACTGAGATGCTGCTTAGCATCGGAGTCCAGGATGTCATCCTCCAGCTGACCGTTTGTGTCAATGTTGCCAAACAGGAATCCTGTCAAATGTCTCTCCATTTCAAAGTCCTTGTCCATGACATCATCGTCTGAGTCTGTCATTGTTACCTGTTGATTTGCATAATACATGTTGAAGGAACTAAGATGCGAAGACCCTTAAGATGCGTATTTTACAAAATATTTTGGAGTTTTGTAAAAAAATGGAGTATTATTAAGGTTATGGATCCCGAAAGTCCTACCGTTTCGTTTTAACGGTAAACAAATCACTGAAAACACTAGCACTTGCACAGCTCTTCGATGCTTCTTACACTTTTAATAACAATCAACATTCATTGCACTAAATGTTAGGAGGCTTTTTAATATACAAGCCAAATGTATTATTTGTGTCTACGAAGACAGCCCAAAGTAAACTGACTCAAGCTGACTGCTGAACAGCTGAAGTACTTCAACGACGTAAACACAACGGACGACTCCTGAACTATCACTGCAGCCAATCAGATTCTAGTGTTTCAACGTGGCAATATGGTCTACGGCTGGCGGAGTGGCGTGATGTAGCCGACCAATTGAAACGGTAATTTCCGGACAAACCGAGAGATGAGCCAATCAAATTTTTATACTTACAGCCATTGATATCGATGAGATGGACGAAATTTCGAATATTATTTTATGGGAGTTGGGACTTAACATGTTAAACATGCAAAATGCCGGGATAGGCTCAATCAATTTATTTATAAAAAAAAATCCAGGAAACATTGTTGTATTAATTTCATGGTTTTATTATTACAGCAAATGAAAATTCATTCCTTGCAAACACAAAAGTGTATGTGACAACTATGTAACATTTATGTAACAATGTAACCATTACGTAAATATAAGTTAAAAATACGAATTGAAATGAATTCAAGTGAATTAAAATGAATTAAAAAGTGGGTTCAATTAATCCTTTTCATGCGTTTTAATTCACTTGAATTCTTTTCAATTCGTATTTTTAACTTTCTATTCGTTTTCGTTTACTGGGTGCCCAGTAATCGAATTTGGATAGAGTTGTATAGAATTGGATTCAATTATTAAAATCGGATCCATACTTTGGACAACGCTGAATCCATTTTAACCCATTGACGCCCAAGAGGACACAAATTTCACCAACCATTTTCACATTGGAAACGGTTAAGGAGATCACTGATCGCTGAAAATATCGTGTCCTCAATCCTTTAAATTTAAAATGTACATGATATCATTTTGAAAATGAAGTTGGAAACTGTCAAAATGGCGACTCAAACACGAAAAAAAACTACGAAAAGCTCCTGAATTTTTTATTCGAAAATGATAGACTTTCGGAAAAAATATCGCTGAACAAAAAGTTCTTAAAATTGATCAAAGAATACGCTCAAATTTTTTCAGAATTTTTAAAACACTTTTCTTCATTTTCAAAATCGCAAAATTTTGAAAAAATATGAAAAGTCGTAGAATTTTTTACATTTTTTATTTCAACACCACTGACTTCCGCGTCAAAAGTTACTCAAGAATTTCTTTGACCCATTAAAATTCGCTAAATTAATTAAAACATTCAGAAAAAGTTTGGTGAACAGAAAAACGTATTTCCCAAAATAATTACGCATGGATTTTAAAAGATTCCATTTCTTTTCGAGGAAAAAATTGTTTTGGGTCAACACATTTTTTTACAATAATTTTTATTATATTGTCGTTGAAGTCCTCGTAAAAAATTACTAAAGAACCAACTTTTTGGTATTTTTTGAACGATGGTTTCATTTAAATATTTTATTTCCATTCAAAATCATTTACCTCCCAACCTTGTTATTGGTAATAACCGATTCGATTTCATTCATATCAGTTGCATTTTCATCTAATCTTTTTTTCGATTCAAAATCATTAAATTTGTGGTTCTGTAATAATTAACTATTCATTTAAATTCATTCGCGGCAAATATAACTATTTTTCCATTGAAATTCATTAAACTTGCAATTGTTCTATTCGCACTTTTCAATTGAAATTCATTCAACGAAATCATTTCTTCATTCCACTATTTTCCCATTTAAAATCATTAAATCGAACAACTTTTTATGAGTTATTAACCATTACAAAATCATTGAAACACATTTTCTCATTGAAACTCATTGCAGAAGCTAAGAAAACGAATTCAGAAGTGATGCAGTGAATGAATTTCAATGGATCTTCAATGAATTGTCGTTTTCTGGGTTTTAATATTAGTCTAATTGCATGAGTCAGATAATTAATTTAGCTTCATTTTATGTATACGATAAATTTTTTGTCTAATTATTTTTCTTTATTTCGTTAAAAATATTTAATTGCTTTATGGTAACTTTTTATATTTTGTCATTCTTCGGTTGGTACGAATCCACGGTTCGTGCCATGACCGTTGAAATTTCTTTCAATTTCTTTCGTCGTTATGAAGTTGTAAGATATAAAAAAAGTTTAGGAAGTAATCATGGTATAATAAGGGAAGTAATGAATCATTGTTTATAACCAAATTATAATTATCATAAAATATTTTAAAAAATTGAGTTGGTAAAAGCACACATGTTCCTGTTATTTAAAAATAATATAAGAAGAAGAAAGGAATTGAAAAGTATTAACAAAAATTATGAAAAATTAACGAGCATATATCCTAAATTTCATTAACGACAATCCGGAATTGATAATCGGATTATCGATCTATTTTCTATCTCTGCCGAAAAAATACTATAGAACACGATTCAGAAAACAACCTCTTTTCCAACAAATTGAAATGCTTTTTTATATATTCCTCCTCTGAAATAAAAAATAATATAAAAATAAATCGACATAATTTTTTAAATAAATGGATTGTGAATTTAAAGACTTGCGCGTTCTACCATTTTTAAGTTATTTTCATCAAAATATTTACTAAAAATTTGTGAAAATTGACAGGTACATTTTGAGGTCTCCTGCATTATGTCCTCTCTCACACTCTTCGGGATAATTCTCGTCGTAATCCCTTTATTCGGGAGAGTAAGTTTAGCTTAACGGGTGCGTAAAGTTTACTTATAAAACTATATACGATTATCTAAAAAGAACAGTGAAATAAGTTGAGAATTTTATTTTGAAGTAAAGAAATCAGTATAGTCCTATCTAGTTTTTCAGGGTTTAATTTTTTTGAAAAATTTACGTCAGATATTGCTTGGATATTTTTTTTGAACCTTTGTTTACACAAAATACAATCGATGAAAACTGTATAGTGACTATATTTGTAAAATAATTAATTTTGTCTTATATAGTTCCTGAATTAGAAAATTGTATTAGATTGAATGTGTTTACGAATATCATAATATTTTATTAAAGTCCTAAAAAGTGAAGTTTCTCATAAGACACTATGTTAAATATAAGAAAACGAACTGATTATTCCGTATACCTATATGAAGAAGTATACCAAACTTGATAAAAATCTATCTGTCAATTACATATTACTAAGAGAACTCCTGTAATTGCGTGTGTATTACAAATGACATATTTCCGGTTGAACATGATTCGTCGAGATTAAATTAACATTAACCCCACCAACGGTATTGCTATCTTTTCTAAACTGTATAAATACAATAGTCAAACTAGTTTTACAAATATCGATATTCCGCAAACAGGTAAATATTTTAGTTTTGTCCGATAAGTTATAACGGCATGAACAGTCTAGCATAGCCTAAACATTATCTTAATGATTCCTCAACCTTTCGGACTACTTTATTAATGATGCATTGTAACCCCTGTAAATTGTAGGGTAAAATCACTTAAAAACCCATTATTGATATTGTAATAGAATTCCTACATTTCTACAGAATTATTATAATCCATTTCTAATATGGAGTAAACCTAATATCGTTTAAGACATTTTGTGGATATATTGTTTAATAAGTAGATTTCACTTCCATGCAATTACGGCCGGGGAACAAAGTTCCGAAAATCAAAATCCCGAAAGGCTAAAATTTCGATATTCCGTGAGTTCAAAGTATTTTAATTTGCTTTCTTTTTGCCAAATTTTCAAAGACAAAGTGAAGAAAATCACGCTGGAGCATACTGTATCGAAATTTTGACCTTTCGGTGTGTTGATTTTCGGAACTTTGTTCCCCGGCCGCAATTACGATAACGTGAAATGCGTACAAAACATAATTCGTTCCTTTATCGAACCAATCGGATTAAATTTCTATTCAATTTAAAAAGGTAAACAATGTCATTAAACCCAGGTAGACTTTAATTGGATGATAATTGTATAATTAGAGCTTATAATTATAATACCTTGATAACCAAGCGTCCTTTATGATTTGAAGCAATTCAATGCTGAGAATTTTCCAATAATTGCTATGATGATGTAAACTATTTACTTATTATTTACTTAGATGGTTTCAAAAACATGTCAACATTATCCAATATGGGGTAAAGTCGACCGAGTGGGAAACATCGACCATTCGGTGACCTATTGTCAAATATTTATAAAATTCTAAGTTTTATCTTCCTGCACATTAAGATGTTCCTGCGCATGTCATTTTCGACAGTGTACGTTGAGTTATTTCAGATTATAATTTCAGAAAACATGAAAATGATGTTATGGAAGCAACAAGTGAAAATGGTTATAATCTCTCAAACGTAGACCTAGACACTTTTTTTGGAGTTAAATAAAAACTCAGTGGGATTATTGATCATCTGATGATCTATTATTTCACTTTTGAAAAGATCAAATTCCATTTAAAATGCTATAAATTGGCAGATAAAAATCTTAATGACAAGGCCTGGAAGGTTCAGTTTTATTGAATAAATTTAGAGAAAATATTCAAAGTTTTGGCTATTTTGGAACTGCTTTGTATATTGATGAGATGACGGCCAACTTGTTTGATGAAAAACTCTTTGAAGCAGTTCATTTCATGGAAACCTATACGATTGGTCTTACATTTTTGGACCTTTGTACTTCTGATGGATTTTGATTGGATTTAGATTTGTACTGCGGAAATTATATGTAAATATATTGTAATAAATGCGCCCTTGGTTCAAGAGTGGTAATGAATTTCTAAGCTGCATTTTTCAGAAAAATATCTGGTATAGAAATCTCTCATTATTATCTTTGTTTCCTTAATTACTTTACTAGTTTCGTTTTGATTTTGCATGTTTTCATATATATATATATATATGCTGTAAACATAGTTTCTAGCAAGTGCATGAATCGCAGGTGGTCTGTGTTTAAGGAACCTCCAGAAAACAATATGCTGCATAGTCTGCAAGATGTGGTCAGCGATACGGGTGTGATGGCCGGTAACATGCGCAGATGAGATGTGAGCAATGGTGTATTTTACATGGTACGCTTAAAATTCAAGAGAAGATGAACAAAATATTTAAAGCTGTTGTAATTTATAGTCCCCATACATTTGAAAGTCATCAACTTAACGGCCCTCCAGCGTCCCGGGGGCTGTCAAAAAAGTGAGAAAACTTTGCGTCATAACGATGAACTGTTTTTACAGAATTTCTTTACAGAAATTTTGGTTCCTGGTCACAAATGCTACCGGGTGAGGTATTATAGTTAGGGTCTGTTGCTTATAAACAAGAAAAATTAAACCTGGAAATTTGTTAAGGACAAAATCAAACATACAGGTTTGATTTTTGCTATTTACAAGTAACAAATCCTGACTATTACTTCATCCGGTAGCTCTTGTGATGAGGGTTATATTTCTGTACAGAAATTTCGAAAAAATAATCTAAAAATTAAATGTTTATTGCGCAAAGTTTCCCCACTTTTTTTACAGCTTTGGATTGCTTGTTGGGCCTTAATGTTTTCGACACAATTTCAAAATTTTCACAGCATTACATGAGGAAACAGAATGATATATTTCTAATAGCAAATAGCTAACTTAGCCTTTTCTTAGTTTGTTGAAAATATCTTTTCGGTATTACGACGGAATTCTTATAGCTTTCTAGCTATTCGGTTAGGTGTGGATGTGTAAAAAAAGACTAAAACCCTCAATAAAATCCCAATTTCCCGGCTGCTATTAAAGTAAAAAAAGGTATTATAGCACTAATATAAACTTCTTTAAAGACTAACGATAACATTAACACTATTCATCGCATTGCAATGGAGTGCATAAGCTTTTATGTGGAACTAATACTCTAGCCGTTTGCAAAAAACGTATTAGGTATTCGCTACTACCTTATTATCATCCACTTTACACCTCCATATTAATTAAAACAATTGATAAGTTAGTATTATTGACAAAAATTAATTTACTTCTTAAAATTCTAGTTTCAAATTTTTTACACATATTTCAAAATATAATAATCCACTAAAGTTTTATAAAAAAATAACCAACGATTTCAATCGTCAGTTTTCAATCAGTTTACTACTCGCATTTATTGTCTCAAAATCAAAAAGACAACGTAATCTCATTAACATCCGAATAATTTAATATTTTTCTGGATTCATATGCCTACATAGTTGTTGCTAAAGGATTTCAGTAAGTAGCTAAAATCAGGTTGCAGCGAAGTAGAGCAAATTTATGTCATCATTACCGAACCGAACTAGATAACAATTGATTATAAACGACGGTACTTGTAGAACATAGTCAAACCCAATGAGCCTACGACAGTCGTGCTCGTGATGATCCGCAAAGTACTTCTCATCGGTATAGTGCCGGTGCTTGTATGCCTCGCCAATAACAATAGTAAGTTCAACATTTATATTTTGGAATGCCGCGACTTCATTCTTAGTGTTATTTGCAAAAATATCCTTTCAATATCTTTATTTTGAAAGAGGACCATTGTCAGTCAAGCGTTAATGCGTGTATACCAATTTTAAATTACCTTCTTACTAATATTTACATTGAAATCGTCAAATAATATCAAATTTTGTTAATTAAGTTAAAATTGACCACGTTATAGAAAACAAAATTAGGAATCTATAACAAATTTGTTAATCGTTGACAACGAAGCTAATAATGTCTCCAGTACAATTAACCAATGGGTCATCACATCTGTATTCAATTTATTAAAGCATTTTTTAATAGCAAACGGAAAGAAACATAACTAATTCGAAATATGCTTGTAAGATATCCAACTTGTGCTTTTAAATTAGCATTATCGTTCTTTATTAGATAGAAATTGACTAATTGA
Source organism: Trichopria drosophilae (assembly GCA_030407085.1). NCBI lineage: Eukaryota > Metazoa > Arthropoda > Insecta > Hymenoptera > Diapriidae > Trichopria > Trichopria drosophilae. The sequence continues at coordinate 163,646,487 of CM059582.1, read as the reverse complement.
TAGATACCCACGATTCGTTTTATATTAGTCGTTTTTATGAATTAAATTTAAAGAGAAGAAACTTAAAACATAATTAAAATTATGTAATTACATGTTTCTTGGAGACCTGTTGTTAATTCTTTCATTACAGCATGAACGTGTTTTTCTTGTTAGTTCAATAATAAGTTTTTTGTTTATTTTTTTTTAAATGAATGTGTAACAATTAAATAGTTACATTTTGCTATTTGATGACGCTCTGTGCGTTTAATTTTGTTGTGAATAATTTGCATTTCGAAATATCATAATTTGAATTCTTACAAAGCAATGGTCTTTGTTTGTGAAACAATTTAATGCATTTAACTAGCGGAGGTAGTGAAAATTTATCCAGGTTGCGCATTACCGGCGTTTATTCACTTAGGGCCCTATTCGGTTTGAACCTCGCGTAAACGTATCATATTGCTGCGTATGCACCTCATCCTTCCTCAGTTTTCTTTCTTTATTTTCAGGTTATGTTAATCAGTTATTTTGTCAGTGCATATAAGAATAAAAAATAGACGATGTAACAAAAATGAGTTGTGAAATTATTATAAGTAATAAATTGTTCATAAATAAATTTGCTATAAAACGTGTGTTTCATTATTGCATCAATTCATCATTCAACACTAATGAATATTATCAATTACAACGTAATGCATGTATTGTGTTTGATTTACGAATGTTTTACGAAAAAACGTTTCAAAAACACGTAGTGTTGAGTGACTTTATAAATTCCTTACATGCTGTAAATACATCATCTTTGCCATCTGTTTTCTTCCTTATCATTAACAATATGATAAATATGTATTTCAACTTTTTTTTTAGAATTTTTGCTCCAAAGGGCCTAGCCGTATAAGAATGTCAAAATTGCCCCAGCTCCTCGTAGATTGGAAAAATTACAGTATGTTTATCATCCCAAATGTGTATTTTCCTAAAAGTTTCGAACGTTTATATGTTTAACTGATCGAGTAACGTTAAAAATTTTTTTTTATTTTTTTTCTCGAAAACCACATAACTTAGAAATTTGCAAAAATCAAAAAAATAATACTTATCAAAATGCACATAGATATTTTTTAAACTATATAAACAATAATTAATAAGGCATTAAACAAATTCATTATTCATTTTTAATGACTGAAGTTGGTCGAATATATCGAATTAAGGATGATTTTTATGTAAAATAAAGTTTTTAATAATTTTCAACTAGTCGCAATAAATATAAAAATTCGAGAAAATTTGACCAAATGCATATTGTAATAATGCATTTTTAAGAAAAAAATGGCGGTGCCAATTCCACATTTAGCTAGTGACAATTAATTTTGAAAATTTAAATATTTTGTTCTCATTGTGCATAGGTTTTTAAATAATAAAAAATATATTGTTATGTGCGTTTTAATAAGTATTATTTTTCTGATCTTTTGCAAATTTCTAAGTTATGTGGTTTTCGAGAAAAAAAATAAAAACCGAAAAAGAGAATTTTTAACGTTATCTGTTAAACAGATAAAGGTTCGAAACTTTTAGGAAAATATACATTTGGGATGTCAAACATACTGTAATTTTTCCAATCTAAAAGGAGTTGGGGCAATTTTGACATTCTTATCAGGCTAGGCCCTTTATTGTTTCAACTATTTATTATTGAGATCAATACTTTTCGCAATAATTGTACATTTTAAAAATCAGTAACTTTTTGGTACTAACTTGAAAAACAAGCATTTAATTATTTATCACATGCTCTTGGATTATATATTTAACAAATTTATAGAAAAGTAAAGAAAAATTAATTTTCGAAAATTTTTGAAATTTTCCAACATTTCGGCAAAGACAAAATGGTGCAGATTTCAAATAAATGTTTCCATGTGGATAACTTGGAAGTCTATAGATATTGCTCGGTGAATATACTAATATGTTAGTTACGAAAGAAAATGAGATGAAAAATTGAATTTTTTCACTTAAATCCCAAATTTTGAAAGTCTCCATCCACCGTAAAATAGGGTATTAAGTGATAACATTTTTTTACAAAAATTATTGCAACTGCTTTCGTTCAATTCATCAAGGTTTTTATGTGAGTTACAAAAATTTATACTTTTGTTCCGGTTTTGAAAAATGGGGTATTTAAGTGATAAAGGTATTTGCACAGAAAAAACACTTTTTTTTTCATACGTACATTATATTTTTAAACAAACAAATAAAGAAAAATGAACATTGTTAATTCATCCTTGAATCAGAATACGAATCTTTATTTCCATACGTGAAAACACACGTATATCTCTTGCTCTTTTATGGCTATTATTGCATTTGTCAGATTTTAAGGGCCAATAACACGACCCTACATGATTTTTGCGAATAACACGTCTCATAGTGTTTCCGAAAGAGATTTTCCTGCTGAGGAAGATGGCACTGATGACATTTTGTTATCACGTTCCATTTTCTAGAAAAGTGAGGTTATGTATGTCCAAATTTGCGTGTTTAGAACTATTTCCGTTGACTTTGTAGCAAAAGATCATTTATTTTGGACAATCGCAGCATCATTTCTGAAGTATTTTATTATAACAAAACAGTTTCTAAATGTGTCAATTTTTAGTTGCAATGTTTTCGTATGACAATGGTCCTTAATAATTGCATGCTAATTTTAAAATTAAGCCCTCTCAGAAAAAATGTCCAGGGATATTTCTCAACATCGTAGTAAAATGCATTAAACACTTAAAGACATTTTAACGTATCATATTCCTGTGTATTGTAATTCCGAATGTTAAAAACTTGAATAGATAAAAATAACTTTGCAAGTTTGTAGAAATTCATATATATTAGAATTATAGTGCAAGAAACAAATACGTTACCGATTATTCAATACTTTATGATCAAGGGAACTGATATGCAGTTCGATCGCAGATTCCCCTCTATGGAACGAAACGTGGTCGGATCGACTGAAGCAACGGTTACTATACAAATATGACAAGTTTGCGAGACCTTCGGAGCATTGGGATGCCACGACCGTGTATACTCTACTTAATATTCTTCATATCGAAATGGTAATTACAATTCTAACATCTGCTCAATTGATAAAATAGAGACTTTTCCAAATATTAGTTCCGTATCTATATACTTAATTTCGCATTCCTAGAAGTAATATAGTCGAACAATTCTTCGTTCAATAAGTTTTTGTTTATAATTCTGTATATCGTTTAACCCTTCTGTGCATAAAGCCGAGTATGCTCGTCCAAGCACTCCAAGTTCTGTCCAAACATTTTTTTCAGGAACTTTTGATGAAATGAATTTTAAGATGTCTATAAAATTCCAAATTCAAGATAAAGTTTCGCAGATTATAATATAAATGTTTAGAAATATAAAGGGCCTTTGACAAAATATACTCAAAAAATGTTCCATGGAAAAATTCCCATACTGACTGGTTTCAGCGGCATATACTCTGAAAATGAAGAAATTTTCTACATTTTGGAAAAAAAACTCGTGCATTGGAGGGTTAAATTATGTTATTCGATCTGATGTTACTTTTCATTTAACTTAAATAATATTTTACTTGTACTTTCTTATTACTTAGCCATAAGATAACGCATGTATCGCAATCAAGGCTTAATTTTGAAATAAATATAAAAATGCATATATATACGTAACGTAACATTTATGTAATTACATTGAATTCTTTTACAGAACGATGAGAAGAACATCATGGCTGTTAACTGCTGGGTTGTGTTGGTATAGTTTTCATCCCCGACTTATTAAGCGATGTGTACTCTTTACGTGAGTTTTAAAAATTGTTATCCGATTGATTACAGAAATGGTCAGATAACAAATTGAAATGGAATTCATCGGATTACGGCGGACTTAAAAACGTCAATATGGGCATCCACGAAATTTGGCAACCCGATATTTATCTTTTCAACAGGTAATTATTGTATTTACACAGAAAAAAATAAGTCTTAAAATTGTTACATCTTAAATTCATCATCAGGTGAGGTTGAATTTAAGCCCGAAATTGCGTTAATTTTCTTAAATTCAGTCAGTATTTTGGCTTAAAGTCTTGCTTTCAGTGAGCAAAACTGACTTTTAGACGATAGTTTGGCTTAAAATAAGATTTATCGAGCTTATGGCATCTAAGTTAGACGAATATTATTTCAAACCAAAATATCGGCTGAAAGTCAGTTTTGTTGTCGGAAAGTAAGACTTTAAGCCTAAATATTGACTGAATTTAAGGAAATTAACGCAATTTTGGGCTGAAATTAAGCCTCACCTAATGATGAATTTAAGATGTCACAATTTTAAGACTTATTTTTTCCTGTGTACGACAAAGGAGACGCAATCAACTTATCATTATATGAAATGGAATTAATTACTTCATCAGAACACGACTGTCTGATACCTGTATCAATTGGTCGATATTATTGTCCAATAGGAGTACATACAGAATTTATTCGATCTTTCATTTCTTCGTCGCGTATTTGCGTTAACGCCTACTTAATCGGAAATTCTTCTGCTTTTACAATTAGAGTCGTAGGGGGACATGGTCTATTTCGGACCTTCACAGAAAAAAAGTCTTAAAATGGTTACATCTCAAATTAAGCACCGTAAAAGGCTTCATTTCAGTCTAAAATTTTCTTAAATTAAGTCAATATTTGCGCTTAATGTCTTACTTTCAGACAGCAAAGTTTAATTTTAGTCAAGATTTATGCTTAAACCAAAATTATTCGAGCTTGTCACACATAAGTTAAAGAATTCTTATTTCGAACCTGAATATTGACTAAAAGTAAGTTTCCAAAACTAAAAACAAGGTTTTAGCGCAAATATTGACTTAATTTTAAAAAATTAATTTAAACTTAATTTTAGGCTGAAATTAAGCCTTTTACTGTGTAATAAGGTTTTTTAGCTGTATCAATGCATAATATGTCAATCAATTCGCAAAAGAGTTTTTCCTCCTAAAAGTCTGATCAATTACTCACATTTCCCTCCCAGACGTGTTTGCATTCTCCTAAAAATTATATATAAAGACCCATTCCAAATGGATTCAGCCATTAAAAAATTGATGCCTTTGATTCTTTTGTAACTCTGAGATAGTATTCTACTTCAAATTTCATGGGATATGTGTTTTTTATTTTGACCTGAAAATGCTTTTGAGTCTCAGATTTAAAATTCACATTTTTTTCGAATGCCACAAAATTACAAAATCTACTATTAATGAACCGAACTTCACGCAACTCGTCAAAAAAAATAGTATGCGATATTAACACATGAAAAATTGAATATTTTCATGTTATCTCGCGTGTAAATTCAAGAGTTTTGATGTATTTAACTATCATAAAAAGGCGAGTTAATATTCTCATGCATCGTAAGGAAATCGCATAAGAAAATTGTAGTTTCACGAAAACTCCGTACAAAACCATAAGAAAAAAATAACTTGACCGAATAGGTTAATACTGCTAAAATAATTTGTTTACATAATAACGATGATAACAAATCCTCAGGGGTATAGTAAAAAATGGACCGTTTTTTTGAGGGTTAAAAAAATAAAACCTAACAAAGAAGGCCCCTATACGGTATGTTTTCAAGCATTCTCCAGGGTTCGTCTTTTCTAAACAAATAAAAAGTTTCAGAAAACTTGATATACAAGACGACTTGTTGCGATCTGACTCCCGTTTTGCACTAGCCAACTGAATATTATAAAAATGGACCCCACGAGTGGGTGAGTCCTAGGGGATATGAACCCTTTTTTTTATGGAATTTTTTTTCCATCCGGTCCGTATTTCTTGAAATAAATGCACAACAGGTAAAAATCCTGCTTTTTGATGGTGTTATCCAAGATAGCGGCTTCAATTTGCCGGACCGCCTTATTTTATTGTCATATACGCAATCAGGAGGAAAAATACTTTAAAATAACATAGTATAATATTTTTTTGAGATGACGTAGATATTGCGCAGATTTATCAAAATTGTTAGCATAACGTAAACATCATATTCCCATCGTCCTTACGTTAAAACGAACATTCAATTATCATGATCATCTTCAATACTAACCAAAAGCATTCATGAATGTTGACTGTGCTCACATTTTTTTCAATATTTTTTTTTTATTGTCGAAAGTTTTATAGAGTTACCCGTATATCAACAATTTTTATATGAGACCTACATTTTTAAATATATTTTCATAAATATATAATTACATTAACATTACCTAGTATTAAATAAATATTACAAAATTTAAAGCGCAAGCCATGGCGTGGAGCATTATGGGGACATATACTGCCTGGTACAAGAAGACGGAAGAGTAATTTGGGTGGTACCCACAATATTCTATGGTTACTGCCATTTAGATTTCACCTTTTGGCCATTTGACACACATAGATGCACGCTTCGTTTAGGAACGTGGACTTACGGCAAAGACGAAATTGACTTAAAACTTTCGGACTCAGGTGTAGAGGTAAATTAATACTTTTATTACTTTTCATATATTAATTACAACATAAAGATACATCGATCATTTCTATTGTATTTAGAATATGTATTAGTACTTAATAATGGTGTCCGAATATAGTATGCCAATTACACTGAGAGACTTTTATTTACAAACATTGCAAAAATATTTTCCATTTATGGATAACCGAGTTTTGTACTGTTTGCTATTAACCCTTATGTGCACAACCAACTTTTTCCACGTTGTTGCACAACCGGGGTACCCGGGTATCCACTGCGAGTTTATCTTAATTTTTGACAGTTTAAACGAATGAAATCGTTTGAAATAAATTTATTTCATTAAATAGACGTTCATAGAAAGTATTCAAGTCATCTTGGAGACCCTGAGCCCGCCACAGCATTCCTAAAATAAATATAACAATATAATAGCGTGTCGGAGCGTTGCGCAGGTACTAAGGGGACGGCGCGGCCGGTCAACAGTAAAGATCTTGTTTGCGTTCAATAAAGGTTTGCAGTACCTGAAAATTATATTTATTGTTTATTTATAAACTACTATTACCTAAATAAAATATTTATCAATGTTATTTATTAATATCTGGGCGAAAACATAATTTCACACCAAGTGGATACCAGGGTACCCGGTTGTGCCCAACGTGTATGTGTCATAAAACCATGTAATTTATAGGTTACAAATTTTCGAAAAAAAAATTTTTTCCAGTGGCTTCATATTCGAAAAGAGTTCAACGATGCATTCCTGGAGGGAAAAGTCGATATTTCAATTTTTCATGAAGATATATGCAAAAGTATGGCGCGGTGGATACCCGGGTACCCGGTTGTGCACATAAGGGTTAATTTGCTATGTTACGTTATCAATTTTACAAACCACAATAGCAAAAAGTACAAAAACCGGACGACAAGACTTTCTTATCAGATAAATGAACATATTTATGCAATTTTCGTAAATAATAGTCTGTCCGCATAATAGATATGAATAATTTATATATTATACATTCAGGATATTCTAAGACCGCATTGGCAAGTGGCCATGAATATCGCAAGAATGACCATATTTTGAAATCAGATACAAACTAATTAAACATTTATATTCTTCTTGAAAGTGTTCGAACAGAAATAACGCATTGCAATCTTTTGATATTATGCGATTTCTGATCTCTTCGGGAAAATTATTTTTACTTCGACCCAGACCATAGGTCTGGCGAAGTATTGAATTTGGTCAGTTCCCGTTAAAAAATTACCCTATAGTTTTTCATCAAATGTCGACGTTTCAGGCCCTAAGGAACCCAAAGCAACAATAAAAAAATTGGTGTCCGTTAGGTTGTACGTCCGTCCGTCCGTCCGTGGGCAAAATTTTGTATACGCGATATCTCGCGACTGGCAGGACGAATTTAAAAAGTACAAACGGATTTGGGTTTCTCCTGGCCAAACCAGGTCCAAATTAGATCTGATTAGTTTTTGGAGACAATGCATACTAGATTATGGGGAGGTTTAACAAAAAAACGCTCAAAAAACACGTTTTTTCCATTTTTAACAAAAAATACAAATCGTACAAAAAAATGTTTCAAACAAAAAATATAGAACATCGAATTCTCTACAAAAAAGGTTATATTCATTTCTTCGTAAAATCAACGATAATGCCGTAAAAAGCAAATTAACATGAAATTAACATAAATTGTACATACACATATACAATGCATATGTATGTATATTATATACATTACATGAAAAACAGAGACACATTTTTTAAGCATCAGTGTGAACAAGCCGTGCTCATTTATCAGTGCTTCGGCTGACCTGCGGTCGGGGTCGAAGTTTTGAAAATGCTCATTTTCAATTTTAATATAGGGTGAATATGCCAATGAATGGACGACTACCAATGAATGGACGATTTTCTACATATTTCTATTTCTTATGAATGTATGATGCACAACATGCAACAAAATACATATTTTTATGTTCTTTGAACATTCAAAACAATATTTACAATACTATTGATATTCCAGTGTTTATTATTTTGTAAAATTAAAGCAAAGTTTTAAAGCCATCCAAAATTGGTACTGAAAACGTCCCATTTGATTTAACCCGTCTATTCATTGGGGTTTAGCTGATTTTTTTACAAACGTATGAAGACGAGGTTAATAATTAAATAAAATCAAAGGTTGAACTGCACGGTCATAAAGAGCAGAGTCTAACGATTCTAATGGTGGTATCATAATTAAATTTTCATAAAAGAATTCAAAAGTTACAATCGATCAAAGTGTGAAAAATGCTTAACCGTCCATTCATTGGCATATTCACCCTATTTAAGGAACAAGATATTGTTACAATATATGTATAGAAACTACTCGAAACTAACGATGCTAGAACTACCCTCTGCCGCCTTCTTTCCTGGCAGTGTTAAAATGGGAATATTCCCGGAAGCATCAGCCTTTCGTCAGGGAACTGCAATACGAATTTAGCCAAAATTGTAGGCACCCGGGTCGAAGGCATCTAGTTTATACTTGTAAAAGTTTGGCTCATTCTGAAAATATTTTCATGGTGACTAACGACTAGTTTCAAGGTCTTCATTTTACTACCTCACTCCATTCCATACTCTGCTTAGCATTTTTTAATTCTCGGCGAAAATTTTAAAAACACTAAGAACAAAAATTCGTTATAAATCAGATTGAACCCGAGTGGGTTGCTTATTAATGCATAGTTGCTCTTCTTAACTGATCTCCCTTAAATTTTGCCAAAATGATAACTACCTCCAACAAAGATTGAATCAATAAGTAATCTACCCTATATTGAACTTATTATAGTAAGTAAAATATTAGTTTTATCTTTTGAAAAAATGGTTTCTTATTGATCGCTATGAAACGAAAATAATGACGACAATGAACAGCAATATAAGAGTTTTTTCCAATTCTACGAAAAGAATATGATTGTAATGTTTGCTTGAAAGTTGTCCATAAAGCTGAATTTGACGTACCGTAAACTGGGTCTAAGTGAGCACTTCTTTTGGGTAAACCGAGCAGTGCATGTGTTGTTTTTTTTCAACCTGTATATTTTTGTTATTACCTTTACGGTTGTATTAATTATTTACAGAGTGTATCACGAAAACTGTTTAAAAATGAATATTTTTGCAGTTAATGGAATATTATTCTGTCAGTGAATGGGTTATTAAAAACGTCACAGGATTCCGAAGATTGGTGCAACATGTCTGCTGTTCCGACCCGATTGTGTACATAGATTTCGAATTCATATTGACTCGTGGATCAGAACTTTACTATCACATCGCTTTTGTTCCAACTGTTCGTAAGTTAATTATTTTTGATATTTAATAATTTTTTGTATTTAAATCTACTGTAAAAATGCAATGACCTGCACTGATAGTCATTTCACTGAGTGCATATTACGGGCGATTCTTAGAGCGTAACAAAATTTAGGCCATCTAAGTGCAAAGAATATTTTTTGTTTAACTCATGAAGTTTTTAAATTATTATAGATAAATTTATAGTTTTCGGCATCGTTGATGGCGAGGCTCATTCCAGAAATATAAGACATTTAATATGGTAGATCTAAACACAAAAATGTCTTATTTTGAAAATAGTAATTTAATGATTGTAAAAATATTCTTGGGTTTAGGTATATATGCGAAAGCGAATTGATGCTAGTCTCTTTTGAATTTTTAAAAATTATTTATCCCGTTATTTGCAAACTTGAAACTGTTATTTGATATCTATTCGACGCTCGTGCTTATTTAACTCTGCTATTTTTTATTTTTTGCTCAAAGAAAATTATCCATTTTCATACTGTAAAGATTAAGAGTATCTGCCATACGTAGTAAGAATATTAAGTATACAATGCAAGGTAGATTTATGACACAGTATTCTAAGTTTCTAATATCTGACTATACATAAATATTACAGCTTCTGTCAAATATTTCAATTCCGTACTATCTGTCGTCTGTTTCAAAGTACCTTTTATCTACTGTCAACTCTTTGTAGATCGTCAAAGCTTGTATTACAAATATAATTAGATTAGATTTTTATAAAGATAATTTTTATACCTGACATTAGTTCCACTTCCAATGTTTTAAATTGCTCAACATGTTATTATAAAAAATAAAATAAGGTATATATGAATGTAATGAAATTGGTCACATTAAAAACGGTTAAACACTTAAAATTTGATTTTCTAATGATGCCTATTGATTCACCAGATGACAGTTAAATTCATCAGTACAATACAGTTAACAAAAAAGCAATAATGCTCGTCTTACCAACAGCGAGCTGCTGCTTGAAAAAAAAATCGAAAAATTGTTCACCGGACGGGGATACCTACCACTCCGTAGTCCAGTGCGTTAACCGCCGTGAGCCACGAAGCCGATATTAATGTATAACCATTTTAATAAAATGGTAATATTAATTGTAGAAATATCCCTTGACTAACTCAAAGAGTAGTCTTGTCTCATCCTTTCTGGTTAACTAGATGCATAAGCAGTTAAATTTATGTGCTAACATTTATATATATTATATGTAGAGATTTTGGTGAAATTTATTTAATTTCTGAGGTGTTATAATTTATTTTTGTTGTTGTAGCAATTGTTTTCATGACATTAATTGGATTCTGGTTGGAACCATGCAGCGAAATGAAATTCGTTATCAATGCAAGTACCCTGCTTTTAGTAACAATATTACTCATTTTCTTCGGCCAGAAAATTCCTCCGAGGACAGACAGTATGCCAATTCTAGGTATGTACATTTAGGTTCCATATATGTTACATACCATTAATATCATTTTGTTGGTATTTCAAAATACCGAATCTATAAGTCCTAATAAAGTTAATATTTTAATAATTTAAACACAACGCTTTATATTAATATATTAAAATCTGTTTCAGTCAGGTTCTATAGCGGTTGCGTCTATCAGGTGACGGTGTCAACAGTCATTTCAGCAATTGTAATAAATATTTCGAAACGGGATTTTTACACCCCTATACCACGTTTCATAAAATCGTTGTTGATGGGGAAATTTGGAAGATGTCTAGGATTATGTGATCTGATTTCAAAAGTAAGATACTTGAATACATTTTGAACCCTACTAACCAAATATGTCAGATGAGAAAAGTTATTCGTTTTAGAGGCTTAAGCGTTTACTAGTATATTTTTAATTAAAAATATGTTATTTCTCCAAACATCTCTATATAATTTTAAAACGCCCAATTGATATTTCATATGTAAACATTCTTTATAACAAAATTAATGCGTATATTTAGTGAAATATAAAATATTTTCGTTTAAATTTGTATTATACTCAAAAGAATATAATTTATAATCGGACTACATTTGTAAAATTACAGATTAAAGCACCTCAAAATGAAAGAATGTATCAGGAATATGAAGACAATAATTTTACATTGTCCACCTCCACTCTAAGCAGTTTTGAAGACGATAGACAACACATAATGCCAACAGGGAATAGGTCAAGTGAATTTGAATGGATCCTTTTAGCGACGGCTATTGATCGGTTATTTTTTCTCATTCTCTGCTTTGTGTTCATAATCATGTCATTTACTTGTATACATACTGACCACGATGTTTTTATATATAATACCAGCATAAATACAATGCATTAAATCATATTACATACTTATTTTAGTTTTAAGTGATTATCAAGTTATAATAGTTATTTAAAATAAATTAACTACTCAGGTGAAACAGTGCTAAATTTCCACCCGTGGTACATTATTGGCAAATTTGAATTATCTGATAATAATTTTACTGAACAAAATGTATATTAATTATTATAATACGTGTAAATATAATTTATTTTTAAATATAATATACCTTTTCTTTCTATGTATTTATGATATTTACATGTTATACATTTTCTTCATTATCTTGCATTTTAAGAAATAAAAATTAAAAACGACAAAAATGTTTATTCCCGTTAATCTACTCTTTACTACTTAGTGCAATAATAAAGGTGTGAGACAGCTTAAACCGAAGAACCTCTAGTGAGCTTGCACTTAACTTAAGTGGTGTAAATGCATCGTAACCTTGCCCCACCATACAAGTATCAGACAGTATATGCACGACTTGCAAGTGAATGACGACTCTCCTTTGCACCATGTGTACAATAAAATACCGATTATTACTTTTCTCCATTTCAATATCCTATATCTGTTGCGAAGGAATGGATAATAATACAAAAAGTGAGTAATTTTAATAAAAAGTATTTATTAAGATGAATAGAGTAAGGGATTTTTGTGTATTTAAATAAGCAACAAATTTAATTTGTAATTCAGGATAATAAGGTAGGTTTATTAACACATTCCTTCATAAAACAATTATGCAAAAAGTAAACAAAAAAATTGCACTTTATTCATTGGAAATCGTGTTTCATTTCAATAATGTATTTTAGGTTCAATACCCCAATATAGAATTAATTTCGAAGGTCGAGATATTTGAAGGATTATTTTTCATATCGTGATTTTGGCGCAATCGACGTGTGATATTTGTACCTATTTTTCATCTAGCCGTTTTTTAAATTGTTGTCAAACAGATCGAAAATAATTGATAGGCTAGACGGGATTAAGGCTTAGTAATTACACTTGTTGACAGGGAGATAATCACAGCAGGATTCGATATGAAGTTGTCTCAAGTCGCAAATACTGCACGCCGATTGTCCAAATTGGCAGTAAGAAAAAAAAATAAAATAAATATCTTTAAAAAAATAAAGTATAGTATCTTAAAACAAGACTAAATTCAGTCTTACTACCGTGTTTTTCAAACGTGGAAATGTCTTAATCGTTTTGCTTCTAATGATCAATCAACCAAGCTTCTAATTGCGTTAGTGTCTTCCAGAATATAAAATAAAAAATTCAAAATTCAAAATGGGATTAAAAAGTTCAAAATGAATAGAACAATGCTTCAATCGTTCGCCAAATTGAATTCGACATTTTGATTTACTACATTCATATTTGAATTCAACGATGCCATAAACTCTCGTGTAACAAGTAAGAATATTTTATTGTTTAAAAATCCATCTGCCAACTTGAATTTTGAATTTGTGCTTTCATATTCAGATTTAGCGACACCAAAAACCCCCGAGTAAAAGGATAAAAGGATTTCGAACAATTTTGAAAATGGTCATTTGTCCTACCGGCCGGGGAACAAAGTTCCGAAAATCAAAACACCGAAAGGCCAAAATTTCGATATAGCATGACTCCAGTGTGATTTTCTTCGCATTGTCTTTGAAAATTTGGCAAAAACAAAGCAAATTAAAATACCTTGGACCCACGCAATATCGAAATTTTAGCCTTTCGGGGTTTTGATTTCCGGAACTTTGTTCCCTGGCCGTCCTACCCTATCCGGCATTTACTGACTTTTGCATTTATCGAATTTTTTGTGTACGAATTGTAATTTTCACACAAAAAAATGTTAATTTGTAGGAAAAATTGCCGGCCCTCTAAAAGTAAACATCCCCAATTTTACATCGTAGTAGAGCCGAAAAAGCTCTATTAATCTTAATATGAGGTCAACATAACCAAATATTGAAATTATGACATATAAATATGAGCATTTCTTTGAAAATTTTGATATTTCAATATCGAAAAAATTAGAAATTATTCTTAAAGGCATACTTATCCCATAAATTTTACTGTGTTTCTGCGCTTATAAAAAATAAGAAAAATGATGTGCCAAAGGGTATTTTGCAATGCGTGCTTTTTCTTAAAAAATAATTCTTGAATTCATACACTATAACTAATGATAATAATTCATTGAAATTGATTTGATATCTTCGAAAAATACTTAGTATCTTAAATCTCTAGTAAAATATAGAACATAGAGTGGGGTAAAATAGCGATTAAGTGAACACACTAACCTAAGGTATGGAAATATTTTTAATGCCAAAATTTTAACGAAATGATCAAACTTTTAGAAACAATCTGTGAACTGAAAATAATTTGAAAACTGTAGATGGTTGTTGTATCGTATCCTACCCTACCATAAACATTATTACTTAAAAAATAATCCATTATGAACGTTAAAAGAACCTACAATAAATTGAATTAATTTTGTATTTAATAAAACGCTGGTTAAAACAGATTAAATACAATTTGTTATGATGTGCTGATAAAAAATTATGATTATTTAACCCATTGGCGTATTTTATTCAATGATGGCATTAATAAATAAAGTATCATTTTTTAAAAACTCTAGAAGCATTTTTTTCGTTTTCTATAAGACGCGCGTGTTTCAGCAGCATATTTTTACAAACGCAAACTTTATAGCAAGAGAGTATTTTTTTAAAGTGACTCGAAAATAGTATATTATGTAACAAGGGCGCAATAGCCGATCTTCGACTAGTGCGGAGTTTGTTGCACGAGCGAAGTGAGTGTGATAATCACACTCGTCGGAGATCGATATTTTGCTCGTATTCAATACGATATTTTTTAATACGACGGACATGGGGCTCGATCATTTGGGCCCGAATATTTCATGGCAGGGCGCAAAATCGAGTTCTACTCCCTGATTATTAAAAATTAATTTTCGTAAAGGACGCAGTAACATATTTTAAAAATGTCATATTACATGTGTTTTTCATTATGACAATAGCCATCAAATCAACTCAAAAGCATCATCTCACGTGTGCATGGACTACTTTCTAGTATCTACATAAGTATAGGTTCATAATGTTTTAATTTCATTGTTACAGAGAAGTTATTTACCAATATAAACATGTCCT
This sequence comes from Trichopria drosophilae, assembly GCA_030407085.1. Lineage (NCBI taxonomy): Eukaryota > Metazoa > Arthropoda > Insecta > Hymenoptera > Diapriidae > Trichopria > Trichopria drosophilae. The sequence continues at coordinate 163,631,298 of CM059582.1, read as the reverse complement.
TTATAACCTAATGCTAAATTTCCTTCATTTTGGTGTATATATCAAAGGAGACACTTTCAGTTTGTAATATTTGAAAATTTTTAGTTTAATATTATATATATTTAGGTGTGCTTCAGCGAGTAAAAACCTAATTCTTAATGGTAGAAAGATTTTTTAGAATACAATGTTATTAAAGAATTCCCATTAATACAATTGAGCAAAGTTCAATGTAAAAAGGGTAAATTTCTTCGCCTGTTACAACTTCTGTTAATGTGACACTTCGTTAACTATTTAATAAATTGAATTAGATTAGAAAACTGGAAAATCGGTATTTTTTACTTTATGGGCTTGTAACTAGAGAAATTTTCATCACAGGTAAAAATGTTATAAATCTAAATTGTAATGCTTAAAAAATCTTTATAAGAAACTCTAACTCATTGAAATAACATTGAAATCATCCGAGTTATTTAAACTGACATCGTATGTCTCCGAGTTTGATATTAGATTTGTTTACTGAAAATATATATGCAGTAAAAATAATGGTGTACACATAAAAAAACGTTCTTTTAGGTCTTCCTGCATTGAACGAAACAGCGAGGGACCGTCTCAGGCAACATCTGCTTTTGAATTACGATAAACTTTCAAGACCCGACGAATATTGGAATAAAACAGTAGTCACCGTTTATTTCAGTGTGTACGACATAAAACTGGTATATTTTAACATGATTGTTATTAAAACTATATTAAAAGATTATACCATCACTTGATTTGTGAAATGTATTATGAAATTTTTTATTGCATAATAACTGCTTTATATATTATAAATAAATCAGCTAACAAAGAAAATAATTCGTTTCAGGATGATGCCAAAAGTATTATGTCAGTAACTGGTGCATTTATACTGGTTTGTATAAAATCTATTCGATAAGTAGTGAAATATGTAATAATATTCACGTGTGTTAGGTTTATAAGGATAGAAAACTCCGATGGAATGACAAGGAATATGAAGGCATTCATAACATTCGCGTGGAATATCATGAAACTTGGAGTCCAGATATTCATCTTTTTAACAGGTTAACAATTTATTTAAAAAATTACTTTTTAAATGAAATATTTATTCTGAAATTTATTAGTCATAAAGTGAAATCTTCATCGAGTTAAAATCATTGAGTTGAATTACATTTTGTTCATTTCGATATTATCGAATCCGTTTCGACATTTTATGCATATACATTTTTTATCTATTGTTTATTTTTTTCTACTGCTGGTACATGCGATTTATTCCATCGTAATTACATTTTATTTTGTTCTTATATCTTTATCTTTATTATCGTAAAGAAAATAATTAATCTATTTAGACGCTTTATTTACCCTAACTTCGACCACCATAGGATAGCTAACATACTCGGTGAATGAGATTCATTAGCACCAAATTTATTACATCGATTTCTTATAAAAATACAATTTCGATGAAAATTTTGAAATTTTCCCTAAATGGTCTGGAAACATAATGGCAACTTACACCTATATGTACCTTGGGTTCAGATGGAATATCATCTATTTTTATTGAAAATACTGACACCCCATCACCTTTTTAAATCGTCATTAAAACGTGGAATTTTCCCAGGAAATTAGGAACAGACTTTTGTTACTTCAGTATTTAAATAAGATGATCAAATGAAAGTAAATATTATGGACCTATCGCTGTCCTATCGCTGTTGCATATCTAAACTCTTCGACTCCTTTCTAGCCAGAAGTGTTCGAAATCTTAGAAGATATTACAATTAATAATCAGCATATCGCTATTTTATTATCGCTATGTGGATAATATCATGAAAATAAATAAAATGTTCCTACAGTGGAACAAACTTTGACAGGTTTTTCATATTTTCAACAAAATTAATTCAAGCAAGATAATCCATAAGTACACATTAATTTAAAGATTAAGTATACCTGAAAATAATTCTATACTTTTTTTTGCTTTTAGTAATATAAAACTTTTTAAATGTACGAAAAACTAAGATAACCAATATGTACACTGAGAAAAGTGTTTTTTACCCAGTATTAGAATTCTTATGCCACGTAAAAGTTAGTATTTTACGCATAGGGATTGCCATCTTTCTATTACCTGTTAAAAGACGAAGATTTTAAATTATTCTAACCAATATGTCAGTTTATTTTATCCTTTTCTCTTTAATTAAAAGCAATTATTGTTTATGGAAAGTTATCTAGCAAATTAAAATATTAAAAAGGCCTTCTTTTAGTCATAATAAAACATTCTTTTAAAATAGGAGAGTTTAATACAGTTTCGTATAACCTGTGAAAAACAAATGCTGAAAGACGGAGGATTTTACTAGTTATAATGTTTCTTTTAATTGTTATAATACACTTTTTAAAAACCAACGGATAGTAACTGATAAAATACACTTTTCTCAGTGTACATAATTTGGAACAGATTTTTCAAGCTTGTACCCGTGTTCCATACCTTCTATCCCTATTTTGGAATCATAAAAAGGATTATATATTTAGAAAATCGTGATTGTTGTAACACAGAAGTAAAAGAGTTAAAATCTTACTCCCATGCTGCAAACAAAATTTTTCGTTCGAATTCGCGTAAAATGCGTGTTTTACATTTGCATTTGCGGGATGTACGCACGCATGTTTTGCTATTTTGGTAGTAACTGGACGTCATTGTATTTTACACCACTGGGGTTGTAAAATCGCATTATACTCCCGCAAATGCGCATTTTACGCACTGTAATACGAAAAAAAAATGTCTACTTTTCTGAGCCGCTGTTGCGCAGGCTCACCAAAAATGTCAGAAACCTACCGTACAGGTTACACTAGCATTAAATGCCTTTGCAGCGCGTTCAACTGCCGCTATGGTATATTTTATTCCAGGCTTTTTCTTTTTACCAATTTTTTATGCCCGTTTTTTTTGGAAAACTCGTTTTTATTTTATTTTTGCCACTCTTAGATGATCACGAACTCAAGTGGGTGACAACCGATATATCGATTATGAAACATTTTTGTGTGACATGCAAATATGTGGAATGATAATATATAATATGATGGAAACAATTATTATGAAGTCTTCAAAGATAAAACTATTCTATTTATGAAAAACTGAACTTTTTACAGCGCTGGTCACGGCATGCAAACTTACGGAAATGTAAGGAAGGTAGTACATTCTGATGGATCGGTAATATGGGTTCCTTGGACAACATTTCAAGGCTATTGTCAATTAGATTTCAGACACTGGCCTTTTGATAGAAACAAATGCTCTCTTATGTTGGGCTCTTGGACGTATCATGCCGACGAGATAGAGCTCAATTTCAAAAAAAATTATAGTTTACTAGTATGTATATTTCATTAATATAATTCAAGGAATTTAATTTATATTTCATTAAATTTTCTACGATATGATATTATGTAGAATGTTTACTTCCCAAATTCGAACAATGTGTATTTTTTCATATCATAAAGTACTTTCCACTTGCGCTACATAACTTTTCAATAAAAAATAGAATAATTTTAGTATACGGCTTGATCTTTTTCGTTATTGGTGTTGCAAGAAACATTTGCGTGAATATTAGATTTTACAAAATGATCTATATTCTAATTAATTACGTAGAATTACTATTACAGGTGAATAAATACGTACCAAGTGGCGAATGGGTACTGGAAAGCACTGACATTGGAAAACGGTTGATACACTATTCATGCTGCAAAGAGCCTTTTCTGATATTGAATTATGATTTTCATTTGAAAAGGTCTTCAAATTTCTACAGTTATATACTCACTGCACCTACAGTTCGTACGTAATTAGATTTGCAGTAATTGTAACCAAGCATAACTATATTCTGCGTATTCTTTATATTTAAAAATAAACCAATATTTTTACTGGAAGTAGTCATTATGAAGATTTTGATATCCGTTCATGATAGATAAATATGCTCAATTGCAACTCGATAATCTATAATAAATTTTTATTTAAAAAATAGAAAAATATAAACAAAAGATTTATCAGAACAAAGAAAATTATGTATATCTAAAGACCATGCATCTATGTAACATGAATGTAGTAGATTTCCTGATTAGAGACCTGATTTCCCTCCATTTCTAAATACTTTATTGCTGCGTTTTGTTTTAAGAACTTAGAGGTTAAAGTCAACAATAAGTTTAGTTAGATTGGTTGAAATATTTATGATAAATTTATGAGATCAAAAGTCGACAATTTGTGGTAAATACTCGCTAATAAGATAATCGTTTTCAGCAATCGTGATTTTAGCACTTTCGATATTTTGGCTCGATCCGCGAAGTACACTGAAGCTAATTATAAATGGATTCCAGCTTGGCTATATTTCAATGTTTCTTCTGTACTTGGGTATTAAAATTCCTCCTGAAATTGGCAGTGTACCTTCAATCGGTAAAATTTTGAAATTTATATTACACAAACAACTGCATAATTTATAATTTACTAACACTCTAATAGATTTATATTTTGATTTTTTTAGTATAATATACTATGAAATATACAGCCTTTTGAGTTGATCTAAACTAATGTTATTGTAAGAATAATTAATTTATTTACAGCAAGGTTTTACAGTGGGTGCGCATACCAAATCGCCATTTCAGCTTTTCTGTCGATTTTTGCAATTAATTTCGTTGAAAATACATCTACACCATTTCCGAGTATCATAAAATCAATCCTGACTGGAAGTGTTGGAAATTACTTGGGATTATGCGATATTATCGCGAAGGTATCGTAAATACTTTATGTCTATCATATATATAAATTAAATAACGTAATATAGCATTTGGGGATAAGAATTGATGGAAATTCTAGTTTATTATTAAAGATTATTTTTTAAATTAAAAAAAAAACTAAAAAATTATTCATCTTTACTATTTAAGGGTTTAAAATGGTATCAACTTTCGCCGACCTTCGTGAAATTTGATTTCATAAACTAACTTACTATAATAGATGTATAATATATGTTATACGATAGATGTTAATTTATTCACCAATTACATAGCCACAAAAAAATGTATATTCTGGTCTGGCCGTCTTACCATGCTTACTATATGTTTTTAGGGTTGCTGAATCCGAATCCGAGGTCCTTTTGAGTGCATCAGATCAGGATTTTGACATAACCCCAAAAAACCCACAGCGCAAAAAACACATTAAATCCTTTGCAGTATGCATTTTTTAAAAAGTTGTATTGTTATGAAAAAGGTTCTATTATGGGTTTTGAGGACAGCTGATTACGAATTATAGGTTAATTATTCAAAATTAAAAATAGCGAATTTAATATGGCGGGCAATTTTTTTAAATTGCCGTTATTTACGTTAAACTCCTTATTTGGAGGTTTTTAGAATGCTGATAGTGAATTTGGAGTTACTTCTATTCAATTAACGTTAGTGTTGCGGGTCTTTTTTTTAAGTCTATGTAATGGATTTCTTCTATACGCTTCTTGTCTTGTCCAGGTGTCCACCCCATCGTCCCTTGGTAGCGAGTTTCCATAATTTTAATATCTTGGTGAAAACTCTGTTCCTCACTACAGTGTCCCAAGTTTTCAGGAAATTTATCGAGATGAGAGGACAGGAATTGAAGCTTCAAGTTCATCAAATCTAGGTTTTTTCTCGTAGTTCGTGATCATTTTGGCGACTATTTCTTTATTTCTGGACTTTTTCAATTTCCTAGGAAATTGTGAACAACTGTCCGAAAACTCAGCCAAGCTGCTTTCTCCAGATCGTTCATAACATTGAGAAAAACATTATTTCTTCACAATTTCCGAATTTGAGGACCATCGTCCAAAATAAGGAGTTTAACGTAAATCCGAGGAATTGAAACAAATTGTCCACCGTATTGGATCCATTTCGAAGTTTTGAAAACTGGCATCAAAATCGAGACCAAACAAACCTTCAAATAACAAGTTTCAGACGAACCTAATGATTATTTGTTTCGTCCTTCATATTGAATCCGCCATTTTGAATTTAAAAAAATTGACCTCAAATTCGTAAACAGGGGTCCCAAAACCCCATAATAGAACAATTTTCGTAATAATTCACTTTTTTTTTAAATGTATAACGATTTAATGTGTTATTTGCGCCATGGGATTTTGGGGTTATGTCAAAATCCTGATCTGGAGGAGTTAAAGGGACCTCGGCTTCGAATTCAGCGACCCCAAAAACATATAGTAGGCATGGTGAGAACTCCAGATCAGAACACACATTTTCTTTTATGTGGCTGTGTTACCAGAATATCTGCATGTTTTAAAAATATTTTTATATGATATTTCCGTATTTTACAGATCGAAGATCAAAAACTATCAATGCATATTTTGAAGAATCAAAATCAAGACTTAACAACTATCAAGAAAGGCATTCACGATCTAGAATGGATTCTTTTTATTTCAGCACTCGACCGGATATCGTTTTTATTCTTTTGTGGAATGTTCAGTGTAATGGCAATTCGTAGTTAATAGAGAAACTTAAGATTAATTTATTCATTTTAATTAGTTTCTCTAAATCAAATTGTAAATAATGACTTTAATAAAAACGTCCATTGCTCAATTCGAAGCTTTCTTTTTTTTCAATCACGTATATAAATTAGTGATGTAGAGCAAGATACCATTAGTATGATATAATTTAATAATACAATAGTACCAGAATGAATTTTATTTTATTAAGCAATTGAATTCATTACCTATTCTGGGAAAAGTCTTCCTGGCTTCAAGAAACTTTTTCATCCACTACTAAAGGTGTCTTGTAAATAAATGTAGCTTACTTTTATTAAAACATTTAATATTACATTTTGTTAATTAAAAATAGGTAAGGTAACATTTGTATTTATTTATTTATACAAATACCTCTGCGAAGAAATAAGTCGTCCAATAAATCATCTTTTCTTCAGGATGGAAAGTCCACATAATGTATTGCCAAGTAAACGATGGTCCTGACTTTGTTTCACTTACAGAATAATAATTTGATATTTTATGGCTAATTGTCCACGGACCTTTTTGTCCAGGATGAAATAAATGGTTTCAAATCAAATCAAATCAAAAAATTTTACAGTCATAAAGAAACGTTCATTGAATACTAGCAATCACTAATTTGATAAACACGGAGAGTAATTTCCATGAAAAATATCGGAGCCTCCCGTGACATCCTGAAATATGATGATTTGCCACAAAACGTCAGCTAGAATACATATTACTTAACAATGATTGGAACCAGTAACGATGATGTCAATGGAATATTAGTTTTCAATGTAGTGCAAATGCTATTTACGTGTCAATCACCGAAAAAATAGGTAATCGCATAGGATATTCGTCTTCATGACAGCAATTGATGTCGCTATTAACTTTATGGTGACTAACAACTGTATTGTAATTTCTAATATTTCCTCGATATTTTATATTTGTTCAATAATTCCACGACTGATTACATCCATATTTAGTGTTATGACCAACCTACACTGGTCTCCGATGTTATCGATCTAAACATCATTCCTTGTACCAAAATTTATTTAAATTACAACGCATGTATACAGATGTGAAATGTTACTAAAAACGTAGATCAATAGCATGAGCTAATAAAACCAAAATATCAGTAACATATAAATAACGGTTGATAAAATGTCATCATTTCTTACTTTCCGGTTTGGTTCTTGGTTGTGATTCTTTGTGGACTCTGCATTTAGTGCATTTTACGATGAGTGAATCCTTCGTAAATATTTTTTAAATTTTAGTTGGGGTAATAAATTTCTTTTTCCATTTTTTTTCCATTAACTTGATTTTTAAAAAATGTGAATATTTTTATCAGAAAATAACCTATTTTTTGTTAAAAATTAACACTGAATGATGTAACATTTAGTTAAAATATGTCAACTCCTTCGGCAAATAATGAAAAGCATAATATCTCAATCGTTATACCTATGAAAATAAAAGTAAAATCTACAATTTTTTATTGGTTTATAGACTGATATTTTGAGATAACATCTAATACCCTCGATTCGTCTCTTTTTTAGTTATAAGAAAATACGTTTAGAATATCTTTTGTTACATGTAAAGTATTAAAAGACAATGTTACTTATTATATTACAAGGCTGAATTGGGTTATGTTTTATTCATAATGTTAGTATGGATAGTAATTTTATATTATTGTTTATATTTATTTTAATATAACGATACAAGCAATGTAATTGGAGTCTCTTACTTGTTTCATATTCTTAATACTTGCATTAATAAACTATAATAGACGTATTTGATGAAGTTTATTTTGTAAGTAAAAATAATAAAAAATCTGAAATTTATTCATATGTACAAAAATCACTTTACTATATTATGTTCTAGTACCCGTATAAAAATTAGACGTATGGATTAAAAATATACTTACAAAAGCGTTTTATTTCTTCAAATTGTACTTGCCACAATGCTAGGTCGAATTGGTTAATATAACAGCATCCTACATTTTCATCGCCATCATATTTAGAGATGTCCTATTTATAGTTCGACTTTCAAATTATATTTACTGGGAAGAAAAGACATGTCTCGAAAATTCCATTCAAAGAGTCGTGATAAAGTAGGGGATTAATAATACGGGTTCCCGCATATTATTATCCATTTGATTTCCGCATATGACACCAAGGATAATTATAACCTACAACTATAAAAGTAGAATACAATACTAATGAATATATATTTAATGCTTAAATGACTGTCACGATGTACAGTTAACAAAATTTACTTAACAAAGTCAACTACCATTGAGAAGTTCAGTCTCCAGTTGTTAAAAGAAATACCTTTTTTGTTAGTATAACTTTGTTAATGTTGTTAATATTACTATTTTTACTTAAGTTAATATTATTTACCCAGTAAACAAAAAAGTATCCCGAATAATTGGAGATCAAGAAATGCGATACTATGCATAAATCTCAAAAAGGCATGCACTAATAAAAAGCAACCGCCAATAGCTGCACTAAAAATAATTTCACTGAAAAAATTACCAGAAAAATTCTTAGTTGATTTGACTACTTTTTAACTACGCAGAGTAGTTGGATGCGCTTCAATAAAATGTTCTAAATTGCAGTTACTACCGTAAAGAAGTTAAATCAACTAAAAATGTAGTTCTGCTAAATGCAATTAAAAAAATATATCGCTCCAGCGAGTTAAATAGTTTTTAGGGTGCTAGGTAGTTACACTTTAAAAAATATTTTTAAATGTAGCAGAATTAACTGCCAAAATGTCGTTTCTATAACTATATTTTTTGTTGATTTAACTCCACTATGGTTGTAACTATAACCAATAAAATTCCATTGAGGGCCTATTGAAATATTGTCAGTAGTTAAAAAGTAGTCAAATCAACTAAGAATTTTTTTCAGTACATGTTATAAAATACACATCCGTCATATAACTTCGCACAAATGAAAGTCTCTAAAATCATATTTGCATAGGTCAAATTGATAAAAAGTCGTATCGTTTTATCACTTGAGAATCAAACTAATCGAATCTAGCATTTATGTTTTTAGTATTAGCAGTTTCAGTCTTCTAAAAAAACAATTTAAACACCTTTTTGCAACTGTGGACAATGCCTATTAAGGATTACAATTTGTAAAAATAACATTTTTTATAATATGAATTTTTTTAATTGAGAATATGAAGAAATAAGGCATCTGGACATATTTAGTAAATAATATTTTACAGTATTCAGTCTCATAAGAACAAATTCGTTTGTAATGCATTTATTATGCATATTGTTATGATGCTTATCGGATTTTAAACAAATATTTTCATACAAACTTCATACACCTTTAACTTATACATATATTCCGACTTTCAATCCACATAGAAATGTTCGGTATGGCAGCAATGTGGCTGAAGACTTGGCAACAGCATGGTCGCGATATAGTTAGGTGTAGTACGTAATCAGTATGGGACAAGATATCCCAGTTAATACAAACTCCAAAGTCTTACTTTTAAGTCTCAAAGACTATTCTACGTCGTTATAAAGACGTCACATGCATCCTGAGAAGATAGTCGTACCGTCGTGAGTCTCTAAGTTCGAAGCAATGCCTTCCTAGTATTCGATCGACTTCTTTAAGATGCTGTAGAATAGTCTTTGAGACTAAAAAATAAAACTGTGCTGTTTGTGTTAATTGGGATACTATGGAAATAGTATCCCAGTGAACGCGTAGACGTACACAGGTCGGCTTTGAGATGTCCACGTAAGTTATTGGATGTGTAAACAGGTCACCATGCTGTCAAAATGATTTCTTGAAGGCAACTTAACAACATCTGATGTCGGTCTAATCGATATCTCCAGGATATACTTACAGTCGACTGCATGGATGAATAATGCAGGACTTGATTTCTAAAGTCGTCTTTGCTATTTTATCTTTTGACATTTACGATTGATTAAAGTCCCAGAAGAGTCCCTAAGACGACTTAGTGAACATATCGTTTTTTAATTTCCTTACTACGATTCAAGTTCTCCAGACGTTCTGCAGTCATCTTGTAAACGTCACCGTGCTGCCAAAAGGACTTCGTGAAGACAGCATAAAGACATTTAATTAAAGAATTTGTTACGATTGGTGCATAACAATTTATTAATGGTCGAAGGTAGAACATTTAAAGTATTACTGAAATATTCAACATGTAAAAATACAAACATAAACATAATTATGGAACCAACTTGTGCAGAAGATTTACTATTATTTTCAGCGGATCCGGATGGGTCTGATCACTTTTTAAATAACCTCACCAATATGCACTCGACATCAATTGCAATTTTAAATTCATTGAAGATAATTAAATCTAACGCCAATCGCATATTATCAACCTCATTAGTCATATTGTATAAAATTATATCTGGTAAAAATTCGTATTCGCGGAATAATTCTTCGTCATTAAGGACGTATAGGATCTATCTTGAAGCCGACGTAAGGATGCCTCGAAAACGACTTAAAGTAGTCTTGAAGTCGACGTAAAGGCTTATTGAAATACTTTAAACGTATTGAAGACGTGTTGCAGCGTACTTAACGACGTCTTGAAGACCATGTACAATGGACTTATATGCGTTATAAGGTCACCTGGCAAATGTCATTAGATAGATATCTCAAGGACACTTTAGAGACGTTGATTTTTCTAATATTTGACATCTTGGAAACATCTTTCTAACGCCTTTATATCCTTTCATAGGCGGCATTATTATGTCCCACGAATCGTAAAAGTGAGGTCCAGTGGGGACGCCCATTCCGTCGATGATTTTAGGACGCTTTTTGAACGACTTTGCGACGTCTTGATGCAAAGGCTCTAGGACGTTCCATAAAATACACCTTTAAGATATCTTTGGAATATATGTGTCCAATGGAATAATAATACTCATACTAGCGCTAGAATATTTCAAAACGCTTGCGAGACACATTTCCGACTATATTAAAGGCTTCATATTTGTTAAGTTAATAACGATTATTTTATATTTTATTGAATTTATTCACTTCGTTATTTAAGTATACGTTCACTTACGTAATTTTCTAAGAACAATTCGCAGTTTTTAATCACAAATAAATTAAAAAACTTTTTTCCACTAGTAATTTTTCTTTGCGAATATAATGGGCGGACATACATTGAAAATAATAGCTTATGCTTTAATGAAGGATCGGATCCAATATATATTTATTTTTTAAAATATGTTTTAAAAAATTATCTAAATATTCATGAGGTCAAGGAGAGTTTCATTTATTTCTTTATGAATAAGATGTCCTAAAAATTGATATATGGATACGTAACTATCTCGCATGCAAAATATAAAATCATGATGTAAATTTATGTGGCGTAAATCTACATTATTCTCCATAGACGTTGGTCATTTAGACGTCCTAAGGAAATCTTTACACTGTATTGGTTTGTGTATTTTAAAATTCAAACTGTTCATTCTGACACTACTTAATTTTGAGTATCAACACCGATAGAACGATCTAGTTGCGAGAATCAGAAGTAAAGTCGAGATAACTATACTATGAGCATGAAGGTTGTTCTTTCTAAAACTGATTATCTCACATTATACTGTTCTATCAGTGAACTAGTACGTAGAAATATAGTTTTATGATCTATCATTTATTTTTCAAATGTTGGGTTTTTCAATAGTTTCAATCTGAAATCATTTATGTGAATGAAAGCCTTTGTGATGTAGATTATAAAAATGCATTAAACACTGATACCATGAAAAATCTTCTGCAGATCCTAGTGTAAAATTCATGAGGAAATAATTTGTTTGTCAATCGATCATCATAGTGTTGCATTAGTCATAGATCCCAATAGAAACGTAAATATATTTATTATTATTTTTGTATTTAAAAGCGTTGATTATAGTATTACATGGATGCATTTTTTAAAATCTTAGCGTCATTCACATTTTATTCTCCTCTAATCACCTGCATTGCAATTTTCAACGAAATAAAAAGTTAGGTATAAATAACCAGATGAAACCACATTCGACAAATTTAAATCACTATAAACATACCCAGAGTACATGATATAATAATGGTATTCAATTTTTACGCAGTTAAAAATTGTTTCTTATTTTTTAATTTCGTTTATTTTTATTTACGAATCGAATTTTGCAAGTACCTTTATATTCCATAAGATTTTTTAATTAATAACCTCCTATGAATGAAACTATGACAGTACTATTAAAATATTATGGATAAAGTAACACTTTTTAATTTATGCATTTTACTTTACAACTAACTTGGTTGCAATATATTTTTTTTTAATTAAGCAATTTAAACCTTATTTAGGTTTATTCAGGTTGCAATATTCTGTGGTCATATGACGCAGATATCACCTAGAATGAATTGTTTGGTTACAACCGTTAGCATTGAAAGAGTAAGTTGCGTGAGTATCCTACTACTGGGGAATCTTAGAAATTAATTTTCGTTTATCCCCTGCATTGTGGGCGGGCACAAGGCGTGCCTGATCATTGATGGAGTCTGTTGTTTGGAGGTAAAACCGACAGCGTCTAAATCTAAATCTTACAGTACTTGACAGTTGAAGCAAGAATGTGTCTTCAAGCTCTTCATTTTGTTGTTACTGTAGCATTCTTTTTTCCAATAGAAGTATGCAGTTTCTCCGAACACTTTGGTAAGTCAAATGTTTGTGATTTTTTTATACCTTTGCAATCAGTGACACATCTTTTATTAAAATATTTACGTAAACATTTCACGCAACATTAACTTTTTAATTGTAAAAGTCCTGTTACGTTTTAACCCTTTGCGTTGACGGTTTAAACGTCTGATCTAGAACCTCAATAACTATAAAAAATAAATTTTCTCATATAATGTTATTAGTATAATTGTTATTAACATGAAAAATTGAAAAAACGCAGTTTTTTTCGAATAAACTCATTTTTGTGCAAACCGTGTACGAGTTTTTTTACAACAGATTTATTTATAAGGATTTTTGGGATCGCTGATTACAAACACAACATTAACTTTGCCAAATCAAAAATGGCTGATCCAATATGGCGGATCCGAATTTGCAAAGTACGTCCATTTGAACAAAATGTATTATTTTGGGGTTTCCGGGTTGCTGCTTTTCTCGCCACATTTATATCAAGCTCGGAATATGAAATTTGCGTACATGAAAACCCTCGAATAACAAATTTTCTTCTAATGCAGATATTTGTAAAATGTTCGTCCGTCATTTTTATTGCATTTTTAACTTGGTAAGAATAATAACGAGTAAAGTGAATTCGGTTTCTAAACTTTTGTCTGCCTTAATGAATTCGTAATCAGCGACCACGAAAACTGCAGAGTAATAAGTTTTATTCCAATGATGGCATTTGTTACAGTTTTATTTGTTGTACTGTATCTGCCATTTTGAATTTAACAAAATTAACTCGACACACAGCGACATCAAAAATCTGCGAATAACTGGTTTCTAATAAGAATTTTTGACAAATTCGTCCGCAATGAATTTGAATTAGCCACTTTGCATTTTTAACACCGATTTAAATTCAGAATCAGGGATCCCAAAAACGTTATAGTTAATCATGTTTGTAAAAAGTGTTCGTCTGAAAAAGGAATGCCGCAAAGGATTAAAATATAATTTTCAAACTTATTGGAATGGGCTTGATTGATAGAATACCTTTAACATTGAATCACTTTCTGACGCTTTAGCATTTATTTATAACCCACGTCAAAATATCTCGTACAAATTTCATATGCCAAAATATCCCATGTCAAAAGATCAAAAGTCAAAAAGGCACATGAAAAACAATAAATATACAAAATATCACCGTTAATACTTTTTTTAAATAAAAAATGAACAAAAATTTAAATATAAGAACATTTCTAAGAAATAACCTTTCCTAACTTATCATAACCTAACCTAACCTCATCTAACGTAACCTAACCTAAGTATGTATTATTTCTGGTAGCTTGTTCCGTAATTTGTTATAGAGATAAGCAGTATTATTCACCATTTTTTTATCTTTCTAGCGTAGCATATTGTTGTGAAATATACTTATTAAAACGTTTAATTGTAATTTAAATATCACTATTAAAATGGCCATTATGAATATACTACGTATACTACGACTAGCAATAGATGAACATCAAAAAATGAATATGAACATAGTTTCATGAAATAGAGGGAATTAAGGATAAAAATATACTATGAATAATTGTTTCCAAAATTTTGTGATATACATAAATATATACTTTTTTTTTAAGCCGAACAGAAACTCGTAGATGAGCAGGCGCAACCTGAATTGCCACTCTGGAACGAAACTTGGCGTGATCGACTGAAAAGCCATTTGTTGTACAAATATGATAAATATTCAAGGCCATCGCACCATGATGACATTACAACGGTGGAATTGTCTATGACCGTTAAAGACGCAAAAATGGTAATTGATTAATTTTCATCCTAAATAAAATATCCGCATTTATACTGGGTGAGTGTTAGCTACGGGACATACGGGATCATATGATCATTCATGAATCGAATGGTCAATTAATTACCATAGTATTAGTATTTAAATAATAATGAAAGACGTTAATACATTGACTACGAGTTAACATTTTATTGTCTATTGCTATATTTCCTTCGTTATCTAATTGATTTCATGTATTAGAAATGCCTTCTTCTATTCCTGCAATGAAATCTTGAACAGGGATCTGTTTTTTATTGTTTAAATGAAAAGAATGTTTTTGACCTAGTCCTAAAATTTTAACATTGTGTGGAATTGTGGTATTTGTTAAATTTACAAACCAATTTTTCTTAATGTGAATTTTACAAATAGACCGATAAATTCCAAGAACTTCCATCATATTTATATTTATATTTAAATTAAATGGTCGAGAAATTAAACTAAAGACATACATATAATGATATTTTACAATTTCTCGTCCATAATCTAATTCGACTACTGTGTATAGAAACAAAAGTAGATGTGGTTGGGGGAGGAATCATACGCGTAATTTACACTCCTGGAAGAACTTTATCAGGGATTCGAATATCTTTTTATTTAGTTACGCAAGTAAAGACCTAGCGATCATTGGAAGAGAGATACTTGCTTCTTTTAGGTTTTCAGTTAAGTTCACTCTTTCGTTATGAAGATATGAACATTATTCAAAAGTCTAATTTTGAACATCACGTCATTTGTCGTGAGTATTCGTTAAAATAGACAATGGAAACTTGGCAACACATTTTTATTCAACCCGTATCCCCGTATGTCAGTGAAATAATAATTTGGTGATTGATTGGCGCTTGAATGGAGCCACGTTAAAAACGTTACCAGCGTTCTTCTATGCAAGGCACAACCTTTTTTCAAGTGGAGTTCTTTTCTGTACACAAAGAGAATTAATTTCAAAAAAGAAATTATAAGCGGTTACGAGAGTTTTTCTGTTATGATGAATTGCATAAGTAAATAACACATTTTGAAAAACCTTGACTTCTACAATAGGCACAGGGTTCAGTATTGCATTTTTGGAAAGATACAGTTTCAAAGATAACATCCGAAGCAACGAGAATTTTTGTTTGTTGATGACAGAATAATTTCCTTAAAAAAATATCGCAACCAACATGAATATCTGAATATTACACTAATTATTTTCTCTGTGAAACCGTATACTGATTTTTTCTTTTTTTTATAGCTTGTAAATCAGTTACAGATGTATTCACTTTACATTGTCAAAAATACGCTTATAACAAATTAGACATGAGGTTGTATAATCACATAATACTTTTCTCTTTACGTACATTTTTTTGAATAAATTTCTCCGTCGTGAATAGCAAGAGTTCAAAACGTATGACATCATATTCTAAAAAGGGACATTCGGGAATGTTACAGAAAATTGGTAAAACCTGACCCGAAATCATAAGTAGCGATCCGAAAAACTACTGACTGGCATATTTTTCAAAAATATCGTTTAATACTAATACTAGAGAAATTATCGACCAGATTAAAAGACTTACAATGAGGAGAATATTTCATAATTACATGGTACGCATTAGCTGAAGCAATTCTACTGAAACTGATTTTCCTTCAGATCTGAGAGGAGTCTTTTAACGTTTAATTTAACTAGAATTACCAAAAATATGTAATGTAACTTCTGATTTAATCATAATAATTGAGATCTATTTTCGTTGTAGGATGATGCAACAAGTACTTTAATTCTTAATTGTTGGATAGCAACGGTAAATACAATCTATTTTATTTTATTTTAAATTATTTACAATAAATTAATTATTTTTTTATCATTATTTATGTTTATTTAGAACTGGGCAGATAAAAAACTTAAATGGGACCCATCTGAATTTGGTGGTATTACGGAATTGCAACTTGGCAGTCACGAACTTTGGCAACCAGATTTATATACCACGTACAGGTATAATTTAGTTTATAAGCTTAACATATTCATCACATTCCATTTACATATGGTGGTTAACTCGGTTTTCATGACGTTGTTACAAAAATCGCGAAATTTTGTTCACTAAACTCTGGAAACAATTCAAAATAACAGTCATTTGACATACATATATTGAATGTATTAGATAATTTATATCATATTTACATTAAACTATCTGCTACTTTTTGAAACTTACCTATATATACTGATATAACACTCAGATGATAAACAAATTTATTTGTAATTTCGTTATTGTCCACTAACTTTTTTTCGTATCTACGAACTATCACTTTTTAAATATAATCAACCAGATAAATAATATGAATTCTTCTTTGATAGTACTGGTAGAGAAATAACCATGCAAAAAGACACGTTCAATGTCGTCCGACATAATGGATCTGTACTTTGGGTCCCTCCTTTAATAATTCGCACTCCTTGTCAACAAAATGTTACATATTGGCCATTCGAAACACAGGAATGTCAGGTTCAAATAGCAGCATGGTCGCATAGCTTTGATTTGGTCGACTTGACGAATGTGCCTGGTAGCGGACTTGATGTAAGTACTATTCCATATTATTCGAAATATATTTTCCAATATAGTAGTCAATTACACTCTAGTCTGTCAATTATTTTCTTGGAAAAGATTTATTAGATGCAATCAGTAAACAAATCCAAATAACATGCCAAAGAACACGACAAAAGCCGGAGACTGTATTTATCGTTCAGTATATTCAAACTCATTTTGCCGTTTAGTGATATTCGAAATGATTTTTGTTGTTGTCGAATAAATATAAAACTAAAATGCATTATATAATTTCACCATAAACCATGAGGTTATTTGTGGAAATGACACAAGGCCCCGTCCCTGACCACCGGTTGGTCCAAAATCGCAATAAGAAAAATAACTTTTCGACAAAATAAAATTGAATATTTCTCTTATGTTGCCATGAGAATCAAGGGCTAGAAATATCCGATAATTTCGATTTTTTTAGGTAATACAACTGATAATTTAATGAGAAATTCGAAATCTACTTTGACCGCCAAAAATTTGGCTGCAGTGGGTTTGTCTATCTCTTTTGGTTTTGTCCATTACAAAATCAATAAGTAAGATTGCTGCCGAGGCAATGCGTGATGGTCTCGAAAATTTAAAGATATTCACAATATTTCAAGTATGTCTAAAATATTTTTGTGAAAATGTTGTGTACTAGATACAACGTATTGGCCGGGAAACAAAGTTTCGAAATGCTAAAATTTCGATATTGCGTGAGTCCAAGGTATTTTCATTTGCTTTCTTTTTGCCAAATTTTCCAAGACAAAGTGAAGAAAATCACGCTGAAACCATGTTATATCGAAATTTTGGCCTTTCGGTGTGTTGATTTTCGGAACTTTGTTCCCCGGCCAACGTCTTAAAGTAAATTTCGAACGAGTTTGAGTTTATCAGAAATAGAAACCAACATTCGCCAGCGATGTCAACTTCACATTTATTTGAGTAGGCAAAAAATTAATTTTTTAATTAGTAAAAGTCTACTAATAAGAAATGTGGTGAAATATAAAAACGAAGTATGTAGTGCAGTATTATTTCTAAAAATTATTGCAATTAAAAAAAAGAATTCAATACATTTGGCGTTTCTTTCAAAATTAATGTTATTTGACGATACAATAACAAAATTGAAGATTGTAGATTTCAAAGTGTTCAATGTTCAATTGTGATCATGGAAAGCTTATCAAAACAATAATTTCATTATTTGTCATTAGTTGATAGTGTAATAATTACACAGTTTATGTAACCCTAAACGTCACAACCGAACAAATATCGGATGTTGCTTTTGGTAGGTTGTTGTGTTTACAAAATATAATTTTCAACTATGATAATAACAATATCTTATATTTTGTGATCGTTGAACGTTTGGAAAGTTTTTCTATTTTTAATAAGAAATTACGAAAAAAGATTTTTTATTATACTGTTTTCTCTTTTTCCGTATTTTCCGATGGGAAAACTTTTGTGAACGACTTATAAAAAAATGCACGGCAAATAATGGCCTATTATGATTATTTTGAGTAATTTCGAATTACAAATCAATTATGGTAAAATAATATGACTGATAAGTGAAAAAGGAAATACAATATACTACGATTCGTTTAATAATAAGAATTACGAAAATAAGAATTTCAAATATAAGATATAACCTTTAGACCCCTAAAAACATTAAGATGTAATATGTTACACCGGTTCATGTGTTCCAAAGACCAGTGAAGTAACAATCTTGTCCGAATGGAATCTGGATTCAGCAACGTTTCAAGAAGGGCTACACCATGGTAGGCAACCTCGCCCTGTCAATACGATGGTATATACATTTGTCTTATCCCGAAGTGCAGAACTTTACTACCATCTTATTTTCGTTCCAATACTTCGTGAGTAATATGCCTCAGAATGAAAAATATAGTTGTAGCATATATAATAAGTTACTGACAACGATGTGTATGAGAGCGAGAGAGGTAGAGAGAGTGAAAGAGATTTGTTGATTTAATAGAACGTTATAACCTTAGAAAAGTTTTTTTCGAAACAGGCTGTTAAAATACACTAAAATATTTAAAAAGAAAATTCGGTGATCGTAAATAGTTGGTTTTATATCAAGGGCGTAAAACCTGATTTTACGCCCCGAGAACAGAACGCGAATGACGACGAAGTCTGCCGAGGTTCACGAGGGCGATAATTTTACGCTTGAGATTCAAACATTATTTTTTAATCCAGTAGGCATAAAATATTTTCTTGATGCAGTAGGCGTTAAATGAGCATTTTACGCCCGCGAATGTAGGCCCATGGAGGCGTGAAATTGACATTTTCGACCCGCAAATCGAGACGCAAAAACATTTTACGCCTACTGCATAAAAAAACAAGGACAAAAATATTGGGTTGCATACGCATGCCTAATTTACCCATATCTATCTAACACAGTTTTACTTTTTCCGTGAATGAAAGTAACTATTATTATATAAGTATACCGATAAATAAAATAACAATGAGATCATGCATGCCTTTGGTATGAAAGACCGATTACTAATTGCAATTAAGAATAACATTTACTAGCCATTAGTTAGATTTATTGAACAATTTGTGGCACGCCTATTGCGTAATTTAATAAAAGTATAGGGATATAATTGATACATTTTGGGCGTATGTTAACTATCCTTTACTCATTCAAATCTGGAGAGCATGTAATACTCGATTGAGAGATAAAAAGTAATCTTAAATTCGCAATACCTATTATTTCTTGTAATCATTAATTAATGCTTAATTTTTTCTTGCAGCAATCATCTTCTTTATATTAAGTGGATTTTGGTTACGTCCTTATAGCAGAATGAGACTTGCACTTAATGCTTGTACTTTGATAACTACGATCATAATGATCGGTTTCTTAGGACAGAAAGTTCCACCAAACGTTGATTCTATGCCTATCATAGGTGAGTAATGAGAACTGATAATTATATTACAATTTAAATTGGTATCGAAATACAGTAGAACTTCACTTCATTGTCCTATTCGAGGTTTTCCCTTTCACTTTATTGTCCGACAAATGCGTATTGTTTCATGCGCATCTTCCAGCCGTGGGAAGAATAACTAACCTTACCTGCGCTAAATACGTGAAGGGAATCTCGCTAATAATGTGAAGGCGCTAGCAAAGTGAAGGACAACAAAGTGAAGTTCTACTGTATTGTATTTTATAATAATATACTACAGACTCAGTAAAAAACAAATCAATCCCGTGAAAAATCATTGAATAATTTCTTTGCGATTATGATAAAAAAGAAAATCCTCAAATAATTTAACATTTAAAATTTTATTCCACTTCACGAAAAATGAATTTAAATAATTCTATTTAATTAAATATTATGTCACAAAGTTTTCATTATTTTTATCAGCTTCGTTTTAAAAGAATGCACTAGCAATATAATACTAGTTTCAAGGATTATCTCAATAGTATTTCATGTTGACAAAAAAACCGCAAAAACAACAAAACTCGGCACCACTGTACTTTCGTCGTAATGCGGATAACTATCAGATATTCTTGTGAATGATACGTTTTTTATGGTTATAGATTGTGCTATTTTAAAATCAATTTTTCGTGTCTGTTCTTGTTTAAAAAAAAACACTATTAAAAACTTTGTTAGTAAATTTTAAATATTTTAGTGGTTCTGTTGTTTACTTAGCTTTACATTACCAAGATTGATTGAAGCAAGAAACCTTTAGTGTTCTTAGAGCCAGACGAAAAATTAGTTGGACAGCCATTTAAATAGTTGCACTACAAGATATAAATTGGTTACTAACCATTCATTCCGATCACAAATGTTACCAATTCGTAGTTAACTATTGTCTAAGTTGACCCAACCAATCACTTTTGTCGTGTGTTCTATTGAGATTTAAGATTTTTGAACGTCTTTATATTCTGTAGTGTCGCATTTCAAATTCTGACGCAATTTAATAGCATGTGTAAATAGTATCGGCCAAAATACACTTTTTTGCTTTAATTTCAATCAAGTATTTCGCATCAAAATCGAAGTTGAAAACAATTGAAACGTACATATCCTATTAATTTCAAAGTCGCTCTTCAAGATTCCGAGGTGAAAATTGAGTTTCAACCATCAGGAATTCCAATTCAGCATCGAACTTAAAAAAAGTGTCAAAAACTTGAGAAATATTTATTATCGTCAATTTCTTTTCGAGATATTAATCTAGGGGATTCTATTCAACATATGTAGAAATTTCCAAAAATGTATTTCTTTTAGTTTATTCGTCCTATTATAATAATGAGATTCTATTGGAACTATGTAGAAAAGCGGTCAAAATATTTGAATTTTAAGAAAAAATTTTAGTTTTATACTTTACATCATTGTAACGATCTCAAAATGGCTTTCTCAGTGAAAATATTTTTAAAAATTGCCGAACGCTCTACCTCAAAAACTGTGGGAGTTTTTTTTAAATCGTAAGAATTAAAAGTTCTCAGAATTCATCGAAATGTCTACTAGAAACATTGAGGCGATTACTACCTTCTGGTGAGTTCTAAGGATTTGGTATCTACAATTGTATCTAAAAGTTGATAGTTTTTGAGAAAAAATAAATAAAAACATAATATTAAACCTAAAAATATTATTCAAAATTCACTTCTTCAAAAACTCTTAAAAAACGTTTAGCATTCATCAGATTATGTTAACTTTGTTTCAGCATTTTTCGTGAATAATTTAAAAATTTGAAAAAAGTTTTCAAAATATCATGAAAGCACCCTAAAAAATGCCAATTTCCGACGTTTTCAAATAAATTTTCACTGCGAAAACCATATTAAGTTTATTGCAACGAACAAAAATTTTTTCTTAAAATTAAAATATTTTTACCACCTTTCTTCATATTTTGTCTTTTTTCATGTTTGACGCTGTATTGGGATTCCTGATGGCTGAAACTCAATTTTTACATCGAAATCTTGAAAAGCACCTTCAAATTAGTAGAATTTGTATCTTTTATTTTTATTCAACTTCGCTTTTGATATAAAGTACTTGATTCAAGTTGGACGAAAGCAAGTGTGCTTTTCTCGTTAATGGGTGAAGACGGAACAAGGAAATAAATATAACGATGATATTCAACGTAAACTGCGGCAAATGTTATTATGCATCTGTCTTTGTAGTAAATAACATAC
The DNA here is from genome assembly GCA_030407085.1 of Trichopria drosophilae. Classification (NCBI taxonomy): domain Eukaryota; kingdom Metazoa; phylum Arthropoda; class Insecta; order Hymenoptera; family Diapriidae; genus Trichopria; species Trichopria drosophilae. Next base: position 163,608,711 of record CM059582.1, on the reverse strand, counting down.
AAAACCATCGAAAATATTAATAAGAGAAATCGTAAGAGGGTCGTATTTTCTTCGAAATGTTACAATTAAATGAATAATTTGATGACTATATGTTAAACGAATAATTTATTTCTGAAACAGGAAATCTAAACTAAATAATCAATTCTATTTTTGTTAGTTTTAGTAAGATATTTCTTTTTATCCATAATAAAATCCCAGTTATAAACTTTTTTCATAAAACATAAAATTAAATATAAATAAATTGTACTAATATGTATTTTTTGCAGTGAAATTTTACACCAGTTGCTTGTATCATATTACAATATCGACTATTATTTCTACTTTGATGATTAATCTATCATTGAGAAGTCCTTGTCAGAGTTCAGTGCCAAATTGTCTAACTTCACTGTTGTTGAGTAATTTTGGAAAGTATTTGGGGCTCTATGGCATTCTTGAAGAGGTCAGTATCAAATGTCCTCCCCAATTATTTGCATGAAAAGTTATCAATGTTAAACTATGTGTTATTTAAGTATTAGCATAATTATAAATTTGACTCCATAAGATTAAGTACCTTAGTCACATTTACAAAATCTAAATGCACAATAATTTTTATACAGTATCAATTATTATAATCTTAATATTCTGATCAACGTGTTATTGAATGATTATTATTATTATATTATATTATTTACTTCACATAAATATGTATCTTTCATTAATGGCAGATACATATTTGATATGGCACTATTTGACAGTGGGAAAATTCTGAAAGACATTTGTCGCGAAATCAGCTATTAGTTATTTGAAATCGTTCTTCTGCTAAACTTACTAGCTGCTCTATAATTAAATATTAAAAAAATTATTTTCTATTTAAAATACGACACTTAAGTAACAGAATGTGATTGAATGCAATTAGTTTATATCTATATATGAATAGTTATCAAACCTTCTAGGTATAGCATAATTAAAATTAATATTAGTTTATTGTTATACATTATTATTTTTTAAACGCTTATTTCTCGTTCCCAACCTTGTTACGATAATGTTGCTTAATCTGTTTTAGGCTCGTTTCAAAAAACTTCAAGCAATCGAAACTAATAGCCTGGATGACAATAATTCAAGTTTCGATACCTCTTTGAAAAAGTTGAACGCGTTTGAAGACGAACATATCAAATGGATTCTCCTCGCCACAGCAATAGATCGTTTATCTTTTCTTATTTTCTGTATTTCACTGTCCACCATAGCGTTTAAGTATATATATTGATATTGAGCAACAATTGCGGAAAATAAACAATATCATATAAGTGAGATCAAAATGCAAAATTAAAAAAATATTTTGTTACTGATGTTCAATGGATTTCTTTGTAAATATATACTACTTAAAAAATCAACAAAACTTAGACAGATTGCTTACATGCACTATACATAGACCTGGTGATTAATTTAGATCATATTGTCGTCATCTGAAAAAAATTCTTAGTTGATTTGGCTACTGTTTATACTAGTGAAAGTATTTCAATAGGTCCTCAATGGAATTTTATAGGTTATAGTTACAACCATAAAGGAGTTAAATCAACAAAAAATATAGTTGTAGAAACGACATTTTGGCTTGACATTTTTGTTAGTTCCACTACTTTTAAAAACATTTTTTAGAGTCTAATTATATAGTACACTAAAAACTATTCAACTAGTGGAGCGATATATGTTTAATTGAATTTGGCAGAACTACATTTTTAGTTGATTTCACTTCTTTAAGGTAGTAAGTGCAACTTAGAAAATTTTCTTGAAGCGTATCGAACTACTCTGCGTAATTAAAAAGTAGTCAAATCAACTAAGAATTTTTCTGGAAATTGTTTTTAGTGGAATTATTTTTAATGCAGCTATTGGCGGTTGCATTTTTATTCTATTAGTGCATGTCTTTTTGAGCTTTATGCATAGTATCGCATGCCGTGATCTGCAATCATTCGGAATACTTTTTCGTTTACTGGGTAAATAATAGTAACTTAAGTAAAAATAGTAAAATTAACAACATCAACAAAGTTATACTAACAAAAAAAATATTTCTTTTAACTACTATCGACTCAACTTTTCAATGGTAGTTTAATTTGTCAAGTAAATGTTTTTCAGTGTTGTCATTAACTTTAATTATCGCATATTTTCTTTAGAAGGTTAAAATCTATACAATAAATATTAAGAGTCGATGGAGCTTTCGACATGAAATCTCAAATGGACATCGCTACACGCGACACAGCATCAGTCGTGTTCGAGATGATGCGTCATGTAGTCGTATTCATTGTAGTAATATCAATCTTTGCTCCAATAAGGCTGCATTGTCTCGCTAATAACTTTCGTAAGCAAAATATTATAATCGTATTTTTGATCATATGAATTATTAATTCATTTTTCCATCGTTCGATATAGCATGTTTTGATAATTCACAAAATAATGATGCGACTAATAGTAGTTCTAACTTGTTTGGTAATTATTAAACTAAAATCTATTCGTAAAGTAAGTTGATAGTTATTCCGTGTATATGCTGCATTTTACGTACGAAGTTGAAATTTACAAACTTTGAAAGGAATTTTGATTTATGTCCAGATGGAAATTAAAAAAAATGAAAGACGCCGAAATAACTTTTCTTTATTCTTATTATTTATACTAAATGTGCTAGATTTTGAAATTCATAATTATTAAGGCCTTGTTATACTTGAAAATTATTGAAGCGTTAGAACTAGTCTGAGTCTGTTGTTATCCACTTAACGTCTGTGTCATACGCGAATCCAATTTACCCGTTAGATTTGACAAATTCGTACATGGAGAATATGCACATCGGAAGAATGTATACATATGAAACAAGTTATATCATGCAGTCAAAATCATTAGATTATTTCATTCTTCGCCTGTATTGTAATAAATCGTGAAAACTATTATTTTGCATCGTGTGTATGTATTTAGAACTCCAAATAACATTAATAAAAAAGGAACGATACACGTGTTGAATATTGTTGATATATAAAATAAAGCCTTTTTTTTAATTGAGGGAAATCATAAAATGATTGCTATTTAACACCACTTAAAATTTAATTAAGAATTACTTTTACTGAAAATATAGACAATTATGTGTAGAAAATACAGACAATTCAATTTTTAAGTTAAGCAAAGGCAAAAGAGGGACTACATAAATTATATCACACCAACGGGATCACCTCCATGGAATGAAACGTGGTATGATCGAATAAAACGTCACTTATTATACAAATATGATAAATTTTCAAGACCAACACAACACTACAATATTACAACAGTTGAGCTGGGTTTAATTATTCTTCATGCTGAAATGGTAAATATTCAAATTTAGTGTAGTAATATTCTTAGAGAACTAAAATAATGCATAAATATTGATTATATAACGAATAAAATTTGCTGTAAGATCAAAAAATTGCTTAATAAATATGTGCTAAATGTATATCATTCAGAAATGTATAAAGTCTTACAAAATATTATAATAAAAAACACTTAAATCTAACTCGGCTTTGGATCCGAAAGTTTTGTCTTCGTAAAATTCGATTTCTATGTCAAATTATGGTAATTCCTAATTACACACAAAATCATCTGAATGATTATGTGCACGGTCACAATTACATAAGCAAGCTAAACTGTCAGAATTTTGATTGTTAAATTTAATGAAAGACGCTGCGAGTACAGATTTATTTAGGTTACGCTTCCTTAAAATTAGTTCCTGTTTTCATTACAATTCAAATTATGTCTCTAACATGAAAATACAATATGTCAATGTTTTACGTACATTTATTAACATTTCTGGACTAAAATACAGTGGTATGGTTTTCAAATATTTTGTATACATACAGAGATATTAGGCAAAACGGTGACATTTGTTCAAAAAACATCAATCCTGCAGAACCCAGAAAAAAATGTTTAAAAAGTATTAAAATCCAATTCCTATTAATCTTTATGAATCCAAGTTCCCAATACTTATAACAATAAGAATAAGCGAAATTGAAACAAAAAATTGTTGAATCATATATTGTCGGAATAGAAGAATGATTCTGTGAAAACCATTTTTGTATTAACGGGGATCGAAACAGACAAGAATGTGGATTGAGAAAACAAACCCCTAAATCCTTTTCTGTTCAATTTAAACTTTGTTTAATTCGCCCGAGCGAATCGAGGACGGCATTTTGCACAAGACTACAAATATCTATTCTCCCTAGTTTCACATACTATTTTCTCATACGAGGGCTTGCTACTTCACTCCCGCGATATAGGGGAAAAAATAGCATTTTGCGCACAGAGTGTGAGAATAGTTATTTTCGTTTCAAGGGTGTAAAATAACTTTTACGTCCGTAGGTGTTCGGCCTGAGGGTGTAAAAATGTACGCCCGTGATACGAATGTAATTTTTTTATTCAGTAGGTGTGAAAAATGGCCATTTTTCAACGATTTTTAACAACGATGACTCAGCAAAATCATGTTACGCCTACTGAATCAAAAAGATAGATCTGCATGTTAAACAAATACCGGATATTCATGTGAGAGGCATTCCACGTAAAAAAGAGCCACTTTTTTTACACATATTTTTTGTTATAAAAATATCCCATATTATCATTCGGTTGTGTAAATATTAAATTTTAGTCTATATAATAAACGTTCCTGCAATACAAATTTTTATACATTTTTTTTATTTATGCCAAATTGCCGTATTGCTTTTTGTTATATTCCCATTAATACGGGTAATAAAAAAAATTCTAAACATAGATTGTATAGACATTTTTCACGGGCTTTCGCGTGAAACTATTATACGTTGCCTATTTTCATTAAAAATCTTTTTTAAAGTTTCAATTTTTATTTTAACGCCTTGGATCGATTGTTACGAAGTTCAAACAATCCTAGAAAATCATCTTAGTTTATAGAGAAAATATCAATATTGAAAAAGATATGGGATGGATGACAACGTTTAATTTATTAAAAAGTCATTTAACCATTTGAAGCAAACATTTTTCTTCGCCGGATTTCCAATATTCAAAATGTCCGATCCAAGATTAGAATTTTAGGGCCTGAATAAAGATGGACGTCCAAGGACCTCTGAATCCTGTCCAAAGCCGCACAAACTTTACGGGGCCATACAATTTTATGGCGTAAAATCAAAAACAAAAGAAGCATGAAAAAATAAAAAAAAAAACAACGTATAAAAAATATTAAGAAAAAACAAAAAAGTTTATAAAAATATTTAAAAAAAAAGGTATTAAAGAAGTGGAGCTACAAGCTTACTACGTCCTCGTCGTTTTCTCTGGGTTGTGCTAAGGGTAAGCAGTCAAAGTCGGCAATATCTAATGTACCATTTTTTATCTAAATTTTAGTATTTCTTAATCTCAAACATTGTCAAAAATAATTTTAGCACATTTTGAATCTACCATCTCAGAGTTTTCAAAATTCAAATATTATTACATGTACGTATTTTGGGGCTCCAAAAATCTAAACGTTTCCAGTCATCATAAATACATGTTATTTTTTAAATTTTTGTACAGCCATTTTGAATTTTGGAAATCTGGTCTCGGATTCGTTATCAGCGACCATCAGGTACCTCGGAGGGACCACCGTCCTTCAAAGGGTAAAATAGCGGTGTCGAAAAAGAAGGCCTCTGAATAATTAAAACGCAAATACATGTACTTCAGGGGCCTTCAACTTGAAAAGTTTAAACTGTTTTTAACCGAAAGAATTTACGCCTTTTACGACGTCATTTTCGTTGTTTTTATTATTAATATACTGAAATAAGTGTTAATATTAATTAAAATGGTAATGAAGGAATACACATTTTTATGGGTTTTTTAGCAATATTTACATACCCGAATGATAATATGGAATGATTACTAAAATTTTAAAATTGGTCAAAAAATGTAACTCGTTTTACATGGAATGCCTAATAAGAGATATTGATACCTTTTAACGTCAAGTTTTCCGTTTTAGATTTTCTTTATGTAGACTTTTAGGTATTTTCTCATTCAATGTCGAATATATAAATAGACTCACCTATATGTTTATTTGTGCAAATCGAAGCATATTCATAATACGAATTAACTATAAAGCTTTCTAAAATTTAAATATTTTGCTATGAAATTGAATTTTCTATTTAAAAAGAAATGTTTGATGATTTTGCTTTTTTTACAGGATGATGTGAGAAATACTCTTACTCTCAATGCTTGGTTAAGAATGGTAAAGTAATGATTTCATTTATAATTTAGAAAATGCATATTATAATGTAATTTCTTTTAAACATGGGTTATATATGTTCAGAAATGGCACGATGACAAACTTCAATGGGAACCTGCCGAGTTCGGAGGGCTTTCAAAAATTCACCTCGGCAGCCATGAACTTTGGCAACCTGATATATACGTTGAAAATAGGTGATATATATTTTAAAATTAATCACGTCCCACGTAGCTATTAAGTCATTTTCAAATACGCGAAATGAAACTATAATCCTTTCTTATGAAACTGTATTCAGTTTAAGCGAATTTAAAGAGTTTAAATCAGTTCAAGGAATATAAATTCCATGATCGAAGACGCAAAAAAATAATAAACAAAATAAACCAAATAACCAAACTGGCCGAATAACTCGAAATATGTAGTTTTTATTTGGTCTTATACTTTTTTGCATCTATAAAAGAAGAATAATAAGTAAGTTCGAGGTTGAACTCTTGCGGCTGCACGCTTGAGTTCTCTATCCACTTAAGGCTAGTAGAAATCCACTTACCGCAAGTGGAATGCCCCTCTTGATCATATAACAAGAGGATTTCCACTTGCAGCAAGAGGACGTTTTAAGAGTGTGTATGATTGTAATTTGTCGACAACATGGACAAATGTGAGATCCCAGTAGACGAATCCTGATCCAAAAGGCGATCCAAAATGAGACTGAAATTTAAAATCATAAACATAAGACCTCTTCCAGATTAATATTTGTAGAAGTCATTTAAGTAAGACCTCTTTAAGAGATCGTTTTCAACTCATGACTGATGCGTCTTTAAGAAATCTTTTATACGTCTATTTAGAAAGTGCTTTGGAAGATCTATTTAAGAGGCCGTTTGGGATGTTATCGGGCATTCATGTTTCTCGAATTATTTACATCTACGATTGTCTACAGTGCTATTGGAGCAAATGGAGTGGATCATTACCGAGATACCTACAATTTGGTGTTTTACAACGGCAGCGTACTTTGGGTTCCTCCTGCAAATATAAGAACTATCTGTCAACTCACATTTACTTATTGGCCTTTCGAAAAAAATGAATGCTCTGTTCATTTAACATCGTGGTCATATAGTGGTCTTCAAATTGATTTACAGACATCTAATATCAGCATTGACGTGGGTGTATTTTTGTTTCTCTTCTTTAAAAATAAAATAAAACTTTTAAAATATTTGTATTTAAAAGCAAGTAAATATATCAAAAGAGAGGGTTTTAAAATACTAGTAATAACTGCATTTGCAAAAAACTTAATAGAACACATATCACGTGAAAGTTAATTCGATCATGATAAGAGTAGCGATTGGGATAACTTCATATCATCTTCAGCATATTGGCCGAATTTGGAAAGTTTATTTTAGATAGTTCATGTTTATTACTTTTAGATGAGCTACTACGAAAGCAATACCGAATGGAATATTGAAAAGTCTGAAGCTTACAGAAAAATATCATACTGCAGTGGATATCCTGTTCCCTGCATTTCAGCAGTATATAAAATTGGGCTTTCGCGAAATTCACAAATCTACTATCACATGATTATTGCTCCAACAATTCGTAAGTAGTAGACATTTAACTCTACATTTTCTATATTTGAAATTTCAATTTTACTTGTCTCTACATCTACTGAAAGAGACAGACCAATGCCGCGTCTTTGATGATAAAAAAAAATTATTTTTCCTATCAAAGTTTAAGCACATTTCTTGTATTCTTTTGTTCACTGTACAAATAAGCAATAGCAATCATAATTTTTAGGTAAAGAATACGTTAAAACGCAATATATTTATGTAATTTATAGATTATTTGATAATATTTTTATTAGATATATCCCCAAACGTCCGAATTTTCTGAATGATTTTCAGCGGCTGTTATTTTTATTAAATCGGTCATAACAAATTTTGGAATAATCATTTCTGACGTGAAATTTTGTGATTTTTCAGAGTCTGTCATCAGAATTTTTGAAAAATAAAAGCAAAAGAAGTTATATTTGTTTATTTAAAAAAAAAGAACGATTTTTTCACGAAAATATCTTTTTTAATTGATATTTTCGCACCGAAATCGGATTGGAAATTGTCTAAGTAGTAGAAACCTTGCATCCATGGATCCTTATCTTCAAAATAGGAGGATGAGAAATTTGAAATTCAAGATCAAGAAGTCCAATATGGCGGTTCAAATCCGAAAAAATTAGGCTATTTCGAATTCTGACGAATATAACAATCTATATTGATGACATTTCTATTGACATTTCAATAAAATTTTGTATATTATTGTATTGGTCGCTGATTCCGAATCTGTTGCCAGATTCCTCAAATTCAAAATGGTAGGTCCAATATAGAGGACGAAAATAAACAATATTTTCCCCAAACAAATTTTCACTAAAATCGAAAAATATTGCTTATTTTCGGCCGCCATATTGGATCCGCCATTTTGAATTCGGGAATCTGATGATAGATTCGTGATCAGCGACCCAAAAAAAACCCTATATACACATTTCTACTAAAATCGAAAAATATTGCTCATTTTCGACCCCCAAATTTGATCCGCCATTTTGAATTCAGGAAATCTGACGACAGATTCATAATTAGCGACCCACAAAACCCCTATATACAAATTTTCACTATAATTGAAAAATACTGTTTATTTTCGCCTGCCATATTGGATCCACCATTTTGAATTTGAGGAATCTGGCAACAGATTCGAAATCAGCGACCAAAAACATAACAATATACAAAATTTTATGGAAATGTCATCAAAATACATTTTTATATTCGTCAGAATTCGAAATAGCCTAATTTTTTCGGCTTTGAACCGCCATGTTGGACGTCGCCATCTTGAATTTCAAAGTTCTCATCCTCCCATTTTGAAGATATGGGTCCATGGATGCAAGATTTGTACTACCTAGACAATTTCCGATCCGATTTCGGTGCGAAAATATCAATTGAAGAAGATATTTTTGTGAAAAAATCGTTATTTTTTGTAAATAAACAAATATAAATTCTTTTGTTTTTATTTTTCAAAAATTCTGATGGCAGATTCTGAAAAATTAAAAATTTCACGTCAGAAATGGTTATTCAAAGATTTTTTTAGGACAGATTTGATAAAAATAACAGCCGCTGAAAATCATTCAGAAAATTCGGACGTTTGGACGTTAATGGGTTAAAGCCTATAAATATAAATAAAATATTGGTGAAGAAACTAACTCATTCTTTAAAATGTATCGTGGGTACTTCCCAAGTAGGAATTTTATCACAGAATTCTGGTACCAGCAGTTATAAAACACGAGTAAATCAGTTTAACCAAAATTAATAATGTGAAGGCCATTTATTGAAGTAGGCATTGAACTAATCTTAACACAGATCAAATAGAGGTCATATTTTATTCCGTATATATTTATTTTATAAATCAATGCAAATTATCACTCGAAACTTGAATTGACTAAATGATTTTATCTTCAAAGACATTAAAGCTGGACAAATATTAAGGCTATGGTTGTGAGTTAATTTCTACGTATTATTTTTAGGTATTATAATGGCAATATCAACGACATTATTTTATTACTGTAGTTTATTAATTTTCACTATTTAATAAAAATAATATTTAATTTCAGCAATTGTCTTCTTCATATTAAGCGGATTTTGGATACGCCCTTACAGCGAAATAAAACTCATTATTAATGTTTGTACTTTATTCGCCTCAGCACAAATCCTCATTTTCTTAGGGTCCAAAGTCCCAGCAGGCATTCAATCAATGCCGCTTATAGGTACGTGATAATATTTTAATTTATATATTTTGCATTCGCCATGAAGACAGTATAAAGATTTTATTATCCTATCCTATTTCTATAACCGACACATTTATAAATAACAACAAATGTGTCATGTCTTTTAGCGAACGAAATATGTATTTCTCAATTTATATTTCATGACAAGCTACTATCATAATAAATTTTCATGTTTTCAGTGAGATTTTACAGTAGTTGCATGTATCAAATTACAATATCCACGATTCTGTCACTTTTGATGATCAGCATATCAAAACGAAGCTTTTTCCGAAGCTCGGTACCAAATTTTATAAGCTCTATTTTAATGGGTAATGTTGGTAAATATTTGGGACTTAATGACATTATTCAAGAGGTCAGTATGTAAGCCGTTTTCGAAACAAAATGATTTCTTATATAGTTTTATTTATAAACACGTTTTGTTTTTATTTTTATTTTAGATAAGGCTGTATAAACCGCCAAAAATTGGACCATCTCCAGAAGTTCATGCTGATGTTGTTAGTCCTCAAGCTGAAAATTCAAATAAGATAGATGGAAATGATGATCGGCACATGAAATGGATTCTTCTTGCTACAGCTCTGGATCGATTATTCTGCATTGTGTTTTGCATCGTATTCTCGGTCATGGCAATAAAATGTATCAGAAACGATCCAGCTCCATTTTCAAATAAAACACATTTTATAAAATAAATAATATGTAACGCGTTAGATTTGTAAAATAGGAAATTTGGACAATATGGTTCAAAATATAGTTTACAACTACTCAGTTTCGAATCATTTATTTTTCTATTTATTGTTGCAGTATTAAAAACATAATAAAGAGTATGGTTAAACTAAATTAATACAAATGTTCATCGGCATTTTCATCCGCAATATTAGACATACAGTTAATGTTTTTTATATCCTGTTTGAGCGCTGAATTCTAATTTGGATACAAATTAAGAAAATTAAAAATGTCGCGTAAGAAAGTTGGAAGCACAACTTATCTTATTTGTATTTAATATAAGGTGTTTTTATTTTTGTCTTTGGTATAAGGAACGATTGCTGTGTACTCATTGTGAATTCTTTTGTTCTCGATCCAAATCTGGGCCCAGAATTGTTTTATCACATCACGATCTTTAGATATCCTAACCTAAAGAACACGATTTTTTTTACCATATTCAGTAAGTTTCTGTAGCGGAACAACATTTTTTTTCGGAATTTGGCAAAACGCAGATTAAAGTGCTATTCGTCATCTTTAAAATACTTTTTTAGTCATTCCGATACCATTTTTTTTCATCAAGTTATCGTAGTTTTTGTCAAGGTATAAATGATTTTCATATATTTAATGAATGTGTAGTTGTATGAAAATAACTAACAATATGAGACCGAACTTCTTGCTCAGAATTCTTCTACAATGTCAAAATTTCGAGATATTAAATAACTTAAAAGTGTAAATAACGCCGGATTTACTCATTTTCAGAACGTTTTTGTGGCAGAACAAAATTTTACCTTGACAAAAATCGAATTAAAGTGCATTCATAGGGAACCTGAGTATACTTTTTCGAAGAGTTTCGATGTGCTCGACCAAATGTGGTCGCAGAATGTATGCAATTTTTGGACGCGACTCAGTTTCAAACTCAGACTCGAGTCTCCGAATCGCATTCGATATCTCGCAACTTGTCAGCTCTTGGGTATCCGGCAAAATGCTGCAATGTCCCACAGGTTACTGGATCGAAAAAGGTTAGTGTTTGATATTTTTAAGTAATAAATAATAAATAACGTTTAAAATGAAGGGAATTTACTTAATAATAATTGATTTCTTAAAATTGTGCAAAATATTTGAAGCAAATAAGTGCACTTATCGTTATTTTGTAAAAAATTATTTATTTACCTTTTAATATTTTTGTATTTATGTGTGGCGCACACTCTCAAAAGGAAATTTTGTGTGGAAAATATAATAGATTATGGGTATTGAACCTAATAATAGACATAAAAAAAATTGTCAATACGTATCAGAATAATATATAGGTTATAAGATTGATATACTGAGGCTGATCCTGTCGCTGATGCATAAACATCATTTGAATTATGACCGCACTATGGAACAGAGGTAATTTCAAAGTTTTATCAGTTATAACTTTTTATATATGATACATTTTTCAACTACAATTTTGATAAAGCTATACCTAAAATTTTTGTTTAAAGAATATACCATCGTGTGGGAGAATATTTCACGGTTCAGTTAAACAAAAAATTGACGGAGTCTTTTTCCGTTCTGAACTTATGATTCTTTTAAGAGCACAACTCTGAGATTTCGTCATTCGCTATGTCGCGCGGCGGCGAACGTCAGTACTAAGCGGTAGTATCTCGTCGGTACTGATTTACACAGGTTGTCAGTACTCATTGTTAGTACTGCTTCAGTATTTTTACAGTGGCGCAGGCAGTACCAATTCCTTTCCGAAAATCAGTACGTCCCTCTAAACTCGGATTTTTATGCACAGAAGTTACATCTTTTTGGATTTTTCGGATTTCTTGTGATTGATTTTCATATTAACAAAATCTCTGGTATCAATAATAAATTATATTGGTATCCATACAGCATCAAATATTTAATTATATAATAGTACTAAATCTCGGACTTTGAAATCTCAATGAAAGCAACACTCAAATTTATGTTGCTTCGATCCATCATCCATTATTACGTGATTTTCAAATTGAATATATTCGGTTTAATTACAATTTTTAGAGTTTTGCTGGGTGTATGTAAGCAAATAGTTAATCTAGAATATTACAGAATTAATAGTAGGCAGGGAAAGATAAGGAAGGAAAAGGTCTGCAAAGAAATTGTTAAAACACATTTTCGATTTTCTTAAAATTGTCGATTCTTTATATTTATTGTATAAAACTATAATACAAAATAATACAATCAATCTTAGGGGAAATATGACTTAAGAGAAAGCGCCGTCAACTTGTTGGCCTCAAGCATACAACTTAAAAACTAATATTTCAGAAATCTTCTATGCGGGTTTCTCTTCCAATGTCTCTTTGTCATGTGGTCCAGATAAGTTTTTACACAATAAAACCGTTTATTACATTTTTTACAAATGTATGTTACCGGCATTTTGAACATTTCTTTACTGCAACGCTGATCCTTTAGTGGGATTACTTCGAGATATGCATACATCTTCGATGAATTCAAAAATTGATTGACGAAAGAGATTGATTCTGAAAACAAACATGGATTTTATAATGAATATTATGTTAATTAAAAACACATTATGGTAAATTTATACAGGGTGATCCAAAAGTCCCGGAACAGCAAAATATCTCAGCGGGAGTGCATTTTCGAGGAAAATGTTTCAGACAAAAGTTTAAGGATTTTTCCCTGGCTATTTAATGGCGATATTGAATTTGACCTTGAACATGACCTTGAAGGTTATTTCAAGGTCAAGTTAATTTTTTTAAATGGGAACCCCTATTTTTTTTCACGGATTCGGAAAGAGCACAAAATTTTACGTCCGAATATGCTATGGCCGTTTTTTTGGGCAAGGTCATTTCAAGGTGAAACTTAAAACTCCCGTGACGGCGAAATATCTCAGAGGGTGTGCATTTCTTTGGAAATTGTTTCAGACAAAAGTTTAAGGATTTTTCCCGGGCTATTTAATGGTAGCACAGAATTTGACCTTGAACATAACCTTCAAGGTTATTTCAAGGTCAAGTTTGTTTTTTTTAATGGAAACTGCTATTTTTTTTCACGGATTCGGAGAGAGCACAACTTATTGTTCTGCTAACAGTAGATTTAGAAATCGGTTCTCGTCCCTCTCTAAATGATGCGTTAAATAAGGTTCGCACATTCTCTAAAGATCGCTGATTATCACCCCAGCCTCTCATCATGAGAATGGTTATTCTTTCTCGTTCACTTAGCGCAGCCATTGCTCTTTGTACGAAATATACGTATGTATTTTGTTACTGAAATGATGCTTAATACGTTTAGATAGGAAAGGCGTTTAGATAGGAAATCCATGTATCTCACAAAACGATAAAGTTAAGACCAAAATGTAACCTTATAAGACTGTACACGTATGTATAAATTCAATGCGAATGTATGTTGTTTATTTACTTCGCTGGTGACTCGTGCTCTCTGTCGCTGTTCGCGCGCCCAAGTTCACTTTGCACAAGTGTTGCGTAAGATGTATGTATACACTTTTTTTAAACAGTTTATTATTCTATTTACAAAATTAGAGGACAAGCGAGGGACAGGAACTGATTCCTAAATCGACTTTTGGCAGAACAATAAATTGTTTCGAAGTTTACGGCACTGTAAAGGATCTCCCTAGAGCAGATCGTCCAGTAATAGCATCGACTGAACAAAATGAATTTAACCACTCTCAATACCGGAAGATCCTCATAACTTCGTTAAGAAAATGAAACGGGGTTCCAATTAAAAAAAAAAATAATCTTGACCTGAGAATAATCTTCAAGGTAATTTTCAAGGTCAAATTTTATGCTAGCATTAAATATCCCGGAAAAAATCCTGAAACTTTTGTCTGAAACATTTTACCCGAAAATGACCTCTTGCTGAGTTAATTCGCTGTTCCGGGAGTTTTAAGTTTGGCCTTGAAATGACATTGCCGAAAAAAACGGCCATAGCATATTTGGACGTAAAATTTTGTGCTCTCTCCGAATCCGTGAAAAAAAATAGCAGTTTCCATTAAAAAAAACAAACTTGACCTTGAAATAACCTTGAAGGTTATGTTCAAGGTCAAATTCTGTGCTACCATTAAATAGCCCGGGAAAAATCCTTAAACTTTTGTCTGAAACAATTTCCAAAGAAATGCACACCCTCTGAGATATTTCGCCGTCACGGGAGTTTTAAGTTTCACCTTGAAATGACCTTGCCGAAAAAAACGGCCATAGCATATTCGGACGTAAAATTTTGTGCTCTTTCCGAATCCGTGAAAAAAAATAGGGGTTCCCATTTAAAAAAATTAACTTGACCTTGAAATAACCTTCAAGGTCATGTTCAAGGTCAAATTCAATATCGCCATTAAATAGCCAGGGAAAAATCCTTAAACTTTTGTCTAAAACATTTTCCCCGAAAATGCACTCCCGCTGAGATATTTTGCTGTTCCGGGACTTTTGGATCACCCTGTATAATAAATTGAATATCGAAACAGGTAACATTCATAGTTTAAACATTTACTTAAAAAAATGTTGTGGAGTACTATTCTTCACCTAAAGTAATGACAACCCCGAAAATAACATCTGTTCTATTAAAAATGCCATTATCTTTTAATTTCAGAAATCAGAAATAAGAAGTAATCAGACATTATTATTGTAAAGAACTAGAAAGTCAGGTAGAAATGATGTACAATCTATTCAGATGAATCGAATTAAGGCCCAATGAGAATAAAGCTTGATGATAATAAACCAAAATCACTTTGCAAGTATGGAGAGCGACAATTTTAATCTAGTATTAGTATTTCTTGAAATGAATAATAATGAACTGAACATAATCTAGTATCTGCGAAATAAGAAAGCTTCCAACATGAATTTCATAATATTTTAATATATAACTAGTATAAAATAGTGTAATATATCTTCAACTAATATAATGAATACAAAAATACTTCTTTCCATCAGCGAAATGAACCACCTTAATATTTTATTAATGTTTCAATATATTATGAAAACTATATAATTATTAAGTTCAACTAAATATATTTCGAACATAGTTCAATCTTACCTTCAAACAGAAGCAAATCGGACACTGAAGACGTAGTTTCGTACTGGTAGGTATTTAGTCGAGAGGCTTCGGATGCACTGAGCGTTTTCTGGAGCGAGTACCAACACTTTCGAAGTCCAGGAGCAAACTAATTTAGATAAATATTTTAAAGTTCAACAACGTACCTGGTTCAGATAGTTTAGAGGAGGGGGTATTGGTAAATTGCTTAAATACGGTTGGATGGGTCGACAGAAAAGTATAAGATATGCCCAGTTTGGAAAACCGATTAAGGTTGTATAAATGCGTTTGGGTCACAATTGTTTTCCAACTTAGCCGGATGCAGGAACCCGGGCTGCTCGACGGACAGATTAACTAAGGAAATATTTCATCATACATCGTTCTAGTAAAAGCATGTTTACAACTTGTCTATAGACAGTCGCAAACCGCTTCTTAGGAAAGTTTCACTCCCAATCTAAGAACCTATGGGTTAGTTTGAATTGCATTATCATCTTCTGGATGATATGGTAGTTTACATTACGGAACAAATGAACTCCATAGCCATTATCGCCAAGCAATAACCCTGTAAATTTCCAATCAAAAGAAAATTAAGTTAAACTAAATTAGTATTTAATTATGATATTATGGAATTAAAAATGTATTATTAATTAAGACTATTATTACTACTTAAGCTAAACTGACTCACTAACGCTTGCCCAGTATATGACGATTCTTTGGGATATTTTAGAATTGATTATTAGAAAACAGAATAAATATATATTCCAAATATATAGTGCATTCCATGTTAACCGGACCTCCTTGATATCTCACAAAAGGGTATTTTTTTCCACGAAATTTTCTACAGGTAATCTGTGACATGTGAACTTTTTCTTTATTTCCAAATGGCGGATGAAGATATTTTTTACATTTTGTTCTAATTGAACGTGGTTTGGATCAAAATAAATAATGATAAACCCGGGGTTAATATTTAATTTACTCTTTATTGCATTTCTAACGTTTTTCTGTTTAAAAAATATGGTTTTTTACATTTTTTATGTTTTTTTTTTCATAAAAACACCACTTTCACCTCGAAATGGCGTTGGGAACAGATCTAAGCTGAATATATAACGTCCATGGACCCCCAGGATTAAAATGTAATATATCTGTATTCACAATTCAAGATGGCAGTTTTCAAAATGGCGCCTAGAAGCTCAACATTCTTTTTAAAACTTAACCATATTTTTCTTAAAAACTATAGACTTTAGAGAAAATTTTCTAAGAACAAGAATGCATTAGAATGAATCAAAGAATACTCTCAAACTTTATCAACAAGCAATAATACACTGCTTGATTTTTCAAAAATTCGAAAAATCGAAATAGTTATTGGAATTTCCGACTGTTCGACAGTTTTTCGTAAAGATTTAGTACGTACGTATATTTTTCTGGTTTTACACGTTATTAGTCAAAATCGTTAATATTTTTAACATTATACTGACACGTAGATAATATTAAGAAAAAACTCACTTTCTGGGATACGAAGAACATTATGGGTACTGTGAATCGTAAGTTGGAAAACAATTCTGACCCAAACGCATTTACACAACCTTAATGGGTTTTCCAAACTGGGCATATATACTTTTCTGTCGACCCATCCAACCGTATTTAAGCAATTTACCAATACCCCCTCCTCTAAACTATCTGAACCAGGTACGTTGTTGAACTTTAAAATATTTATCTAAATTAGTTTGCTCCCGGACTTCGAAAGTGTTGGTACTCGCTCCAGAAAACGCTCAGTGCATCCGAAGCCTCTCGACTAAATACCTACCAGTACGAAACTACGTCTTCAGTGTCCGATTTGCTTCTGTTTGAAGGTAAGATTGAACTATGTTCGAAATATATTTAGTTGAACTTAATAATTATATAGTTTTCATAATATATTGAAACATTAATAAAATATTAAGGTGGTTCATTTCGCTGATGGAAAGAAGTATTTTTGTATTCATTATATTAGTTGAAGATATATTACACTATTTTATACTAGTTATATATCAAAATAGTATGTAATTCATGTTGGAAGCTTTCTTATTTCGCAGATACTAGATTATGTTCAGTTCATTATTATTCATTTCAAGAAATACTAATACTAGATTAAAATTGTCGCTCTCCATACTTGCAAAGTGATTTTGGTTTATTATCATCAAGCTTTATTCTCATTGGGCCTTAATTCGATTCATCTGAATAGATTGTACATCATTTCTACCTGACTTTCTAGTTCTTTACAATAATAATGTCTGATTACTTCTTATTTCTGATTTCTGAAATTAAAAGATAATGGCATTTTTAATAGAACAGATGTTATTTTCGGGGTTGTCATTACTTTAGGTGAAGAATAGTACTCCACAACATTTTTTTAAGTAAATGTTTAAACTATGAATGTTACCTGTTTCGATATTCAATTTATTATATAAATTTACCATAATGTGTTTTTAATTAACATAATATTCATTATAAAATCCATGTTTGTTTTCAGAATCAATCTCTTTCGTCAATCAATTTTTGAATTCATCGAAGATGTATGCATATCTCGAAGTAATCCCACTAAAGGATCAGCGTTGCAGTAAAGAAATGTTCAAAATGCCGGTAACATACATTTGTAAAAAATGTAATAAACGGTTTTATTGTGTAAAAACTTATCTGGACCACATGACAAAGAGACATTGGAAGAGAAACCCGCATAGAAGATTTCTGAAATATTAGTTTTTAAGTTGTATGCTTGAGGCCAACAAGTTGACGGCGCTTTCTCTTAAGTCATATTTCCCCTAAGATTGATTGTATTATTTTGTATTATAGTTTTATACAATAAATATAAAGAATCGACAATTTTAAGAAAATCGAAAATGTGTTTTAACAATTTCTTTGCAGACCTTTTCCTTCCTTATCTTTCCCTGCCTACTATTAATTCTGTAATATTCTAGATTAACTATTTGCTTACATACACCCAGCAAAACTCTAAAAATTGTAATTAAACCGAATATATTCAATTTGAAAATCACGTAATAACGGATGATGGATCGAAGCAACATTAATTTGAGTGTTGCTTTCATCGAGATTTCAAAGTCCGAGATTTAGTACGATTATATAATTAATTATTTGATGCTGTATGGATGCCAATATAATTTAATATTGTCACCAGACATTTTGTTAATATGAGAATCAATCAGAAAAATCCAAAAAGATGTCACTTCTGTGCATAAAAATCAGAGTTTAGAGATACTAATTTTCGGAAAGGAATTGGTACTGCCTGCACCACTGTAAAAATACTGAAGCAGTGCTAACAATGCCACATAGAAGAGAAATATGCCGATGACATTTCCATAATATTACTTTTGAGACATTAATATTCTGGAGATGTTATCAGGAATATTCTAGAGACTTCTCCAGAACGTCTTATGTCCGCTTTTTTGATATTCTGGTGACATCTGCAATATTCTAGAGACATTGTAGGAACGTTATGAGTTTATTCTGTGATCCAACATATATATTCTGGAGATGTTCTGCAGATATTCTTTTGACATTCTAAAGACATTTCGGTTATAAAGAAAGCTTAAAAAACAGAGCGAATATAGATATTGATATATCTATATAGATATTAATATAGATATTGAATTTGATTTTTATTATTATGTACGTTTCGTTAGATATGTTATTACGGAATATAGTTATACAATTTCGCTCGCAAATAAACCTATGAAACTGAAAATAATTTACTCCGACCGAGAATCGACCCCGGGCACCCCGGGTCTTCCATTTACTACGCTGATGTCTTAACCACTACGCTACGCTCGCATTTATATTATTATAGCGTGATCAAGATTATATCTAGAAATGCTTCGCATTATCTCCAAAATATTCTAAGAACCATATGTGTAGAATATCGCGAATGATATATTTCCAGAATGTCTCATCTGCAATGTTCTGCAACTATTCTCGAAAAACATTCTGGCGATGTTAAATTTGAGACATCAAATGAGACATCTCTAGAATACTCTAAGAATAATAGGGTGCGGGTCGAAAAACCGACAAATCAAAAAGCCGACATGTCGAAAAACCGACAGTCAAAAAACCGACAGTTCAAAGAATGACTGTCCTCCTGACGATGTGTCTATTTTTTTATGTGTCGGCTTTTCGACTGTCGGTATTTTGACTGTCGGCTTTATGACTGTCGGTTTTTCGACTTGTCAGCTTTTTGATTTGTCGATTTTTCGACCCGCACCCGAATAATACATATAGAATGTATATTCTATGTAAAATGAAATATTCTCAAAATGTCTCATCTGCAATGTTCTGCAACATTTCCTGAGCAACGGTCGGTTGACATCAAGTTTGAAATGTCGTGAGACATTTCGAATACTACATCTCTAGAATATTCTGAGAATTATACATATAGAATGCTGCAACATTTTTGTTGAGATATTTTCAGAATATTCTGAAGATGTTGCAATTGCAATATTTCAATTGTAATGTTTGTGACATTCTGGGGATATTCTGGAGATTTTATTTCTATGTGGGTGAGTACTGACAACCTGTGTAAATCAGTACCGACGAGATACTACCGTTTAGTACTGACATTCCGCTTAGACCGGAAAAAGACTCCGTCAATTTTTTTTTAAATGAACCATGAAATATTCTCCCACACGATGGTACATTCTTTAAACAAAAATTTTAGGTATAGCTTTATCAAAATTGTAGTTGAAAAATGTATTATGCCAATTTTTTTATGAATTTAAATATACCTAATATTTTTTTATTTTATCATAAAATACTCACCGATATGAAAAAGATGCACTCTATCGAATTTTAATATGATAGTTAGAAAAATAGAAATCATAATTTTAAGAAATTTAGTAAATACGACGCCACGGCCGCAATTTTGAAAATATTAGGAAATTGTTCTACCAGAATATTGTTTATGCCTATACTCATCAAATATTTCATTTTCGATAATATCGACCTCAGTTTTGATATAGTTTACGTGGAATGAACTAACCGGTAACCGTACCGTGCGAGCGTAGCTTAGTGGTTAGGGCGTAAGCGTGTAGTCATGCGAGAGATCCAGGTAGTCTGTATGAGCTACATGTATGTTGATTTTTTCAAAAGTCTATTTTTTCTGCGGGGTTCCAACCCCCTCTCGCCTCAGGGGGGGGGGGGGGGGGCATGGGGCACGAGGGGGGATGAATATCTTAAATGGCAACATGGGTCGAGTGGGGGCTCATTTGAAAGGTCTTTTCGAGGTGAATACAAAACACTAGGCATGGATGCCGTTGCGTCCACTTGTCGCTGAAGTATTCATCGTTTGAAATTTTTAATCTCAGAAACCAATATTCTCATCCAACATAGCACACAAAATTCTTAGCACCCTCCTCTTTAACATGGATTTCGGACTATCAATGGCAGATTTTTGATACTTTTTTATTACATTTTGTCTTTTCCATTGTTTCACGTGTTTCAGCGATTTTCAAAAATTTTGTTCTTTCTACCGTTTCGTGAAAAGTGTGTAAACTGTGGGATATCGCAAGAAATACATTTCGAATAAAAAAATAATAATTTTTATTGCATGTTTCGTTTGTTCAGAAAAAGTTACTTAAATTTTACCTTATTATTATGATCGTTTTAGTGGATACATGGCACTGTAATCATCGAAATTAAAATTATGCTAAAGTGTTAAACTATTTAAAATATTAAAAATTTAGTGCAAGTTTCTTATAATAAGTGCAGTCGAATCACGCAATCTTGTCTCAATAATTAAAGTATGGGGGTCCAATCATATTTAGGTCCAAGTGGCTTCGATATATATGTTACAACAATATAGTGTTTCTTTTATGTATACAAATTGAAAATGAGCATTTTCAAAACTTCGACCCCGACAACAGGCCAGCCAAAGTATTCATAAATAAAAGTTGCAAAACACTTATTTGATGCACTTGTATTGTAATAACTATTCGGTACATATTACATGTTTACTGTGTTTTACTAATTACTGTCTGTATCACTATGATCTTATATATACAATATATATACATATAATTCGTCAAAGATATCTTGAAATGTCGAAAAGCTCTCTGACGGATATATTTTAGATATCTATAAGACACAGCCCGAGGGGCTGGCGAAGGCTACCCCAGGGGGGGGGGGAAGTAGCGGGTCGAAACGTCGAAAATTGATGAAAAACTATAAAGTAATTTTTATTGACCGAAGTCAGCAAATTCAATGCTTCGTCCAGGCTTAGTCTGGGTCGAAGTAATAAGGCAATATAAAAAATGTTTGAAAACTTCATTAATTTTCGTCGGATAAATCGATATCTGAGTTACAGTTTTGGCATGTATTACGGCCAATGATTGGTTTCAGTAGTTCGTCCGATAATTCCGAAATATTTGGAAATTCTGCGTCGAATTTCTTCAAATAACGCATTAAACTGCTTCTGTTTATCGAGTAGGTCACAGCAGCTGATCGAATACTCGTACCTTCAGTTTTGATCGCTTTGATTGCATTAAGTAGAGCATCGAAATCACCGACACCATGGTCCGTTTTTCTTGTTTTTCGATTAGATGCCATTTTTACTGAGAAAATATTGATAACAATTTAAAAATCCAATATACACACAATACCTACTTTTAATGCTATTTAGATGCAATTTCAAACATAAGATGTCATTAACTGTAAAATTTCTAAATTTCACAGAGTGGCTCAACCTACGTGCCTAGCAGTGGCTCAACCTACGGGCATCGTACCCATTTTGATATGATGCATGTTCCTACCATAATGAAATATTCCATATGTTCGAAATTAAACCGGAATATTGTACTAGAAGTAAAACTGTACGACAAATGTTATATTCCCCTTTTGTAGCGCGAAACACTTCACTTTTTCACCACACACTTCACAAGTTTTTCACTTTTACTGACACATTTTAGGCAGTGCTCTATATAAAATACACGACGTGCGAATAAACGCGTTGTTGTATAACGAAAAGTTTCCTACAATAATACGATGACACTCAAGTGATCCAAAAATTGGATCCAGATCCAATTTTTTTTGTGATCGAAAAATAGTTAAAGATTTTGTATTTTTGTTTTTGTTTGTATATTTTGCAGGGCGGGCGTAGAAGCTCAGCATCTCGCAATTATTTTTATCATAATACATGCCACGATTATGATATCATTGTCGTCGAATATGAAATTAAACGAATTGTAAAATTCTTCGTTTTTGCAATCGTAACAATGTCGCGGCATTTTCGTCGTAATAAGATTTACCATTGAAGGTGATTTTCTAGTCGCGATGTAACTATAGAGTGTTATATATATGAAAATAAATGACGATTTGGACGTGCGTTTCTTCTTCGCCGCTCGATGTAATCGTACCGGAATTCCTAAAATATTTCTTATAATATTTTAGTGCAAATTTCTTTTCATACTCATCCTTAACATTTTAGATGTGTTAATGATTTCGAGCGTACTAAATTGAAACGCAAATTTAATGTATTGTGTGATTTATTTTATTTTCGTATTCAAATATATTTTTGAAACTGACGATCATTGAAAATGTCCACGTGCGAAAATATTAGCATGAGAATTATTTACGACATATTGTAAAATTAATTATGACAAAAATACCAAACTAATTCAAATGTGACACGTTTTTCGAAATTTTGAAATTTTTTAGAAAAATTTTTTTACTGAGATATCGATCAAAAGTTATAACTGATAAAACTTTGCAATTACCTCTATTCCATAGTGCGGTCATATGATGTTTATGCATCAGTGACAGGATCAGCCTCAGAGTTCCGGATTGCTAGGAGAGATTTTGACAATCTCTTGTGAAAATCTATTTTCACAATTCAAACGAGAAGGGATTTCGTATCCTAAGTACCTGCAAATAAACATTAAAATTTTACAAAGAACCTTATTATAATTTTGTGGCATAATTGTTATGATAATAAAATAGTACTCATCTGAATACATCCTCTCGATTTCCAGATATATATGTCTCTTCTTTTAACATTGCTGAAACAGTAAACCCACACTTACGCGATAAATTTATTAGTTAACCTCTTATATCAATCTTATAACCTATATATTATTCTGATACGTATTGACAATTTTTTTTATGTCTATTATTAGGTTCAATACTCTTAATCTATTATATTTTCCATACAACATTTCCTTTTTGGGAGTGTGCGACCACACATAAACACAAAAATATTAAGAGGTAAACAAATAATTTTTTACAAAATAAAGATAAGTGCACTTATTTGCTTCAAATATTTTGCACAATTTTAAGAAATCAATTATTATTAAGTAAATTCCCTTCATTTTAAAGGTTATTTATTATTTATTACTTAAAAATATGAAACACTAACCTGTTTCGATCCAGTAAACCTGTGCGACATGGTATCGGGACATTTCTCCGTCTCAGCTTCCCCGTCTGGACAGTTCCCCCGTCCAGGACATTTCTCCGTTTGCCACGTCTCCGTCTGCCACTTCCCCGTCTGACACTTCTCCGTATGCCGGGTCACCGTCTGTCGCGTCCGGCATAATCTTTCACAATTTAGATCGCAAAATTGCAACTTTTTTGAAAATCTCCCATATTTGTGGATAATTGTCTGTGTGATGAATTTTATTACTAATATAATTGATTAACTTTCTATTTAGATAAATTTTCTTTCTATTTACAACATTGTTAGTAAATGCAAAGTATTAATCATTCTGAATGTTACCTCTTCTCCAAAGATATTCTACAAAATCTAAGAAAAATGTATTTGATCTCCACAATATCAGTTTCATATTTTTTAATTTTCTGTTTACTTCGATCCACGGTATAATAAGAAAGGTATGTATCGCAAACAGGTGGATGCGTAGTAGATTACCAATTACAAATTTGCAGGATTTCATGAGAAGCTATGGTTGGATAGCCAACATTGAGAACAGTTATTATTCTCCGTTTAAAACCTTAAAATTTATGATTGGTCGATGAAATTTGTTCACTCCGCCCACACGCGCATTGTTATATACCTGTTCTTATTCTACCATGCTTCGACCCAGACCAGGAGACAGATATAAAATATTTTTTGATATCTCTCCATACCCGCGTAATCTTTTCTCAGTGAAATGCAAATGTAAAGGGAGGAGGGGAAGGTGTGGGGTAATTTTATTTGATATTTATTTAATTAGATATATATTTACATTATCGAAGTATTTTCTTAACTTGAGATTTTCGTCATTAACGGTAAAACATTATCTATACATTTCATTTTTTTTTATTTAAATTTGAAAAATATTCATTTGATTCTAATCAATATTCATTTAATTCTAGAAATTATTATCTTAAATATGAATTTCATTTATTTTTCTTAACACTATATTTACTTGATATTTTAAATTCAAGTAAATAATTTTTTTTATTGGAATAATTTATATATTTTTCCTATTATAGTGCACATGCAAAGTTCGATTTTGCGCACGTATTTGCTTGTGCAAAGTGCCACTTTCCCACACTTTACTGATCTTATAATTTAGCGTGCGGTAAAGAAAATTTGCGTGCGTTAATGAAGTTTTGCGTGCGGTAAAGTAGCGCTATAGGTATACAGACATGTAGAACAGACCTGTCAAAACTTTCATTTGTTTTACTTTTCAATCGCAGTTCTTCAGTACGGAAAACGATAGGTATAGATTAATTCTATCTAAAATAGTAATGTAATTGAAAATGTACCCGAAAACGCAAATGCGAATGAATATTTAAATTCATTAAAATTTATATAAAATATTAATAACAATTAACAGCAATAACGATAATAAATAATGTATTACATAGATATTTATAAATTTAGTCTATTTATTACAAAAGCATTTACAAATACTGTTTTCGGTCGGGGGGGCTCTGCCCCCCCCCCCTTCTCCACCGCCCTTGTACCGCCACTTTAAATGTTGTATATAGGTGTCGAACTTTGCGCACTTAATAGGAAAAATAGTATACGATACGAGTGCGCTGCGTAGGTGTTCCCACACTCGCTTTTTTATCACCCTCGCTTCGATACCTACTTTGCGCACGAGTATCGTAATGTACTATTTATTAAATAAATATTTACTTGCTGCTATTCAAATAAACCATATACTTGAATCAAGTAATTTTTTTTTTCAGTGACAATATTATTTCGTTATAAATAATTATATCTAAGAACTCATGTTTTGGGTGAAAAAAATAGAATTTCAGTTTTCAGTAAATATTTACTTAACATTCTTTGTATTTATTAAGTACACGGAATTCTTGTCATGAATGGCGTCGATATTTTTTCGATTCAGGAAGTTAATTTTTAATTCAAAATAATATCTACTTACATTTAATAAACACACAGTTTACAAAATATTTGTTACGCTTTACTTATTTTTATAAATGTTTCTTTGTATTTACAAAACAAGTATTTGGACCAAGAAAACCATTTTTTAATACATTCATTTACTTTATTCAAATACATTTTTTAGTAATAATTTAGGGTGAGGGATTTTTTTCGGTACATTTATGGCGTGGGACTCAGATACGGTTAGAGGATCATAAAATTCGGATTGGTTGGAGGTTACGTTAGTATAACGGGGTGGTCCGGGGGCGAAGCCCCCCCCCCCCCCGCGAACGCGCTGCAAATTGGAGATGAAATTTTGATGGTAGACGTATAACTAATACGTCTGAAATGTTTATTGAAATTCATTAGGGGGAATCTTTCCTGGGAAATTTTTTCCGGGGAATGAAGTCCGGGAACCGTTTATTTCATTCTGGGGTGATTGAGTGTCTTTCAAAATTGTCACATTTTTACACAAATTTCAATTTCTGGCCTTCCATGAATTTTAATGGTAAACCTTTCGATGAACTACTTCCTCTCAAAAAAATTTTTCATTACAGAATTTCGACGTAATTTTCTTTCCGAATAATTTGACAATAAAAATTGGCGTTCGGACAAAATGAAGCAGCCATCTAAAAAAAAACCTCAAAAATCGTGTTTCTATTTATTTTTTTTTGAGTTTATTTTTGAAAATACAAATCGTAAGAAAAACTAGATGCCTTCGACCTGGGTGCCTACAATTTTGGCTAAATTCGTATTGCAGTTCCCCGACGAAAGGCTGATGCTCCCGGGAATATTCCCATTTTAAGACTGCCAGGAAAGAAGGCGGCAGAGGGTAGTTCTACCATCGTTAGGTTCGAGTAGTTTCTATACATATATTGTAACAATATCTTGTTCCTTAAATAGGGTGAATATGCTAATGAATGGACGGTTAAGCATTTTTCACACTTTGGTCCATTGTAACTTTTGAATTCTTCTATGAAAATTTAATTATGATACCACAATTAGAATCGTTAGACTCTGCTCTTTATGACCGTGCAGTTCAACCTTTGATTTTATTTAATTATTAACCTCGTCTTCATACGTTTGTAAAAAAATCGGCTAAACCCCAATGAATAGACGGGTTAAATCAAATGGGACGTTTTCAGTACCAGTTTTGGATGGCTTTAAAACTTTGCTTTGATTTTACAAAATAATAAACACTGGAAGATCAATGGTACTGTAAATATTGTTTTGAATGTTCAAAGAACAGAAAAATATGTATTTTGTTGCATGTTGTGCATCATACATTCATAAGAAATAGAAATATGCAGAAAATCGTTCATTCATTGGCATATTCACCCTATATTAAAATTGAAAATGAGCATTTTCAAAACTTCGACCCCGACCGCAGGTCAGCCGAAGCACTGATAAATGAGCACGTCTTGTTCACATTGATGCTTAAAAAACGCGGTTTAGTCGAGTTTTTGACAGGTCGGGTTGCAGGAAATAAATTTTTTTATATGTGGGATACTTCGGTTTCCGTTCATGCGATCCAGTACATTAATACGGTTTTCTTCACGCTCTGGACATATTTTTTATACCCGCCTCACTCCCCTGCTTCCTCTGTGTCTCTGTTTTTCATGTAATGTATATAATATACATACATATGCATTGTATATGTGTGTAAACGACTGGCGGAAGGGTTTGTAAATAAAACACGCGAATTGATCGGCCACACGAAAATCTCAATTATTTATTCCGATCAATCGGCAACGATCCGATCGCGACGCGGACTTGTAACCCTCTGACGTTCCGGAATCTTCTCTCTCAACCCGATCGTCACTTTTTCTCATCTTAGTTCGATTTTTCAATCTCTCGAACATTTAAATAGACTACGTCATATTATACATCGATATCATACTATTCGAATTACAAATAATTGTATCGAGATCGTCACCATTTCGAAGGGCCTTTTACATAATAACCTAACAGGCCAGCTTCATTTTGAGAGGTACCCCCATTCGGGTGTGCAATGGCGTAGGGAAAACCACCTTTGTGGGAAAAAACCTACGCCGGGTACCGCAGTCGATAAAACATTGATTCTGTCCGTAACAATGTGTATGTACAATTTACGTTAATTTCATGTTAATTTGCTTTTTACGGCATTATCGTTGATTTTACGAAGAAATGCATAAAACCTTTTTTGTAGAGAATTCGATGTTCTATATTTTTTGTTTGAAACATTTTTTTGTACGATTTGTATTTTTTGTTAAAAAATGGAATAAACGTGTTTTTTGAGCGTTTTTTTGTTACACCTCCCCATAATCTAGTATGCATTATCTCCAAAAACTAATCAGATCTAAGTTTGGCCAAGAGAAACCCAAATCCGTTTGTACTTTTTAAATTCGTCCTGCCAGTCACTATCTACTAAAAAAAGTTAGTGGATTCAGTTACCTACTGACAATATTGTCTTTCGAACTGCACAAAAAGGTCATAAGGGTCTCGTCACGCGGAAAAAAGAGTATGAGTTGTATCAATCGTTGATTAACTTTTGGCGGTTCACAATTCCCTAAATTTTTAGAATGCAGTTCGTGCGCTGGTATCAGAGTAGTCCTTAGAGGAGGAACACGCTTTTTGTTTTTGAGGGAAGTATAACAGGCACGGCAGTTAAGATTGTTAATCGGTATAATTAATTTTTTTAGGGATGATGCTTTCTTTACCTAAGATCCTCTGCCGGTTGAGAATGCGTTGACTCGTATACAAACTCAATAATAGCATCTGTAAAAAGCCGAAATTCATATTCTAAAAAAGGATAAACAAAATATTATCGCGTATGTGAACTTCTTGCTCGTGACGACCTGAGACAACGGCTTGCTTCGAAATCGAACACGACGATCACCGATCTTACCGCAGATTTTCGATCTTATTTTATTTTATTAATTTTCTCAACGCAAACTAAACTATGTTTTAACTTTGTCCGGGGTTATGAATAAAGTCACGAATTCACTCTGTTTGTAACGAATTTACTGCACATACATTGCCTTGTACATCTAAATAAGCGCGTGTTTTCGAGCCAACTGACTCATAAAAAAGTATTCGCCGATCAATTTGCAATCGATGCGATAGAAGGAGAAATACGGGAAACTTTATTGAACAGCATCGGTACTACCAATAACTGCAACCACCAAAATAGATGCGTGGGATGCATTTTTGAAGCTTTATGACATGCTTATAAAACGTTCTTCTATATGTCACTCCCATTTCGACACTAGGTATTTGTTCAAGCTACAGTCCGCGCAATTAGTACGCTCTGATATTATTGGAGTCAACATTGTAGCTCTAGAGTGAGTGTAACAACTGGATTTTATTCCTTTAAATTTACATTTCAGTCCCTTGGGGTCTGAATTTGCTAGTTTCGATCCTTCTACCGAATCTGTTATAGATTCCATCAAAAAGTGTAAGCCCAAATACTCCTAGACGGATTCACCATAACTTCTATATGGACTCAACTGACTCTTACGGATCATTATGGTGAAATACCGTTGTAAATGCTGTTTTAACCTAATATCTCTGTTGATTTTTCCGCTCCGAAAGAAATTTGAAGCAGTTTTTGCTTCACACAGCTAGTTCCGACAAGATTAAAATAGCGATTAAAACTCGAAATCGTGAAGAAAGGAAAATTTATGAACAAGTACACTTTTATTACATCTTTGAGATTATTTATTCATAATTTCTAGACATTTTAGTTATTACTGATTTAATATTAAATAACAATTGTGGCCGAAACAGGTTGTTCCATTTATGAATTTTTATACTCTAATTGTTTAAATAAACTTCCATTAAGTTTTAAATTTTGAAAAAAAATATCTTCCGATAGCCGAACGATTGCATTATAATAACTTAATTTTTATTTTTGTTTTTTATGTAATAAGAGAATAAATTTTGATTTAAGTAACTGATGAAATTTACAATGTACAAAAAAATGTTCTCTACCGATACGAGAAATTTTTAATAAGTAAATGTTGATTTTTCAGATATTTTTTTACTAATTTATTTTGTTTGCATCTGTGAACATCTCAGCGAAATTTGTATCAATTCACTTCCGCAAAATTGCTTTGTAAACAAAAAAATGTACAGAAAATCATTTGTTCATAACTTTGCTAAAATTCAAAATTTGTAAACAATATTATAGAGTAATTATTTTAACATATGAGCCCTTAAGAATCTGCAAAAAAATACATAAAAATCAATTTGACTTTTGGTGGCCCACTTAAGAAAATGTAATTCAGTACTACCAATCTCAATAATAAAAATAAGTTCATTAAAAAATGCTGCTTAAAATGTCTAGTTTGAATTGTTTAAAGAGATCTAAATGGAAAGTTATTACACGCTTAATAGTGCTTGTTGCGTTCTTGACTCAAGTTCATGACGTTCAAGATCGACAAGCGACAGTCGTACTCGAGATGAACTGTACATTACTTCTTTTCATTTTAACCGTGCCTTTTTTAAAATCCCTTGCTGATTTGTTAGAACAAGACAAAGGTAAGTTTTACGTGCATTTATATGTCCGCTAAGAATCCTTTATTTGAGTAATACCATTTTTCTACAAGTATTTACAAAATACACTAGTCAAATAAGTAATATAATATAAGAAATTCTAAAAAGAAATTCCACACTAAAATACTAAACATGTACTTTAGGTTGTTTAATAAATTAAGCATGTATTTGTGAATGAGTTAATAGCAAATATTAAATTATTTTAAAAATAATTTATGTAAACATTCTGACTGAAGTACTGGTCATATGCTTATTTCTTTGACCAAAACGACACAGATCAATTTCTGCGACGGCAACTAAAAGCTTTTATCTACTTACCGTTTCATTCAACGCAGTTATGCAGCACACTACGAGCTTTCACAAGTTCACGCCTGTATGTCAGTTTTGCGTCAAACAGTTTTACTTTCAATATTTATAGTTTTGAATTTTTTTTATCAAACCACGTTGATAGTTTTAGTAAAATCTAAATTAAAATATAAAACTAAATTAATATATAAACTATGAAATATATAAAATATAGATTCTTCATTTCCAATTGAAACGTGGGCAGAACGACTTAAAAAGAAACTTCTATATAAATATGATAAATTTTCAAGGCCATCCAGACACAACAATGCGACGACCGTTAATATATCATTGGATATTCAACACGTGAGGATCGTGAGTATCTCTTAATTCATCATGTTGCATTATTTGGAAATGCGAAATATTAATCTAATATGCACGGAAAATAAATATTAATTGCTGAAGTCCCCTGAAATGTAGTAGGAATTATTGTAGACGAAAACTGAAAAATAAAAATGATTTTTATATAATGTACAAATATCATAATAGATAATGTTCAGCGGAAATATCCGTAGTTTTCATTACACCTGATGTTCATTACAATGACTGGAAATAGTAATGATTGTATTTCGCGCCTCCTTCTGAAGATCAAATCGTATATAGTATAGCCGTAGTAACTTCAACTTAAATGTCACATTTTGTAAAGTATAAAATAGAGGCAAAATACTAATATGTAGTGGATGTATTCCTTCATTCTTCTTCTTTGTGCTCAAAGTGTCACATCAAACCGAGATGAAAGAAAGGAAACGAAATTCAAGCGAGAATAATTCAACTCAAATACGATCCTGACCCCGAGAGGACTGCATCGAGAGGCTTGTCTCCGATTCCTTCATTCTCGCCGTGATACACACGATATTTTTTGTCACACCTGTACATAAAAAAAAAACGTCTTTATAATGTCGGATCGTGAAAAAGGAGAAGCGGGCGCGAAAATGTGAAAAGCGCCCGGTGAAGCGGGCGCAAAAATGCGAAAAGCGTCCGCCGGACCCTCGAAGTCACACGTGTTGAATAAGTTTCATGTCGCGCGCTTTACCGGCACGCAAAGGCGTGGTTTTTATACAGGTGTCAAAAATATAAATTTTATTCTTACATCATGTCTGAAATTAACATTTATTTACGTAAAAAAATGATAATAGTAATTTATCAAATAGGCAAGATTTAATTATTGATTAACAAATAATTGATCAATGAAACCATCTGCTTGAAATTGAATAACTTTTATGTTGTAATAAGTTGCGAAGGTTCCATAAAGGTTTGCTCTAAACAAAATTTGTGAGATAAGATCAAAGGTGTCGAATCTTCGGTTGACCTAAAAATAAAATAAATAAATAAAATTCACATTTCATTTCAAGAGTTAAAAAATAAAACTAAATGTCTAGTCGAAAGTCGGCTGTCAGCGCTCGGCCAATACTGGGCCGTATGTTCAGCATCGGCATTTCGCACATGGGATCTCCAGTCTCACTATAATATGCACAGATACAAACTTCCGCTTTACAGTTTTTAGCGTTATGCTTAAACCTTGACATTTAAAGCATCTACCGAGATTTAAATCTTCCTAAACTGGGCATCTTTTCCACTTCAAGGAAACTTTACCCAGTGATATTAATGTTTTATGAGCCAATGGTAATACTTCTAAGAAAGCATTGTAATTTTTCCGTATTTTGCTGTACTGTATATGTTTTACAATGATATCTTCCTTAGTTAACGAACTTAAACTCGTATTATGAGCAATTATATCACTATACAGGTCATCCGCAGTATATTCACTTTCGATATTCATAATTTTAATTTGTGGTTTTCTTAGCTCTGAAATTTTTATGTTGTATTTTATTATTAGAATTGTTAATTATTTTGTCTTTTAATATCTGCAGATCGTCGGTGTTGTTACAATGAATTGATATTGTTCCGTCATTTCTTTCTCTAACATATTCCAATTTTTAATTTCCCGGGTTCAACTTGTTTTAACACTTCCTCTTTAGTCACACTTGACAATTGGATTTGTTATGGTTTAATAATGAGGTCTGGTGTATTTACAGGCCTTTTAGTAATAACGGCTTGTTTTAAATCTGCTGGGTACTGGGAAATTCGCGTGAATTTTCTAGGTTGTTCATGACTTTCAGAATTTGCTATACTATTTTTTTTTCTAAGCCTATGATATTTTTTCGGACAAAAGTTTGTTATTACTTTGCAGAAGGTTATTTTTGTCTTTAATTTCTTGAACTTAGTCATCAAGCAAATTATGCTCAGTCATAAGTCTGCCATACATCGCATTCACTTTTCATACGATTATCACAGCCAGGGCAACTCAACTCCTCACTATCTACTTCCTCGATCTCACTTTCGGCTGATGTATTTATCTAAATCTTCTAGTCTTCTTTTCTTCCGGTATTTATCTTTTAGGGAGGAACATTCACGTTTGAAGTCTTTAATTTCTCTTCATAATTAGGCTTCTTATCACAAGGGCTACTGGGTGAAGTAATATGGAAAGGAACGATTGCTGGGAAGTAGACAATATTAGGCCTAAAAATATTATGGGGGTAATCTTTAATCTCTCTATCAAACTTGATGTGATGCATTTGGTTTTTGGTTCAAACCGCAACGTTAGTCGTTCACGTTTTCTGGCAGCATGCATCTCGTTTACAAATGTTGTCCATATTGTTGTGTAAATATGGATGAGTTTTTTTTTCAGGCATAGGTTCTGCTCATGGTCAGATGGCGAAATTGTAAGGAAAAAATTACAATAAATATTTTTATAAAATCTATTCGTTGCAAAGAAATTCGATTTTATTTTGAGGTTAGCAATGATGTTTATGGAACTTTTATTTTTTCACAGTATAAAGGAAACAAAATGTGAAGTAATTTATATAAGTGGATATATTTTTATTTTTATAAATTTTGTGCCAGAATATTTACATATAATTTTTGTCTATTTTATTTATTAATATTATTAATTAACCTAGTAGCCCTTGTGATAAGAACCCTATTTATGAAGAGTAATTCCTAACAAGATTCTGGAAAAAGCCACAATCGTGGCGTAAAGTTTCCTCGCAATTTGGACAGCTCCCTTCCCAGCTTCAGGACGCTCAAAGGTCCTTAATATACTTAAATAAACAAATGTCTAAAATGTTAAAAATATAGGTGGTATTAAATTGGGAGAAGACACTATAAAATATACAAAAAATAGCAATGTAGTTTACCAGATTCCATGTCTGCACTGCAATAGTGTTTATATAGGACAAGTAGGAAGTCGATTCTGCATCAAAGAACACCAATTACGGAATATAGGAGGAGATGAAAAAAATTATACTGGCTTAACCATGCATAGAATTGAGACAGGGCATAGTTTGGACTATACCAATGTGCATCAGAAAGCAACAATTTCAAAAGAAAAAAAAGAAATTGAAAATTTTTTCATCAAAATACTGCAAATACTGTCAATATTAGATTTGAAAAATCTAAATTTCCAGAGATTTACAGTATTCTTATGAAAAAATAATTGTTTTTCGCATTAACTTCTCATTACTTATGTTAGATGGCTAATTAAATCCTTTATTTACTGTCTAATTTTACCTAATTAACTTATAAGAAAATTTGAGAGAGAAGTGGACGGATTGCTTCATTTAACAAATTTTCGTTCACCTTTTTGAAGAAGGCCATAATTCCTGGCCGAAAATTTAATTTAATTTTTACAAAAATTTAAAACATTATTCTTTTGTGCCTTCTTTTGTTTAAAACTACTCTTTATTTTATCACCCTCATTTAATTTTAAATCCATAATATATCTTTTGTTTTTTTTTGTTATTGTTTTGGTTTTAAGTCAATGACTTGTATGTATACTTATTTCTTTTCTATTATACACCGGTCAATAAACTCATAATTAAAATAAATGTCTAAAATTTTTTAAAAATACGACATTTGTAAAAATTGCATTGTGATTAATTAAAGGGCTGAAACTTTAGTATTAGTTCAGGCCTGCATTGCAACTGGTTATATTTGTTTACTTAAAGAAAGTTATTCAATTGAAAGATTTTATAGTATTTTCGGCTGTTTATGGTTCTGAATTAATCGCAATTAAAAGAAGAAGTGATTCCAAATGACCCTGTTGTCAATGCTTGATTGTTTTGTACTTGGATATTTGACGTCGCTAGCAATGAACATGAAGTAAGGTCGTTAATAAATTAATAAACACGTTTCTAGACAACTTTTTAGTGAAAATATCCACAGATATATTATCATCCTTTTACGTTATTAGGAAGATTGGGAAGGCATCATTGAAGTCACTGCTTGGCTTTCATTGGTAAAAATTTTAACGTATCAATTAAATTCTTGATATTGATCTTAGGCTAACCGAAAATTAACTGTTTAGGAATGGAATGACGACAAATTAAGGTGGAATTCTTCGGAATTCGGTGGAATTAACGTGATACATTTGGCCGTTCACGAAATTTGGCAACCCGATATTCGAATTATGAGCAGGCGAGTTTTTTTCGTTAAAAACATTATAAGGAAAAAGTAAACATAAATAATATTTGAAGCAAACATTTTTAGTAATATGCATAATGTGCAATTTATAATGAATCTAAGTAGAGTCAATATGTTCCATATTTCTATAGGTATGACTCGATTCAATTCTGTTCTTGTAATCGATTAATACTATTTAATAATAATTAAACAATCATTTTTATCGCAGTGTGGGGCAAGCCTTTGACATTATCTCAGACCGGAGTCACTATGTTCAAGAGGGTGGTTTAGTTTTATGGACAACTCCAGTGCGACTGAAATCCTATTGTTCATTAGATTATACTTACTGGCCATACGAAAAAAATTATTGCAATCTTACTTTTCTCCCGTGGAGCGCTAGTACAGACGAAATCAATTTGGATGTTTTCGGAGCAGGTGCATTTTCTACGGTAAGTTATACTATATTGATGCTGAAAACCCCGAAGTACACATAATTAAGGGGTCTTTCCATAGTTGTTACCAACAATACCTCTTGAACATATCATAGTTTTGATATCTTGAGAAAGGAAATCACAAGGAAGTATAATTACTTATTATTTCTTAATCGTCTAAGTACAGGTGGGACTTGAGAGATAAAAATATATTTTTTACTTTTTTATTGGTCAATCAGGCATGTAATACCAACAATTTTTGGAAGGTGAAAAATAATGCGTTCATACTATCAGAAGTCGTCATTTAACTGTTTAAACTGAAAAAATATGTAAATGTGGCTTGCAGTGCAGGTTAACTGCTGATATCAGATTTACCTTGCCAATTTTGTGAAATGCAATTAATAATAATTATTTTTATGGTAAAATCAACATTTATATATTTCCATGGTATGATATATTAGAATAAATTAGTGCACATTAACCGCCATTGGCTTTGTTTCATACGTATACATTCATACATTCTGGTTTCAAACTTCTATGTCTAAGGCGTGTATGTCCCACAAGGACTAAAAAATCCGTCAATGCAAAAGTTGTAACTTAAACGGGCGAAGAAACTTTGCGCCATAACCATTCACGTTTTAGACCTTTTTACAGAATTTTTGTACAGAATATAGGTTACAAGGGCTACCGGGTGAAGTAATATAGTTAGGATTCTTTGCTTATAAACAGGAACAATCAAACCTGGAAGATTGACGTTAAATTTAGAGGTTTTATTTTCCTTCGTCACGTGATGATTTTCAATTTGTAAGAAATCCTGACGATATTACTTCATCCAGTGGCCCTTGCAATGAGAATTACATCTGTAATTAGAAATTGAAACCTCCAATTTGCAGTTTTAATTGCAGCATTCAATTTTAATTCCAATTTTAACTACTTATTAATACTAAGTAAGTTTTTTAATGATTAATGAAAACTAAGATTCATTTATCAACAAATTTTAATCGCATTATGCAATAACAATTTAATTTCATACAAAAATATAATTGCAATTCACAAACAATTACGTGACAATTAATTATTGTGCTTTGTTTCAGCTCGAAGTATATAATAATAACAACGACTGGGTTTTGCGAAGCCTTTCAGCGAAAAGAGTACAAATATCATATGAGTGCTGTCCAGAAAATCAATCATATGTTGTGTACGAATTGGAATTAGAAAGGACCTGCGAGTTATATGGCTACGTTATAGTTGGTCCTACTGTTCGTACGTTCAATTTTCTAGTTATTAATTTAATTTATTATTATATAAACTTTGTTCCCTCATTCATGGGTAATATCGACGATGAAATCAATTTCTAAAATGACACTAGAAAATGAAAAGATCAATAACAATGCAATGAACGAAACATTTAATTACTTTAATAGTAGCGGATGGATAATAGTTATGAATATGGAAGAATTTGCATTGCACTCATTGCAAATAGTAAAAGGATATAACAATATCTTTTTGTAATTGTGTGCGTAAAGTTAGTGCGTAATAGTACTTTTCGTAACATGTGTGTAAAATGGAGTTTTGAGTGTGGCGCAATTGCACGAGTGCGAAAAACTTTACGCACGCGTTGCGAACATTATTGTTTGACACTGTATGCGAAAAATTCTGTAAAATTAACGAGTGTGGCGAAGGGGGAGGGGAAGGGGGGGTGGGGGGGGGGGGCTTAGGCCCCCCCCGATCATATTCTTTTCGCTATATAATGATTTAAAGCTATTACTACCTCCTATCGTGCATCCCCCCTCCACCAATCATATTTTATTAACTAGATCTTAATTTTTTTTTCGGAGGAATAGTATCTGATATCGTATCCGTATCACTCATTTTCAGAATTTTTAAATCTACACTATACACCTTTATCACTCGATGACGCGAAAGGAATTGATTGTATTTTTATAGATGTTGGAAATCGTTAATAGACCGTTCAATATTCCGGAAATGTAAATAAACAACCCCAGTACGAATTAGAAGTAAAAATTTCTTGATTTGTTGTTTGTTTATACAACGAAAGTTCAGTGACCGTGATTGTAATGTAGTCTATTTACATGATATGGATAAAAGAACATGTAAGATAATTGAAATATTGATAAATATTTATTTGTAAACGATTTCCAGGTCTACTGCAGAAATTAGCCTAGTAACGATTTTGTAAAACGCTATTTTACGCACTAAAAACGGTGCGTAAAATTCGATTTTGCGTCAAAAATGATTGTGTGTCAAAAAGTACTTTATGTACGTCTTTTCTGTGCGTAAAGTAAACTTTACGCACTCGATTGTACTTTACGCACGAAAAAGCCGTACGTAAACAATATTTCGGCACACGTGTGTGCGTGTGTGTAAAGTTCTTTACGCATACGCCCTTGTATCGAAAACTACTATTTGATGCCTGTTTTTTCGTGCGTAAAGTTCACTTTTACGCACTCCTGACGACAAAATTAGTAAAGTGAACGGTCGTGCGTAAAGTTGTACTTTACGCACTCAACCAGGCATTAAAACTTTACGCACCCAATTACAAAAAATAGGATACCTAACATGGGTGTAAAGTATAACTTTTACGCATCGGTCGGGAACCATACATACGAGGCCGGAAGGCGCCGAGTGATGTGTAAAATTACACTTTACACCCTTGTTAGGTAATACACTATTAGTATGTTCTAACTTCATCTCTCAGTTTACCTTTGAGTATTTTATCTCTGTTAAGCTGCGTCACATATTCTTTTTTCAATAATTCTTTTTCAATTCAATTCTTCTCAAGATATTCGTAACAAGAAGGTATATTGTATGGGAAGACGGGGTAAACCGGAACACTGGGTAAACTCAAACTTTAAATAAAAAAGTGTGTAACCTTATAAATTGACGGTCATTGTTTTCAAAATGTTACTTCTTAACATCTGTTTTTCAAGAGATACATAGGTTCCACAATGCTTTACAGCAGAGACAACATTATTTTAGGTACTTAAAGCAGCAAAGCCAAAGTCATCAAAACCAAACAGGGTGGCAAATATATTGCTTTTTTATTGCTAATTTGTTGCCCCAATGCCGATTTTGTTGCTCAAAAAAAACCGTAGGGTTGGCTGGCTTAAGAGAAAGCTATCCAGCCCATAGTTAAAAACAAGTAGGGTAAGTGGGGGCAAAGTGGGATTTTGGCATTTTGCCGTATTAGAACATTTCCTACGTGTTTATTTGTATTGTTTATTTACAAGTGGGTTGCTTTGATATAAATTTTAAAACATATTTCAGTTTCTATTCAGTGTTTACCAACCGTTCGAGCATAACCTAGAAAGTCGAAGCCAATTTGTAAATTTATACATATTTTCAATTGACTAGTAAGTAGCAATAAATTAAGTGGAATTAAAATCTGAATAGGCTTCTCTTACACTCTATTTTCGTTTTTTATTTGTTTCATTTGGGGTTCAGGATGATATTTTACGACGTGTTCAAAAAGTTCTGTTTTGGGGTAAAGTGGGATGTGTTCTGTTTTTATTTAGGTTCACAAAAATACCTAAAAGTTCTCTCTCTCTACCCTCTCTCTCATTCGTGCGATCATTTTTGTTCGATTTTTTCTGTTCTGACAATAAAAATAGAGAAATAAGAATAGAGATTTGTTATTAATTGATTGGAATCATACAGTAAGCGCATCAGATATAGACGTGTCATTGACGATTTTTTATGAAATTATTTATGATATTATGTGGAAGCACATATACCTATGATGCGACTTACTTCGTTCGATTTTCGGGAGTGGTATGATTATGAATTAAAGAATTTGATTTTCTTAAAGAAATCTATTCACCATAAATGGAAAAGATTTCGTTCAAATGCGGATTTTTTAGAATTTAAGAGACTAAGAGCAAACTGCTTAAAACTATCAACGAACCAATATTCGTGCTTTCTTGTCGTTCATTAACAAATCCAGTAATGGCAGTACGTTGCCTTCCAGTATGAACTTCCATGATAATATTGCAACTGATCATAAAGGAATTTCGAATTTATGTAGTGACTATTTTGGATCAGTTTATGCATCTTCGTCAAATTTTATTCCATTTCTGAACCATTCGGTGTCAAAATATGATATTAAAATTTTAATATTTTAGAATCAGAATTGGTAAATGTAATAGCGAATATGAAATTGTCTTGTACCTGTGGGCCGGATGGTATACCGTCAATCATTTTAAAAAATTGTATGTCATTCCTATTAAGACCTCTTCTATATTTATTTAACGAATCGTTGATTCGTCACTCCTTCCCTACCAAATTGAAGGAGACTTACGTTACTCCTATTTGGAAAAACGGCGATAAATCAAATGTTTGTAATTATCACCCGGTCGTGGTTATTAACTGCATACCAAAGCTTTTCGATGCTATTATGGCTAATAAAATGAATATCGTTTTAAACAATGTCATTATTGAATGTCAACGTGGTTTTTGTAAGGACAAGTCAACGGTAACTAATCTGCTCTTATTTTCTGACTTCGTGTCTAATGCAATGGTGTCTCATAATCAGGCGGATGCAATTTATCTGGACTTTTCAAAAGCATTTGACTCTGTACATCACTCCTTATTATTGAGTAAGCTAAATAGTATCGGGTTCTCGGGCACTTCCCTAAGATGGATTAAGTCTTACTTGTCTGGTAGAATCCAAAGGGTTAAAATAAAAAATACAATATCAGATCCTTGTGTGGTTCCCTCAGGAGTTCCTCAGGGATCGCACTTGGGTCCAATTCTTTACAACATCTTTATTAATGATATCGGTAATGTTATTTCTTTTTCAAATTATTTAATTTATGCCGATGATATTAAATTATTTAAAATCATTGACTCACCTTTGGATGTCTCGAGAGTGCAAAGAGATCTAAGTTCAGTAGGAGCCTGGTCTATGCGAAACGGTCTTAATATATCTTAGTGTAAGGTTATGTCTTTTTCTCGTCGTTCTGACAAGTTTTTATACCAGTACTGTTTATTTAATGAGTCGCTCGCTAGAGTTTGTATTTATTCTGATCTCAATGTTGTCATGTCCCAGACATTTTCCTTCCACGACCACATACAACATGTACGTTTGAAAACTTCTAGAATGTTAGGCTTTATCCAGAGGAAAACAAAAGATTTTAAAGACCCTTTAACTATTTTATATCTAATCCGCACTCTAGTTTTGCCTCATTTTATTTACGCGACTCATGTTTGGTCCCCATATACGTTTTCGGATTTTGAGCTTATGGAGAAGCGTGCAAAGAAGAACACTTCGTTATTTAGCCTTTAAATCTGGTCACCTTATGCCATATTTCGATCATAGTTATCGTAATATGTCTGTTAAATTTAATTTCCCTATACAATTAAATCTCTCCACCAATATCATAATGCATTAACTCTTTTTCGTATTTTAAATTCACCTTCTCTGTCTAATTTATCAGCACTATCTATTCGTAATTACAGAAATATCCAAGAAATGCAGTATAGAACAAATTACTCTTTCAATTCTCCTATCGCGTGCCTTAAACGTATATGGAACAATTTGGATGCTAATGTTCGATCCGTTAGGGTAATTACTAGGTTTAGTACATTGTATGAGTAGTACCCGTCAGTATTATGACTAAACGACTTTTTATTTTGATTATGTATATGTTTCTATAACTAGTGCATATTTTTGCGCTGTGATTTTAATAGTACATGTATGTGTGTCTATTTATACTGTTTATATTTCGTATTTTGTATAGTTTTATGTAAGGACTCATTATGTACATTTGTATTTTTTATTAACCGTATCTTGTATTGTTTCATTTTCTGGTTTGTAAGGACGTATTGACCGTTTATTAATAATAAATAAATAAATACTTTTCCTTTGCGCAATTTTGCATAATTTTCATTCAAACCTTTCCAGAAGTAATTTTAACAACCCATCCCACTTTGCCCCTGGATTTTCAGATTTCTAAAAAAAAAAGTTTTTTTGTAAAATTAAAATTTGGTGTATAAAATAGATACTTTATCTGAAATGCGTTTCATAATACGTTAGTTGAGGACCTAAATAGGGGTTTCTATACCATACCTAACCATTTTTATGCCTCATATTTTTTGTATACGAGTTTTCCCAAAATCATCCCACTTGCCCCTACTTCCCCTATAGGCGGGATGAAATAAAAAACTAAGCACAAAGGAATTTGTTACTCATTTCTTGCTTCAGGAAAATGTTGATATAAACCCCATTGAACGTATTTCAGAGCATGTAGCTATTACTGGCCAGCGAAATCTATAGATTTATGCAAAACTGTCGGTCATTGGTCCGGAAGGTACTAGCAACAAATTATTTTACTATCTAATGATGCATTTAATTAATCAACTAACAACAGAACAATATACAACATCATTCGTTGATTAAGTAGTAAGATTTATTGCTAGTAGCTTTCGAACTAAAAACTGCGTCAATGAACGTAATGTCCTGTATTTTTTCGAATATATGTTTCCGGTATGCATTCCATCAAAACTAAATATATGGTATAGAAATTACTCGAAGATGCCCAGAGAATAATATACAATATCATTAGTTGCTTAAATAATTTGTTGTTAGTACCTGTCGGATCAAGGAGCGACAGTTATGTACAAAATAGGTTTTCGACGCTGGCCAGTAATTGGTACACGATCTGAAATAAGTACAATGGGGTTTACGTGAACTTGTTCATAGAGCAACACATGAACAACAAATTCTTATGTAATTAGTTTATTTTATCCCGTCTATACTCCTTTTTTTTATTTGTCACCGGGTAAGTGATTCTGGATTAATTCTGTCGTTATGAAATATTTAAAAAACGATGAAGAAGTTATGAATTGGATGGTAGGTTACAAGTTCTCTAACCTGACATTCAATTCATAACTTTTCCATCTTTTTTTAAATATTTCCTAGTTACAGAATATATCCAGAATCACTTATCCGGTGGAAAATAAATTAAAAAATATTGCCATAACACAAAAATATGCGAAAAGTTGTTTGTAATTATTAAAGATGGGTGCAAAATTTTCTCGATTTTTGCCCAACACCGATCATGCTCGAGGGCCCTGGTGGTTTTTTTAAAATATATAGGAACAACAAAATCGACACTAGGGCAACAAATTGTCCACCTGTTTTAATGTAGTTTTGATGACTTTGGCTTTGCAGCTTTAAATACCTATTATATTTTTGCAACAAAACTGCACCTCAGTCATCGATTTTAGTTACTTCTAAATCATTTTTTTTTAGTAAAAATGACAGTTACTTTATTCTGCAGTATTGTAATTTGAGATGACAGTTACTGTACATATTATCCCCAAAAAGGTGAATTTTTGTTTCAAATATACCAATAATATAAAATTCTACTAATTTGTCCGTTTAAAGAATATGTTAATAATAATAACATATTTTTCAGCTGTTGTCATATTCACACTACTCACCTTTATGCTGCACCCTCAAAGTGAAATGAAAATAATAATAAACGCATTTTCATTATCCGTAATTTTTATACTACTTGTTTACGTTGGGTGTAAGGTACCATCACGCAACAGCAGTACACCAAAGATTGGTAAGTTTATAATCAATCAAATATTAAACAACCTACAATTTCTAGTATTTATTCGAAAATTGAATCTACTTACATCTAACTTTTTCGATTCTATAATAATATGTTGT
Source organism: Trichopria drosophilae (assembly GCA_030407085.1). Lineage (NCBI taxonomy): Eukaryota > Metazoa > Arthropoda > Insecta > Hymenoptera > Diapriidae > Trichopria > Trichopria drosophilae. The sequence continues at coordinate 163,565,136 of CM059582.1, read as the reverse complement.
GAAACGAATCCTTTATGTTCCCGTCACTGAATAACAATTCTATGTAAAGGAAAGTTTTGGTAAAAGATGTTCCTTTTAATAATGTGTGCTCCGAAAAAATAGTTTGGGCTCCACATAGGCTATGTTTGTGCACAGCCCAAATATGAAAAGGACCACCCGCTAATTAAATGGAAAACTGGCCCCGGTCAAATAAAAAAGAAACTATGGGAAAATACTTTTTGGGATGTCCTGATAAAAAGTCTCCATGGTGCCAACCTTGAAAAAGCAAGTTTAAGCTGTCGCATGTACACTTGAGCTTAATATATTTGAAAAAATCAAATTGGTTAATGCGATTGCAATTGTGTATTATTTGTTATTTTTATTATTTATTATCATTATTTATTATTATTATTATGATTTTCGCTGGATGTGCTACCAACATAAACAATAAGTCGATATAATGAACGTAAGCATGTACAATACCATTTTGGGTTGTATTCAAATTGATGTGTAGTATAAGTAAACTGTAGTTAAGTTTGTGCAATTAAACTTGAGTTTTATTTGTGATATACATGAAAAAAATAGATAGTTGAAATTACCACTTAAGTAGTAGTATATAAGGACTACATATCATTTATAGGGGCTGTTACTACCTAGGTGACTGGCTTTCCTATCTAAATATTAATAATAACCACGAAAGCAGTCTATTTATATTTCGTCGTGGTTGAATGATGTTGCAGGCAAAATATCAATTTGTCATATTTTTTTCTGTGAGCGAGTATTAAAAGTAACAATCACATGTGCGTTTTTTCAAATCTAAGTAGTAAAATACAAACCAGATATCTTTTATAGGTGCCGTTACTACTTACGTGGTTATTCTTACTACAGTAGAACCCCCTTTTAACGCCACCTCCGTTTATCGACATACTCTTTTCTACTACACTAGTGACACCCCTTTTAACGACATACCAGCGATTCCCGTCATCCCCACCACGGCTAAACGCTTCCCCTCACCAGGCGGCGGCGCATGTATACGTGCATAGCCCGCGAAACAACCGCATTGGTCGAGTGACGATGGGTTACGGCGGGGGAACGCACTTTTCTAGCTGGCATGTCGATAAACGGGAGCTTGAGGGGAAGTCGCGGAACCGACCCATGTCGTAAAAAGGGGGTTCTACTGTATTTAGATCCTAAAGTCAGTCACTTAAGTAGTAACAGCACCTATCTAGTCCGTATTTTACTACTTAAGTGGTAGTTCCAACCATCTATTTTTTTCGGTGTTTGTATCACAAATGAAACTCAAGTTTAATTGCATAAACTAAACTACAGTTTAGTTACACTACATAGCAATTTGAATAGAAACAAAAAACTAAAAAATTAATGTGAAAAACAAATATCATAATAACAATAATAATAATAAACAATATATAATTGCAATCACATTAATTTATTTGATTTTTTAAAATATATTAAGTTCAAGTGGTCTTTCGACAGCTCCAACTTGTTTTATCAAGGTTGGCACCTTGGAGACTTTTTATTAACCCATTAAGGCTTAAACGGCTTAAACGGCACATTTTGAGCATCAGTTTAAACGTCGATAATTTGCATATTAAAGCATTTGGAAACATTTTACTCCCACTATTTCTGACGTAAAATTATATGCTCTTTCAGAATCTTTCAATAAAATTTCGATAAAATGAAAAGCAAAAAAGTTATACACCTTTTTTTGTTAAAAAACAAGATTTTTAAACATTTATTTTTCATTGTAACATCACTTTCACCTCGAAATTGGTTTAGAAAACACTTCTAAGGTGAAAATATCGCGTCCATGGACCCTTAGGATTAAAACGTACCGTGTTCTAATTTGAATTTCAAGATGGCAACTTCCAAAATGGCGCCTAGAAGCTCAAAAATCATTGTAAAACTTAACAAATTTTTTTCCTGAAAACTATAGACTTTAGAGAAAATTTGCTAAGAACAAAAATGTCTTAGAATTGGTTAAAGAACCTTCTCAAATTTTATCACAATGTATTGATACACTTTTTGGTTTCTTGAAAATTAAAAAAATCGAAATTTTTTAAAAAATCATTTAAAAAATCTGAAAAAATTTGAGAAGCTTCTTTAACCAATAAGACGTTTTTATTCTTAGCAGATTTTCTTTAAAGTCCATATTTTTCAAGGAAATAAACTTATGAGTCTTAAAATCTAGAAAAGTTTAATAATTTATTTCCTTGAAAAATATGGACTTTAAAGAAAATCTGCTGAATTTGAGCTTCTAGGCGCCATTTTGGGAGTCGACATCTTGAAATTCAAATTAGAACATGGTACGTTTTAATCCTAAGGATCCATGGACGCGATATTTTCACCTTAGACGTGTTTCCCAAACCAATTTCGAGGTGAAAGTGATGTTAGAATGAAAAATAAATGTTTAAAAACCATGTTTTTTAACAAAAAAAGGTGTATAACTAAAATGGTGCTCAAAATGTGTCCGTTTAGGCCTTAATGGGTTAAGATATCTCAAAGAGTATTTTTCCATGGTTTATTTTTATTTGACCGGGGCCACTTTTCCATTTAATTAGTGCATGGTCCTTTCTGCTACACGTAACCCTGGTTTCTGCTGAGCACACACTTTGTGTTTATCTAAAACAAAGTTTGGGGTTTGAACCAAAACCTAGTTTGTATGGCGCCCCAACATTTTTCCCCAAGTGGAATTTCCTCAGACAAGTCGTATAAATATAATTTGATGTTATCAATTTCTTCTCATTAGCTAGCATTAAATTTATAATTTTAGCAAAATTCTATGGAGGATGTCTATCTCAAATCACCATCTCAATAATCATATCAACATTCGTATCGTTTCTTTCGAAGAGATCGAATTGCCAACCAATTCCACGTGTGTTAAAAGATTACCTGTTTGGAAAACTCGGAAAATATTTGGGACTTAAAAACATTATTTCTGAAGTAAGTTGACATCTAACATTTTCTATTGCATATCCGTCTGCATGTACTAGAACAGTTTTATTAACAGACACCTATAAAAAGGAGTAAAAAAATGTGTACATATTTTAAAAAAAACTTGCCAATGTAATGTTGCATTTCTAATGATTAGGTCATTCTATTTGGTCGGTCTTAAAGCAAGGAAGTTCAAAGGCAAAATGACGAGAAAAACGGCAAAGTGGGATGTCTTAAGATTTACATAAATATCACATATCTATTCAATAGTTTTTGAGAAAAATGAGAATTTGTGATGAAAATATGGGTAAGGCTTCATGAAGTGGATCACAAAATTACTAAGTGTTGTCTTTTTTCAAATCTAATATATCAAAATAATGTCATAGTAGTGAGGAATAAGTCACGATTTTTTTTTTGGTGCGTGATAGTGAAAAAAAATTAAAAACCATAAATAAGCAGAATATGGCGTCTAAATTACACAGAATCGGTCGAATTCGTTCGAATTTTGTTATTCGATGCGTTTTTAGATTCTTGATTGTATATCTGAAGTAGAATTTAAAAAATTGAAAATGTCCTATCCAACATGGCGAAAAATGTTGCTAAAAATCATTCGGGTCAACTTAAAACTTTTTACTTGCGATTTTTTTTAAGTTTACTTATTACGAATTTGAGATATACCTACTACGTTCAAAAATATCTATAATTATTCGTCTGCAGTTAGCCTATAAAAAGTATAGTTTCCGGAGTTTACCATGTGGAGGTTGCAGTACGTTTTCAAACTCCTTTTTTTTGTCTGAAACTTTTTTTGAAAAACTAATACTTTCCCCTGAAAACTACATTTTTTATACTCGTCGATATATTTTTGAAGATACCTTGATTTAATTAGCAGCTAGGATTTCAAATCAAACGGATATGTGATATTTACGTCAACCTCAAGACAACTTTGTCAGTTTTATCGTCATTTTGCCTTGAAACTTTGCTTCAAGACCGTTTTATAACATAAGCAAGAAATGTCAATCTAAAAAATAATAAATCTACCATTAGATTACAGATTTTCAAATTTGTTGTAGATACATTCACAGAATACGAAGAATTTCCAAAGTCTGACCGACAACGATTTTACAAATATTTCGGTAATGCGATCCTCTAACTACGATATCGACGACGACGAACAACAAATGATTGTACCAGATAACAACCATGTTTGTTTGGAGTGGACTCTGTTAGCTACAGCGATTGATCGAATTTTTTTCTGTTTATCTTGCATGATGTTTCTGTTGATGGCTATTACTTGAAAATAACAAAATTCAATAAAAAAACTTCTAGTAACAAGTATATTAGAAATACGGAAATGGCTTTGAAGTAGGAGGTGTAATAAAACACAAAGGACATAAGTTTATACGAAAAGTATGTTTTATATTCCAAAACATAAATGTTCACAAATTCATCCGCCTTATATAATATATACAACTGTATAATACACACATACAGTAAATAAACTTTAAACGAATAAGGAAGTACGCGAAAGGAAAGCACAAAATCTCACACGCGAATACGAAGCAAGCGCATCAAGTTCTATCACAATTTCGGAATAGTCGAAAGCTCATTTAAGCAACCGGAAATTTTATAAATTCACGCTTTCGACGAGTCGAACTTTTCAACAAGATACGTTCCTCTAGTACGGAAAAAAAGAAAAAATATACATAAAAAATTACTTCGCCACTTTGCGAAGATTGGAAACTTGATTCACTTGACTTGCATATAAGAATAATCACTTTTGGAAAGCTCTTGTCAAATCATTCGACACGTCGGGATTTTAATTCGTTAGGTAAATACTTTGTTCCCAGATCTGTAATACCGAATGAAATCTATCGAAATCACGAATATTCATGACGTATGTACATTTACTTATACAAAAGTGTACTTTTTATCTGTTCTGAAAAAGCATTGGGCAAGTAGGTTTACTTAAGATGTGCGCAATTTGTTTAACATTAAGCAATTGATTTCCAGTATACGCATTGTCGGTTTGGAGCATTCAATTTTTTTGAAATGGTACACATGTTGAAGCATTTTAAAGCACATTTCGTGGAAGTGCACCATTTGCTAAATTTCAACAAAAAAGGTTTGTTATTTAACGAGTTTCAACATCTCGATAAAAATATTTAACAACACTGTCCTCTTGAGTACACTGTGCTTAATGCCTGCATTTAATGTCTTGCTGACACTGATGTCAATTAGTAAGAGATAGCCAACTGATGAAGGACCAAATCACCTGTGATTCGAAGGGTGTCGATAATTGACGGCTGACAACGGTGCTTGAATTCGCAAATCATCTTTGTTCCGAGCCATATCGAGTAGCTCTCAAGATCACAGCGGATTCTGTAGTTTAATACACAAATATACTTTAATGAATTGTATTATCACACAAATTGTATAAAAACTGATACAATATTAAAAATATTTAAAAACTATGTTTATTGATATTGTTATCATTGTTTCCAAAAAAAAACAAGAAGTAACATTCTGCCTAAAGGATAATATAATTTTAGTCTTAATTTTGTTATAATATTGTTGTTGATGCTACTACAAAAGAAACCCCAAATTATTTGCTCAAATTTCCTCTGTCAATAGTAATGTAGAAAAAAGTAGCTGATTAATTTATTTCGTAACAATTATCACTAATAAAACATTTTTAAAAAGAATTAGTATGTGTACTCTGCATAAATTAAATAATGACAAATGGATAGTAACGCTTTATTCATTTTTATTGGCCGCTTTATAGTTTTGTAAGAGAGTATAGATGAGTGACTGTGAAAAATGTATTCAACGCAATAATAATAATAATTTCAAACACGTTTACTAGGCCCCCTATACTTTATTAATAACTTTACAAAAATATTTCACTGATCTTCAGAGAGAAAAAAGGTTAATGGAACCATGAAGAAATGGTATAAATGATTACAACATTTGATAATCGTACAATTAAAATCGTGAAAAGTTGAAGTTGACAGTATCTTATTTTTATAATTCATAATATGGTAAAATATAACATACAATAATTATTTTTTATAATGATAAGTAGTTATTTTATCACTTTTACAAAATCTATCTTCCTAGTCAAGAATATTTCGAGTGACTATTCAACTCTAAAGCTACGGTAGACTTGAGGTTATGTGCTATGCTGCAGATTTAACTATCGGGAAATAATAAGCGGAACAATGTTTTGCTTTGTTTTACTATGGAAATGGTCAATTTAACTATTTTTTATAATCACGTATTTTACTTTTATAAAATGGTTCTATTAACCTTGTTCTTTCTCTCTGTGTATTATTAATTTAAAATCCATCGTAAAACCTATTGAGTTATTTTGTTTTCGAAAGCGTTTTCAAAAGCACTAATAAAACAACCGCAATGTAACATTCAGTAGTTTTATTTTTTAGTCGTTTAGAATCTATTACTCTAATATATCATGTTTTAAATATTTTGTTTTGTTTCTCAATGTATCTATTATCAATGAATTGATATTAAATTCGAAATAAATGTACGTGTTGTGGGTGAAGTATAAATGAAGATGAAGTATAAGCACTAATAAATATTTGGGAATGAGAAAATAGGATAATGGGAAGTTTTTTTCTTGTTTATTCAAATCTATTTAGAATAAAAAAAGATTCTTTTTATAACAATATTAGGGTGGATCAAAATTTAAAAAGTTTGAATTTTGACAAGTATACATCACAAGTAGATTTAGTGTGCGAAAATGAGCACTCAATTTTTTTCAAAATTTTCGGTCAATATTTAGAGCCATTGAATTGATATAGTACATGCTACGTACGATAAATGATAAAAGATCATTTTTTTAATAACAAACATTCTAACGCACATTTTAAGAGGTCGTGAACCTATTTTGAACTAATAGAATTATATTTTATGATAAATTAATACTTTTTTTAAATCTTTTTTTATGACAGTTTTTGATGTAAAAAATTCAGGGATATTGCATTTAAAATTTTCGTCGATTTTCGTTTCACATAAACCAATTACATAAAAATTATATCGATTAATTTCATAATTGAATTCATTAATTTTAGATTTAATTGAATTACAATCCCAAGTCATCATTTTCAAATTAGTTTTTTTCGAGATAATTCTAAAGCTCCCTAAATAATTGATATTGTTATCATTGTTACCAAAAACGAATACGAGGACGAACTCCTGCCTAGAGGATAATATAATTGACTTTTAGATTACTAACATTTTAAATAAGAATTAGCAACTAACTTTTTAACGCACATTTTAAGAGGTCGTGAACATATTTTGATCTAATAAATTTATAATTTATCAAGAATTAATGTTTTTTTAAAATCTTTTTTATGACAGTTTTTAATTTAAAAAATCTCTGTAACATTTTTTTTCATAAAATGGATATTCTTACGCACATTTTAAGAGGTGGCGAACCTGTTTCGGCCGAGTAGAATATGATATATGATTTTTTGAATCTTTTTTTGACAATTTTGATTAAACAAATTGTCTTATTTAAAAAAAACCTACCATAATGCTACTTTTTTCACGGAATAGATATTTTGTCGAGCATTTTGCGATTTCTGTGACCTTATTACATAAAGTTTTTTTATCCTGTAGATTAGTTAGAATTACATTTATTGTTAAAAAACGCGAATTTGTAGACTTTGTTTATTAATAACAAAAGTGTACTTATCAATAACCAGAGTGAAAGTAAGTTGAAATATCCCTTAAAAGTATATCAGTAAGCCAATCTAACGTAGTAAAATCTAAAATTTATAATTTCATAACAAAAAATAGCTTAAGGATTTTGTTAATTACAAATTACCATTCAATTTTTTACAAATTGACCCTAGTTTGTGACATGAAGATTGAGGGTATAAAAATTGTGAAAGAAAAAAGCCGTGAATGATAGTGTGAGAGTGGTCTCGCCCTTGCTCAAAGTCAATTTGTTAACAAAAGATGAACTTCATAAAAAAATAACGAATTTTGAACTTGTTCTGTATTACATTATCGCAGTTATTTATAATATATATGATATTTTAGTCAATTGAATATATAAAATGAATAAAATTTATTTCCAAATAGCACATACGTATCGTTATTAACTCATTACTTCAATTGTAGTATTATAATTGTTATTAACAAAAACTTACCATTATTATTAACGTACATCTAGTCACTTATTTTATGAAATTACATACCCAATAATATTAAAAAAATTACATTTCCCGTTCTATTTCACATAATAAGGTCATCGACCACGCAAAATGTTCGATAAAATGAGAAAAAAAATAATATTTTTTTAATCCTAATTGTAAAAAAAAAAGATTCAATAAATCGTATCTTATATTCTACTAGATCAAAATAGATTCACGATCACTTAAAATGAAACAAATAATAGTATGTTGTTAGATTTTTGTTACATAAAATACAGAGATTTTTAAAATCAAAATTTTCAAAAAAAAAAGATTGAAAAAACCGTATCTCATATTCTATTAGATCAAAATAGGTTCACGACCTCTTAAAATGTTATTAAAAAAAAATCATTTATCATTCATTGCACATAGCATTTACTACATCAACTATTTGTTTCATCAAACGGCCTATAAGCAAAGGCAGCGACCACTAAATAATTGACAGAAAAATTTAAAAAAATTGAGAGTATTCTTTTTCATATACTGAATCTACTTGTGATAGTATGTATACACAGCGGTGTTTTTTAATTACAAAAATGGGGCTTGTTTTAAATTAATAAATAACTTAAAAGTCTCAAGTTTTAACTTACTGCTATCAATCACATCCTTTCATTTAAACTAACTATTCATCAAAATAGTAATTTCTTCTAACAATAGAATTGTATTTTACTTTACCAGTAAACTGAAAAATATATTTCTTACTAGATTTGCTACATGTACTATATAAAAAACTGTCTTTAAAAAGAACCAACGGAATAAAATATACAAACAATAATGACAGTTAGACAGAATATATTTTAAACTATAAAAATGTATAAAACAAAGGCAGAAGACCAATATTACTATTGAAAAAAATATTATGTGATACGTTGTAGATAATGTTTAACACATTTTATTAGTTTTGAGAACGAATTTTACAAGATATAGTATTTGAGTTTGTTTTTCCCCATTGTCAAACATAAATAATGATAACTCATATAATAAGTAACGACCACTTATAAAAACAATATTTTGATATATGTTTAAACCAAACAAGTTTAATATGAAAAAATAAAATTAGTTGATTTTGAAAAAATAACACGATACAAAAAATAATAACAGAGCTCACAATCTTCACAAGACTTGATATTTGATAAAATGCATTTTTTTTAGAGATTATTAATCTAAGAGAATTAGTAAATATAATAAAAATGATAAAGTTTCAAGTCAATTTTCACATTCTTATTACTTTATGTATTATTTATCAGTGAAAATTAATACAGTAAAAGTGACTTACGTCAATAAAAATTCTCGTCCTGGCCTCCATGACAAATGTCCTTCGTGGCGCTCTTCAATATCCCATTTACCATTAGTCCAGCAATTAATGACCACGCACGATGGTGAATTTCCATATAAAAATCGTGGATTCAAATGCAATGCAATTATCGCGTGTGGATAGATTAGTTTTCCTTTTTGTAGGTTTATAAAAAAACTGCAAAATAACGAATTTATTAACACAGTGAACTTTAAATGAAATGTATTCCAGTATATTTGTCAATGTTATTTTTGTAACTTCCATTTTATAACGTATCTATTTTTCTTCATAGGAATTCTAGAATATTATTTGAAAAAACAAAATTATGATGCAGTGTATTACTTTCGTATGCAATCTTTCAAACGTTTTCGAAATGTTTATTAATCGTTATGAATATAAATTAAATTAAATTTTCCGTGAGTGAAGCTTCAAGTAAATGAGTTTTGTAAACAAATTTATTACTTACGAATGTGGCAGTAACTTTAATCTCCCTTTAATAAAAATGCGACTTCCTACATCGAATCCATGTGGGAGGTCGATGTCCACGGGTAATCCCTTTATCACAAAAACTTTACATTAAAAACTTTTTCGGGATTGAAATTTGTCGGTCCCTATATTTATAGTCATATCTAACCAATATTCTATTTCTTCGTTTTTTATTGATATATTTAAAAATCGATCTCGATTCTTGAACTTAAAATAAAGTACAATCACAACATTTTTTATAACAATTTTTCTTTAAATTACATAAATTTTAGATAATTCTCTTAGTTATTAGAATTAGTCAAGGAATATGAAGACAATTTTTCAGATTATTCAAATGCAATTCAAACACCACATTAAAAAATCTGAAAAAAATATAACTAAATCAACTGAAAATATTTTCTTCTCCTTCGAACATTTCAAGAATTAGACAACATTTATATAAAATAAATAAAACGTTTAAACATTTTTAAATAAAATATTGTTCTAATAATTTGGGGGTATTTTTTGACCATTTTCAAAACAATTTTGTTGTAATAAAAATATTCAGATGACTATTTTGTTTTACGATAATACACGTACCATTTTTTAAATTAAATTATGTATATTTAAATAAATTTTCGATTTGTTTGAGGTTGACAGTAATTTTCGAAAAAATACTTAAATCAAGAAAAAGATTTATTTGTATAAAAGGGGCATTTTACTCACAAGATTGTCTTGTAGCAAGTTTTCTTCGGTAAGTTGAAGTTCCCTTTCAGGTTTGTAGATTTCAGGATCCGGATAGATTGAAAGGCGAGTCTGGCGAACTTTGGTTTCATCGACGTCTCCGTCAATTTGAAGGCCTGTGATTTCTTCTAATGGAACCCGGTAGGTAAAGGCACAAAAGTGATTCCCGTCAATGGCAAACTATAGAAATAATTAATTTCTCTATTTTTATTACTTTACAACATACGCACGATATTTACACGATGAATTCTTTACAATAATCCCTACAACGTATCACTCACGATCAAAACTGCAAGACCTTAAGCGCATCTAACTTTTTTCAATATGATTCACAATTCTATTAAAAAAATTATCTTGGTCATCGAATTATTCGCATGTGGAAAGCTAAGATCGTATAATAATTATGTATTTATTAAAAGTAGCTAGTTTCATACGTACAAAATGTAAACTATACATAACTGAAAATTAATAAAAATCGTCTGTAGCTTAAATTGAAGACAATTAAAAAATGTGTGCCTTTCTACATAAAAAGAATATCAATATATACAATAAAGTAAACTAAAAAAGGATTAAAAAATGTTACACAACCATGCATTTTTTACATTTCTTGAGGTATTTATAAATATAATGTACTTTAAAAATATGTAATAACAGGCAAACAGACATTTTAATGATAACTAGAGTAATTATTGAACAAACACAAAAATCTGGATGAAAATGAGATAAAAGTTCAAAATAAAGAAAGTCTTGAAGGTCTAATTTATATTTTCTTCACACCGAGAGGAAAGCAGCAACTTTTTTATATGTATTAAATGTGTTATTGATTGATGCGAAATGCAACATTGGGGATTGTTTGTAAGACATCAAACCTGAAAATCATGTTGAGTGCAGAAAATTAAAAGGTGAAAAAAGGAGTTCCGTCGAAAAATATATCCTCTCGATCCGATTGGTGAACATGTTTCTTCTTCTTGCCAAGCTCCTTTGATCCTTGTATTTCTGACGACGTATCCGCGATCGATCCGAGAATTGAAATGCAGTCCTATGTTTCTTGACGTCTTGCACACCAGATTTACCGAAAATCTGGATTAACGTAGAGGAATATTTAGAATAATTAAAAAAAAATACCAAAATTCGGATTTCGCTAACTTAATTTGAAAATATGAGAGTGTGGATGAAACAGACTTCCGTACGGAATGGCCATTTTGACTTGACTAACAGTTTCCTTGGTGACATTTCGGATTTCACATGACATATGCTACTTTCATTTATTTTGAATGTTATGTTTTGAAGCGACGTTCAATTGATTGCATCTTTCCTACTTTCAGAGTACATGGAATATATATAATGCTAAAAATTATGTTGAAAAAGTTTTTGAAACATTTTCTGTACATAATTAATAACGCTGGGTAGCAAACAAAAATTCTTATTTATCTTAAAATTCTTATGTTTATTGAATCTTTAGGTCTCAGTGAAAAAAAAGAGGTTACAAACCTTTTTTTATTAGGTCAGTTCCATGCAAATCGTGATGAAAGTTCGAAAAAATTGCTTTTAACATTTAGTAAAAAATGCAACGTGATACAAATTTGTAGTAAGGTTTACGTAAAAGCTAAAAACATGAACTTTTAAACGGAAATTTGAAAAATCGCTATTAATAGTGATGGAACTGATAGAAAACGATTTTGCATGATCAGATTTTCTTTTAACTGGTCCCATTATAGTTTTTGTATTTACTGATAATTAATGGGAAGTTAGATTTAAGAAATTAAAAATGGCGGACTAAATTAAAAATATTACGCGAACTCGCTTGAAACTTGGTACTCAGATATTTTTGAGGTTGCTAATCACTATTTAAAATTGAAAATGACAGATCCAGAATGGCGACCGAAATATTTGTAATTTACTCGAATTTCTTCATGATTTTGTACCCAAGGGATTTCGCAATCTCTGATTACCAATCTAAAATTGATTTTTCGATACAGGTAAAAATTAAGAAGGATATAGTTTTATTTGCATCAATTGTATTGTTACATTAAAGCTTATAGTATTTTAGAAACATTTATATAAAATACAACACGAAATTTGCCTCTGAAATTTGCTACAGATTCAATTATAATGCCCAGTTTTCAAAATTTACAAAAACGACGATTATAGTTGCTCCACGATTAATAGTGATTTTTTAATTTTTCGTCGAAAAGTTCATGTTTTAAGGTTTCATTTAAGCCCTACTAGAAATTTCTATCACGTCGCATTTTTGACACATAAAGATTCAAAAAATGCTAAAAAAGCAATTTTTTCGCACTTTTATCTCGATTTGCATGGAACTGATAGAATGAAAACAGGTTTGTAACCTCTTTTTTTAATTCACTGAGACTTTAGCTTCAATAAACATAAGAATTTTAGGATAAATAAGAATCGACTTTTTTTGTTACCCAGTGTAACAAGCTGTAAAATAATCTTCTTAAAATTCAGCCTCATATAATAAAAAGTTTTTTTTGTATTGTTTTGTATTTTAAAATTTATTTAATTTTCTATTTTAATATGAACTTCCAAACTTAAAATACTCAACGATTTGTGATAGGACTTCAAATATTAAAATTATATAATTTAACAATACTCGAATTATGATACGTTTTAAAGAATAATTTAATCGTTTTACGAAGACTCAGAGTTTAAAATTATAGCTTAATTATTGTTACCTCCTTTGCAAACAAAATATATTTTTTAAATATTTGTTGGCCGCCCTAAACATTTAAACTCACTGTTTATGTACCAGATAATCAATTAATGTTCTTTACAGTATTTCTTATAAATCAGATCACTCCATATTTTGTAATGAGAAATTATAAAAACTAAACTTCTCTTTTTGTACGTTATATATTTTGTGCGTGATTTCTTGATACAGCTTATTTCGAAATTTTAATTCAATTACTTTAGCATCTTTGAATAATTTCAAGCTAATATGCGCAGACAAAAAGATATTATTAAAATATTAGAAGCGTCTATCTTCTAGAATTAGACATATTTCAAACAATTTCTTTGCAAAATCCTGATTTCCGAATATTAACTCTTCTTCAATCAATTACTCTCGAGTAACAAATTTCAAGCCAATCCGCTAGAAATTTCTTGTCCGCCAGAGTGGATCCGCCATTTTGAATTATGTAAATCGGAGGTCGGATTCGTAATCAGCGACCCGGAAAATTTCAAAATAATAAAACTATAAACATGACCAGAGTATGTGGGTTTATAATACCAATTAACCCTTTCATACAAAAATTGTGAAAAATCATAATTTTTTCAAATGGTTAAATTCGGAATGGCAGAGATAATACAGCGGACAAAAATTAAAATAAAAATGATTTACTTTTGGTGATTTTGGAGTGTTTCATCACAAATCATTGAAATAATCCGAATTTTTATGAAAATTCATTTATGTTAAGCTCCCTATTATTAATCGACTGTAAAACCACTATGCCGACTTATTACGAAATAAGAAATCTTTCTATTCTTAGGTATCAATATTCTAATGGGCATACGAAAATCACAATCTTACAAAGATTACTGGTTTATAAAGCCACAAGACAGGGATGCATATATTTTGCCTGCAATGCCTATAAATAGATTTATATCAATTGTGTTTCATCTACACCAAAATAATAATAGTAAATAGCTGAAAAAAGCAGAAATTGTATAAAATAAGTTGTACAAAATTCTACCAGCGTTGGATGCACCGGATTAGTAATCAGCTACCTCCAAAACCCCTATATTCCAAATATTAGACAAATTCATAATTTTTCAACATTTTGTCGACCATATTGGATCCGCCATTTTGCATTTTGAAAATCTGACACCGGATTAGTAATCAGCGCCATCAAAAACTCTGGCATACCAAATTTCAAATAAATAACGAGTAGTTCTTCCTGGCATGAATTTCTTTTGAAAATGATGCCTTTTTGGTACTAATTTCAAGCGTAAAAATAAAAATGACTTTAGACGATCTCAAAAAGATCTTTCTTAAAAATGTCACTATTCAAGATGTATTTGAGAACTTTTTAAGACTTCAAACTACTAGTTTATCAAAATCTTTTTGAGATCTTTTTAAGATCTTTTTTTAATATTTTTCGGATATGAAAAAAAATATTTGTAATAAAATGCAGAATTCTCTTATTTTTTGCCAAAATTAATTATCGTAGATGATTTTTAAGGGGATTATCCAGTTTACTTGCTTTCTGATCTGCTTTCTACCCTCTAATTTCCTAATTATTAAGATGGAATAAATACATTATACTTTTCTTAAGATATCGGTAGTAAACTTCATTATTTGTAATACGTTGTATTGCAGAAATTATAATGTGTATAGGTGAAAGAAAATGTATCAATTTTTGTCTAAGACACGTAAAATTGTAGCGTTTTTCATGCTTTCTGGAGGATGACAAATTTTCATTTCTCTGTCTTCATTGCACAAACATTGTCAGCGCATCGAAAAACAACTCTGGAAATCTCTCGTCTTCGATTTGTGTTGTAAATATTGAATTTTCGTAATATGAAACTTTCTGTCTTCGTGACATGAATCGCTTGTATTAACGCCTACTATGTGTTTATTTCTCATCTTCGACTCGTTGTAGATATTGACCCCATATTATAAAGTGAAGTTTTAGAAATCAGACTAGAAAGCAAGTAAAAAAGGTAATTACTTTAAAATTTATCTTCAATAATTAATTTTTGTAAAAAATAAGAGAATTCAGCATTTTATTACAAATATTTTTCTGCATATCCGAAAAAGATAAAAAAAGATCTTGAAAAGATCTCGATAAAAAGATGTTCTTAAAGATCTTATAAAGATCCCAAAAAGATTTTGATAAACTAGTAGTTTAAAAGTCTTAAAAAGCTCTCAAATATATCTTGAATAGTAACATTTTTAAGAAAGATCTTTTTTAGATCTTCTAAAGTCTTTTTTATTTTTAGGCGGGTTGTTATTAACAATAATTATTTTTAATAATTTTGCAATATTATTTTTTTTAACACTTATTGGAGTCTTAGGAAAGCCAAAATAACCGCATCGAAATCAATAACTATCTGTTCATAAACCTTAAAAAATCGATAGCATCTAGGTGGGACACTGGTGTCCGCCTGTGACTGAAAGGGCTAATACATTTTATCATCACGTGTAATTATTTTAGGTTCAATAACGAATATTTGAGATGTTTGTTTTAATTCCTAAATAAATAATACTCCATGACAGTGTTAACAAATTGTAATAATTAAATCAACTTTATGTTTAGGTTTGGAGAAGTTAACATTTCATAAAGGTAGCGGTAATAAAAAAGAGAAGCAAACCGTTTTTTTTTTCATTCCGTCATGAAAACGTTCCGTCTGAAGGTCAACTATTATTAAAACGGGGCAAATGGAAGAAACTAATGAACCTGTGAAGGTTCCAAAAGTCTGTAAAATTCATTCGCACATATTGCGGGAGCAATATAGCACTTTCTCTTCCTAGGGAGCAAAATAAGTTTATCAAGGGAGAATAGATATTTGTAGTCTCACGAAAATTGTCAACCGCGCTGGTTAACACTAATTTTGCTCCCTAGTTGCACAAAGTACTACTATTAAATGTATAAAACATGTTCTATTTTCCATCTAAAATTGTAAGAAAAGGTGTAAACTATCATCTAAATGAATTTTTAAAAATCGTACATGCATATAATTATATTGCTCCAACAAATTCCAATATTTCTCCTAAAAATAGTCGATAGTCAACCGAAATGTTGGGGACATTAATTGCAGAGAAGTCGTTAATTTTGTTTTAAAACAAAAATATTTGTCTAAGAAATATGTGAAAATCGTGTAAGACCAGTAAATAGTAATAAAAACGGAAAACTGTGTAAATTTATGAAGAAGGCATGCGATGAGTATTGATTTACAAAATGTACAAATCTAATTTTACTATTATAATTTACAAAGATCTTTGATACAAAAGCATCGTCTTTTAATAAAAATGAAAAATACGAATGCTGGACTAACTATAATCAATAAAATTGTTTATCTGTTTCAATTTACTCGAATATGTACAAAGTGCAAAGTTATTTGAAAACCTGCAACAGTCGGCGGGAATGAAACCAGTGACGATGATTGCGGATGTTGGTTCAAGTGCGTTGAGTTTCAGAAGTGACGACACATTCTGTAAACATATTAATAAAATTATTATAAATTTTTAAATCATCAAATATTTTATCATAAACAGAAAATATAAAGCCATACACGAAAGTTATATATGGATGTCAAAGTTTCAATTTGAATCCGTGGCATCAAGTTTTTTCATTTAATTGTAATATTTCTGGTTGGATTGGAGAGGTTATAATTAATGCAATAAAGATTCGGTCTGTTTTAAAATCTATATAAAAATATTTGAAATGTATCTAAAAAACTGTAGAATATACAAACTTTTAAACGACTTTTATTTTGTCACTTGTAAATTTTTGTAGTTGGTTATTTTTTTAACGGAATATTTTGAGAAAAGTCGTAAGATACATTTTGTTTTTCTTTTTTTTTTTAGATTTCGCAAGTTCAAATGTTGCGCCATGCATAGTCGGTAACAAAGCCGGTACAAATTACTAGCAGGAGATCTATCATGCCGGTAATCGGTAACAACTTTGTGGTTTGTGCATGCAGAAAAACCGTTTTCAAAAACAAACTTAAGAAACCGGACGAAATCAAAATTAATTGGAGAAATCGTTATGGACAATCCAGGTACATCTGTGTCTGGAGATCAAAATGCAATTTGCAAATTGTAAGCTTTTTTTTTTAAATAATCCTTACTCATTTTAAAAATAGTGCGAATTCTAACCTTACAATGATCCTCTTCAATAAATTAATCAAATAAATAGTAAAATTAGGTCTATATTCAATATTTTAATGTATTTTATATATGATTTATATATAAGATTCATCTTTTACATAGCTAATAAGTTTTTGTCTCATATTTCTATGGAATTGTTGTGAACGTTTCATATAAAAGTACAAAGATTGTATTGAAATAATTTGTACATATATTTATTTAAAGTGATTATATTTTATTTTATGGCATATAATATTTACAAATACATTATCAAACTTCTGCTATTGTATCTTGTATCAATTTATTCCCCAATTAAATAAATACATAAAAAATTATAATTGAGACATATAATAATCGGTGCTTTGATATTCTCGATACTGGTAAAGAACATTCATATGGCCATATCTCTAGAACTTTTAAACTTTGAGGTATACGAATTTTTATTTTTAAAGGCACATGCTTAAAATTAATTTTTTCAATATCGATGAAATAACATAAAATACCCTGTGTCACTCATTTTTAAGCTTTGTTATATGCTGCAAAAGCAATCTCAACTTTTGAATTTGATTACAATGGCAAAGAATTTATTTTTCAGTTTTTTATTATTAATGTTTTGTACAAAAATCAAATTCTTGCTTGTTTACAAAGGATACTTACTTCCCTGCTGAAAAAAGTCCCAGCAATCGGAAATGCATTGAAATGTATTGAAAATTTTGAATGCATTACAATACATTTGAATGCGCTATTTGATCTTAAAAGTATTGAAAAGGATTGAAATGTATTAAAAATTTTAATGCATGGCAATATATTTAAATCCAAAAATAATCCCAGTTCATACATTTAATGAAAAACAAAATTTGCATCGACCGAAAATCGAACCCTGGTCTCCCGCACAACAACTTCGAGCTGTAATCACTCGACCACCTCCTTGCTGTAAAAACGAATTGTGTACATAAAAATAATCTGCTAAATTTATTACCATATTTTACATTTTTGTAATAATTTGCTTATCGACTTTTGAAAAGAACGAATGCATGTAGATAGTAGATATTTTTGTTGGTAAAATAAATATTGTAATTTTTTTTCTAAATTGCACAATATCTTGAAAACGGTACGAAATACGTGAAATTTGACGAAATTGACATAAATCAGGGGTACCTTGGTACGACGATTCGAAGCCACACACATAATTCGAGAATTTTCGAAATTTTCGTTTTCTAAAATTATGAAATTTTTGAATTGTGTATGTCAGCTGAATCATCGCACATGACAAAATTTCATCAGATTTCACGTATCTCATACCGTTTACGAGATATTGCGTAAATTTGAAAATAAGTGTCAGTTAGGTGTCCAATAAGCGTACAAATACATTTCATTTAAGTGTACAACACTTTTTGGACTCTTGTGTATTGAACGCTTAAATGAAGTGTACCATTTCCGACAGAGCACTGCTAAATGTAATTGGAAATTGATTTAAAATAAACATTTCACATTCCAAATTTTGAATGAAAAGTCATTTGTGGCTTTTATTTTTGAAAATAACTTTTTTGTAATTGAAATGAATAATTACGAAATGAACATAATTTTAATATTTTTTCACTTCAATGCGGAAGCTATTTTTTTGTATAGATTCATTTGTATTAAAATGAAGAATCATTAAGAATTTGTATTCAAATGAATTCACCATACACTCTAATTTTTGTATTGATTTATTTTAAATTCATTTGGATTAAAGCAAGCATTATTTTGCTCAGTCATGTATTGAAATGGATTCATTAATTCCGGTAATTAACTGTTATTATTTATGGATTCGATTGTGTTAAAAAATGATCATTTCAATCTTCATTTGTATTCAGATGGATTCACGACTTTTGCTTTTTTCGAGTATTTTTAGCAGTTTCGGCAACGATATTATTTATGTATTCCTTGGATTCATTTGGATTCATATTTTTGTATTAAAATAATAGTGAAGTATTTTTGGATTCGAATGTATTCGAAAATTTCAAATAGCGTATTCAAAAGAAAAAAATTATTCCAAGTCAATACATTTCAATACAATTTCGATTGCTGGGATAATAGCAATGACATCTATTACAACTATTGTAAATGGTTACATATATTTAAAATTAAACAATTCAAAATAATATCATATTTATTGCACATTACATTGAAATAGGAAGTCTATATTGAAATGACATTCGCCAGACATATTATCAGTTGCAGTTTATGGATTCTAGATCAGGAATGCAGCTAACAAATTTCCTGTACACTCCTCTATTATAAAAGAAGAGTTCACAATAACTTTTAAGCCTTCAAAGGCCAAATTCAGCATGTGCTAATAAATTATGTACATTTTTCCCTGTTTCAATTTTCCATATTAAAAAGTGATGGTGTCTTTTAATTTATGAAGAAGGAAGAAGGAAGAAATTTTTAATTTTTTTTTTTCAAGTGGTAGGCAGAGCCCATAAAATTTATATTTATTGAAGAAATCAAACCTATCTTAAAACCCTATTTATAATAACCAAAGATTATTTCACTTATGAAAATATCAGAAAAGAAGTTAATTTATATTATCATAACGGATGTCATGTTAAAGTTTAAAAGTACTGGAGATATGCCCAGATATTATGTGACTTTAAATTCAGTTTATTAGGGCTTGAATTTAAATTTGTTTTTCATGTTCTTACTTTATTGATCATTCCTATTTCGTCACATTAAATTAAATTCGCAATTTTAACACTGCTTAATATTTAGCAAATTAAAAAGTAAAATAGGGTTAAAGGTATGAAAATAAATAATACTATAAATACAGATGTAACATCAAACCACGTCGATACACCTGCCCAAGATGCGAGATAAATTATTGTTCTGCAGAATGCTACAAATCCGAAGCACATATCGAATGCTCCGAAAGCTTCTACAAACAATGTGTCGAAGAAGAATTAAATCTACAACAAAATGATCCAGAACTAAAACAAAAAACTCTTGATATGCTTCAACGTATTCATCAAGATGATACGGAAGAAGATTTGTTGGAAGATATCTTAAACGATGATGAGTTTGACAACATGGATTCTGATGACGAACATGTAAGTTTAGATATAAATCTTAAATTATATTCTGCATCACATTCGACAAATTTCAGTGTATATTATAGATTCCAGAATTGGAAGCACGTTTAGCAAATGTAAATTTTGACAATCCTGAAGAGCTGTGGGCGGCCTTAACGGAATCGGAGAAACAAGGTTTTGAAGCATCAGTTAATACTGGTGAAATGACAAAATTGTTACCGACTTGGGTACCATGGTGGACCCATAAAGTGGAAAAGAAATTGGTAGAAGATTTATCAGAGGAAAAGCAGACGCCTGATTATATTAATCATTGTCCTAAAGTAAAAGATGTTCCAGCAATAAGTGCAGTGGCGGTAACATAACTTCTTTTATTAAAATGAAATCTAAGTGATATATTTACTTATCATAATTTAAAAAATTCGTAGAATGCTTCGACTTGCCTCGCATATAACCTCGTAAACGTCTTATACGCATATGCTTATACCGTTCTACATTTCTACGGAGATCATTTAAATTCACCAATAGAAGCTCTTACTGTCTTCCTTCGCATTTGCAGTAATATCAGCGAAAATCGAGTGTTCAAAGATGAAACAACTGCCATAGAAAATGTTCTTTTAAATGTCACGAACGTAAGTTTTTAATATTTTAACAAAGCTTTCTAAAATTACTTTATTTTCGGATAATAATTTCAGTGCCAGGCAATTGCTGGTGATCAAGAAACTATTATCGCCACGAAAGAAGCCGGAGATTGCATTATTCGTGGACCAGAGGAAGAAAACAGAACCTATTATGCAAAAGTAGCATTATCAGATCTTTATAATTTAATGAACAATGCAAAAGAAGAAATATCGCAACTAAAGAAAACACCTGCGAAAGATGAATTCAGGAAAAAGTTTCAACAAGATGTTGGTGGGTCCACAGAACTAACAAATAAGAATATCCAATTATACATGAAGAAACTGGAATACTATCTTGCGTGGTTAGAATCGAAAGGATCAGTTTTTAACCTTGCCCAGTCCGAATCACAAGAATAGTTGAAAATTTGTAATGAATCATGGTTTATGTAAATATATGTAAATAATGATGAAATTGTATTTTTTATTAATTAAATAAACGACATATTTTTGTCTTTCGGTTTCATACTATGTTATGTAAAGTTTATTGGTATTGTCTTCTTGAAAGGATTAAAGTAGATTCATCATTTTTCGTAGTGATATTAAATTAATAATTACAACTTATTCCAGGGCACTTGGACAATTTATTATGAAAAAAAAATGTTACGACAAAATATTTCAGTCCAAAATATTACAGTAAAAAATATTATTTAAATTAATTTTATTTTGTATATTCCTATAAAATTGTTGAAATTAAATTTACGCTTAACTGATTTCAAAAATAATTATTGAACTTTCATTAAATGAAATTGTTATAATCTAATTTTACGCTTAACTGTATTAAATAATAATTACGGAATTTCAATAACCATGATACTGATATTTCTTTTCAAATTAAGGACGTTCCTCAGCGAGAAAGAGATAGAGTTAATAAGCGTATGGGTTCCTCACTCGAACTCTTATATGCACACAAGTGCAAAATCGAAACTACTGCATTGGTTTTTATAACTTTGTTTTCGAATGTAATGTCATCAATTTAGACCGTTCTAGAAAAAAAAAAAAATTTTCTGAGGAAGACCCTATTAAAATACCATACAGTCGCAAATTTTACACAATTATAATTCTAAAATTAATTCGGTAAGCCATCTCGAGATTTCAACACAACATTCCCTAATACTATTCTGAAACACATGTTAGTTTTTTAAATGATTCTGTAGATTACTTATTTCTCAATTCTAAAAAATTAACTAGCGAAACCGAGTTTCCCTATACCACCCATATAAAACCTTGCAACTTTAATATCAAATTTCTCAAAATTTAATGCAGATTGCTATACTGATTTTTTAATCAGTGATATAGTATCTCGAAATAAACGTTTTAGCAAAGTTTCAGGAAAATCTGTAGTTTTTCATTTTCTCCAGGAACGTCCTTAAGAAAAAGATGGGATATATTATATGTAATTATTGTGTACATATTGTTTTCAACGATTAAATAATGTGATAGTCACTTTTAAATTATTTATTTTTGTTTGAAAATGTACGTGATTTACTATTTTTGTAATGATTATTATTTATCTGAATATTTTTATTTATTTTGCAACTAGTTTTTATCTTGATATTTCTATAGATCATTTTTTGAAAATATTTCATTGTTATCAACACTTTGATATGTTGAATTATGTTATAGGTTGTTATTTTTTAGCAGTAGGTTTATGAATATATAAAATGTTATTTATGTTTGTTAATTATTAACTTTTCCATGTGCTAATATTAATGAATCTTTTTAATCCTTAGTTCTTCTAGTAATATTTTTAACAGTAATATTTTGGAAAGTGATATTTTTTCAAATAATATTACGATTAAGTAATAACGTGTCACACGTCCCATTCAAGGTAACATTAACATAGTATAGTCTGTTGAACATTCTCTTATAGAAAAGTTTAATTGACGAAGAATTTATTATCATTCATGATCATTTCAATTATAATCGAAACGAAGTGAACAAACTTAATTGATGTTAAACTTATTTACCAAACATTTTTCAAAAAGATTGAATAAGATATTTCAAATACATGATTAGGGATTACAAAACATCCTATTAAACGTAAATCGCTGAATCCAGGAATGATAATTTGTTAATTAGTTTCAATTATGAGAATTAACGAAAATTAAACATTCAAGACGAATTCAAGCAAATGTTCAATTCATCTACACATAGATTCAAAATAATTCAAAATACAGAAAAATTAAAAAGTAATGGAAATTCCATTTCTGAAATTTCTTCAATCTTTGTGTATTTTGAATTATTTTGAATCTACGTGTAGATGAATTGAACATTTGCTTGAATTCGTCTTGAATGTTTAATTTTCGTTAATTCTCATAATTGAAACTAATTAACAAATTATCATTCCTGCTTTCATTTAATAGTTTTGACACATAAAGATTCAAAAAATGCTAAGAAAGCAATTTTTTCGCACTTTTATCTCGATTTCCATGGAACTGATAGAATGAAAACAGGTTTGTAACCTCTTTCTTTTGTTCACTGAGACCTTAGCTTCAATAAACATAAGAATTTTAGGATAAATAAGAATCGACTTTTTTTGTTACTCAGTGTAATAAGCTGTAAAATAATCTTCTTAAAATTCAGCCTCATATAATAAAAAGTTTTTTTTGTATTGTTTTGTATTTTAAAATTTATTTAATTTTCTATTTTAATATGAACTTCCAAACTTAAAATACTCAACGATTTGTGATAGGACTTCAAATATTAAAATTATATAATTTAACAATACTCGAATTATGATACGTTTTAAAGAATAATTTAAAATTATAACTTAATTATTGTTACCTCCTTTGCAAACAAAATATATTTTTTAAATATTTGTTGGCCGCCCTAAACATTTAAACTCACTGTTTATGTACCAGATAATCAATTAACGTTTAATAGTTTTGTAAACCATATTGTCTCGAAACCGTATTCGAAATATCTTATTCAATCTTTTAGAAAAATGTTTGGTTATAGTTTAAATTTTACATCAGAAATTAAATTTGTTCAATTCGTTTCGATTATAGTTAATTAATTTTAATATTATAAGATTAAATAATTGAAATGTAATGGAAATAATTGAGTGATCAAAGTCTAAATTCCATTTCTGAAACTTCTTCAATCAATATTCATTTCATAGGAGTATTTTCTTGGATTCACATGGATTAAAATGTTGCCCTTTCAATTCAACTCCATACATTGCTACGAATTTATAATATTGTTTGTATTAAACATGAATTTAAAAAAGTTAAAATTCAGTGTTAAATCAACGAATTCAAACTTTCGTAGTTCTACATTTCAGATTGCCGGCATATACAATTTATAATTACTCCGTCGGTAAATATTAAAATGTTAATTTTTAATAATAAAAAAAAAGACATAACATTTTTACTAAATTTTATCAATTTTATTTTGAACGATATAAACTATAAGAATTTCTATATTTTGAACAAAAACTGTCAACATTTTTAAATTAAAGTACAAACAATTTTTCTTTGCATGTATTTGTCGGTAATGTCAATGTCTAACCTAAAAACTTTTCAAATTTCGTTAGTAAAAACGAAAAAATTAAATTCTTTGGTTACTAAATGATAATTTGATGGTATAAAATTTGGAAAAATAAGGAAACTTTTACCATGTACATATTTTAAATTTTCAATGCGACTCTTTTTCAAAATCGGAACATTTTATTGTTTGTGCGATTAAACAAATGGTAAATTTCTAAAACTGTATATATAATTTACTATTTTATTAGAAGATTGTTCTTAATAGAAACAAACTTATTTATCTTAAAAACTCTTTAAACGTCTGTCGTTTTAAGGAGAAAAATTTGTTCTCTTTTCTTTTGCGGTAACAAAATCTATATACATACATGTTTTAAACATAAAGGTATAATTAAAGCGTGATCTAAACTTTTTGTCTCTCAATCTTAATTAGTTTTTTTATAGGTATATTTTGATAAAGCGCGATGTTATTTTGTTACATTTCGTGAAGGTCATCTTTTTTAATATAGACAGTGACGTTACCGACAGAGTCAGTCTTCTTTTCGACAAAAATAAACGTTAAAAAATTCTTGGGTAAAAATTCCCATACGTTTTTTATCACTGCGGTATTTTATAAATAAAATATTACATTCCTATATTATGACATGGTATTTTGCCGAAAAAGTGTACGGAATTTTAATAAACACAATCTGATGTTACACGACGCGCAGATTCTAAAACCGGGTTTGACATCATAAATGTAGGAATCATGTAAATATGACATATATTGGACTGCACGCCCAAAGTCAATTATGTCACACATGAGGATTCCCGATTTTCACTATACACATGTACACATACACTTTTCCTATATATATATATTAATCAACAAATTGTGTCGAAATTTCGTGTATACAGCTGCGTCGTAAAAAGAAAGGTTTGTATTGTAGGGTAAATGTTTGGGTATAATTCCAGAACTTACCAATGCAGTGGCATTTGGGTCTGAGTATGAAAATCTTTCCAAAGCCTCTTTTCTGCGAGCGACGACCTCGCTGAGCCACTCATTTGACATCGTCGATTGTTGCCGTCACGTTGTCGCCGTGTTGTTCGATCGTCTAAAGTGTCGCGGGTGTAGTAACCACCGGGAGTGAGAGAACACCAAACTGAGCTCTGTCACGCACTGCGTCGACAATCTTGGTGCACATTCTACCGCTACCATTATTTTTTATAGCCGCTTCATCTATCTTAAATTCTTTTCTCCCTACTATAAATACACATTCTCTAAGTAAAGGTTATCCACGAAACTTTTAACCTTAGTCAGGCTGAGTGGTGGGAGACTGTTTTGTCCCATTGACCCATTACATTCCAAAAGTAATCCCAATACGCAAAAAGAAATGCTGAAATATTCAAAAAGAATACTTCTTGAATGCTTTTATCAAAGAAGAATTCTAGACAAATTCTTTGCAACTGCTTAAAAGTATAACGAATGTCCGCTATAGTTATTAAATTAACCCATTAATGGACGAATATTTTTTGAGCATTTCAGCTGTAAGTTGTGAAGGGTTATCAACCCAGTAAACGAAAATGGATAGAAATTTATTGAAATTAATTGAAATTTTTACTCGCCAATCCGGATTGTTGATTTTAGCAAATCTATTTCAATTCTGAATTCGTTTGTATTCCTGTACGATTGCCCTGCTTCGATTTGTATTCAGTGAAATCAATTACAAGATGGAAGTTGTAGTCTATTGATTTCAATTCCAATAAATACAATTTGCCAATGTTATGTGAGATTCAATTGAATCCTTCGTAAAATGAGAGGTTATGTCAATTTATTTCAATTCAGGATGTAGAATTGGAAACACAATCTTTCAATATAATTGCCATTTTAAGGTTATGTTCACTTCATTGATAGAAATTAATTGATATTTTGAATCTTTGTCAATGCAAAATGATTATACGCTTCAATTACCCAGTATGAATAGAAAATTATTTAACCCTGAACATTCTAATTTATTTAAATTCTTTACACTGAATTAAGAATCCGGATTGAAAAAAATTCAAATTTTCAATTTAATTTAATCCATTTTCGTTTGCTGGGAACGTTGACAAAATTTTGGACTTATCATTTCTAACATAAAATTGATCGTACTTTCCGATTCTGACCTTAAAATTTTGAAAAAATACGATACAAAAAAATACAATCGATTATTTAACAAAAAGTCGGATTATTTCACGGTAATTTTTTTTTCGATCAACAATTTCGCGCCGAAATTGGGTGAGGAGGTCACTATAATGTGAAAATCTCTCGGTCTCGGGCCCTAAACTTCAAAATGTACGAGCTCCAAAATAAAATTTCAAAATAGCGTTACCAAAATTTAATGACATTTTCGATTTCGCGATGTTTAACGAGCTAAATTGATAAATTCTTACTGAAAATGTGTTTATTAAAAATTATTTGTGTCCCGAATCACTAATCTGATGTCCAATTTACGAAAAAATGATTCTTTAGTAACTTTACAAATATACGAGCATCATGACAAATACGATAATCAATGAATGCAGACTTTTATAAAAATGGGGACATTTGGACATATTCGTCCGCCATATTGAATCCGCCATTTTGAATTTCGTAAATTGGACATCAGATTAGTGATTCGGGACACAAATAATTTTTAATAAACACATTTTCAGTAAGAATTTATGAATTTAGCTCGTTAAACGCAAAATCGAAAATGTCATTAAATTTTCGTCTTCAAGCCGCCATATTGGGTAACGCCATTTTGAAATTTTATTTTGGCGCTCGTACATTTTGAAGTTTAGGGTCCGAGGCCGAGTGATTTTCACATTATAGTGACCTCCTCACCCAATTTCGGCGCGAAATTGTTGATCGAAAAAAAAATTACCGTGAAATAATCCGACTTTTTGTTAAATAATCGATTGTATTTTTTTGTATCGTATTTTTTCAACATTTTCAGGTCAAAATCGGAAAGTACGATCAATTTTATGTTAGAAATGATAAGTCAAAAATTTTGTCAACGTTGATAACCCTTCACAACTTACAGCTGAAATGTTAAAAAAATATTCGTTCTTCCGGGACTTAATGGGTTAAGAGTTAGATAAGAATTTTTCTTTTAACTCTTTCAAGCATGGTGTAGCATATATGCTACACTTTTTTTTATAATAATAATAATAATAATAATTTATTGTGGGAAATATACAATACCACTACAGTATAACTGCATACGTGCAGTATCGTACTCGCAAAAGTACATAGTACTTGTCCGCGTCCCTAAATACTTGATGTAATTACAATTAAATACACTTATATACATTACATACATTACACACTTTTACACTTTTACGCTTTTACATTAAGTTTAAAACCAATTACATTTCATTGCACTTATGTCACTTGATTTGGTAATAACGAAGAGACTATGTCGTTTGTTATCCAATTTCTTATTTTTTTCTTCAGGTACTTAGTAATCATCGTTGTTGCACGTAGGTCCTTTGGCAATAGGTTCATGATTTTTCCTCCAATGTATACAAAAGATCTCTGTCCAATAGTTTTATTAATACCAGGGAGCTCAACATTTTGTTGTTCTTTGCCTCTGGTATTGTATTTATGTTGTACTTCCAGATACGTAGTAGAATTAATTGCATACAATGTAGTTGCATAACAGAAACTTTTCCTTATATCCAATATTTTACTTATCTTGAAGAGTTCTTCTGAAGGAAATAATCTCATTTTTTTCAACATTTTTTTAATTACAGTTCGTTGTAATATCTCTACAGATTTAATTGCATTTTTGCAAGCACTACCCCAAGCAAGTATTCCATATGTTACTACAGAGTGAAACAAGGCGTAATAAATTTGATATAATTGATCAGTACTTAAAAGTTCCCTGAGTTTAGTAATAGCGTATGGCATGAAGCGTAGCTTTTTCACTAGCATACTGATGTGGTTGTTCCAACGTAAGTGGCTATCAATTAATATACCTAAGTATGGATAGGAATCCATACGTTCAATTGTTTTTTTTTCCTCCAGGTATTCCTATGGATAGTTTTCTTGATGTAGGGATACTGTCCTTATAGCAACCGAACGTTATATACTTAGTTTTAGTGATGTTAACTGTTAATGTGTTTTCTTCAAACCAATTTAGAATTTTAGGAAATTCGATGTCGATGATCTTATATATATTCGCCCATGATTTCTCTTTATACAGTATTATACTATCATCAGCGAATGCAGTTATTTGATTTGTGATATCAAGCTCAAAGATATCATTGATATAAATCAGGAATATCAAAGGGCCTAATACTGTGCCTTGAGGAACTCCAAAACCACATGTATTTACCACCTCACTCAATTGGTCTCCTATTGAAACATATTGTTCTCTGTTAGTTATGTAGCTCTGTATTAGTTTTAGAACATTTCCTCTGATTCCATATTGCTCTAGTTTTATGAGAAGTTTTTTATGGTCTATTGTATCAAAGGCTTTGGAGAGTAAGTCTACGAATATACCTAATATTTTGTCACCCTTGTCTAGTGCGGTATAAATTTCACTAACAACAGAACTAATCGTATCTGTTGTAGATTTACCCGTTCTGAACCCAAATTGTTTATTATTTATAATTTTGTGCTTATCGAGAAAAGCTGTAATTTTATTTTTTAGACAGGTTTCAAATATTTTAGCAACGTTTGAAATTAACGAGATTGGCCTGTAATTATTAACTATGTCTTTGTCTCCGGATTTAAATATCGGAAGAATTTTTGCTGTTTTAAAATGAGAAGGACAATAACCAGTTTCGAAGCATCTATTTATAATATGGGCTATAGTTTGTGAAATAAAAGGAGCAAGATTTTTAAGAGTTAATACTGTGATACCATCCAATCCTGGTGATTTATTAGTTTTCATTGCAATAATTATATTTTGTATTTCATTCTCCGTCACAGGAGTCAAGAATAGCGAGTTAACTACCCGAGAAGAATAACTTAATTGATTTGGGTGGTATTTTTCTAGCCAATGTCAAGCCTATAGTTGCAAAGAATTTGTTAAAACTGTTTGCTATATCCACGGAGTTATTGAGGATAGTTCCATCATCCATACGTATGCTTTCAGGAATTTCTGAGTAACTAAATACTTAGCGCACGGTGCAAGAATGTTCTACTTTGCACACGGAAAACAGTGTGCTAAGTGAGCACTTAACGCACGGAGTTAAAAAAAAGTATTTATCGCCTTCCACAGACCTTTTGGGTTTTCAGTTTTATTTAATATCATCCTCTGATAGTAATTTTTTTTAGACTTGTCTATTAATAATTTTAGTTTATTTTTGTACATTTTAAACTGTTGTAGACGTTCTGGGTATTTCGTTCTCACAGCTAACCTATACAGCCTGTCTCGTTCCTTGATTGATTTCAGGATACCTTGTGTAATCCAGACCTTTTTAACTTGTTTAAGGATAGTCCTTTTTTCAGTAGCCTCTTTAGTTATTTTTAGTATCAGATTTATTAGATCAGTGACGCTTGTTTCTGGGTTTTGTTCATTATTAATTGTGTGCCATGAGGTTTTCTTTGCTAAAGAGATAAGTTTTTTCCTATTAATTTGTGATATTATTTTTTGATCAGAATTTTTTATTCGCATACAACTATTTACGTTTGATTCAACAGGGATGCTAACAGCAATTGAATAATGATCAGTAATCGTTGTATCGATTACCGCTGCCTTTATTTTGTCAATACAATTGGCAGATTTGACAAATATATGGTCGATTACTGTCTTTGAATTTTTAAATACTCTGGTACACGGAGAGAAATCTGAAAGGATGAAACTGTAGGCATTCCTTCCGCCACTGTACTAAGATTTGGTGCTGGTTCTGCACCATGTGTCGCGTGATATCAATGTAAGAAACCCACAGTCTCAGACTGTGAAATCGCTTAGGATGAGACTGCAAAACTGCGATGCTTTCTTCGAGGTTTTCTCCACCCTAAGTTTTACTTTTTAGACTAGGGCTCTCCGGGACTTTTTTGTAGGAAATTTCCTCCTCTACAAAAAAGGTTTAGTAAATTTTTGCTCTATCTTGCACCGTTTTCGATACGGAAGCGATAGAACGAAGAACATCGAGTTTTTAAAACAAAAGATAAACATGGCGTCGGACACTGAATACGTTGTTTTTCATTCTATTGCTTCCGTATCGAAAACGGTGCAAGATAGAGCAAAAATTTACTTAACCTTTTTTGTAGAGGAGGAAATTTCCTACAAAAAAGTCCCCGAGAGCCCTAGTCTAAAAAGTAAAACTTAGGCGGGAGAAAGCCTCGAAGAAAGCATCGCAGTTTTGCAGTCTCATCCTAAGCGTTTTCACAGTCTGAGACTGTGGGTTTCTTACATTGATATTACGCGACACATGGTGCAGCACCAGCACCAAATCTTAGTACAGTGGCGAAGGAATACCTACAGTTTCATCCTTTCAGATTTCTCTCCGTGTAGGTATATTGATTGCCGAGATAAATCCATTGGTGTAGTAGGCATTTAAGTATAGATTTGACACTTCATTGAGTTTAGATGTATCTATATTAAAATCACCGATAAGAATATGGGTTTCACTCGATTTGTTTTTTAGATAACAATACAAATTTTCGATAAAATCATTACAATCTACAGCAGGTGATTTATAGATAGATGTAATCTTTAGTGGCGTACTAGAATTCTGTTGGATCCGTACCTCAATAGCTTGCACTTCACCAATCTGAATTACTTCCATATCATGCTTAATCGAGTTTTTAATGTATACAATTACTCCATCATTCTTATTTATATTGCCATTATTATAATGTGTAATATATCCATTTAATGCATACATATTTACGTTAGGAACTTGCCATGTTTCAGTGCAAACAATAACATCAACTGATTTATGCATTTTCAATACTATTGCCTCTAATTCGTTAAAGTGATTATCAATACTGCGTATATTGGTATGAAATATATTTATATTGCTCTCTTTATGTTGATTGTTTATAAATAGTTTAGCCGTTAAGTCTTCCAGAGAATACAATTTACTTTCGATAGTTATTTCATTAAACTGATTAATAAAACTCATAACAATTAAGGAATATAAGATTTTTATTCTGATATTAAGTCACCTATTGGATATCTTGTTTTGGATATTATATATATTTTTCGCAGTCTGTAAGTTTCACAAACCACCTCTGCATTTGCTGCATGTTTAATGTCTCTATTGCATTTATATTTTGTGTTTGCATTAATACAATTTATACACTTATATTCTTCTTTTTGGTTCTGCTTATCGCAGTCTTTTGAATGATGACTACCCGCACAAAGCTGACATCGAACCACATTCATGCCATGACCGTAACCACAGCATTTCAGACATCTTTTCAGATTTAAAGTGTCATACACAGAACAATTTTGCCATCCAATAAATACTTTTTTTGTTATCTTAAGTTTCGAATAAACATTATCATTAACTTCTACAAAGGCTGTGTACGTGCCTCTGTTATTAATAGATATTATATTATTTACCTTAACTAGTGGATCAGTAACATGTTTTAAATTTTTTCGTATCAAAATTTCTTCCAGGTCTTTAGGCTCATATTCTTCATTTATTCCCACAATCTTGATGCAGGGGTTTGCCAGTCTTTCTCTCTCTATTTTATATTGCTTTGCCAATTTTTTCTCAATTTCATGTGTCAAGCGTTCTGTCTCCTCTTTACTATCACAGCTATTTTTTAAGCAACCGTTCCGCAATTCTTTAGTTGCGACAATGTTAATATCGATGTTTCTAGATTGTATTTTTGACTTCATTTCGCGTATTGTCTTTGCACTACTCTGTTCCATAATCGGTTTGATAAAAATTGCTGGATTTCGTATTTTGCCACCTGAAGCTTGGTTCTGCGTCGCAACTCTGTGTGTCATGACGTCAGAGTAACTGGTATATTTTATATTATTTTCCGATTTAGTTAATCTCAAATTTTTCTCTTCTAGTAGGGTATTTTTATCTTTAATTTCCTTGATTAGGTCCTTAAGCAGCGTATTTTCATTCTTAATTCTAGTACATTCCTTACATTCAGTTAAACATGCTGAACAGCTCGACTGTACATTGACGAAACCTACAGATTCATCCCCCTCCGATTCTTCAAGCTCTTCGACTCTTCTTTTCTTACGTTGGTTATCTTCCAAAGAAGGAGGTACACATTTTTTACGGTTGGCAATTTCTATTTTCAATGATTGTATTACACTCCTGAGAATAGTCACTTCTTCACATTTGTCGGTGTCAATATCATTTGGAGATATGTTCAGCTTACAGCACACTACAAGGAAACCATCGATAACTTGAACATTTTTCACTCGTTTTACACAACTAAGATGATAAAGCGAATTACAAATAAGGCACACACATATTTTGGCTGGTTTTGCGTGTGCACAGCATTTGAATCGCTTTCCATCATAAGCTGACTTTGAAAATGCGTCGTTTACATCGTCGGCCATGATATGTCCATAGAGTGTAATAATAATACGGTGCAGGAGCTAAATATAAACAACCGCTCACGACGACTGTCCGAGTGATACTCTTTTAATTCAATATTTACATATTTAAGGTAATTATGAATTAATTTTGCTGCAATTTTTTGCTTCTTTACCTCAAGAACAGTGCTGGATTAACGCACAAGCTATAGCTTACGGCCCCCGGTTTAAAGGGGCCCCGTAATTGGATCCACCATTTTGAAAATCTGATGTCAGATTCGTAATCAGCGGCCCCGAAAACTCCCGAGTAACAAATTTCAGCTATTTTCAGCGTAAAGAAAAATGTTTGCTTATTAGGATAGATCACTAAAACAAATAAATGAATTAAACATGAATTTAAACAAAATAAAGTGTCGAATGTTGATGCAGTGGGTGCTGCCATAATTAAGAGGAGACATCAGCTTTAATTTGACCTCCTTAAATTTAAATGATAAAAAAAGGTTATATTTTTTTTTTTTCATTTATTATATTATTTATTTATCACTTTTCACTTAAAAACATATGGGATGATAAAAAAATGTTATATTTGAGCGGTTTAGAATTTTTATTTTTTTCAAAATTTCAATATTTGTTCATATTCATACCAGAAGTTGTTTGAAATCTGAAAATAAACATAGAACAGAATTGGCGATAAAAAATTGAAATTTTTAAAACTAGATACATTTTTTCGACTAAAATTTTTGAATTTTTACATTAAAAATTCTCTAAATTCGTCAAAAAACGTCTTTTATTAACCGTAATATATTCATGGTAATTTTCAGTAAGGGATTTTTATAGTCTCTGATGACGAATCGGGGTCAGATTTCCAAAATTCAAAATGTTGAATAGAAAATGGCAGTGCAAGAATTTCAAAAATAACATATGTATTTATGCCTAAAGATTTTTGGAGCCCGAAATACCTATATGTCATACGTTTTGAATTTTGAAAAGTCTGAGATGGCAGATTCAAAATTTTCTAAAATTATTTATGAAGATTTTTTAGATTGAGAAATACAAAAAATTGTACATTAGATATTGCTGACTTTGACTACTTACCCTTGGCATAACCCAGAGCTAACGACGAAGACATAGTAAGCTTGTAGCTCCATTTTTTGTCGAACAATTTTTTTATACCTTTTTTGTTTTTTTCTTCATATTTTGTTGTACTTTTTTATTTTTTTGAATACCTTCCCTGATAACAATATGTCCTCACGTGAGGGCTTTTATGGCGATTTAGCATGGGCGTGCACGCTCTATGAGCTCATGGTACTAGCATTTTGTTATCTGGGTTTTTATAAAAATATGTAATATTTAGACATATAACCTCATAATAGCAAGCAACTTTGGCCATAAACGCTCAAATTAGCTTAGTTGTGGCTACTCTAGAGTTTGCAGACAAATCGTGAAATATCGTTGTTGATGAAAACATAATTAATTTTTTGATACTTGGCTACAAATTTCATCTCAATCAAGCAACATTTTCTCAATTTGATCCGCCATATTGAACCCACAACTACAGCATACCCAGTTTCACCTCGATCAAGCAACTTTTTCCTGATTTGGTCCGCCATTTTGAATTTTGAAAATCTGAGGTCATATTCGTAATTAGCAAGCCCGAAAACCCCCGAGTAATGAATTCCAAACGTTTTGCATGCAAAGAAAAATGTGTGCTTCAACGGGTTAAGGGATTGTAAAGAGCATAGTTGATAAGGCAATCAATATGTAAACGTAAATTAAAAGTTACGGCGACAGTTTGTCAAAAGTCGCGCTCTGCATTTGAAATTTCAACCAGTATGAAGGATCTCTTCAAGAAAAACCAAAGAATGTTATCGAGAATCGACCAAGAATTTTCGAGAAAAAACGATTTTGGCTCTTTTTCTAAAATTCTCAATCAATCCTTAATAAATTTGTCTGATATTTTATAGGGCATAATAATTATAATTGCAGTTAAAGAGCCCCAAGTTTGAAAAAAATCTTTTTCTTATTCATTACCAAAAGTCTGGACAAAGTATTGAATATGGCCACCTCGGCAAAAAAATTACCGCATACTCTTTCATAATCGATGCTTCAGAACTCAACAATGCAATTAAGAAATGTTTATTCATGATCTTGTGCACATGTACGTCCCATTTTGTTTGGTCTCGCGATATCTCGCGAAGGATGAGATTGATTTAAAATTTCAACCTCTTTTTGAGTTTTTCTTATCCTAACTTAGATTAGTTTTTGGAGTCGATCCATACTGGATTAAGTATGAGGGAGGTTGACCAAAAACTAAAAAATGACGCTAAAAAATACGTTTTTTGCGTTTCTTATAAAAAATAGACTATCAAATTCTAGACACAAAATGTTATATGCACTTCGAAACATCAACGACTAAGCCATAAAAGACAAATAAATATGTAAGAATGAAGTATTTTTTAATTTATTTTCAAAAATACATATGACATTAAAGAATGCTTCAAACAAAAAAGGGATAGAGCATCATATTAACTACAAAAATAATTCTATGCATTTTGTTCGCAAAATCAATATTGGCGGTAATGTGCTAGTACAAGAGTTTAAACAAATTCTGCGTTCTGGGAATGGGTTTGGAGACGCGAAGTAGAGCTTTTCAGTTCTTAGTTTATTATTATTTATTTATTTGACTTCATTAACGGCACTAATGTGCTTTAATATAAAAACTTAAATTAAATAATCAACAAATAAACGTAATTGAGTAGAAAAACTTTTCTTCTTGAAACAGGCTATCATTATTATCTAAAATACAAACAAAAAAGGTAGAGCATCACATTTTTTACAAAAAGAGACATGTAAATCGTCATACTCTTTAATTAGACCGTCTAAGAAGATAAGTTGGCTGCGGTGAAAAAACCTACAGATAAAAAAACCGACAGTCAAAAAACTGACACTGCAAAAAATCACTGTCCGCTTGTCAATTATGTCTATTTTTGTATGTGTCGGCTTTTTTACTGTCGGTTTTTCGGCCATCACCATTTTATTTGATACAACGGCCAAGAAGAAATTAAGCTTTTATTAATTATAAATATGACGACGAAACAAAAACATAATAATAATAATGCCCATTACGTTATTATAATAATGCTTCGACTGACATGTGCTGGAGATCGAAGTTTTGAAAATGATCATTTTCAATATTTTTTATAGTCCTTTAAATAGCTGGGTCTACCAACCCCTGCCCAATCAATAAGTATTTGAGCCAAAGGTCGCAGTGTCGAGGCAACTAGTTTTTAGTTTAGATTTTTCAAGATAAATAACTACGTTATTGATTTACGAGCTTACAACTCCCTTAATGAATTAATTTGAATTGAAGACTACACGCTTGAAAATTAATACATTTACGAAGTTAAATGTCACCTTTTGCAGAAAAATGTTATTTTCATTCTCAAAAATTAGGTATATCGACGAGATGTAGATTCTATAACGAACTTTGCACATAATCCAGAGTGATCTGGGAGCTGCGAGCAAATGAGGAAATAATCACTGTAACGTTGTTAATTGAAATTTCGTAATGAAAAATGTCTTTGTTTTCTCAATACTTGAATAAAGTTCGTGTAAAAATTTTAGATAAAAATATTTTAAAAAATTTTGTAACAAAAAATTCTGGCGTTATCATTTGATAATCTATGGAGACATAAGACAAATAAGAAATGTACTTATGATTTTTATGTTTTATTATTATTATATTGTTTATATAACCGAAAAAACTATGAAAATGAGTGTTAAATTATTCATAAACAAAACTGCGAAACAAAAATGCAACTTTTCAATCAAATTTTACACATTTTAAATTCGACAAATAAATATGTTTATAGAAATAAAAAAATGTGGATCATTAAATTTGCTGCTATGAATTATGCTTTGGAGATCGTATAATTTTTTGTTACCTTCAGTGAACGTCAGGTTTAGTAAAAGTATTTAGACTTTAGCATTTGAAAATGAATGTAGAAGCAGCCTTGATGGCGTCCTTAAGACGTTAAATATCATTGATATAATCATGGTGACTGCATGCTTGTTGACAGATCCACGCATCTATAAAACGTCCGATTCGTCTGCTTAAAAAATCCCATCATAGATAAACGATATGCTGCCAAGTTTATGAATCAAACTTACTTTACAATTGAGAAATTATTTTCATATTATTTTTCTCTAAAATCACGATGAAAAATCTAAGGTGGATAGGTTTCGGGAGAAAAATGTTGAAATTATATATTTGAAACTATATACATAAAAATATGCTAAGGATGTTTAGTAATTACTATAATCAATGTATGTCTCATATCAATTAATTAAATAAAAATAATCTTCAAAAAAATTTGTTGAAATTGTATAAATATTAATTTACTACATATTATTATTTTTTATTTACTACATTAACGTTATCTTTTTTAGTCGATAGAAATGTGTGGATCATTTGACATTAGACACAATATGTTTTATGCGTTTAAGCTTTGAAAAGTGGATTAAGTTAAAATTAATAAAACTAAGCATTTTGAAAGTGGCCAGACAAAAATTTAATAATTTTAGAGCAATGTATGAGATACAGTCCAAGAGACGAACACGCAAGATAGTAAAATTCAAAATGGTGGTTTCAATATGGCGGTCGAATTTTTGAAAATCATTTAATATTCACTTCAAACTCCTTACTTGAGGATTTTGAGGGTTGCTGATTACGAAAGCGAAGTCATTTCCTCACATCCAAAATGGCGGTCCAATAATGGAGCCAAATTTTTAAAAATGATTTGAGATCCGCTGGAAAAAACTTGTATGAACGCTGTCAAGGCCGCTGATTACGAATATGTTGTCATTTTTTTTTTTATTGAAAATGGTGGATTTAGTGTAATGGACAAATTTACAGAAAT
Organism: Trichopria drosophilae; assembly: GCA_030407085.1. Classification (NCBI taxonomy): domain Eukaryota; kingdom Metazoa; phylum Arthropoda; class Insecta; order Hymenoptera; family Diapriidae; genus Trichopria; species Trichopria drosophilae. Next base: position 163,527,034 of record CM059582.1, on the reverse strand, counting down.
AACATGAGATTCAATGAAGACTATTTACTGACGAGGGTAAAAAGGTATAAAATTAATGTGATAAATCCGATATCACTTTTTTAAAATTTAAACCCAATATGGATACAATATAGCGGAATTGTGGTAATTATATGGATGTGTGGTTTACTCTAACTTTAACTTTAAGGTTAGTAACTCGGCCGGGGAACAAAGTTCCGAAAATCAAAACCCCGAAAGGCAAAAGTTTCGATAATGCGTGAGTCCAAGGTATTTTAATTTGATTTCTTTTTGCCAAATTTTCAAAGACAAAGTGAAGAAAATCACCCTGGAGCCATGCTATATCGAAATTTTAGCCTTTCGGTGTGTTGATTTTCGGAACTTTGTTCCCCGGCCAGTAACTCTAACATTAAACAGAGCAGTTCTTGGCACAATTGGGTTATGTTACATATTTTATATTTTTGATGTTTGTGGATGACATTGATTCCTTATCGCGACTGCCACATTGAATCCGTCATTTTGAATTTTCAGAAAGTGACATTCGGATTCATAATCAGCGACCTCGAAATCCCCAGAAACAAATGATTTCCAGCGAATCTTCAATCAGTTTTAAAAATTACTCCTCCATATTGGATCCGGCAGGCGCCCGATGAATATAGTTTGTCACTAATTGTCTAAAAAATAAAAAATATAACATATTGAATGAAATAATTCCTCAGATCTACTTTACAGGGAAGGACCCGTTCAACCTTATAACGTTACTTGGATTCATAATATTTTCTAATGCATTCCAGGTGAATGAGAATTTGACTGGAAACATGATACTCCCTATTATAATCTTTGCTATTTCAACTAATGTAATAGAAACTCGGATTTAGTAGGACGAGTGTGTGATCACATTTAGTTGACATTATTTAATCATTCTAAGGATTGTTAACATTATCGAAATGTAGATTCTAATGACGAGTTTTTATTTACATGGATGTAAGGTATAACCATTAGAAATTATATAAGTTATATAACCATAATGAATAAAAATGGTTCAAAATTAATAACAAATTCGCTCGGCCGCTTAAAATTCCCTCGTTTATAGAACTATCTATATGGTACAAATCTAATAAAGTATCAATAACGTATTAAATATTTAATATTATTAATTAATAAAATAAAGTTTGTATTTCGTTTTTGTATTTATTTTCTTGTGGTTATCTTAAAAATTATTATAGAACGTAATTATATCTACGGATCATTGATATTAATAAATATTATCAATCAATCAATCACTTTAATAAGCGGATACTAAATTGATGACGCTTAACTAAGAACCGATACTACGAGCGATTGATACATTTATTAACTTTAAAATATTAAAGCTTTATTTAATCAAAAACTGTGCGTTTTTCTCATTAACTAAGCAATGTTTGGCGAAGTAAGACAAATATTTAGTAAATTTAACGAAATTATGAGTTACCTATTTATTTTGTAGTATATATAGCTCGATATGGTTCAGATAACTAAATGAAAGTTGGGCTAACGAAATTTAAGTAAAATCGGCTGTAAGCTAAAAACTACTAAAGATTTATTTCTCACTAGGTAACTAAGCATTCAGTTTAATTCACTAAATATTTTGACGATATGTCTGATTATAAATTGCGCGAAGCGCCTGATTATAAATTGTAGCAAAATAAAAACAAATGCAGCCCATCAAGATATTTCTGGATTCTTATCGATTCACGAGGTGACTTTATTATGTAAAATAGTTCAATGTCATCTCCAAATATTAGGTATTTACCAAGATACGATCTTATCCATTTAAACATTTCACTATAATTAGCTATAATTAAATGAAGTTTACCAAAAACTCACGTATGGTTTATTCGATTGGAAGCATTTTCAAAGTCGGGATAGATAGAATGCACTTGTTGCTTTTCAAGGAAAGCTTAAGGAATGAAATTAGTATATGATGCGAATCATTGACTATGCTGCTGTGGAATAAGGAATTTATCCAAGCGTGGATAGAATATATTTGTAATAATGCAATCAAATAGTTTTGCAAAACAATAGATAATTGAAATTGGCCTGTAAGTAATTACAGCGATTTCATCACAAGCAATGTGACAAAAATAAGGCAGGAGTCTCATATGGACCTATTACACGGAGAGAAATGGATGCTACTGGGTAACATATTGATGGTACTGAATAACATCGGATGGTACTTAGTACCATTGGTATGTTATCCGGTAACATTAGTATGTTATCGGATATAATATTTTTCGCTCTGTTCTGAAAAAAAAGAAATTGAAATGACCATTTTTTAACTATGAAATGAGGACTAGGCATGGTAATAGTTAAAATAACTATTTTGAAATAGTAAAGTTTAACTATTGTTTCATGATTCAAAATGCTACATATCATAATAGCCAAATAGACTTAACTATTTTGAAATAGTCATTTCAGAAAATTACCACCTTCACTGAGAGAAATTGTATAAGAAATTGTCGTAAAAAATATGAAAAGGAATCAATAGTTACTTTTTTAAAATATTTGTAACCTACATATATCATAGCATATGAAAATGCCACTTTTCTCCCTTCATTCTTTGTTTAAAATAAACAAGGAAACAAACAGAAAAACAAAAAATCAATATTGCGTTTGTGAATTTCACACTCTAGCCAGTTAAAAAATGTATTATGCAATGCTATTATACACACAAATTTCAATGTCGTGTTACTAGTCTATAGATGCACGTGCATATACAACATGCATTATGTATTATCATATCTTGACACTCGGCGGTCCTTCTGATGACCAAATGAAAATTCACTTCAATAACGGGAGCCACAGGCTCGAAGAAAAAATAGCTGCGAACGCCGCGTCGCCACCTGGCGGCATCAAAACACACGGAGTGCGGCAGTCTTTACTATGGATTTATAGTAAATACAAACTTTAATAATGAATAATAGTAAATATAAAGATTTATCACGGATCATAGTGTGAAATGAGGATTGTACTAGATTATAGGTATTTTAACTATATTTGTCATATTTATTTAAATCATTCTACATAGATGATTTTTTAAATTATGAGGAGATAGTTGGTGTAACAAAAATATAGTAAAATCGACGATGAAAGTGGTAAATATAACTACTTTTTATATTAGTTTTAACTATATCTTTCCAACTATGTGATATGGTCAATTTAACTAGGAATTTTTTCTCAGTGTGTGTAAAATAACTGAAACTTGCTTAGTAAAAAATTATTATTTACGTTTTACCTTTTGTGAGATTTGCCCATTATAAGTTCTCTTTTAGCGTACTTTTTCGTTTTCAATGTTTACCTGCCGGCGAAGGAGATGCAAACTTCTTGCTGATTATATTAACGTTAAATACATTATTCAAGACACGTTTCTGTTTTCACTTCCCATCGAATTTTAGGACGTCTGAAACCCATACAAACCGCAGTAGTATCCGATATTACACAATTGATGAAAAATGTATCTGATGGAATGTTGTAATTAGAACCCTAGAATGTTGAAAATAAAATTTATTCAAGTACTAATTTACAAAGAAACCACAGAGAGGTGTTTACAATTTTCTCCTCCCCGTGTAATGCAATGCAAAAATACAGGCAGCTCCAAGAATACAGCATACATATAGCTATCTTAACACAGGTTTAAACAATAAATATTTGAAACAACGCATTACTTGCAGTAATGTTTTCTTCTTTACTACACTTTGTTACAAGTAGCCTTGGATTACGATTTGTTAAATGTTGATTCTCTTCTATATTGCGAATTAGGGGAATAAATATCCTTTTCAGCCAATGAAACCAAACCCTTTTTTTCGGCGTTTCATTTTCGATTTTGTTTGAATGAACGTTCAGCTTTATTTTGAACATTATTTACACATGTTTGTAGTATACTCAACATTTTTTTGGATTAGATTTGTGCTGCAATTACACATTCGTCCAATTAAAACACTATTTTAGGCCAAATTAACAATAGCATTTGTTATCATGTAGTTAAATATAGTACAAGACGCTTCGTATACAATTCTTCGAATTTCTTACTTGACTAAAAGCTTGGGACAGATATCTAATTGTTTCAAAATTACATTTTTAGGGTCTTCCACGTTATTTGATATGATGCCTTAATATATAAATAAACCAATAACGCTCAAGAGTCTGCAACTTTTGGTTCTTTTCATAACTATTTTAATAACCCAACCTTTGAATAATTTTGACACCAATAAACATTTTAATGTTGCAGGTGCCGCTTACCAAAGTTTCTTGTTGCTTTTCAAAATTCAGTTTTATTGGCACTATTTCATATTTATATTTATCACGTTTTTCCGATCAATAAGAATATATTTACTCATACAGTTATTTGCAACGTCCAAAAAATGGAAAATATACTCCAAAAATTTAAATTTTATTATACTTATATTATTGTTATAAACATTAAATTTTTGATATTTATTTTCAGATATCTTGCTGTTACCATTTCAAAATTTAATAATTGAATAACGGAATCAAAATCAGCTACTCAGGAAGCATGAAGTTGATTATTTCCAACATTTTATAGACTTCATGCATCTTGCAAGTAAACACTTAAAAAAGCATATGTGAAAATATGTTATTTCTCTTTGGTATCAAAATTGTTCAAAGTCTTGATTATTAAAAATAATATTTGTAATAGAACAAAATATATTGGACCCTTGGGCGCTAAGGGGTCAATTTAATCAGCACAATTGTTATTGCTATGAAGCTTTCTGCGGAGCTAATGTAATTTACAGTTAGCAAAAATACTAAATGTCTGACGATTCTTCGTCAGATCGGATCTTTTAAAATCCGAATAATTTCGTCGCACCATCAAATCTACGACCTATATACAACAGTGTAAAACGTGCCCTTTTGTACCATAATAAGCTTCAACATTTTTAACAAAATAACAACTTCACGATTGTACACAGTCTCTTAATATTTCACTGTTTATATTCATGCGAATATTTGGCCTTCGGAGCCTCTTAATATTGTGATCTTATAATTAAACTTGTCTGGAAGAAATATACTTCTTTATCTTTAATTTATTACCTTTATTACAAAATAACTGACTACTTTTAAAATAACGATGCCATTTCTAATCGTAAGATTCTAATTTTTTTCAAATCAATTTTCACACGGTACGAACACTCTAAAGTTTATTCGAAAAATAAATTTTTTAAATATTGAACACACAATGCAATGATTGGATACAATTATTTCAAAAAATGTGGCACGAGTTCAGTGTTCCAAAATAAATTAAATTAAATAATGAATTATCAAACAAAATTATTAAATAAAGGAATCCATTTCAAATCATGCAGGCCAATTTTAAAATGTTTAAAAGGCTTAAAGTGAGATTTTGAAGAAGACAAGGCCTCCGAAAAAACCCAACAAAACAAAACTGATTACATTAATTAGAACAAAAAATTACAGTCGAAACAATGTTGTTTTAATGCCTTTTTAAAGTTTCACCTTTCAAAGTTCAAATCCAGATAACTTCGCTAAACAAAGTTTTTATGTAAAATAAAAAAATACGTGTCCTTTTTTTTTCATGGAGAATAATATATTTTAGGGATAGCTAATTCTACAACTTGAAGTTAGTTGGCCTGCATGATTCGAAATGGATTCCGCCAAAGTATGCGACACAAATTTGCTGCCAAGGCGTGTTCATCATTAAACGTTTGAAAATGCCAATATTTTTTCATCATTGGAAATTCCGGACACTTATTTCAGGATTTATTAATTTTGGACGTTTATGATGTAGTCGCGTTGCCGTTAAACTGCATTATAACGTCGATTGTACTAAGAGGCTGTACAACAAGTTTTCAATTCCCTGTCGAACTATCAATTGACGGATTGGAGAATAATAAATACAACTTAAATTTCATATATTTATATGTTCATTTATAAAACATATCTTTTGATTTACTTGACTTATTCTGATGTTCATTTTTGTTAGCTGGTAAATTTGGGAAATTAAAGTTGCGGAGCTTTCTTATGCTTATACACCAAAGCCTGGTTTGTCCTCCATTTATAATATTGACTAATTGAGTGAAAGATTGTAGGTAATTCTGGGAAAAATTTGACAATGACCAGCTGAGTAGCTGATTCTTATATTATACTCTTGTCGAATGCTAATCAGAGATCTACAAAAGTTAATTAGTTGACAACTACTAGTGGTAAAGAGAAAAGTATATTTACTGCAGTTGTTGAGTTTAATTTGACTATAATTTAGGCATTCTTTTATTTCAATTGTAATTGAATATTGCAGATAATTAAACAGCGATTTCCGAAATTAGCCATCAACTTTAGAATGCAATATGACTTAATACAAAACGATTTTGAGCTTAAAAAAGATTGCAACTACGCGGATCTAGACGTAATTGTGACGAGATTATAGTTTCCTGCTATTTAGATCAATATTTAGAAAAGTTTAGTAGTTAGTTTTCTCATTTGTTTCTCTATTTTATGTAAAGTATAAAAAATTTGAATTTCAAAGTTTTAGTGTAGTCTCTTATTATTTCTTGAAAAAGGATCGGTCTGATTAGGATCTTTATTGCTCTGCTCACTGATAGTCCTGTTAAGATGTGAGTATTTTGTAATTAATTATGAAAAAAGAACGTTTTCCATAATATCTGCAATTTTGAGAAACCTTTTACGGAGAAATGAACTCGCGTCTAGTAATGTTTCGTAGTCTAAACCTACAATATGTAACTAGGGCGAAATAAACATATTGTAAAAGAGAACAACAAAAAATATATAGAATGTACTTTCAATTTTATAAAAAGCATTTGCATTTCCTGCATGATTTTAATATTAAAAAAATCAGTAATACACAAAACTGTTTCACAACAAACATTTCCAACTCAAGACATTGTGGTTTGAAATTCCGGAATCATTTAGGTGCTTCCAAGGTTCTTAAAGATGTAATAGTGGATATGACAGAATCATTCATGTGTAAGTACAGAAAGGTTATGAACGTACAAACCGAAAATCCATTATCTATAGCGAAGAAGCAATTTTCCCATTTATTAAAATCTAAGATCTTCGTATTCCATTATACGAAACGGAGAAAACCCGCTAAAGAAAACAGTTCAAGTTATTTCCATAGCCCAGTCCAAACTATTACAAACCCAAATAAATTAATTCATCCCTCGGTAATATAGCGAATTGCGATCAAATAGCATGCCAATTAAAACTTCTGAATAGCACACTTGATTGCGTTCTCTTACTTCAAGGATCCTTGTTTAGTTTTATATTAAATACAGAAACGTCCAATTTGGAATTAATTGCAAAATTTGGTTGTGATGGACATTTTTACCATTCTACTATAAACAAGTATTTAGCGAAGGTACTTTATTGGGTAGTACACGGAAGGAAAATTCTAGCTTTTGTATCACGGTTTGGGATATAATTTTGTTTCGCAGCTTTTGTATCCTCTAAAAGGATGGAATCATCTTCCAACAGAGTGATTTCGTGCTTTTTCGTCATGGCCCACATTTTGAGAGGAAAGGAAAGGCGTGAAACTAAAGCTTGACTCAAAACCATGACGCAAAACCCAGAAATTTGCTTCCGTTTTCAACTTCAATGGCACCGTTAAAATCCGAGATTAATCATTTAGAAAAAAAATCAAGTTTTCATGAAAAAAGGTACCCAAAATACCATCGCGAATTTTTAATAACGACAGGAAAAAAAAGATAAGGATCTTTCCTGCGCTACACAAAACACTAACTAATAACAAAAAATGAGTGTTATTAAACACTAAAAAAAAAGAATAACTTTTTGTTTTATCATTCTAAACATTCTTAAAAGAAGTGGGAATTGTAGCAATTTTGCAACTTTTTCATAACAGCCAGAAAAATTAAAATACTATGTAAACTTTCTTGCGCCGTCACACGGATTATTAGGGGGACTATTTGAACTATTTTTAAAAACAAGTCCAGCATTAACAACATTGTTAAACAACGAAGGAATATTTACACGTTTGCACCTTCTTCGATGACAAACTAATGCTAATTTGTTCATTTTTATTTGTCAAGGTCCAATCCCTTTTACGTTAAATAAGATGACGTTAAAGTTTGCAACGTTGGAGTCCAACGAAAACAAATTCTTTTTTTTTTTTTGGTCGAATGAATTTTTTTTCAAACCCTAGTCATATATAAATCCAATAAATAATAAAAAATGTTTATCCCGTCGGTACGGGTGGGGGAGGGCTAAAAGATGAAAAATACATTTATACACATCACTTCAAAATATCTGGCTTGACGATAATATTATTAATTAATTCTTTTTAATTTTTCAACTCGAAATGTGTTTGGGCTCACGTTACGGAAGTTGATATGAATGCAGCAAGAATTGCCTTTGCACATTACTTTATATCTGCAAAAGTTGATGTTGTCCCTACCATGAAAAAACAGACATGCCTAATATCCAAATATCCAGTAAGTACCAAATAAAAGAAATCTTTCCCACCTATAGGATTTGATAGCACAGTAGAATATTTCATTTTTAAAATCACAGTTGTATTTAATCACGGTTAATTAAAAAAATTAAGCAATTAAATGAAAAACGTTTAAAAAATAATAAAAACACAAAAATAAAAATAAAAATAAAAAAAAAATGTTTAAGAAGTCCCTGCTCATGGTTCTGGATATCAAACTGAGAATAATGCAAACTTATATGTGTAATAGTGATATATATTACATTTTTATTTAAGAAAAAAATAAAAGTGGGTGTTCTATACCCGGTTAGATCTTGAAAATCAACGAATTAGCATTATTTTTGCATCAGAGTTGGCATAAAGTCGACATAGTATTTTCTTAGTAATAGTAAATATAATATCCACAACTGTTGTTTCTAAAATTATGTGATGGTACACATCATCATATTTCACTGATATTTATAAGATATTACAAAGACCAGTTAAACAGTTGCAGTAAAATTTGAGTTAACCGCAATGCAGCAGGGATATGTTTCTTACGCGCAGACAATTAGGGAACAAATGGATACCGTAGATAAAGAACAATAACAAAGTATAGAAGAAACAAAGAAAATTATTAAATAAGTATTGTAAAGAAAAGTGGGTTTCTTGTTGACCAACCCAAGTCGGAACTTGGAAGTTCAAACGACGGCCATATCGGTCATAAATTTGTTAAAGCTTATAACGAGTGCTTCAAAAAAACAATTTGGCAGTTCGCACTAAAACACGTATTTATCGTAATTTGAATTCCTTAATAATATCGATATAGTCTGCATTGGACTCACACTTTTACTGAACAAGAATCCGTTTTGATTTTCTGTTTCACATGTAAGAAGGTTGATTATTCTCCGTAAAGAATATTTTTAAGTCAACATGATAAAAAAAGACATTATTGGCAGAAGCGATTCGACATTCTACAAAATCCACGTGCAATGTACAATATTGGTAGTCAGATTTATTTTCAATACCGACCAACATCGTTATAAGAATCAACTATCCATCAGTTCCCTAATCAGTATTGTATTTATTGTTGTACATGCGCGATTTGTAAAAAAATGTTCAATTCTGGATTCAAATGATTAAAAACTTAATAGGCAGAATTACTTTATCTCTAATTCAAAACGATTAATAGCTGAAATTGAAGGCAGGGACCCATTCGATTTGGCCCCATAGTGACACATGCACTGAAAAAAAATAAGTAATTTTGACTAAATATGTGGTTGTCGATTAGCACCTAAATATTTAGTAAACTACAAATTAGTGCTTCCAACTACTTCATGATACCGATTCAACAACATTTAGTTAATTCAACTAAAATGCAGTTTGCATTACTTAATATTTGTCTGCTAACAGGCAACCACATGTATGATAAATATTACTAATTTTTTTTTCTCAGTGTGGTAATATATAGAATCAGGTACTGTGTAGAATTGAAAAACTAGGAGTTGGATGTAATCATATTACCAAAACTAAAAAATATACCTTCTGGTTATTTAACTATTTTTTAAAATCACCATTATATACCACCAGAGGAACTATACGTAATGAAGATAAATTTAGGTTTAAAAAATATTTGCCCATGTTAGAAAAACGGAGTGTCTGCATTTAAGTTTGGATTTTGCAATTTCAAGACTGGTAACTCTGGAAATGTTCTGCTTTAAACCTGAATCATTCTTTTACAAATCGTATTAACCTTCCCCACGATAATGTAAATAATACTTTATTAGTTGTGGAAGCGGCAACTTTGTTGTTTGTAACTTATTTGCTTGTAATTAATTTTTGTTTGTTTTCTAAAATATTAATTCACATATATATTAAATTTAATGATAAAAAAATAAAATTGTATACAATAAATAAATGATAGTTTGGATACTGAACCATTAGGACGTTACATTTATTGTTTATATTTACATTTATTCATAATTAATTGTAATTTATGTTAATTATTCACATATACATCATTCAATATAGAACACCCATTAACGCTCAGACAGAGAGATTTTCAGTATTAGTTTGAACATCGATAATTTGTATATAAATGCCTTTAGGAAATTTTGAGCTCTACTGTTTCTAACGTAAAATTGTATGCTCTTTCAGAATCTTTCAATAAAATTTTGATAAAATGAACCGCAAAAAAGTTATACACGTTTTTCTGTTAAAAAACGTGTTTTTTTAAATTTTATTTTTCATAAAACATCACTTTCACATCCAAATAGCATTAGGAATATATCTAAGTTGAAAATATCGCGTCATGGACCCCCGTGATTAAAATGTACCATATCTGAATTCATGATTCAAGATGGCAGTTTTAAAAATGGCGCCTAGAAGCTCTAAATTCTTTTTAAAACTTTACAATTTTTTTTTCTTAAAAACTAAACTTTAGAGAAAGTTTTCTAAGAACAACGATGCTTAGAGGAATGAGTCAAAGAATTCTCTCAAATTTTATCAACATGCAATAATACTGCTTGATTCGAAAAATCGAAATTTTGAAAAAAATTCGTTTAAAAAATCTGAAAAAATTTGAGTAACTTCTTTAAATAGTTCTAAAATATTTTTGTTCTAACGAAATTTTCTGTAAAGTCTATAGTATTCATGAAAACGTTAGAAACAGTAGAGCTCAAATTTTTCTAAAGACATTTATATACAAATTATCGATGTTCAAACTAATGTTGAAAATTCGTCCGTCTGTAAATTTGAAAAAAGTTACAAAAATTCGACTAATTGTTTGTGACCTAACGATTCTGTATTTCTAAAACCCAAATACTAGCAAAATAATTACTTTGCTGATTAGCAGTATAAATTGCATGAAGTAGTAAATGACCTTCGCATTTATATACGTACGTCTTAAAAATGCAGATAGTCCAATGTAATCATTATCACAGTTATAATTTGTATATCAAGACAAAAGTAAAGTATCATAATATTCTTTGATGTAAAAATCACATTATTCTTAATTGTACTTAGGCAGTAATTAATTACAAATTAATAAAAATATTAAAATTATGATTACAAAAGTAATTTACGCATTTCATATTGTAAATTGGTTCATGAAATATATTCGTCACACTAAAAAAAATCGTGGAAATATAAAATTACAAATTAATGGTTGCTGTATAGTCTTGGCCGAAGATGGCACCTTATAGACAGTAATAAGGTATTGAAATATTTCTTAAAAGAAAAAAAAAATATTTTTGGTACTGCAAAATGGAGAAAAATGGAATCCAGCACAAGAAACAACTTCTTATTCAATGGAGGGCTTCAATGAGATGATCTCAATGCCAGAAGATGATAACATTATTTGATTTGAAACGAATTTATTAATTATCCTGGACAACTGTCGTGGATAAAATTACAATAACAAAAAAAAATACAAAAATACAAAAATTACACTTATTCGCTAAAATGTTTACAATAATAATATCGAAATGTAATGATGTGCGCATGATGGAGATTTACAATATTATATGAAAAAACGCATTAATTATCGGTAATTATACTATAAAAACATGATTTTTTTTTCAGTGTGACGAATAGATTTCGTGAACTAATTTATAATATTAAATCTATTCATCAGTTTATAAGTGAATTTGTATAATAAAGTAACAATAAAAAAAACGGTTTCTTAAGTATTTGCACCTGAATAGAATTCGCAATGAATCGTTGTAAAAAATTAAAAACATATTTAATTTTGTTCAGCACCAGACATTTTATTTTGATATTTATTTAACTATATTAAATTATAACCTCAATTATTTTTTCATTTATTAAAAATGTATATATATATTTTTTGGAAGATCCCAATTTAAGATCCAAATTTCACCCATATTTCATCAGTGGTCTTTCAATAGAATTAAGGGGAGAGTTTGATGTAAATCGAATTTTTTTTTTGCTTTAAAAATTAGTTTATAGTCTGGAGAATACACTGTGATTTCAAATCCGAAATCGATCTCTAAGTGCCTCAAATCGAGCATTTAAGCGAGGAATTCAAACCGGCTTCGAATTTAAGCGAGGAATTCAAACCGGCCCCCCGGGGGGGAGTAAATATTTGTTTTTTTGAAAATTAACATTTTTCGTTCAAAACTGCCTTTAATTTTTTGTTCATCATTTCTTCCGGGGTTTTTAGGTTCACATAGAAGATAAACTTATAATAAATACAAAACTTTTTTGTTTTTTTGATTTTAGACTACATTTACGACCTCTATCCTGCTTGAAGCGTGGGAACTCAAAGATGGAGGCGCTGTGGCAAATACCCCATAAGTCCGCCATTTTGGAATATTTTTACACGAAAAAATTCCTGTATCATCTTCGATGTTATGTTAAATTATATACTGACAATACCAGGATGATTGCTTGTTTATTTCCTTAAAAAAAATCACGAAAAACATCTCAATTTTTGCCGTTTACATGAGACTCTCCCCTTAAAGAAGCTTTTCCAGGTGCCACCCTTTGTGTTGTATCTTATATAACAATTGCAAAAACGAATGTATCGATTAAACAGATTTTAAGGAATTACGTCTGTGGAATTTAAAAATCGAAATCCTGAAGAGAAGTGCTTTTCAAATTTGTCGACTTAACAAAGAAAACAATGCCACAATTGTTTAAATTTGCAATGGACCATCGGTAAGCTGTTACATGCCCAAGTATACAAGTCTAGGAGCTAACCTACACGCAGAAAATTTTTCTTTGAAATTTCCCATCTCAGATGGTAATTTTGGAACAGACTTGTAGAATGGAAAAAATTGCCATTTGAATAGTAAAAATTTTAAGAACTGGTCGTCAGTTTTGTCAGAAAAAATGGCAACGTTTCACATTCTGCAAGTCTGTCCCAAAATTACCATTTAAAATTGTAAAATTTCCAAGAAAGTTTTTCTCCGTGTATGTTGTCGTAGCCTTTTATATGTTCTCATTTGAAACAATGCTTTTTTCATTTATTTTTGGTCCCCGAACACGAATTTTTTAGGTGGAATGCTGAAAAGTGGTCGGTTAATTGTTTATAACAATTTTTTAAAACAATTGAATAATTTTGTTCTTTTTGCTCAGGAAACTAATTTTTTCATGCTTCTTGAATTTTTGTTCATATTTGTGGGTAATTTTGTATAAAAAAGGTCCTTAGTAACTTTCACGTAGGACAACTTTTCGAGATAAAAATTGCCAAACTTTTAAAACTCGATTTTCGCCATTTTTTACACACTACCGCACCAATATCGATGTTTTTTTTAATCCACCTATGCTTGAACTTTTCTTCTATTACTATACTTTAAGTAAAAGAATCGATTTTGACATTTTTCAAAGTTTTCATAGTTCTTGAGGCGATAATTTCCGACCATGTATATGCACTAATATCGTATAGGGTAGATGAGGGTATAGTCGGCCACTTGAGGACGAAGTCCCGCATTTATTTATTTTTTTAGTTCTTAAATATTTCTGTAGTATTCTATATTAATTTGTTTGGTATAGGGCACCTGTATACTTCAAAAGCATTGGCAATGTATAATTATATTTCGTTATTTTTCTAAATAAATAAAGAAAAGACAAAAAAACAAGCAATCCATTGATCAGCATTTCGCAACTTTGTAACTTCGGAAAAAAGTTGTTTCTAAAAGAAATTATTACTTTCTTACGAAAAATATGAGAAAACGGCGACATTTGCCATAAAATGGGGCTATGCGTATATCAGTTAAAATTGTCAAGTACCACATTTATCTAGTGGCCACTAGTACCACATGTGATATAATACCAATTAAGTACGTGAGCACCATACGCGTTTCGTAAAAATTACTGACATAATTTAAAATTTATATCAAAAACCAAAATGTGTTGCCGACTATTGGGGCCGGCCGACATTACCCTAACTTATCCTACATACTTACGACGTTCTTGAAAATTACATCTTTCCTCGTATTTTTAGCCTCTGAATCTAAGATCGTAGGATGGAATATTATAAAGTGGTCGATTGCTTATAACAATTGTTCATATCAATTTGTTTATAACAATTTGTTTATTACAAATCGATTGGTTGTTAAATAATGTAGTAATTTTTTTATTTTCGGAAAAAATGTTGACCTTTTGTGCGATTTGAGACAAAAAGCTTCTTATCAACTTATAATTTTAAATTTAAATATTTATTAACCGTTTTTTGCCAAAAAATGAGAGAAGCAGGTACGTCAACATCAGCTCAGACAGTAGAAAGAATTTTATTTAACTTTTGAAAAATACATTTCGAACTATTTTGAAATGTGCTCTAGAGATTCCCGTCGAGAAAATGGCCAAAAACCACTATTTCTGCAAAAAATTTTGGAAAATATAAAAATGCCAGGTTTTTAGGTCGTTTTTTTTTTATTTTTTACGATTTTCTCCACCGAAACGGATTTTAATGAATGAAATGTATATATAAAAAGTGTTCCCGGTTGTTGAACATAAATAATATACTAATAGAATATTTTTTAGAAGCAATGGCGATTCAAAATGGCCGGGGAACGAAGCAAATTTTTTCAAAATTATTAATTTCTTGAAATGGGGATCATAGAAAGTTTTTATTAAGTTTTATATTGATGATATAAATATTGACTGGTTATGGACGAAAATTATAATAATTTTGAGTTGATCAAGCCAAAGTGGGGGATCCATAATGACCATCTTATGTAAATTGTACCTATTATATGAATCGTTGATCCATAAATGTGTTTCAAAGGTTACATTCGGTGGCCTTTACGGATCCGACATTTTGGATTTATCATCTCAAAATTATTAAAATATTCGTCCATGACTAGTCAAAATTTTATATTATCGCGGCCATTTCAAATCGCCATTGTTTCTAAAAAATATTCTATTAGTACCTATATCATTTATATTCAACAATCGGGATCACTTTTTATATACGCTTTTCATTGATTATAATCCGTTTCGATGAAGAAAATCGTGAAAAATAAAAAAAGACTTAAAAAATATTACCTTGGAGCAATGTAATTTTAATACAAAATTAGGGGGATTTTACACCAGTCAGGTTATTTTTACACTAACTGCACAGTGATATCGCATTAAACTATTGGTTGTTTACAAAATTTCTGTAATATTACAATTTTTAATTTTTCCATTTTAATGTAAATTTACCACGATTATCAGTAGTATTTTTATGTCCAATGATTTTCGTGAGAAAATTACACTTTTATTGTAATATTCCTATGTTATGGTAAAAATTCTGGAGACATCATTGAGAAATTACAACAAATCTGTAATTTCACCACAAAAATCGTTGGAACTGATTACATTAACCCATTAACGCCCAAGAGGACACAAATTTCATCAAGATTTTCGGAATATTTCTTGACATTAAAAACCAATTCAAAAAATTGTAGACAAAACATTTTCGACGTAAAATTGATCGATCTTTCCGAATCTGCTGTTAAAAAAATCAATCGAGCCCATTCCAAAAAAGTTATGCTTGGTTTTTCACAAAAAAAAAACAGATTTTTTCACTGACAAATATTTTTTTATCGGCATTTTCACATTGGAAACGGTTAGGGAGATCACTGATCGGTGAAAATATCGTGTCCTCGAACCTTTAACTTTGAAATCTGCATGATAGCATTTTGAAAATAATGTTGGAAACTGTCAAAATGTCGGCTCAAATACGAAAAGAACGGTGAAAAGCTCCTGAATCTTTTATTAGAAAGATTATAGGCTTTCGGAAAAAATGTCGCTGAACAAAAAGTTCTTAGAATTGATCAAATAATTCGCTCAAATTTTTTCAGAATTTTTAAAACACTTTTCTTCATTTTCAAAATCACAAAATTTTGAAAAAATATAAATAATCGTAGAAAAATTGTGAAAAAATTTCGAGGTTTTCTTTGATCGATTCTAAGAAGTTTTTGTTTCGCAACATTTTTTGCGAAAGTCTATCATTTTCAAATAACAAAATTCCTGTTACCCTAAATTTTGAAAAGTTCAGACATTTTTTTAAAAAATCTGATTTTTTTTGTGAAAAACCAAGCATAACTTTTTTGAAATGGGCTCGATTCATTTTTTAACAGCAGATTCGGAAAGATCGATCAATTTTACATGGAAAATGTTTTATCTAAAATTTTTTTAATTTTTTGATAATGTCAAGAAATATTCTGAAAATCTTGGTGAAATTTGTGTTTTCTTGGGCTTTAATGGGTAAATGCAATGTTATTTTACTTGACACTTTTTTCAGTGTACCTGGAGGTTACTAAGGACCTTTTTTGTTCAAAATTACCCAAGAAGCATGAAAAAATTTGTTTCCGTTGCAAAAAGAACAAAATTATTCAAATGTTTTAAAAAATTGTTATAAACAATTAACCGTCCACATTTGAGCATTCTACCCAAAAAAAATCATGTTCAGCAGTCAAAAATACCTCAAAAAAACATTGTTTCAAGTAGGAACATATAAATGGCTATGGCAACATAGTTCCTAGACTATCAGAGAAATTAATGGACATTTTAGAAAAATTATTCCATCATAATATAAAATTAACAATGTAATAAAGATATAAATAAACAATACACAACAAATAAAGTTATAAATAGTTCAAAACATGAATTGAACTATTTCATATATGTTGTATCACCTACAAATTTTTCATTTTTTGAAAAAATCCATTTTTTCTAACAACAGCTTATTCAATTCCTCGAAACTAACTTGGACATTAAAATAAATCTGATTTTCAGATGGAGCAAGTACAAAATCCAAATGCAGACAGAACTGAATTATCAGTCATCATATGGAAGCTCTGACCTCTATATAGTACGGAAGATTTCAATATCGCAGCTGAGTGTAATTTCTTTCTAAATTCGAACAATTCTTTTGCCATAAACAATGCTAATTGCCCAACTAATTGACAAAAAGATGAATAAGAAAACTGCCATGTTAACCCATTCACGCCTGAAATGGCATTTTTTATACTTCATTTTCAATCAAGTATTTCGTATCAAAATCGAAGTTGAAAACAATTGAAAGGTACATATCCTATTGTTTTCGAGGTCACTTTTCAAGATTCCGAAGTCGAAATTGAGTTTCAGCCATCAGGAATTCCAATATGGCGCCGAACTTTTAAAAAACTCAAAAAAATTGGGAATTGTTTATTCCTATCAATTTTTTTTCGAGCTATTAGAATATTGGGATTCTATTGAAACTCTGAACAAAGGTCAACAAAATACGACAATTTTAAGTAAAAATTTACTTTTATACCCCACATCATTGTAACGACCTCAAAATGGCGTCAGGAATGAAAATTTCTTTGAAAAATTTCTGAACGTTCTAACTCAAAAACTACATGCTGTTATAAAAAAATGCTAAGAATGAAAAGTTCTTAGAATTAATCGAGAAATATAGTGGAATTTTTTCAGATTTTTGTGATTACTTTTTGAGAAATATTTTTTCAAAATTTTTTTCAAAATCATAATTTATTTATGAAAAATTCTGAAAAAAATTTGGTGTATTCACTTATGAATTCTACCAGTTTTTTGTTCTTTGCAATTTTTTCCAAAAGTTGATAGTTTTTTGGGGGAAAAATCCTAATATTTGAAATTCATTTCCTCGAAAACTATCAACTTTTCGAAAAAATTGCAAAGAACAAATAACTCTTAGAATTCATCAGAGAATATTCTAAATTTTTTTCAGAATTTTTTGTAAATAAATTAAAATGTTGAAAAAAATGTTGAAAAAAAGTCTCAAAATGTCATCAAAAAATTTTGAAAAAATTCCACTATATCGCTTGATGAATTTTAAGAACTTTTCATTCTTAGCATTTTTTTATAACAGCATGTAGTTTTTGAGTTAGAAGGTTCAGAAGGTTTTAAAAGAAATTTTCATTGTTGACGCCATTTTGAGGTCGTTACAATGATGGAGGGGATAAAAGTAAAATTTTTCCTTAAAATTGAAGTATTTTGTTCACCTTTGTTCAGAGTTTCAATAGAATCCCAATATTCTAATAGCTCGAAAAAAATTGATAAGTATAAAAAAAAATAAATAAAAAAATCACAATTTTTTGAAAATTTTGTTCATATTCGGCGCCATATTGGAATTTCTGATGGCTGAAACTCAATTTTGACCTCGGAATCTTGAAGAGCGACCTCGAAAACAGTAGGATACGCACCTCTCAATTGTTTTCAACTTTGATTTTGATACGAAATACTTTATTCAAAATGAAGTATAAAAATTGTGATTTCAGGCGTTAATGGGTTAAGCTTCAAATGTTCACTAATTTCATACTTATAAATAACATAATAAATTTGCAGCGATTTAAAAATTGTACGTAGATTATACGATTTGTAACAGAATGTTTCATTTTTCAAACATAGATAACATTACAAACTAGTTATGTGTACAATTTAATTCTAATATAATTTATATATATACAGACTAGATATTCTACCAGGTTTTTTGTATTTTTCGCAAAAATAAAATTTTTCGAGTTATATTTCATTATTCGCTCCATCAATTGTTAGCTCTTTTCTCAATTCGTACTTATAAACATATCATAAATATAGTTATTCTGCACAGCTATTATACATATATTTCTGTCACTTAAAAACCGTCTTTTATTTTAAAAAATTCAATCTTCGTTGTTACCTTTAACATCAAAACCTACTTTAACATTTGAAGAATCTTTCAAACTTGAAGCTGAGGTTAATATGGGTTCTTCTTTTTCATTCTTATTTTCTGACTCCGAGTGAAACGAGCTGGAAATCATTCCCTGATCTGCAGGTCGATTTGATCCTGTACTTCCACTTGTATTAAAATCACAATAAACTTTTTCGGCATCGGTATTCCGTAAAACTGTATTTTGCATATTACTGTCAAATGTCCAGTTCAGAGATGTATCGTCATCCATGGTACCAACTTTTAACTTAGGAGGTTCTTTTATTCGCACATCAGCGTCAGTGATTTTCATGCTTTCAACCCGAAATCTTCCAATCGTTTCATATTTATTGCTGGATTTAGCAGCCGATTGATTATACTTGTCGTCAAATATTAACTTCAGTTCCTGTTTCTTTTCTTTTTCTGTATGTTGCATTGTTATAGTATCATCGTCATCATCCTCGCAAGGAGTGTCTTTAAAAATCGATGATTTCGGATCAATTGAAAATTTTTGTTCACTTTTAAATTCCGGAGTACCGAGACTTTCGCTTCCAGTGCTTCCTTGACTATCTAAATCCATGTTTGTACAGAAATTGCTGTCGATACTTAGTTGTTCTGTCAAAGGACACTTAGATCCGTTACTACCGAATAAACCAATAAACATGTTGCCGCTAAACGAAGGTACTGCAGGGGATGACGGTTCGGATGTCAAAAACAATCGAGGTTCGTTGCTCCCGATACTGTTTGGGCTCGTCGGCGACAGTTGGTTCTTCAGATCATTTTCGTTGCCATGTGAAGATTTTGATTGTATTGGCATCGGAGAGGAGAATTTATTCGCATAAGCAGCTGCAGAAAAGAACTCTCGACTATCCGGAAAGTTTGAAATCGCAGTAGGCATCGAACTAGGTAGAGGGAATTTTGGAGGTGTTGATGCCGGAGTACGAAAGAGTAAAGCACTCGTCATTGTTTCCAGAAAAGCATCGAGTTGTCTCAATGACAGCGCATTATGCAACGTCTCCAAAGGTCTAATAGGTGGGACGCCACCGAAACCTTCGATGGCAGCAACAATGGCTGCGTGAGCAGGTACCATATCTTTTAAGTTCGGAGCACTCGAAGAACCGCTAATCACTGCGGTACTGAATAAGCTATTTGCCGAGCTGGTGAGTTTTTTATTTGGAGCATATCCCAAATGTTTGAAATAATTAATTTGTTCCGAGATGCTGTGACGATGGCGAGAGTTTTCTGTTTTATCCGACTGTTGGTGATCGTAACTTCTGGATCTTGGTTCGGTATAAAATATATTGCAATCTTTGCTTCTCTGCTGTCTTTGGCTCGCTGCCAATTGACTTCCGAGTCTTGCAGCCTCATGACCGGCTACTGTACGTGCACTGATAGGAATCGGTGCAGAACTTTGCAAAAATCCACTGTCGTACGGCTCATCCATCATAGTTGGATCCAAATCCATCATATCTATGTATCTACTGGTTGTTGGACTATCCAATATCGGATCCACTTCTGTCGAAGACGATGATGAAACTTCGTGAGACTCAGTTTTAATGTCGTCTTCCGGAATACCAAGTTCCACATCTTCTTCATCGATACGAGTATTCAATGGTGCATTTTGACTGACGTTATTGTCCAGATTCTGGTTGCTTTCATTGCGGGAATGTGGTCTAAATCCTGGTCCAGGTGGAAGATTTTTCTGTACGCAACAATTGACGCCTGGACTGAAATGTAGTTCAACGTGGAAACGTTCTTCGCTACTTGGATCTTTTGTGGGGTCTTCGTACAACATCACCACAATTTGTGACATGTAATTTAATTCGGATACCATGCTGACATATTCCATTGCTCTTCTCCATTGCTTGTCGCTTACAACGCTGAGTAAACCTCCGTAACGCAGCACCGTAAGCAACGAATGTACATGACTTTCGCTAGTGAAGTACAATCTTGTTCGAACATGTCTGCCAGGACTCGATACGCCGTGGGAATATCTAGGGTTTAATCTATTTACAGTTTCTTCGGATTCTTCAATGTTTCTTTGGAGATCAGCTCGAATTTTCTTCAACAACGGCGTGCAAATACCTTGACCAATTGTAAGTTTCTCTTGGATCGTTAATCCATACTCTTGCGGTATGACAATATCCGCAAGGTACTTTGCATAAATGTACAATTCTTCAGCATGTTCAAACTGTAGCGAATGATTATTATGTTGCAGGTCATATTTTATACAGTCGTATATATCCGGAATTTTAGAAATGTCAAATCTCTTTTGCTTTGTACAAAAATCTTTCTCGATCTTCCCCCATCTGCGACCCATCAACTCCCACGTCTCCCCGTGATACAATGTTGCATCTTTTGTTTTGGGATCATCCTTTTTCATCCGTACAATATCCATAAGTTTCTGTATTAACATCTGAACGTGTTGGCAACATTTAACAGGGTTCTTCACAAAATCCATTGCGGTATTTATACTTAAGGCGTTTCCAGGATTAATTTGTTTTCGGTCTTCGTGAGTAAAATCATGATTTTGTTGTAGGAGTTCGTGTAACTTATTCTTGACCATATTTTGATATTTGCTACTGTCGCAGTCGTTATCCAACAGTCCATTGGTGTTGGCACTTTTCACCATTTGTACTAGAATTGGAGTAAGCTCACCTTCGAGAGCTAATAGGCCTTTTGCGAATGCTGCTGCCGTCATTTGAACTCTGCCTTCGTCACTTGCGTATATTTTAAGATCGTGGCGGAAAGTGGAATGGAGACGGAGGAGGCCCAAACCTTGGGCCCCGGCATATTCCCCGCTGAGTTGTCGTCCTTGACCACCCGGATACATGCACCGAAATATACGACCCAACTCTTCGGCTTGAATTCTCCCAGCCGGAGTCAACTCTCCGCCCCATTTTAGAATCAATACCAAAGACGGTTCCCCCAAGCGGTCATCGTCCGAAGAACTTCCTCGAGGACGTCCTCGAGGTTGATATTTCATTTGAACTTTCCGATTGATACCGGAAAAATGTCCGTACATTTCCAACACATTCTTTAATTGTTCTAACTTTCCTTGTTTTTCTTCCAACTCGGGACCGGCTGCACGATGTTGAATTTCACTCAGTAAGCTTCGTGCAGTGTCCAAAATTTCTTGTAATTGTTTCGGCCGTTTAAGTTTCACATGCCCAAGTTTATAACCGTCGTATTTTTCAAATATTTCAAAAAATTTTGGGTGTCGCACTTCGACTTTCATCTTTTGTTTGGGAGTTCGATCCCCGTGTCTTATTACAGCTACGACACAACGTAATTCCATCATTTTACCAAATGTTGTGGGTACGATCGGTGGATCGTCTAACTGAAATGGCACGCTCCATGGGATATGTAAAGTCGGTGCTAATTCTCGTAAAACCATGTTTCCTAAAATTTTTGCACAATCGTCGTAGTATTTGTTTGAATTCTTTACGAAACTGAATCCATTGACATCGCATACGAATGACTGACCGTTTGCTCTTAACAGATCAAATCCGCAAACTGTCTGTTTGAACGCTAAGCACACTTTTCTGCTGATAAGTTTTTCAGCGTTACTTAAAATGACTGGATAACGTATCTCTTTTCCTTCGGAGTCTCGTTCTACTTTGCCGTCTAGTGCAGGACTTTTCCTAGCTTCGGCATGAGCGTAATCAGGGCCCACGGTATATACTTTGACATCTGTGCCGTCAGTTGGCATAAAATCTTCGTAAATGTAAGATCCAGTTTTTCGAACCCGAGATTCTGGCGAATAGACACTACTGCGACTGCCAATCTTTCGAAACAGCCGTTGACTGCCACCTCCTGCAGATGTGGGATAGTAAATGTAAATGTTGTGGTCTTCGGCAGACACTGGCTTTTCTACAAACGGTTTATTAAATGTTACGCCGTTCACTTCTACATGATCTTCCGACTCTACTAATTCATGGTGTTTTGGGTCAGCCGAGTCTCTATCTAAGACTGCGTATCTGGGTATTTCGATACCTTCGCTTTCTAAAATAGCGTATACTCTTCTGCGATCCTGAATATCGTACTGCATTGGAAGGTGGTTTATTATGAAAGGTCGTCGGAGATGAGCATATTGTATGGCTTTTTCAAGAGGAAATCCTTTGCTGTGAAAACTTATTAGACAATCGGCTATTGGCCATTCTTCGACAGGTTTTTGTAGAATTACGACTTCGTCAAACACAATCACTTTTATGTATTCAAATTCCTCGAGACGAGTAAGAATTTCTTTCATTGGTTTACTTTGGGATTTTTTGGCCATAGCACATATTCCAACCAGGACTTGTTTACCCTGACCCTCTGTATCGCCAACCATGCGGCTGTCATCGCTGATACAATCGTCGGATAAACGGTACACCGAGGGTCCAGACAGGCCTGCTAATGACGGCTGCATTGCTCCGATTTCCCCTACGTAAAATACTGGCCGACTATTCGCATTCTTCAGACCCTGATAACCATGCTCGAGTTCAGTATAGGACATTCCGAAAAATTATTGTGAATAATTTAATACAGTAATTGATTTTGCTTAATTCCAAGCCTCTTAATTAATCACAATTAAACCTGCTTCTTGTTACTATTTATAATATCTTAAGTATTACGTTATCTAAGATTATTTAAGTTTGTCCACTTCTCGCTAACTTTCCAAATCCATTTTGCCAATTTATCATCCTGACCTTCTTCAGAAACTTCAGTTTTTTCAAGATTTCTGTAAAAGATGGTAATTTATGACTAAAGTAACTATTTTATTACATATTTATTTGATACTTACGCAAAGTAGGCACCTGATACATCCTGCAGTGTTGGATCTAACGCAGCATGCAAAAGTGTCTGGGCCCCGTGCTTAGGAGATTTTATAAATGGCCAGACAAATGGTTTTATAAATATTCCACTTATTGTACTGTTGTAGAAGCTCATGTGCCTCGTAATCTCTGTATCGACAATTCCTGGATGAACAGCATTAACCGTTACACCAGTTCCTGTTTGAAGGAATATTATTTATTAAAATACGAATAGAATTTAACACTCGTGGTTGATATAATGTTGGAAAGGAAGTTACCGATCTTAACGAGCCAATAACAAAAACAATTTGTAATCAGTTTTTGCGCAACGTTTCGACGAGCTATGTCGTCATTATCGAGCTAAAAAAGTTATTATTTATTTAAATTTTTTTACTATATTGTTATTGTTATTGAGAATTCTAGGTAAAAGAATGATGTTGAACTTTTTCAAACTATACGACAAAGACTCAAATAAACCTTTAATGTATAGAATAGACATACACGTTTTGTTGTTAGATAAACAAAAAGAATTATTATTATCCTCATTTAATTGACCAGTTTTGCAATGTGTTTTTTAATAAATTTTTCTATAAAAGATGATGGAAAGCTGTTATTAGATAATTGCGTCCTCGCTATAGCAAGATTTTTCTTATGAAACGATATGTCAGATGTTACAATTGCTCTATCAACCAAATTGTAGATCATAGCAATTTTTTGTGTCATTGGATGGTCTGAGTGGAAATTTAGAAATCGTCCCGAAGATGTACTTATTTGATACCAGTCAAATTTAAGTGAATTGTTATCATTAATAATAATTGTTAAGTCCAAAAAATTGATAGTATACATATATCATTGTACATATAAATTCTTTTATAATTTTTTATCGGTATGTTGAATTTTACGTTATTTCTTAATTATTTATCTGTTTGTAATTTAATAATTGTAAACTTTTTGTAATTTCACAATTTAAATAAATAATAACTTTTTTAGCTCAATAATGATGACATAGCTCATCGAAACGTTGCGCAAAAACTGATTACAAATTATTTTTGTTATTGGCTCGTTAAGATCGGTAACTTCCTTTCCAACACAATATTATTTATTATGTGTATTTTCAATCATATAAAATTGTGGAAGAATATAAGACAAACCTTTTAATCTATTTGCTAATTCTCTAGTAAAGAGTATATTAGCTACTTTACTTTGAGCATAAGCTACACCGGGATCGTAACTGTTGTTACTATTTAAATCGTCTATATTGATTTTCCCACGTCTATGGGCAACACTAGACACATTTATGATTCGGGACGGTGCTGATGCTTTTAGTGTATCTGTTAACAGGTTAGTTAATAAAAAATGACCTATATGATTAACACCCAATTGCATTTCGATTCCTTCCTTAGTGTAACTTTTGGGACATCGCATAACACCTGCATTATTTATGAGAATATGAAGCGCAGGGAATTCTGAAAGTAAAATTCACAGTAGCAATTTATTTAAATTTATGTAAAATGTAAATAAATCGTGTACCTTTCTTAAATCTGGTTACAAATTCTCTAATGCTTTCTTGTGATGCCAAATCGCATTTGCGACAGTAAACGTACTTGTTAAGAGTGTCGGAGACAATTGCTCTGCGTGTCTATTAATAATGAACCCTTAATAAAAATCAAAATAGAACATTGAAATTGTTCTCCTGAGATAAAACTGTAGGTATTACTACTTCAGACATTTAATACACTGTGAAAAGTAAATGTAAAACATTAATATATTTGAATAACCACACATGGCCATTATGGTTCGAAAAATAAACGATATCACTAAATTGTGACAATCTTCCTTGCCCAACGTTTCAACCTTCTGTAGGTCCTCTTCAAGAACATCTATTTTAAAAACATAGTTTGTAAATAAATAAATAATTTAAAATTAAGAAAAATGACGCACAAAATCTGACGGATAACAATGGTAATATAATATGAATATAAATTTTAAGCGTACCACATCCGAGTCAAGTAGTTTGAAAACTAAATAACAATATAAACATTGTATAATCGTATATGGGCAGATCTCTAGAACTTTTAAACTTTAACTTGTTTGCTGTTATGATAGCTTTAAAAATTAAATGGAGTTTTAAATACAGAGAATAAAAAGCATAAAATATCTTGGCATAACTATTGACTCCAGACTAAAATGGGACATGCATATATTAGTTGCTTAAAAAACTTAGCCCACTTCAATTTATATTTAGAAAACTAAGAGATATATTGAATACAAAAACTTTAATGCAAGTATATCATGCCTTGTTCCAATCCATCCTTAGATATGGTATTATACTGTGGGGAGGAGCTTATGATAATGTTCTCAAAACATTAGCAGTAATACAAAAAAGCAACCCTAAAGATCATTATGAAGAAAAAAAAGATTATCCATCAGCTATGCTTTATAGAGAAAGTGGCATGTACGACATTAAGAAAATATTTTACTTAACTGCAGCTATGTACGCGTTTAAATTTATAGAAACTCTATGAGTAGTAGGAAATACTACAAATGCAACAAAAGGGGAAATAGTTGTTCCGGTAAGGATCACTGAAGTTGGGAGGAAATGCTTCAATTACATCGGATCGCTTTGCTTAAATTCATTACCAGTGAACATTAGAGCAACAAAAGATAAAGAAACCTTTAAACGACTATTATCAAATTGGTTTAGTAATAAAAACAGTGTCGAGATTGCAAGTCTTTTCAGATCAAACTATATCTTCAATCAAGTGTTATTATAAGTTAAAGTGTTTACTGTGATAATTAGTACCAAATATAGTTCATATTGAGATTTAGCTACTTACATTTTTCAAACTAAGTGCAAGTACAATAGAACTTAAGTGGTAGAATATTCATATTTAAATTGAATATATAAATTGCCTCTATACTATTATTAAGTTTGGCGATTGTAAAAACAAACCTAAATGTAAATGTATATGTTTGAAATAAATATTATTATTATTATTAAATGGATCATGAATTTGTTAATCACTATAATTATATGTATAAGTCTGTGCGAGCTTTTAAATGGCTTTTTTGCATTTCTAACAAATCTTTAAATGTGTTGGTGCTCACACTAGAATTAAATAGTTGAGAATGTAAGGAAGTAAAAAAACCGTAAGACAAGCATGTGCCTGATATGAGAATGATACAGGAAAACACTGAAAGTGAAATGACAAATTTTTGTTGAAATTGACGTTTCTGTAATTTATTTATTGTATGTTGTTTAACAACACATTTGAGGTAATTATATAAATTTTGCATTGTTCTTCGAAAGATAAGAAGTGATTTGAGAAGAGAGATACTCGCATATAAATCAGGGAACCCAATGAGGTTCGATGAACACAACTATTCTACGATCGCAGTCAAATTTAATATACCTTCTCTATAATCTGGGAGACGTGCAGATGACCTTATTACCATCTGCAAACTCATCAGGAAAATGATGGACAGTCAACCACTCTACGACAAACTAACTTTTGCTGAGCGAAACTACCTTGCATTATACCGAATGTGTTCCTTAATAAACTCCTTATATGATTATAATTCAAACATTCAACTGTTTAACACATCCATTTCCGGAAATATTATTATTAATAGTATTAAACACGCGTTCTATGAGTTTAATTGACATTATATTTATAATATTATTATTATTTTTGTTACATTTAACTATATGTTGTATTTTTTACTCTTATTAATTACTGTTGCTTATGCTGATATCAAATTTTTATCAGAGCTTTTTATAAAAAGATATCATCTATTCGAAAAACCCCAATATTAATTTCTTTAAAGGATATTTAACAATGTCTGATAAAAATGTTGTGCAATAAATATAAAATTCTGTTTTGATCCAGTCGATATTTATAATATTTTTCTTGGGGTTTTCGTCTTACCCGGCGATTTTTAAACACCTCAAAATTTAATGATTTTTTCTGGTTTTGTTTCGTCTACTGTTAAAATTACTTTTAACCCTCTAAAAAAAGAACTGCATCATAACAATGCTTAGAAATGAATCTCGGGAGAAGTTTTCCATTATATTTGACAGGTACCGAAGACAACCAAATTAATTTTAAATATGTGCCTTCAAAAATAAAAATGATAATTTGTATACCTCAAAGTTTAAAAGTTCTGGAGATATGCTCACACGTTTCAGTGCACGAACACAACTTTCCATACATACATATATGGGTAAATCCACAGAACTTTTAACTTTACGCTTTCAGAAAAACCTTTTTTTTTTCGGTGGCACACATTTAAAATCAACCTGAGGCCACTCCTAAACATATAAAATGTAGAAAAAACGACACGTTACGACTTTTAAAGGATTGTTCCAGCGCAGTCAGGTAAAACGAGACCTAAAATTCTATCTTCGAACCAAACATATTTCTGTACACGGAAAACAGATGAAATTTGTTACTCGGAGTTTTTTAAGTTACTGATCACGAATCCGTCAACAGATATTCAGAATTCAAAATGGCGAATTCAATATGGAAGACCGAATTTGTAAGAAGTTACTCACACAAGCTCAAATTGGGTATTCGGGGTTTTTCTTTCTTTTTACTTTTAGGTTCATAATATACAAATTTTAGCAGCAAACATTTATTTAAGTCGATTTAAGGCATTACAATCCTGGCAATCCTGAAAAAAAAATTTAAAAAGGTATAACGTAAGTTGTCATTAGTACCATATTTATTCATTTTTAACCAGAAAAAATGAAGCAAGGGAGATGAAAAACAAAGTTACCCAAAGTTACATTTTCATTATTTCTAGAGCAAAGCTATAGCGAATCTCGACCAATGAGCGATTTGTCAACGTATTCATGATCAGTTACCAATAAAATCCGCGCGTAACAAATTTCAGCATTTTTCTGTGTAAAGAAAGGAGTTTGTGTCAAAGAGATAATTTCAAAGAGGCATTTAATTGTGTATAGTTCGTGTGACTGACAAAAGTGTCATTTTTCAACAACAGTTACGCACGAAGGCTATAGGTTGTAATAGGCACAGAATTGAGCTGAGACAAGGCACACCTTATTCCTTGGAATACGTTACTTATTATATCATCAATTAAAAATGCCCAAAGTATGGAGCCATAATATTGTTTGTTCCAAAAGTTATTGTTAGAAATTAACGAAAATTCCATTTTCCATAAATCTTCTGCACGCGACTTTGGACGCATGTCATTCTTATTAAGCGATAGGCCCACTCATTTTTCAAGTATCTTTGGCTTTTATAAAGTGCCATTAATCAACGACATGATTTTCAAATGAAAAGAATACACGTTCCAAAAGTTACAGAACAAAATATTTAAAAAAATACGATTTGCACGCAGAAGTTTATTCAAATTTTATGATCTTTCATGTTTCCTTTGGTTTTTTAATCCACTATCATGCAAAACAAATAACTGTACCTTGAAAAGCATATCCTTTTTAGTAAATAGTAATGTTTTATAAATATTTCTGTACAGCTTATTTACGTGAATCTTAAAATAACATGAAAGTCAAAAGTTCTGTGGATTTGCCCATATATGTACATAAAATGAAAACAAATGGTTACTAAGATTGTATAAAATTCATAAACTCTTTCGCTGTGGACTACATGTTTATGCGTAGTTATAAAAGATTGAATAAACAGAGAATAAACTAACAGATATATACCAGTATTATGTTTTATTGGGTATTTTGAATCACTGAATCCAATTTTGCAGTCAAATTTTGAAAATTCTAAACATAACCAATATTGCAGCTCAAAATCTGACAATTTTTAAGCATTTTTCATTATACACGTAATTATAAAAGAATGAATAAATAGAGAATAATGAAACAGATATACACCAGGGTTAGGTTTTATTGGATATGTTGTATCCTGAATCTGAATTTGAGAACAAATTTTTTAAATTTTAAACCGAAAATTCAATATGGCGGCTTGAATTTTAAAAAAATGTTGGCCATATTGGATCCGCCATTTTGAATGTTTAAAAACTGACTTCAAATTCGTAATCAGTGTCTTCAAAAAACATAAACATCCATATCTACACAAATTTCAAATTGGTCGGAAACATCGTAACATTTTGAGCCCACTTTCCAGTTTTCGGTCTTCACAGCGAAAGGATTAATAAAAAGAGTATAAATTTAATCTAAAAATGATTTAATCAAAATATTATAAAAACCACTTAATTTTTCCGTATCCATTCTGAAGTTTATACTATTCCCATATTTTTTTATATAATTTCTTTTATATTTCTTTTTCTTCATTGTTTTTCATTATCTAAAATTGAGATTTCAAAGAATTTAAAATTATGTCTTGTATTTAGTATATATGCGATGTTAATGCTGTATGGTCCTTTTCCTTTTTCCAGTAGTTTTTATCTTCATACATGGGCTAATCCGCGAAACCTTTGAATTTTGAGTCATAAAATCAAACAAGTTGTATGTGTTAAGCACATTATTGGAATTGTTATATGTTGTAATATAGATTAAGAGGTAACAAATGACGCAGTGTGCTTCATTTTTTAAGCAACGCTGAAGAGTGAAAATCATTATCTGAGAATTTTTATACTAGTGATCTTAACTCTTAACCCTTTGAGCCATGCATTTTTCTTTACACGGAAAATGGCTGAAAATTGTTACTCGGGGGTTTTCAGGGTCGCTGATCACGAATCCGTTGTCCAATTTTCAAAATTCAAAATGGCGGATCCAATATGGCGGACTAAAGTGCCAAAATGTGATACGATCGCATCGAAATTTGGTTTTGGGGGGGTTTTCGAGGTCGCTGATTACGAATCTGCCCTAAGATTTTCAAAATTCAAAATGACGGATTCAATATGGCTGACCTAAAGTCCAAAAATATTTTGGACATTTGGTCCGCCATATTGGATCCGCCATTTTGAATTTTGAAAATCTGAACGCAGATTCGTGATCAGCGACCTCCAAAACCCCCCGAAACCGAATTTCGCAGCGATCGCATAACTTTTTGGACATTTGGTCCGCCATATTGGATCCGCCATTTTGAATTTTGAAAATCTGGGGGTCAGATCGTGATCAGCGACCCCAAAAACCCTCTATATATGATTTTTTGGCCCTGTTTATTGTATTCTTCTATCTCCCATGCATTTATTGTAAAAAAAACGTGTTTTTTTTAATTCAATTTTTTATATAAACAATATAATAAACAATTTGTGTGAATTACCCGTTGAAACATGTTTATTAACATATTAGTGAAACGCATACACAAAAAGCCGCATGAAAAAAGACGTTTTAGGCACTGAAAGACGAAGAAAATGGGAACGAAAATGGTGGGATCTCAAAGTCCCGCCGTGCCGCAAAGGGTTAAAATGTATAGGTGACGTTCGACATTTTGGAACCATTATTTTTCGCCTAATTCGTTACAACCCGATTTTGAATGGCGGCGTAAAAATTAATTAAGGTATATTCAAGAGTACCTGATAGGATTGCTTTGTCTGGTTAGATTCACGGGTATCCTTATTTTTTCATATTTGTTTACTTATACTACCTAAACTATAAACAGTAATGTCTTTTTAGCCATTTATATATGTTATTTTATCTCTAAACTTACAGAAAATTGCAAAAAACTTGACATGAATGCGTTAACTACAATTTTAATAATGAAAAATCAAAGAAAACGTTATTTACTGTGGCGATACAAAGGGTTAAAACCACTATTAGATGTTAGCGTTTTGACGTTACCTGTATTTCGCGCTTTCGAAACAATCACGCATGTTGCAAATAATGTTCTTTTTCAATTGACGGTGTGCCATTGAAAAATGACCATTATTTTAACCAGTTATGCAAGTGCTTTTTCACTTCAAGCATATATTTTTTTGACTTCTTTTGTGAGCACATTCTTAAACGACGTCTGGATTTCCTCCTTTTTCCGTGTTCAAAATTATTACTTTTTGTTCATAACGATTACAGATATGCTGCACGTGTAGTCGGTTGAAAATGAACTAAAATTTTTTTTTTTTAAAACGAGGGACACATTTTAAAGATACTCTTTTCAACCTTCCTGAAAAGGGCACATAGCTCTATCAGGGTGCAAATTCTTTGTTTTTTGTGTATTATTACGTGTAAACTAATTCAGACAGATTAAAGAAACGCTGAAATCGCTAAAAGACCAAACTTGAAAAAAAATTACTTTGGGGACACTTTATTTTAGGCGTTTTTGACATATTTTTCGGTTTCGAAGGTATGAATTTCGTGTTTTTATCTAATCAATAATGCATTACATACATTGGTCGATATGTTTAAAGTTTACCTAATAATATTGATCAGTTTATTCGCAGAAAATTAAAATAAAAATGCTCTAAAATACACAGTGACACAAAATTTAAAGGTTTCGTAGATTTGACCATATGCAAGTTTTAAAGTATTGTGTTGTCTGTCCAATATAGGTTGCTTCACATTTACCACAGTCTATTTTTGAAATTATGTTTGATCTTTTTTGAAAGTCAACTTTATCTATTTTTGTTCTAAGTATATTTTCTAAATAATCAAACCGTTTATTTACTTTTGTTATATACAATTTCCTAAAGATATTTTTTATTCTGAAATTAACATTTGATTTTTCAAAAACAATTTTGTTACCTTTGATTTGTTTACATAATAGTATCTACAAAAGAAAAATTATATCAACAGTATATACAAAATTTTTCACAAAAAAAAACTTAAAATCTATACAATATATTTACATTATTTCTATTATGCATACTAACTATGATTGCGAAAGTACAGTGGTCCCTGTCCTAACGCATATGTTTTGCTACATCAAAAATGGCCGCCCTGTCCAAACGCATATTCTTCCTCAACCTCCACTAAGTCTCTTTGCATTTATCCCATTTATCACACTGATGCGCGTGGATGCCTCACTAGCAACCTTAAGCAATTAAGAATCGTGTTGTGGGGAGAGGAACGAAGGGGAATCTATGCATTCGGAAGGGTAAGAAATATGCGTTAGGACGGGGACCACTGCACAAGCAATTGCCCCAATCTGTATTTATATTTTCATACAGCTTTTATTTTAATTTTTTTTCATAATAGCACTTTTCACTAGATCTTCGATATTTATAGTTATTGAAAGATTTCTTTCAGTTTTTCTATAGGTAGGTTTTTTACTGCTTAATGAATTTCATACAATCTTAGTAACCATTTATTTTAATTTTATGTATATTTATGCATGTATGGAAAGTTACGTTCGTGCACTGAAACGTATATGATTATAGAATGTTTGTATTGTTATTTAGTCTTTGATTTACTTGACTCGTACATGGTGCGTTTAAAATATATATTCATATTATTTTATCATTGTTATCTGTCAGAATTTTGCACATTGTTTTTTTTACTTTTAATTTATTTATTTATTTAAATTTAATCTAGCTAGAAGTCATTTACAAAAACAAAAAAAAAAGATACAATAATATAATACAATTATTTTCGAACTATGTTTTTATAATAGATGTCCTTGAAGAGGACCTACAGAAGGTTGAAACGTTGGGTGGGAAAGATTTTCACAATTTGTTAATATCGTTTATTTTTCGAACCGTAATGGCCATGTGTGTTTGTTCAAATATATTTATGAATAAAACGGTTCATGTCTACAAATACTTGAAAGTTGTAAAATTACATTTCCAAGTTTTTACAATTTTTTTTTTTTTTTTTTATTTATTAATTAACTTTTTACTTAATTTTTGCGGTATTGTTTTTTAATCGTGAGAATTTTGCGAAAGCTGCAGATCGACTTACGAAGATGGCGCCATACTTCACATTTGTGTATGAAATGTAGGACTGCAGAAACCTACACCAAGTACAGCGGCGGTCATGAGTCGATTTCCGCCAGATAAACAATATTTTCGAAAACGTAAACAAACAACGTGGCTCGTCTTACCAACAGCGAGCTGCTGCTTGAAAACGAAATCGAAAAATTGTTCACCGGACGGGGATCGAACTCACGACCTACGACTCCGTAGTCCAGTGCGTTAACCGCCTGAGCCACGAAGCCGAATTTTGTTGAAATTTCCTATTACTATCGTAAAATTCATGTTTCCAGTATACAGGAAACGAAAACAGAAGGAAATTTACCTTAAACGTGTCAAATTTACAGTGAAAATGTAACTTTACGGTGCAGAAGGTGGAAATAAGAATACCAGTGGTAATTGTGTAATTTAAAAAATGTAATTTTACATCGCCTGTGTAATTTTCAATCTTTTTTATGTAAAGCGGAATGTAAACTGGTTCTAATTATTAACCAATGTTGTGCTGATGACTATAAGAACTGATTCTTACCGATTTACAGTACATTGTGTAACATTACATCGATAATGTAGAAATTTAACTACGTCACTATAAATTTACGTTATTCACTGGTATTGTGATTTCGACCTTTTCACTATAAAATTACATCAAAATTTTTTCACAGTGCAGAACAGTCTATTATAAATATAAAACACTATTGAAAACGTTTTATTTTATATTCACCTGATATTAGAATTCACGACTCATTATGATAATATAAACTCTGACTATAAAATATATAACAAAACAAAATGTCTATAGCGTCTCCTGTCCAGGTTGACGATTGCGTTCCAGGTGAAATACGGAGTTAATCGACTTGTATAAAACTACACTATGAAAATGAGTAGAGAATTTTACATTTTAAAATATGCTGGAAGAACCTACGTTTAATTAAATGTACTGAGGTATACTAAAGTTACAAATAAATTTAGAATTTTAGGTTAAATTAAGCAATTTTCCAAATTTGCTGTGTCAGATGTAAGAAATTGAGAATTCCAGACAAAAGATGTAACTTGGAGTTTGAAAATCATACGGTTACACAGAATGACAATACTGAAAGTTTACTTTTTAAAAATACAATCGCGACAGCAAAATTCATACTCATTTTTTAGTGTATTAAATATCTTAACTAGCGCCACCTACAACTCTAGCACATTCTAGGAGAACTCTTTTAAATTACATTATGTAGATATTTTTAGAATAAATATGTACCGTTTCACATTTATGCAAATCTCGACAAGCCATAATAACTTTCGCATCTCTTTTTGCTAATTCATGAGCTGTTTCTTTTCCAATACCGGTGTT
Organism: Trichopria drosophilae; assembly: GCA_030407085.1. Taxonomy (NCBI): domain Eukaryota; kingdom Metazoa; phylum Arthropoda; class Insecta; order Hymenoptera; family Diapriidae; genus Trichopria; species Trichopria drosophilae. The sequence goes on along the minus strand of CM059582.1, from coordinate 163,491,998 downwards.
GGCACCTGTGATTATTATTATTTTCCCAGTTAACTTTTCTTTTCCTTCGTACAGTTTTCCTCCGAAATAGTCTCTAAACATTTTTTTTTGCATTATTATGTTGCACTATTTTATATAATTTTTCTAAATAAAAAATATTTCGAAATTACTTTATTAAATATACTATTCCTGCACCTGTACACATTACACTTCCGTAGAGAACAGGTTTTGGTATAGACGCAACCATTTTACAAAATGTTTTTCTAAAAACTATTGTATCGAGATACAATTTTGAATAACAATAAAATTTTTATTGTCTATGAATTGTTTGTAAAATTATAGAACAAACTACACCAATATGCCGGTAATATAGAGGTGTATATTTTTTAGGTTAGGTTTCACATTCACAAATTTATTGATTATCAGTTTATTGTATCCGTCAATAGATGTCTCTACTATTCCGTTTTTCGCCATATTGATGCACATTGCATGTCAGTAAAAGAGTGAGACGGATAGATGATCACATGATAAGCACGTGACCCACGTGACTGCATTTGTACCAACCAATCGGGTGTGGAGCGTAAATGCATATGTATTCAAAATACTGTGACCACAAAATGTAGTAAAATATAAATTAATCTTTAAATGACGAAATAAATGTTAGAAATATTTGTGGTATTGGGAAATATTATCATCGTTGCAATAAACCGTTCGGTGAATCGGAGTTTTTATTACAGTATGTAAACCACGTTCTAAGTTATACGATCGATTCTTTCAAGGTGTCGGAGGTTTGTCCAAAGTTATAGCCCTTCACTATCCCCACTTCCGTAAATTTATTTATATCCGTGCAATTGGTGCTTCTGTGTTAGTGTGGCTCCGGCATGACAATGTTGGGGAAAAGAGAGGAAGAGACTGGTATAACATAACTTTGGAGAAGGCAAACGTATAACTCAGGATAGACCATTATATGTAACTTTTTTTTTTTTACAGTATAACTTAAGGAGGGGATGGGAATACTGTACTTATACCATGAAAGAATATATAGATACGTGCCAGATTCATTGTATGTATAATACAATTTCCTCTATGTTATAATTCTCTAGTCAATGTCATAAGTAATTCATAAGTGAGGTTAAGTTACAAATTTGCTTGCGTCTGATGAACTCACTGATCTGTATAATAGAGATCAGTATAAAACTATTACCAAATACAAAACAAATAAAATGTATTAATTGATATTAAATATTTGGAACAAATTGATAATGTGGAAAAGCTATTATTGGTATATATCCTATAAAAACCTGTTTATATTTATTATATTCTTCATTGGTAGCTGAAATAATCTGGAGCTTTTCAACAAGGTAAATGTAATCGTATAGTAAATAGAACAGTTTTGGATACTTGTATCGTACAAAATAGTGAAATTATTATAAAATATATAATATATAAAATTAGTGGATGTATAATAATATCCTACAGCCAAAAGTTACTTATGAGGAAATACTTTCATTACTCATTTTTTATTCAATTTGGTGTGTTAGTTAAACTCTTCAAAGATAGCTGAAACCATCTAAAAGCTTTCTGACATGATAAATATTATTGGATATTAAACAAAAAAGTTATGGGTTCTTAAATCCTACCAAAAAATTGTTTCAAAATAAAATCTATTAATCGACATATCAGCCAAAACTTAATATATTGTATGAAAAGACTTTCATTACTCATTTTATATTTTTAAACAAAAGTTTAAAACAATTTTCATTTATAATAATCTACTCTTCAACCCCGCCTGAAGATTACTTAAAGGCTTTCTGACATATTACAGATAATCAAACAATAAATAAAAGAGTTTTGAGGATTGAACATGTATCGGAAAGTGAAATTTTACCAAAATTTAAGCTTCTCGAGTATTTTATAGCTCAATTAATTAGAATGTTCCTTGTCATGTGTAACGCATATGACCTTACAAATAAAAAGGAATTTTATTTCACATTGACTCTGAATGTTTTATCTTCTGTAGAAGACATTTGTAATAATGTAAAAATTAATTGGACTAAAAGAGTCATTGGAAAATGTCCCAAATTACAATGTAATTGGGACAGACCCTACTTGGTTAGAACAAAAATAAATGATGTTGTTTATAGGATTCAAATATATTCAAATAATAGATTTAAAATTGTCCATATAAATCGATTAGCTAATTATGATGAATAATTTCAAGAGAAATAATTTTCTCAAATAATACTATTCTCCAAATTCTATTGTATTCGAATCATTTGATTTTCATGAGAGATTTTTGTTAAATCATTGAAATTCGGATGATTTTGAGAATAAGGAATTTTTCAATTTTTTTGGAGGATTCATTGTTGGATCTTTGATCCTGGAGGGTATGGGTATTGGATTATCATTAGACTTTTTACAATTTTCTTTAATAATATTAGAACAAACCTTATTCAAACTATCATTTTTCTAATGACAATTTTGAAAATGACTGATTGTATATATAAATAATAATTATTTGAATGTAATATGTGTGAATATGAAGTGAAAGTGATTTTTATATAAATTGTATAAAGTAAAATTAATTATTTAAATTCAAGCTTTTAGAATGTAAATCGACACGAAAGGTTTTTGCATACCATTGATTTTCCTTTGGTATTTTCTTTTAATATTTTTGACGATAGGTTGGAAAAATGGTGAGATTTGACTATATTGAGTTTAATGTAAAATTTCGAATGGTCAAATCTCGTTTCCAACACATAAGATTTTATTAATTACATGTAATGTAATTTAATCTTTATTCAGGTATGCACATATGTCTGTGGGTTTCCCACTACATAGGTTCGCAAAAGTAGCAATTGCTACTTGTCTGTGGCCCAAATTAAGGTGTTTAAACCTAAATTATAACTAATATTAATGATATAAACGATTATTAGGGTATAATTCAATAAACTGAATAAATCTTTAATGAGTATAAACTATTAAAAAAAAAAACAGAAATAGTGAATAATATGCTAAATAATGAAAACAGAAAATAGAAAATAGTCATCCGAACATTGTGTCGCAAGCGACAGACATAACTTTTTCTTAAAATTTGCAATGCTTTTATCATTTTTACGTAACGAAGCTGGTATTAAATTTAAACATTTACAGCTTATATAATCTAAAGTTCTCTGACCAATAGTTTTTTTCCTTTATTGGTAACGTTAATAGTTTGTTTGCATTTCCTCTGGTATTTAGAGAATGGTGCATGTTATTGCTTTTGTGGTCATTCCACCAATATAAAGAAGCATTTAGATAATATAATTTTCTGATCGTAAGTAGTGAATTTACTTTATACAGGTCCTGGAGCTCACTTGTTGGAAATACACAAGGTTTGAGAAACATTACTTTTAATATCAAATTTTGAAAAATTTGTAAGGGATTGATTACATTATTAAATGCACCACCCCATGCAATGTTTTATTAAATGCAATTACTATTAATTCATAATTACTATTAATACAATTATAATTAATGCATTCACTTAATAATAAATTTCTTTTTTTGGAGAGAAGGTAATGTTAGGAATTCAGTAATTATATTTAGAATTCTCGCATTAATTGTCTACGCGTGTATGTCAATTTTCTTGGCAAAATCAGTCAGAAACAAACCTCTGAACAGAAAGGTTGTATCTTTTATATTAATAATGATTAATAAAAGTTATACTAGATTTTACAATATTAATTAGCAATGATTGATAGTGCTTATTAAAAAGTTGAAAATTAAATTAATAAGATAAAAAGTTATTTGATTTTAACTGAATATATTAATTATTAGTGACTTTTAACTAGCAGTAGTAGTAGTATATTTATTCTCTTAAAAAGGGAGAAATTTCCCATTGAGAAAGAGTTTCGTAAATGACGGATATAAAGAATTATAACAAGAACAATTTTTATACATAATCTGTGAGGCTAATGATGACCTCCGATGAGTGTCTTAAGTTTAATATACAATCTCCGTGCTAAAAGACTAGACTTTCTTAAAGTTATTAAACTAGTTGTTAACTTTTAACTTTTATCTTTGACATTAATTTTTTTTTGTTTTAGTCTACTAACTTATAATAAAAGTAACTTATTTTTGTCTGTTTGAAATCAAGTTAATAAAAATGAAATAAATTATATTCTTCTAACTTTTTCTAAAAGTATTAAAATAATATAATTATAAAACTCTTTCAATTAAAGATACAGTAGATTGATACGATATTAAGAAATGAAATTAACGAAATTTAACCATTAAACAAATCATTTCACGTGATAAAAAATGATATAAAAATAAATATTAGAAAACAGTTTTGAAACACATATATTGTTAGTCATGTAGTAAATGTTTAGATATTAATTACTGAAAATCACAAGCACGAAATTTTCATTCATTTTCAAGAATTAATATCTAAATAAATTCACCACATATATAGACTAACATACACGAATAAACACAATCACTCACATATACAGCACACAATTACACAGAATAGCTCCAGCAGTGATTGGCTGTACCATAGATTCTTCTCTTTCTACATTTTGTATACATATAGACATAGTTGTATGATGCAGCTGCATAAGTCAGCAATGAGTTGTGTTTTGAGTGTTGACACTTGACATCTGATGTATTATTGACAAAAAACAAAACATTTCCATATATGTATACAACTCTTGTATAAACGTAAAGTTTTTATCAATTTACATATTAATTATTGAAAAATATGGCACGAAGAATGTTATTTTTTACTAAATTAAGTAAAAATAATACAGGTGTTTTAAATTATGCACTACGAAGAAGATACCAAACAGTATGTGAATTATGCAAGACAAGAATGTTATCGTATACGATTTGATTAAAATTTTTCTTTTAGAGGAACGAAGGTAACGTTAGATCAAAGGTTCTTTTTACTGCTCCATTCGTGGCCTCTGGAATCTTTAGTTTTATAACAAAATCAGGAGATGAAAATTCTTTAATGACAAAAGACGCACTGATTGCAAAAGCTGATGTTTTATACGAGCAGGAAAAACATGAAGAGATTTATAATTTGTTAAACAATTACAGGGTAAAAATATTATTTAGAGAATCAAAATGATTGTTATTGACGTCTAAATGTAATTTTTAGAACGAAGAAGATGTAGAAATTTTGTGGCGATTATGTAGAGCTATGTACAATATGTCCAAGTCCATGAAGGACAATGAAGCGAAAAAAACAATTTATGAGGGATACGATTTAATGATAAAGGCAATGGATTTAGACGATTCCCATTGGGCAGTTCACAAATGGCTTGCTATAATGTTAAACAGGAAAACTGATTACGAAGCAACAAAAATAAAGATTAACGAGTTGTACAATATTAAGAAACATATGGTGGTATGTTAAAAGTAACATATTTATTAAAATTTGCGACAAGTATCCTATTACAAAACAATGATTTTTTATTTAAGCGAGCATCAGAGTTAAATCCCGACGATGCTACAACTCTTTACATGATAGGAAACTGGTGCTACCAAGTTGCAGATTTACCTTGGTATCAACGCAAATTAGCCACAGCAGTATTCGGTGAACCACCAACTTCGAGTTTTGAAGAAGCTCTTCATTATTTTGAACGTGCAGAAGCTGTTGATCCTATGTTTTATAGTCACAACCTCTTGATGCTTGGAAAAACGTACAAGCAGCTTAACAGGATCGAAGATGCTAAACAATTCTTGACTTTAGCTGCCGAATATCTTGATAAAAATGACGATGATCGCAGTGCCAAGCAAGAAGCTACAAATCTTCTAAAATATCTCTGATGTAAGAAATATTACTGTACTAATCCCATGAGTGATTCTTGCTTTTCTTTCTTAAAGTACGTGTAAGTTAATCTATTATTCTATACTACACTTAAGTGTATTAAATACTATTTACAGATAGGAAACTCATGTTTGAAACATAAGTTAACATAGCGAAACTTTTATCGCTCGACATCGCCATCTTCTGTGTTAACTTCAATTTTTGGGCTAAATCGTACTTGTGGTACATTTCTAAAAGCTTCGACGGGTACTGACTGTGGCGCCATTGTTGGATTTTGTCGTTGATTCCGATTTTCTCTTTCGATCTGCAAAATTGTTTGATACTGCCTTGGTGACTGTTCTTCGTTTGGCAAATTCTGAATCCTACGAGGCAGATTTTCACCATAATTGCTATCCTCGTCTTCAAAAAGTTCGGAAAATAATGATTGAATAATGTTGGCAGTATTTCTGAAGAGAGCTACACGTTCTGTTTGACTTGCCATTTTTCTGAAAATGAATATATATTCTAGCATTACAAACTAAGTGAACTGTTATGGTTAAATATTTTTGTACTGGAAGTTACGAGTTAAAATATTTCATAATTTAGTATATATTTTGTAATATGAAAATGTATCTATGAATAATTCGGAAGATTATTCAGCAGGTGTGATTGTTTATAAGATTTTATATGTCGTTATTGTACAATAATATTTTATAAAAGCACAAGATAAAGAAACGCAAAATGACCAAAAAGTTTGTACAAACTTTGTTTACTGTCTCAAAGACGTAATAGTGTAAATATGTGGTAAAGGTTTGTTTTTTATGTCAGAAATAAATAATTGAACATTCAAGATGGTTGTTTTATTTGGATGCATCGATTGCAGACGTGTAAAAGTTTATACACATCGTATAAGTAAACGAGGGGTCAACCACTGACCAAAAAATGTACAGGTATTCCCAAAAGTGGGAATATTCGTAGTTGCATTCCTAGTATTCCCAGCTCATAATTTTACCACATTAATTAATTACTTATTAGATTCAGCTGTTCTACTACATGGTTCAACATGTCAATGTTCTTAAATGAACAAATTTAACTTAAATAGGTATAGATTTCAATTAATTTATTTACATGGTAATTTACTACATTGTTTTTAAACACAAAGATAATATTTAACAAATTATTAATTTAAGAGAAATATTTAAACTTTTTATAGAGTTTTTGAATTTTAATATGGTCTGCACTTTTTATGGTGGATTGGATTGGACTCAATCATACCTTCAGATAAATACTATCGGTTAAAGTTTTTGTCAATTTGTGGTCTTAAAAAGAGATATAATCTATAAAAATTTGATTACGATAATTTGCCCAGTAAACGAAAACGAATAGAAAGTTAAAAATACGAATTGAAATGAATTCTAGTGAATTAAAATGAATTAAAAAGTGGATTCAATTAATCATTTTCATGCGTTTTAATTAATTTTAATTCACTTGAATTCATTTCAATTTGTATTTTTAACTTTCTATTCGTTTTCGTATACTGGGCAAATTATCGTAAACAAATTTTTATAGATTATATCTGTTTTTAAGACCACAAATTGACAAAAACTTTAACCGATAGTATTTATCTGAAGAGTTACTAAATGCAATTTAAACAATATTAAAATTTACATTGAAATTTACTTTAGTCAGTTTTGTAATTATAAAGTATTCTGCGATTAAACAAATTAAGATAATAATTTGTGTTTATTTAGTATTTTTTTTTATCGAGGCTGAAATAAGAAGTGTATTAGAAAAGTATTAAAAATTGAAAACATAATTTACAATATTACATTTCATTATCGTCCACACAGTTCGATACAATTTTGTATATGTTTTACACATATGATGTTTTTTTAAATTAATAATTATACAAATGCAAGTTTAAATAAGTTAAAATTACAAAGGTGTTGATACACCTTCCTTTGTTCTGACCATTTTTGGTTATTGTGATTCTTTCGTTATTCAAAAACAAAATTTGAAATCTACTGTGAACAAATAAAATGTGAAAAATTGTTCAACCAACCCCTTTAAGTTCCCAAAACTTTCTAGTTGGGTGTCAAGCCAATTCTGCATCGAAATAAATCATTAATTATAACTAAATTTCGCAAAAACAGGCACTTTTGGATTAAAAACAAAATTTTTTGAATCAGTTCTCGAAACCAAAATATTGTTTACTGTAAGTACTTCGTGAAGCCACCACCGCGCGGCTTCCAACTTTCTCTTATCGAAATTTCTATACGCGAGAAAATGTAATACAAAATCAGAATAAGTAAATGTTAACATATAGATGTTAATAAGTACAACAAGGTTTTAAATAGTGTAAAAGAAAAATTATCGTTTTCAAAGTTTGCTTCAATACAAAATCACCACGGAGAGAAAAACTTTTGTTTACCAAGCGTCACCTTCAATGTAAAAATGTAGTATTAATTCAGGCCAAAGCTTCAAGTAAAAAGTCGTAAACTTTGTTTATCCAATGTTTCTTACTCAAAAGTATGTCTTCTTCAGCAAATTTGAGAAAATATCCTGTTCTTTATTTTAATTCTCTTCTTTTCAGCCGCTTCGACGCCTCAAAAGCACAAACTACCCTCAGAAGCTCCTGAGGACATCCGTGGGCTTGTTTTGGGGCATCACAAACAAGCGTTTTGGGATCGACCGCCCACCCAAAACGTGGGAGAAAGTATAGGTTTTTGTAGGCGTCGTTTTGTTTCGTTATTAAAAAAGTCATGTGAGGGGGCGACTATTTCGGATACCCTGCCGAAAAAATACTATAGAGCAAGATTCAGAAAGGATATAGAGCACCATACAAATTATATTTATTAAGAAAAAAAGTAGATGAATAACTGAATATTTACGTTATAGAAATGTTGAAGGTAGACAATTTCATTCAAAACTTAAAAAAGTAAGAAATATTGCGAATCCTTTAGCAAAAAGACCTCGTTTTCAATTTAACTTTGTGCAAAAACTATACAACGGTCCAAAAACCATACAAAGTTAAATTTAGGACGAATAAACATTGCTTACTGTTTCAAGTTTTGAAGGAAGTTTTTAATAAAATTGTAAGCCCTCAACATTTCTATAACATTAATATTAAGGTAATTAGTTACTTTTTTTCTTATAAATACAATTTGTATAGTGCTCTATACATTTTCTGAATCGTGTTCTACGTGAATTTTTTCGGTATGGTGGATTATAAAAATCGTTTCTAAAAGTTCTTATAAAGTTAAAAAATGTTTCATATACATATTTTTATTCTTTTAAACATTTTTAAAATATAGAAATATTGCAATGATATTTGTAAATACAAACAGATACAAAATAGATTAAAAAATAACGTTTTTGCTATTTTTAATCTTATTTATAGATCTATTTATTTGTTGGAAACGTCCCATTTTTTCAGAAAAATTTGTAAATGTGTAGAGTACTTTTCAGCAATTTGAAAATATTAAAATAGATTCATCTTACATTTTTTTAATCAATTCATTTCGTCTCAGCCGAATTCTTTATAATGAACAAATGAAATTCGATACAAATTTTGAATGCATTCAAATTTTGAATCAACTTTATCCCAACCCAGATAGCAAAATAACAGAGTTCAAAATAATCTCAAAATGTGCTCGAAAAGAAGTCAGAAAGTGGGACATGTGGTAATATCTTAACCCTTTAACGACCAGATGTGCTAATTTTTAACTTTGGTTTCAAGCTCTTACTATTAAAAGAATAAAATTAGTAAAAATTCTAGAAGTACATTTCCATATGTCTATGAGGTCGCTCTTTCGAATGCCGTTGTCAACATTTCCAAAAAGTGACATTTAGCCCCTATTTTTGTCAAAAATAGCAAAAAAGTTCAAGATTTTGACAAGCAATTTTTTTTAGTTGTATTTTTAGTTGTGATATCAATTTTTCCAGGTCATATAAGGTATGGAAAACTATGTGTTCCTCATAGTTGTAATTTGAAAATGTGATTTTTGGTATTTTTTAATTAAAAATGGCGCCTGAAAGTCCAAAATTTTTGAAAATTTAACATAGGATGGTAAATATTTTTAAAATTTGTTTAATTCTCTTGTTAGTCGGGGTTTTTGGGGTCGCTGGGTACGAAACTGAATTCCTTTTTTCAAAATTCAAAATGGCTAATCCAATATGGCGGACGATAAAGTCAAAATTTTATCGTATTGTCTTATTCGTTACTCGAGTGTTTTTTTAGTTTTTTTTCAAAATTTTTAAAACTCTTCCGTACAATTCTGAAAAAATTCTAGTGTACATATACTTCGGTTGCTGATTTTCGAGTACAAACTAAAAATGTTACATACATATATATAATTTTTACATTTTTTTGTACCTTTAGGATCGAGCGTTCATATTAACCAAACAAATTTAATAATTTGTTATTAACAAAAATTATTTTAAAAAATTTTGCAATATTTTTTTTTTAATACTTATTGGATTTTTAGGAAAGCCAGGAACAAAAAAACCGCATCGAAATCGATAACTATCTGTTCATAAACCTTAAAAAATCGATAGCATGTAGATGGGATACTGGTGTCCGCCTGTGACTGAAAGGTTTAAAACGCTTAAAATTCATCTAAGAATATACTGGACATTTTTTAAAAGATTTGAAAATTTTATATAACAAATTTTTCAACTGCTGCTATCGCTTATTTTGTTCCCTAGTTGAACAGTGTACTATTTACATATTTGTTGATCAATAAACTATGATATATAAACCAAGTTGAAAATTTGATTTATTTCTAACAGAGTTTAAAGAATCATTTTGGCTTATAATTTTTAAGAAATTGTATTAAATTTTAAGAGCTTTTTTAAAACAAAATAAATAATAAAACGACGGATATTATTCAAGAATAGTTTTTGCTCGTTTTACAGCTGACTTATGGTCTAAAATATTAATTGCTACTTCACTTTTTGTGTGTCAAAACACTTTATTCAACGTTTGTTTTTGTGTTTAAATCGTGGGTTAAAATTTGATTTTACTTGAATGATTTGACTGTCCGCTAAAAACAGAAAACGATTGAAACTGAACTTAATAGTACATTACGTGCCAAGGGCGCAATTATTGATCTTCGACGATTGTGAAGTTTGTCGCTCGAGCGTAGTGGGGTAACAATCACACTCGTCGGAGATCGATATTTCGCCCGTGACCAATATTTTATTTTTTTGATCCGATTTCGTAGGACTCGATAATTCGCGGCCGAAAATTTCGCCCTAGGCCGAGAAATTGAGTTTTACAGCCGGAGGGTCAAAAAAGTATTTTATACACATCAAGAAGTTCCCAAGTATTTAAAATGTCAATTAATTTCATAATGTACGAATAATTATAAAGTTATACCACATTTAACAATTGTATTTTAAAGAAATGATTTATTTTAATAATTTTAAGTAAATATTTATCAATTTCCATTAAAATAAATATTTCCCCGATTGTACCGTTTTATTTTGCGTAGATATATTCTATTGATTAAAATTCTGAAGTAATTTGAAATGTTTTTATTTCGTTTATTAACATTTATGCGAGGTATAAATATGACGTAATTAAAAAAAATTCGTTTAATTGTGCCTCTCAGAACATTTAATAATTATTTGTGACAAATTTTCAAATTTAATCAGTTCACAAAATCACAAGGTTATCTAAAGAAGTATTAATTTATCATACAAATATATTGAATAACACTAAAAATTAAAGATTTGAATACATATTATTTAATGTTTATCGTTCAAAAGTAAACTAGCAATGCATATTATATTGAAAACGGTTGCCGATCGCTATTTACTATGCAAACATTAAATATCATGCAAATTAATTAGTATACGTTACAATAGAATTAAAAAGAAAGCGTCATCTCATAATCAGAGTTACTGTTTAATAGTTTTTTAATTACCTTTTTTCTTTTGTATATCATATTTCTAGTTCAAATTTTCATTTGTGGTTAAAAATAATATAGTAGATTAAAACTATACATTTTCATCACTTCAAGTAATTGTCAAATTTTATTAAAATAATTATAGTCACATTTAAAATCACAATTTTCACTCACATAATCTGCAGTTACATAAGGTAAATACTTTCTAAGAACAAATTATAATTACTGATAATTTTTAAAAAAAAATTAGTTTTGGGTATATTTTTCAATAAAGTATTGTTTTGATTGTCTTTTGAAAAATATAAAAATAAATAATTTTCTTAATATTATGGTCTTCAGGTAATATTTTGTTTATTCTTTAAAATATCAATTTGTGAAAATGAAGAAATCAAGTTCGAAATTTTCACTTCTTGTATTTTTGAACAACGGTCATTTCGAATATGTTTATAAAATTTTCAGTACCGTAATAATTAATCTATTGTTAATTTAAATAGTGTAAAACTCTTTTAAAATAATTTGAAGTACTAACCAATAATATTATAATGTGCGATTTTTTGTAATGGTCGCGAATATATTTCTAGCCCTTGAAGTTGAACAAATTTTTCCAAGCAAAAGTGACTGGTAAGGCACAAAGTTTGAGGTGGTTCTTGTTTACGTTTGCCGTCGAGCTACTGATTTGCTTTTCCGTATACCGATATTCAATTTACCAGATTCGATTTTCCCCACCTCGTGATAATTACAATAGTATAATTAGGAATTATCTTGATCATTGCCTAAATATATACTTGGCGTTACTAGATGTTTACGAATGATAAAGGGATATTAAATCTTCAAAATATTCAAGGGCTTAGTAATAAATGCCTCATATAATATAACTTATTAAAATAGATGCAAAATTACGTTTGCATTCGGTTTTATAGTTTCAAACCGATAAATATAATTCTTTACTTTGGACATTGTTCCGATATTGTTCAACTGAAATTAGTTTATTATAAACATGAAACCCGAACTAAACATTTAGTGTAAATTAAATAATATTACATTCAATTTCATTAATTCTTACAAATTAAATACCTATGTCGTTATCTAATATTAAAATAATAGTTTTCTTATAAATGGTCGTTAAACGTGTTATGTCCTTGACATGAATATTACTTTCCAAAATATCTACATATATGTATATATATATATATGAATGCAAACATAATTTTGCATCTATATATGACATATAACAAATCGATAACAATAAACCAATTTTTGAGAACAAATCGATAAATATTCGAAAACACTGATTATAAACCAAAGGTAATGTTTTGTTTATATATTTCTTATTCATTCTGAATTCAAAGTTCAAATGTCAGAGTGGTTCAATATACTGCCGGTTTTTCTCTTTTAATTGTTTGGCCTTTTTAAGGTGCATCCATCTTCCGCGTCGAGCAGTATCTCAATCATATTTTTATATTAGTATCTTTTTAATGAGAAAAACTAAGGACTAGATTGTAGAATGCTCTAAGGAAGAGGCGACAACAAATTCTCAAAAATAACAACAAAGGAATTAAACAAATTTCTACGTCTACTAATGTTTTTAAAAAATAATGTTTTTTACTTTTTTATCCTTATCTTGAATATAATGTATAATTTTCCATATTGCTTCGTAAATAGGATAGGTTTCAAAGTAGTATAACAGTTTTTTAATTATAACTAAAAGTTTGACGTTTCGGTCACTTGATTTTAGACCATTTTGAACATTTGTTTATGCCTGCAATGATATAAAATATACAATCATATATACAAAAATAATTTCATATTTTTTTGATAACAAAACAAAGTAATTTAAAACAGCTGGAGGTATTATTAAATACAGGTATTGTTTTTAAGTGATATAATCAATCTTAAAAAATAAACAAATTCTTACTTGAGACATCCATAAAATTCTCATTCGGCAATCCCAAAAACCTCCCAGTAACAAGATACCAACGAATCAGTTTAATTTCTTTATTTTAAATTTCGATTTGTTACGTGACCTTCAGGGCCGGTGGACTTCATATTTAAGTACTGAAACTCAACAAACAGAGAAATAGCCTGCATTCTAAAGGTTAAGGATACGCCATAATATTGCTCACTCGTCAGTTTCAACTTTGAATTCGAGAAAAGCGTCCTCCATGCCGAGTGTTGTTCCCTGAATGGACAAGAACTTAAACATGTTGAAGGTTTAAATACGTTTCGGTTATCAAATAGCAGATAAGGAAATAAAGGAAACCACGGTTGTGAAGGCCATCATGGCACCACTACAGTTCCATCTGCTTCATCGTCGACAAACATTCGCAGTACGCGGGATAAAAATATAAACGGAGGAAATTCATAAAATTTTGTACGTTTCCTTTCCAGGGTAAATGCATCCACCTCTCTACTACCTGCATCGGGAAGCCACGATACATATTTGTAGCACTTTGCGGTGTTCATTGACGCAAACAGGTTTATTTCAAAGGGACCAAAGATTTAAAGCATGCTACTAAATGCGTCAGTTGATAGAGACAACACCGCATCCGCCTCAATTGATCGAGACTCCATATCGACCACCACATTATCTGCAGATCAGATGTAATATGTGAAAAGTACGATGTTATGTTTCTCGCACCACTGCCATATATGCCTCGCAATCTTAGAGAGATTGGCGGATGCTGGACATATTCATATTTAATATAGAACAAGGGCGTACAGCATTGTCAATCCTGGGTTGCAAATCGCAATTACGGCAGTTAGACGCGAAACATCGCAGAACATAGAATGGGGTTTCTAAATCCAAAACATATGTTTGCCACTTCCTCCATATGATTATCAACCGTAAGTACATTGTCTATGACAACAGGCTCCCCATTTTGCGAGTCAGGCGTCTAAAAAATGTCAACTATATGAGCCAGTATGATTCCTTCTTGGTCACCTTGAAATATTGTTAACCACCATTGAACATTTTCGTTAGATAACGAAATCATTTCGGAATGTGAAAAGACAATATAATAATGAGAAGAATAATATACCAATGGGCAAGAGGGGTTTACTTTTTCTGATAGTTTTTCCTATTTGTATCATTCTATTATATCACTGATTCCACTGATTTCTTCTGAAATATTCTCGCTTTACCAGCTAGTGTTCTTCAATGCTATTTTGCATGGGCATGAGTCATCTCGAACAAAACTTATTCAAATCTGAGAAAACTACCTAACAGTAAAGGAACACTATATCAGCATAGCAAACAAGGTCAATTCACGTGTTTCCCAGAAGAGAATAGCAGCTAATATTCGCAAAGATGTCGAGGATGCACAAGAGTTCATTTCTGTAATCGTCGGCTTCATGGCCTCCTGTTGGAAATACAAAATAGCTTCATCTAGTACGAAATGAGGTAATGTGAAAAGCAACAGGAGCTTACAAAACGATGTCCGTAATGGGGATCTTAAACAATAAGGGACGTTACTAAAAATCTTGGGATCACGAAAGGAACATTTGGGTATAACGTAAGGAAGAAAGTTAAAATCAAATCAGACTGAGACTCCATGATTTTATAAATCTTGCGCGTAAGGTAAATGGACTGAAGATCGGGACGAAGGAAATTTATAAATGGAAAAGCCTATTTAAGAAACCATTGGAAATAGTGTGGGGCAAAATGCAGTGACACCCTATATTTTGGCCCATAGTATCTCAAATCGGCCATGCTATATTTTGTGACCAATGCATTTGATAGATAATGATATACATTTACCATAGAATAAGGGTTAATTTAATAGGTAGCATCATTTTATACGAAATATTTCCTGAACAAGCGTTAGCGAGTGAAGATATACAGCTAGTAATACATTGATTGAAATTCTCAGAGATATAAGCATATCCCTTATATGCATACACGTTATTATAGCACAATCTCGAAGAGTTACTCCCTGTATCGAAAATCGCCTAAATGCATTACCGATTGATGACCTTATCGATGAAGACATGCTGTCGCGGAGCGTAATATTTTGGTAATTATATATGGAGCTGCGGAGTGACGAAATAGTAATGTCGTAAACTCATACATTTTCTCTCGACATTGAAAACGCATAAGTGTTCTATACGATTTTTGAATAGGTATCGACAGGTACACGTCTAGATCAATCAGCCTTCGAGGTTTGTGGGAGCATTAACTGGAGAACCGCCCGTCAATTCCATTTAAACGTGGTGGAGATACATATCGCACTGCATCCTGAACTTCCTGATTAGAAATAATTTCTTTCTAATTTGAATGAAGTAAGCTAACGATCGGTCGGACTTGCCTGATTTTAAGGATGTCGACGAGTCTGAGGTTGGGAACGTTGATGGTACTGGTCGAGTCTTTGTTATACCCTATCCGAGTTGTCCCTGTTTGGTGAATTGCCGTAAGATTCTGATAAACAGGGGTTGTAGCGTTTTCCGGTTGCTGTTGTGCCTCTGCAATCAGCATTTGGGATAGCAAGATCCTGAAATTTCTTGACTGAGTCGGGACCGAGTTTATTAATTCGCGCCTCCTTTTTTCGTACGCTTCAGCCATTTTTATGGTCTTTGAATTTTCCCACCATGGATTCGGTAGTTTTTCGTACCAAATGGTTCATTGTTGGTTTGATTAGCGACCGTCTTGGCAAAGACATGTCCCCAATGTGCTAAAACAAGCACGATTTGTGTTTAAGCTCAGGCCTGAGCATCATTCCACTTTATATCAGGTACAAATTTCGGCTGGTAGTTCCTCGAGCTTTGGTGGACCTAAAAATCGAGGTCATTATGTCCACTCAGCGTACCACACCGCGTATTTCGTTAGTACGGTGGTAGGAAGATCTTCCGGTAAGCCCTCTCTGATATCTGAACCGGTTCATTCCAAATTCACACCATTCCACGGATGAGTGGAAAGAGGATGATCGATATCCCTAAACAAATCTGCAGCTAACGATGCTTCTTTCCCTTTCTTCGGGTTCCATTTCCTATGTGGGAAATTTGAATCTAAGAGTTTGATCAGCGGATCGGTCTTCAGTTAGCGGTATGGAGATAATCGTCGTATCAGATTCCTCATTATATCCAGAACACTTTTGTCGCTCCATAGCATTTAAAATGTTGTCAATAGCGACTGTACCCTGGCATCGCACATGGCATAGAATGATATTGATATAAGCGACAAAAACACTATGAACTATAAACACTATAAGGTTTGACATCATGAGCGAGATATTTATACGGATGCGCCAATTTGCTTTAAAATTTCCTTTAGGTTTTCTTGAATAAGAAACACAACTACTGTAAATCTGGACGAGACTATAGGGTATTTGGCTATATGATAAAAGCAACGAGGAAAAATATTAATTACAACAATCAACGCTCAAGAGTGAACGCACATTTCGGACAATATAACTCCGCATATTCTAATGTTTTCGAGGTTGCTCTTCAGTATTTCGAGGTCAACATTTAATTTCAGATGACACGAATTCGAATATGGTGCCATATTAAAAAAAAATACCAAAAAATTTGGTTATTTGTTTTTTGTCAATTTTTGTCAAACTATTACAGCATTGGAATTCTACCGAAAATATGGATAATGGTGGTTAAATTATTTGAATTTGAAAATAATGTAACTGAATCAGAATTATACCATGCATTGAACTTGAGCTTTTTTTTTTAATTTTAACGATACGTGGAGAGTTCTAAACAGTCCGATGCCAACGCCAAAACTGAAATAGACAGTCTTTACCTTTACTTCAAGTTGATGAACTGGATGACATCTTAAGTTGGTTGTATTCACATAGGAAGCAATTTCCTAATCAGGCACAAATGGCAAGAAATGTTCTTTCTCCTACTACGTCATCGGTACTAGTTGAAACACTTTTCTCCAGATTATCGCTAACAATACCTCGAAAACTATTTTACTATTTTTCAAAGTTTGTACTATCGAATTTTATAGTTATTTTCGAAAAATGCGTAACGAGCTTATCAAAAGTATCGCGGACCAAAGGTATTGCACGTTTTTGCGAGATGGGCACAAGGAGGAACTTTCCTCCTTCCCTTCTACTTACCCCTGAACTAAAATACAAATAAAATATAGAACATCTTCATACATCCACATTTTCTTAACAAAATTTGTCCATATAAAATATAAAATACGAAAAAATATATTAAAGCGAAACAAATTTGAAGACTTTCCAATAGTAGAGATCGATGATGCATAGTTATCAGGAAGGAAAGAAGTGATAATGCAATAAAAATACTAGCAGCTGGGAAATAAGTGTTCTATTCTGCAGATTTATTGTAGTATTTGTTTTAAAGGATGATTTTTGTCAATGTCATAAAATATCATTTTTCGACAAATCGATGGCACATCAAGAATTTGATATTGTCACTACAGTTGAACATGCAAAATTGTCTAATTATTACACTTTTAGTCATAAAATATAGTGGTATCGAACAATACTAGAACAAGTACATATATTTAACACGGAGAAACGTAGACAACTAACCTCAGCAATACAAGTACAAAGGCATGCATTCCTTATTACAATTTGTGATATTATACAAATAAATACAATTTTTGCGATATCTTTTTATTTATTGTTGCTACATATCGATTATTGAATAAATAACGTTCACATAAATAATAATTGACACTTGATGCGTTATAACATTGTAGGAAGCGTAATAATGATGATCACCAATAAAAACTGCCCGATTCACATACTCCGTGCTCAATATACATATCGTAGAATATCTCTATAGCCTATTAAATAAAATACCTACATTCAATAGCTTTGAATTTTCGTAAACGCCAAACGAAGCGTTCTGATTATTGGTCGCAACGATGAGTGGGAGCAATTATTTCGTGTAAAAGATTTGTGATGCTACACGTGCGAATTATGTAGAGGGAGTAGGATGTATACTTCGACATCGTAATAAATAATAATTTAAATTAACGTGCCTACGTGGGTAATCCTGGGTATACGCGAATTTACATTCTACATGCGTATGTCAACATTGAGATGTGGTCGACATGCATAAGGAATTCTGTCTACAGAGAATTCGGTATAACGTGTATTCGAGTCTTAAGTTATAAGAACCCTGAATAAAAAAGTGATCCTTAATATACATATATTATATATAATATATAATATATATGTGTATATATAAGACATATGTGTATATATAAGACATATGTATATATATAATATATATGTATATATAGTATCGCTGAAATCACGTAATCGATGAATGACAATAATGTACAGCCTATAATGTCATGCGAGTCTATACTCAGTTTTGTTTTCATCGGTGAAAGTCTACATAGCCGCATCGCAGTTCACGATTATCATCGAAACTTGTTTACTACACAAAAAAATCGGTTCACCGTTTTTCCTGCCAACGGAAGGAAGCTAATTATTGCCTAACGCACGTTTTTAAACTGCACATCTGTCACGCGGAAAACATGATCGTAGAAAAGTGTACCATTAAAAATCTTTGCCTACTGATATGTAAGAGATTAGTACACCCCACAGACTTTGATCTCAAAATCATTCGCTGAGGAATTTCCGCGTTTTATAATGCTCAAGAACTTCCTGAGAACCAGAAAAAATTTTCGTGATCTTAAATGATCACCTACCATAAAAAAATCATACCGTATTATGGAATCTTAACGAAACGTCTTTGATTATGTTTCTATAATGAGTGCGAACGCAATCTTGTCGAAATTCTTCGTCTTAAACGTCGCGGTTCGGAAGGCCTGTAAAATTGGCAGTAATCGGTGTCATGTTTCGTTCATGATATAAAGAATAAAGTCTCTTTTAGTGGTTATGAATTGGACCACATTATTTGCACGTGTATTCTTCGGTGCGTTCGGTGCACGTATCGCACTGCACTTTGCAACACCAGATAAATTTGCAGTTGCATTGCCAGGTCCTCATAAATTGATGAGTGTTGTACCCACGTCCGCAGCACATGAGATCACATCCGTCAGTACCTGAAATGTAGAATTTTTTATTACTACCGATAAATGTCCACAGCTTGGTATACACACAACATGGGACATGTATATGTCATGCATCGGTCGTCGTAGCAATTTCGAGTCATGATTTAGAAGACATTAAAGAAGGAGAATTCAATTAAATATTTTCATGGTATATTTTGTTCGGTCCAGAGAAAAACGTTAATAAATTCGCATAAGAAAATAGTTTGAACTACCCAATAAGACCATTAAAGCGCTCGTTGATTTTACGGAACGGGAAATAAGATTAGAACAAATAAAAGCCCAAGCCTTCTGGACCCCATCAATCAGTCTTTCAGGCAGAAGATCTCGTCTAGACACTATGAAATTCAATGCTGTTTTTTGCCATTTAGGAATACCGTAACGAACGAAGAAACATACGGGATGATGCTTTTCGTGAATTTCTTTTACATTTATAAGATACGAACCTTTGCTGGTACGATTGCAAAACCTCGATTGCGTTCCGAGGCTACCCTGAGCCAAGTCCGGCTCACAGTAATTGGGGGAAGGCTGTAGAAAAACTAGCTCGCTCCTTTTCGGGATTCTCTTTAGGCCGATGCTAGGTCCATTGCCAACCTTGCTTCTCTTGAGCACCAGGTGCGGCCTCCTTGGCTTACCAGCGGACTTTTTTAACGGTCTTCGTGCAAGCTGCGATTTCACTAGTTCGCTCGGCATACCCTGAGTCTTGGCGTCGTTGCCCAAAATAGGAATGACTTCTACGGCTGCCCTGGACATAGCTTCCGCACTCTGAAATAGAAGACATTGAAGTCAGTTCCATGTTCAGACCTTCATTCTGGGATGGATCTGATCCAAAACATTGAAAACCAAGAATACTCAAATCCGAAAAGATCTAAACCAATGTAAGCAAAAATAATGATTTTTCTTCGTTATTTGGATATCTTTGATCCATATTCTAGACCTTATTATCATTGGTTGATGAAAGAAAACATAATCTAGTAATACAAAAATAATACTTGATCAGTAAAAAAAAAAGTTTTTCACTTTTAATCAGCAAAATGCATTACGAATTGAATAAGTAATCTACTTAATTAATTCAAATTCAAAGAGCATTATTGTATTTTTGAATGTAAAATATTCATTACACGCTAATAGATTTATCATTTCATGCCATATTATTGACTGATGTATATATGATACAAGATTGTACGTACCAAACCATCTGAAAGCTGCGACATTATAAATTTTATTTTGATGATTTGTTTACAAATGTGACTTATTTATCTAATTACTATATACAGTCTATATCTATTAAGTAACGTACACGGAATTGTTGCGATATATGCAGAATTCTCTTCAACACTTAATGTTCATATTTGCACCTTTTACTGAAATATTAAAATTAATGGTGAACTGAAATTTTATAGTGTAGACATGAAGAAGTTAGTATACACATAGGAAGTACAAGCGATGAAGCCGTTTCAACAAAAACTATCAAAAGTATAATACAGAAGCTTACTGAAGACGTTTTGTTTTTTCAATTACAATTTTATGCCATAAAATAAAGACAGCTTTTCAATATGCGAACATATAAATTATAAGTGATCAAATTTACTGCAATTTATACAAAGATTAATTCACTTTTTATATATATTTTTTAATTTCTCTAAGACTGTAGTAAACATTACAAAATATATAAAGAATTTTTAATTTAGAGGACAGTTATTGGTATATTTTTGCAAAGTTTTCCTTTGCTTTATTGAAAAGTGAATTGTTTGGTAGATAATTGTATGATCAATATAGAATTTGAATGATGAAAGTCATCAGAACAATAATATACACCCATATGAGCGTGTATAACTGATGATGTTTGTATACATACACAATTGTTTGATTGATAATCACGACCTGAATTATATAACGTTATATCAAAAGACAATTTTTTGAGTGTTGAAAGTTGAAAGTGTTAGAGAATTCCTCATATATTGCACGCAGGCCTACTCTGATCTTAAATTTTGCATGAAAATGCACACGGCTACATTGTTTTCCAAATGCTGTGGTTTATTTCTTAATTTACTAATGGTGAGCAAGAGTAAATATATATTTATTGGATACAAATATTACCAAGGAAGAGTGAATTAGTTTTTACTGCAATATTAAAACGGCTTTGTGCAATTATCTAGATTTGGATGTGACTTCATAATCGTTTTACTTTATCAGGAGGAAATGAATATCGCTGAAAAAGTGCAAAAACTATTCCTGAGACGATATTTAAAGTATAGATGTTACTCGTATTTACAAGCCTCAGAACGTCTACAGCATACTTCCACATTGTCATTTCGAAATGTAGTAAACGTAATTTTCATTTTATTAACGGCATACAAAAAGGACGTGACAGTGTCCTTCCAAAACATTAACATCAGATTCCGATTTGTAAATTTACTAACCTCCTCCATTATTAATTGCCTCCAATTAAATTCATTTAAATTCAATTTTGGTTAGGACAATCGACAGAATAGCCTGCTCGAAAAACTAGATTACTTTCCGGTGAATATTAATTAGAGAATTAACCTTGAAAATCCACCAAAAACATGTATCTCTGGGGCTTAAACTGATCTATTATTATTTCACAATGCACGAAATCAATATATCCAAACCAAAAGAAAAAACAATAAATGCTTTTAAATCTGTTTAAAACCACGTGAGTGCCTAACTTGTGCAAAGTATGTTTTATTTTAACCTTTTGCCAGCATCCATATTTTAAAATAAATTGACAAAATCAAGATTTGATGAAAATTTTCTAAATACAATAGCAACGTTATGCCTCACTCTTCATTGTTTGATTATAACTTGACATGTTCACGGAAATTAAGTTTTCATGTGCATTAACAAGAGCCGTTGCGTTTAAATACTTCTAATAATGATGTAATCTAAAGGGAGAATGATAATTGGTGGCCGAGTGAAAAAGTACCCATGAAATTATCAACTCATCAGCATGCTAACCACCAATCACGACGATATGACCGCGAATCTGCGAGTTTATCAAGACAACACAGCAAACAATCAAGGATCAATAAGGATCGTCACCTGTACCGTGGGCGGCGGAGGCGGTGTAATTGCTATAACCGGTCTTGCTCTGTAGTATTTTTTCATGAGTGCATCACCGATTTGACGAAAGCTGGGCAGAGTCCGCCAGCACGTTCTCACGGTGCAGGAACCGGATACACCATGGCACTTGCATTCTGTCTGCAACAGGGCCTTCACTATCTGAAAGAAAGGTACAGAAAAAAGATATAAAAAGGAGGAACTCTATACGTGCATTGCGTATAATATAATAATTCTGGTGCCTGAAAACAACCGTTTGATACGAATCCGGGGTGCCATATTGCCCCCGAACGCGTGTTAGTTGTTTGGACTACTTTGAAAGGTTCTTGTAAGAAACCGAAAAAGATTAGTAGTACATTTTGGTGCAAACAAATGTTTATCATCCTAACAAATTTGTTCATTGAAAATTACGAAACGTTCGAATGTGAAGGATGTGACAAATAATCCTGGAAAGTTTTTCTCTAGCATCAGTGAACAAACGTTTGGTAATTTTTAGTGAACATTAAGCCACGTAAAACTTTTAAACCTCCATCCAATTTGCCTTGTCGATTATAAATTATTACTTGACATGTCGTTTATATATTATTTGCATTTAATTACTTTATCACATTATTTAGGAATCATGATAAAGTTAAATATAGATGATTGAGGTTTATATATACTATGCTATCTGATGTACAGGGTAATTTCCAATTACATAATGTTTTATCGTTGAAAAGCTGTGGGCTATTCTGGGGTTGAACTTTTTACACCATATTGTATAGTTATGATAATTGAGATTACGCAAAAATTGAGTCTTTTCCTACTCTGGATGGCATGTGCAAGGCGCAAAAGCTTTGTTTTTCTTTATTGCTGGACGCATAATTTTCTACTACTCTTATCCAACAAGATAATAGCAATTCGATCATCTAGTAACTTAAGAGAATTACAGGTTACAACATTTATTCGAGTGCAGGTCGAAAAGCTGACGCAAAAAATGGACACATCGACAGACACTCACGTTTTGAAGTTTTTTTCTCGACTGTCGGCTTTTTGATTTGTCGGTTTTCGACCCACATCCATTTATTCCATCAGCCTCATAGGCATTATTCTTTACATTAAGTATTTAAGGAGTTTTGCTTCCCTACTTACGCCTCTAAGTAAAATTGTAAACTTATTGCATCCTGCTTTACCGATCGATCGATAACTATACTTAGTTTCATCACAATGGTTTCAATTTGTATGTATTCGTGCTAAATTTCGAAAATCGATTTATCCGAATTCGAATTGTGGTCGCCAACAAGTATCTTAATTTAATGTCATTCGCTTCTATTTAATTCATAACCTACATGATCTTGATGACACATGCATCTATGAACTAGGTATTTTCGGATCTTAGTTCCTCTTAGGCCAACTCAGAGACCAGCAAATCCATGGATCCGGTCCCTCGTCCCCATAACTATTGTAATAAACACATTACTTCAGAATACTTCTTCTGTGCTTTTTTGGAGTCGTTGAGTATGGCGCGATTTTAAAAGATTGGCATTTACATTTCTAAGATGGTGATTCAACATATCGAATAAACAGAATAGAAGGTTATATTAATAACATCGACTACAAATTACTATGTTCTATTTTCTGGTGATATCCTTAGTTAATATGTGAAAATATTCTTGTCCTTACATTAGAAAACAATATTAAATGTTGTCAATAAATGTGTTTCGCACGGACGGTGAATTGTGCTCATCAGCAGGGGCATGACCTCTTTCCCTGGAGGGAATTATTTCATTGTTATGCAAGAAGATTGGTTTCTCCAATTTCATAAAGTTTTGGAACGTTCCTCAAATTTCATATTTCTAAAATTTAATCGAAAACTTTGTGAAACTGGAGAAACTAATCATTTTGCATCAAACAACAAAAATGTTAGTGACGCCTCTGAAAATCTGTACAGAGCTTGGCATCTGGAAGCCTTACGATGCCCTGACCATAGTAAACGTGACATTGATTAGGCCCTGATGAGTATTCAAGCAATCTTATCAGAGCCTGACCTGAGCCCTATACAAATTTTTACTCGGAACTGTTGCGAACAGAATCGACATCTGAATACGATTGTAAAAGCCCTATGAGACGACATTATCTATAAATACGGACTTTAAAATGCCACAATAAAAGCAGATGCCGTAAGGATCAATGCATTGGTGTAGAACATTGCCTTTTGATTTGTTTCTTCCGAATGCTGCACTTCGGAAAATTTCTGGGAGAACTGTGTTGTTGTCTGGAAAGATTTGTTCTTTTGTTAGATGGCCATAAGAATATTGCATTTTGTTAGATGTCTGGAGGAGGAACAGCGCCTGGATTACATGTCTAAAAGACCATCTGAATCATTCAGGTCGACGTTGATCGATTTATTTAGATGCTTGGAAGTACATGGTCTTTGATTACGTATCTGGAGGAACATCTATTTTGATAAATATGCAAAAATAATGAATAAAAAAATAAATAAGAAAATAAATAGTACTTCAGTGATTATAATATTAGATACTGTCAAAATATTATTTGTTAATGCAAGGAATCAGCAATACGCAAATTTAATTGAATGTAGCTCAGTGTTGATGTTCCACCATCACGTATGCACTCTTGCGAACATTTCCGCCTCGGATCTAACACGGAATGACGTGGGCTTTCACGATGCAAATTGAAATGCAGCATACCTGTCCACTCTTATGATGACTTGAGGAGAAGAGTGTGCGCAATCCAATTGATATTATATCATATTTAATATTTTCAAATGTACACTGCTAATCCTAAAAAATCATTGTCACCTAATAAGTAAGAATCTTCGAGCGCAGAGGTTTTGTTTTCGAATAATTTTGAACTTGAGTTTGTTTAATTCACTAAATTAACAACGCTGTATATATTAATAAGTGATAATTCTACGTTAAGTGTATGTAAGAACAAATGAATCTTAATAATTAGTCACATCTGATAGAGAATCTAACTATTACTAAATTATAACTTCGTTGACTTTGCTGAATATCTACATATTTGTTAATCACGTGAAAATATATCATTGTATGCTAATTAATTATGTTTGAAGTAGTATTATTGGCATGGACCACAAGTTACCTACATCTACGTAGTATAGTAGATTCTGAATAAATGATTATACTAATTTTAAATTAGAAAAATGGTTGCAAAACAAACTTCATTTTTTGATTGCGGTTTTTACGCAATAGTAATGAGTTCAAAATTCGCTATGAATGTATTTCTTTATACATATTATTAGGAAAGTTTAAACATTGGATTCAAACTCAGGAAATTTTGGTTAACGTTTATAATTGAAGAAAACAAATTATATATTAGAGACGCCACATTCAAAGTACACAAAGGCTTATGCATTCTAAGCAATAATTAGATATAAATAATAAACAGCGCTATATACTGCGAAACTCTTATTCACGAAATTCGCAAAATCATGTTAAATTTACGTATAATAACCGGTGGTTTGTGGTGAATGGAAGTGAGCTTTCACTCCAATTCGAGTAATAACTTCACTTTAATGTGAGTGAATAATTCACTTTATCATTGAAGTGCAAAATTCGCTCTTACGGAGAGTGAGAATTCACTCCAAGGGTAGTGGCTCGTTTTTCATTCTTCTTTAGAGTGAAATTTCACTCTTCTGGAGTGAAATTTCACTCCAAGAAATTTAGAGAGTATCGTCCGGCTTTTGTTTTATTTTTTGCTATTGAGGTATCCAAATTTACGTCCAAACCTGGCAAATTTTATAAAAGTACGATAGCTAAAGATACAAAAGCTGGAGTACAAAACTCCGGTTGGACCTAAATTAAAAATGTTTTTGCGATTTTTTAAAATAAACGATTCTCCAGTCCTTTTCTTTGCACTCTGATAAGTCTTTTAGTACATAAGGTTGTTATATGACGGACACTTGATTGAAAGAATTAATAAATTGTAATTTTGACTAAATATGTGGTTGCCGATTAGCACCTAAATATTTAGTCAATGTGACTACAATTTAGTGCTTCAAACGACATCATGATACCGATTCAACAACATTTAGTTAATTCAACTGAAATGTAGTTGGCATTACTTAATATTTGTCTGCTAGCAGGCAACCGCATATTTGATCAATACTACTAATTTTTTTTCTCAGTGTAGCAAAACTATCTGGGCATTATAATGGCCCTCGCTAGTACACCATGAAAATCTGAGAAATTGGCTAGTGCAATTAAATGAAATTATTTTCTCGATTCATATGATAATTTGTATTCCTTAACAAATTTATCATCTAGAACTCAAAGAGCAAAGTGAATGTTTGTTGTTCAACAATCATGTTGTTTTCTCAGTTTGTTTGGATACATGTTTATCAATTCAGACAAAATCATGTACCTTGTCTTTAAATATAATTTTCTCGAAACACTTAAAATATCACGGGCTGAAGTGAAAAGAAAACACAAAATTCATTTTCCTAAAGGATAACACATTTTTTATGAACGATAATAAATAATTATGCCTTATAAGCACAAGTAACTTTTTTTAAGTATTTAGTTATGTATCAAACTTATTAATGTTTATTTCGACAATCTTGAGTGAATATATAAACCCTGACTCCGATTAATTTGTGCAGTAAAGATACTGGCTTTATATAAAAGCATTTCTAAATCCCTCGGAAACTTGTAAGAATTATTTCCAAGACAAACTTATATTAATATAAATGTTAAACAGTAAAAGTGAAATATCTCAAGATTAAGAATGTTTCTTTCTTAAGTAGGTACTACATGACTGATATAAAAATTCTCGCTAATTGTTTGCCATTTCTTATGTTGAGCATTACATAGCTTACTGTAATGAGTTTCTATATCATTTACATTTTTTAGAGAATGAAAGAGAAAAAACCATCATCTGAAATAGAATGATGATACTTATTTTTCAGAAAAATACCACAGATAGATGTTACAACGTTGGTTAATTTAACGAAAGTGAGTTTAGAAAACCATAATAAAAGGTGCTTTCTGGCTATACAGCAGTTGAAACCATATGCAGTTAGAACTTAAATTATTACAGACCAATTTTTATTTTGGATTTCACGGGTGATGTTTTAGGTATTTGTGCCCCCTGCACAAAAATCGGGCCTTTACATGTCGGTAAAGCGTGCGACATGAAACGATTCAGCGAGTATGTCTGCCCTCTTTCGCGCCCGCTTCACAAGGCGCGTTTCCCACTTTTGCGCCCGCTTCTCATTTTCATAATTCGCAGCCGCTTTGAACTTCACCAATATTATAAAGGCGCAGTTTTTTATTTGCACGTTTGATACTTCCTTCGCATTCCTGATACAAAATTTACTATTATTATTATAATGAGCGCAAAGCGTAATCATTCGCGCCCGAATGTTTCGCCCAAGGTCGCAAAATGCAACCGAAGTGATAGATCAATAATATGGTTTCAAATTTTGCCGTCTATTATCGTTTTTATTAATTGTATGCATTCTAATGTTCACTAAACATAAGAGTGAAGATTTCATCAATTGTGTTGAACAACTCCCAATTTTCATTTTGCGCAGAATTCTAGCATTGTTATACACTACCGTGCAAAAGTCTTTGGACACTTAATTTTTCGTATATATTAGCAAAAAACGTAAGAAATATTTGATTTAAAGCTCTGAATATTAACGCAAATAGGTGATAACAGCTTTTGAAATAATCTGAATATGTTTTGACTACAGCAGTAACAATGCGCTATGTTAAATGTCGTTTTAGACTTATATGTCTCAAAGGTTGGGTTTACTGAGTATGACAATAGTGATACAAAATATACTTAAAGCTAATGTTGATCATCGTTTGTTTATTGTGAATGTGTCAAGAAACATTTCTGCTGTTCCTGTGGTTCAGATGTACTAAAATCTACATATTTCGGTAAGTTTTTCGATGAAAAGAAAGTTTGATGTAATTTACTCCGTGTCCTATGTAATTGCTATATATTGGTGTTGAATGTGTGTCTTCTATAATAAACAAGTTCAAAACTGTATTATTGGGAAATATTCATTCGTTCAGAAAAGAATGTGGCGACGAAAACCTTAAATAATCTGGTGTCCAAAGACATTTGCACGGTAGTGTATGTTATTGGTTGTTTTATTCTAACAAAAATGATAAATAAGATACATCATATAAAATTCAACAAAATCGCTCCAAGAAGTGCGAGTTAAAAACGAGAAAATTCATTTATTTAATTATGTTTTATAAATGAATGATTACTGAAATACGTAGAAGTATGTCTTCTAAGTTAATATGATAAAATAGTCTGTTTAATAAGAAACAGATTGTCAAAGTTTTTTTTTTCAAAATATTGTTAATGTTTTTTATAGTTATTTAAATACTGACATTGTCTCACACTTGATTTATGCTAATAATCGAATGAAATATATTTATTTTCCTCTGTTTATGTGTGCCGAATAAGGTGATTTGTGTTTAAGTTACCTTGTTCGAATAGTGCAAAATAGGTGGTTCAGAAAAACATGTGATCTTAATCCAAAATTAATCACTTTTTTATTTAAATCACCTATATAATAATAAAAAAAAAGGTACAGCTTGTGAATCCTAATCCGATTAATATAATTCTCTTTAGAATTTCCGTCGAAGTGTGTGCAGAAAAATCTTTAATTTGTGTATGTAGTTGTTAAATCAAAGAACTTTGTCGAACGAAGAAAACGGCCGAGACGTAAAATGGTCAGCAGAGTGTAAAGAGCGATTGTGTATGTACAGGTTTGACTTGCAGCCATTGCTTAATAAATCAGAATCGACAATGTCTGCCAGGTTTGCGAGAGTGATATATTTCGAAGCCACATGTCTAACCATTAACATTATCCTCTCGTTATTTATTATGTGGCCCTTAGGATTGTCGCACTTACATTCATGGTCATTTATGTTGAAGCAAATATCTGTTGACATTTATCAATGTGATTGCATTATGCTCCAAGGCATACATCAATATTATGATCGGTACCAGTTTCGTAAAAGAAACCGAGAGACCACAAACAAAGTTCCAGCTAATGTAATGCGCATTGTACCTGTGCGTAGATTAATTAATTAATCTGTCTAATAATGAGAACACTAATAATATGCACCGATTTAACACTAAACTAAAATTATATGCAAACACTCAGACAATACTGTGTAAATAACAAAAGAACACGGACAAGGATGTATGAACGATTAAAACAAAATTAAACATTCTAAAAACTTTGCGCATAGCGATATGATACTTTCCAATTTCAGAGGAAATGAAAAATATACGCTTTTCTAATAAATAACTGATATTTCAGAACTTTACAATAAATTAGATTCGAAAAATCTTTCAATGTTTTATTAATAATTTTTTTATTTTAACACCTGATATTCAAAAAGTGTAAAAACAGTGGTTCAAATTTCTAGTAGCTAATAATTTTACCTACAATTTAATTCTTTCAAAATTGTTACACATATATCAATATATCTGTGGTTGCATAGGAAAACCAGACAAAGATAGTTTTTTAAAAATATAGAAACTACTGAAAACAGAATCGAATTTTTGTTCGCAATAACTAAACTGACATCGTTAAAAGTTTTTTTTCTAAAACGATGAATGGATATTTTTCAGTTATTTGCACGTTTGGTTTCATTGGCAATTTCTTCTAGACTTGATGTTTTGATTTCAAATGGCATTAATATTGCGATGAGTGAAGAGAACCATTACACAGCGCAACAAAACTTTGTTGCCCTATAATTAAGAGGCGATTCTGATAGCATTTTTGCTCCAGAATCTGAAGGTGCACGCCACAAAATTGAATGACATACTTTTTGCCTAAATTGAAGGTCAAAGGGGTAAAAAATCGGGTTTTAGGACGTTTTTTTGAAAAGTAGCCAAAGCGATAACGAGTTTGAAGTGATTCGAATTTCAAAAAGTTTGCCGGAAACTTGAATGAGCCATTGGCATTTTTTTTATTTTTTTTTGAGTCGCATTCTATAGTATAGATGTCCAAAATACACAAAAAACCCACCTTTTTACACTGTTGACCTTTAATATCTCAAAAACAAGAATCAATTAAATATTTTGTCCGTATTATTTGGATCAAAAATCCTACCAGAATCGATTCTTACTTATAGGGCAACATAATGGAATTATCACATTTCTGTTGGGCTGTGTTATCGGTTCCGCACACGGAAAACTGTTGAATGTCTACAATAATTAAATCATAAGTTTTACTTATAATAAGCGGTGTATTTATTTTCAGAACAAACAAAATTCCACTGAAAATAAATGTTAAATTGGGAAGCCATTTATTAACAGAAAATTTTTTAAAAATACGAATGTCTTTTTATAATATAATAAATAAATATTTCCCACATTTTTTAAGTTGATGCAAATAAAGATAATATTTGAATATTTTAAATTAACATAATTTAACTTCCATACCGTAATTTAATAAAAGAATTGCCTTGGACTATTTCAGATGGACATTCGAAAGTTCCAACATTACTTTAGGGTAACTTAGCCGTTATTTACAGTAACTTTTAATATTCACAATACTATCAATAAGAATGTCAAAAACTGAAATAATTTTTAACAGGTATTATTTTTGTATAACGTAACTCTGTTCTCAATGCAATACTTTTGCATTTTCTGTAGATGATGTACATTTTAATCTAGTAACAATTAACTGTACTAAACCGTTAAGGTTAAACTTAAATACCATTTTATGTTATAAAGCTGAAAAAAGTTTTATGTTAATTTTTTCTACATTTTCGAAACTAATCGATCAAACGCACGGTAATTTACATCTAAGTAATAATTACAATTCATTAAGGATTTTAATTCTATGTGGTTAAAGTTTAAATGAATGGTTATTATAGTAAATAGCTACGTCTCAAATGTTGAGAAATTGCTTATCCAATAATGTATAATTTTCACGTTATCGCGTCTTTATCTGAAAATAAACGATACCAACCTTTCTTCCTGCTTTATTATTATGTAGGTTCATTAGACTTCGTGCGTCACCTTCGATCTCTCTTGAATCCAGAAACCTCCGCGCGAACCTGCGTTTAAATAGATATCATAATTAATCTGTCTAAATTTCAAAAATTAATATTAAATTTAACAATTTCATTTAATATTAAGTGTCTAACAATTTTCTCTATGGATTTCAATTATAAATATTGTTATCCTGATTAAATCAGGTGGTTCCCCGTTTAATTATACTTGATGGTTATCTAAAGTAATACAGTTATCGACGTTACCCAACCAAAGAAAAATAAAACTTCTGAAATAGATAAAAAGGTGCAATTTTTATACAATACTTAAATTTAAAAATAGAGAATTTGAGCAAATTCACAAAAATATGGAACAAAATATTACAAACATTATTCCATAACTTTTAATCTCATTTTTTGCGAATATTGAAAGTAATTGGAAAAAGTTTACAAAATAATTGTTAAAATATTTTAAAATAAAAAAGTATTTCTAAGAACATATTATATTTCCCAGTTAAATTCCACATACAAAAACCTAAAGAAAATATTTAGTTTGTCTTTTATTTGTAAGATTTCGTTACCTAATTATGTTTAAAATTTACAAAAATTCTAAGTGAACTAAATTTGAAGTGAACTAAACAATTGTTTACAATCGAATGTCCTTATTTTTATTAGAAAAATGATTTACCTCATTCCATACGTGACGTCTGAGCTGCATCCACCCCATTCCCAACCGTCAGGTGGCATTTCTCTCCGCGTCCTGTTAACCAAATTAATCATAATGTTAATTAATTATAATCCTTATTTTAATTTAGGCACTTGTTAAATAACATACTAAGTTTTAAATAATATCTATTTTTAAATTATTATAATGCAACAAGAAAGAAAGGCTGAACATTTCTATTTCTTCTCCCGTTTAAAAATGCATTGAGGCCTTCAAAATAACATATCAAGTGATAGAATCTGGCAAAGTTGTCTAAATGCCTAAATTTTCCTTTTATGACAAACTCTGCGTTTTACTTATTATCTATCTACTCCGTAATTTGTTTATCAATAATTTTTCTATGATGTTATGTTTAGCAAATAATTATTTCGTTTGATTTTTATTAAAATCAATCAATCGAAATAAGGTACGTACGTCGATAGGTGTTCATGAATAGTAACTAAAAAAAACTTTCGTTTTTTGTTTCACGTAAAAAGTTAAGAAGTTTACATTTGTGCTAGTCGACCCTTAAAAAAAGACGCTTTCGGTCAAAATTTGTGCTTGAATGCTGGAAACATTATAACATTAATTTTATATATTTGTTATTGACATTTTCATTGAGGTCAACAAAATATACGTATATCTTCATGCTCTATTCTGATTTTCTTCACTGATTACACTAAAAAAGTACCAATTTTACAATGCAGAATTTTTACTGAAGTTT
Organism: Trichopria drosophilae; assembly: GCA_030407085.1. Taxonomy (NCBI): domain Eukaryota; kingdom Metazoa; phylum Arthropoda; class Insecta; order Hymenoptera; family Diapriidae; genus Trichopria; species Trichopria drosophilae. Next base: position 163,458,801 of record CM059582.1, on the reverse strand, counting down.
CGTAGCCAATCATAAAATGTCGGTATTATTTTCGGATGTAGCAGTGACCATCGTATAGTAATAATGAAGTCCTAAACGTCGCAACGAATAATTTTAGCAGTGGAATAACATCTGCGAATTTTATGCTTAATAAGAAGAAAAATACATTCTATATTCGTCTGGGTTATTTTCTAAAACTCAATGCTGTGAAATTAATTGCAATCAATCGACGAAATATTAGAGCATTTATATTTTAAATTAAAAATAAAGGGAAAAAATATTTTATTCGAGCTTTTAAAGCAAAAGCAAAGAATTCAGATTATAGTCCTACATATTATAACCGTTGCAGTCAATTATAATTCCAAAGATGTAAAAATCGAGTGGTTCAATCTATAGAGTAAATTTTCAATCTAAAAGGATAAATTAATCCAAGTTTGCAGTCGTTTGGTGCAAATGATCGACTTCTAATTGGAAATGATATTAATGATCTATTCTATGGGATGCCAAGTATACTCCAAAGGATTCAATCTATTTTTACTATTGGTTATTAAACTGAGTACCTTAGATCAAACCTTTTAGCAGTACTTAATATTATATTACTTAAAAATTGGAACTATTACGCATATCATTTCGAAAAAATAATTTTCAATAAGACTATAAAAATCGTTAGTTTCTGAAATATTTTTTGTTATTTGTTTTTAAAAAATGTATGCAGATAGAAATATGATTTTACCCCCAAAAACTATTACTAGTCAAAGTGCGGTTAGTACTCATTTTTTTAGGAATGGCGTTGGGTCATATAAATGTAGATGATATAGTAGTGCCCTGTTACAATAAATTGTTACTCTGGCCAACATATTTTTACTCGGAATTCAAACTACATACTTTTCCCAATTTCAATGCAGTACATCCCCATTTGGCCGCAGAATTTGTCTATCGCATCAGGATTTTGTGGTATCCTAACCTAAAAGTGCAAATATACCATTTTGTCGGTTATTTTGGCACGATAGGTTTGTTTAACAAAAGTATCGACAAAAATGACAATGACCTAACCGTAATTGCAACTTTTATGGCAGTTTATGTGTATTTTTAATCTTTTACCCCCACCAACGGTACCTTCCTGCCATTTCAACATTTTGAAAATATTTGAGGTTGTTTATTACTATTCTTTGTAACTATTCCAAAACGAGTAGCAAAACTGTAAGTGCAGCTTGTATGGAAGTTTATGTGTATTTTTTATCTGTTACCCCTTCACCCGTACCCCTGGTATCCAAAACATTGTTCTGTCATTAATAAGGGATATATATGACAAGGATTCCAAAACATTTCATTCGACTAAACAACATTTTTTGTTCGTTGCACTCGATCGTTGCAAATTTCAGCATCATTGTAGGATTATTTTTCTTAGATTTTGAACTTAGTCTGTAAATTATCTCAAATCAAGACTTGTTGAGCTACGTGATTAATTGCTGGCAAAGAATAAAAAAATTCGTCATTTTTATTGTTAAAATTAAAAGTTTCTTTAGAGTTTGCTTCATACCCATCATTGGTAAAAAAAGAAAATAATGTAGCCTTTTCCATAACATTTTCATATTTCGTATTGTCATTAATAAATAAATCATCAGCTTCACCATTATTATTAATAAATAAATAATTATTTTCACACTTCTCTCGTTCAATATTATTATTAATAAATAAATTTTCAGCTTTATCGTTCTCATTTTCATTGTTATTATTAATAAATAAAACGTCATTTTCAGTTTTTCTCTTTTTCAATATCGTCATTAATAAATAAATCGTTATTTTCACTTTTTCCATTTTTATTATCATTATTAATAAATAAATCGTCAGTTTCATCATTATTATTAATAAATAAATCGTTATTTTCATTTTTCTCTTTTTCATTATTAACAGTAATAAATAAACTTTCTATGAATATCATCAGGGAATGGTTCAACCCTAACCTTGTATCCATTTGATTGAAACAAATTTAAATTTGTATATACAGTCATTGGGAAGTCTACTACGTCTCAATTGTCAAACGTTATAATGAGATCGTTGATTTGGTAAATTGAAATTATCGTGAGTCAATTTTTTCCCCAAAAAATAGTAGGAGTTGCCAAGGAAGCATCCGGACGACGACCAACCATCGCGACACCAATCACAACTTCGCGGAATTCGAGTAAAAACGAAAAAAGCTCGGGAATAGGGCAATTACAGGTCGCGAAATCGAACACTTGCGATAGCCCACACCGCACTCTGGAAAACGCACACTCCAAAAATATAAATCGATGATCCACACCGCACGTGGAAAAATCGCGACACTTCTGACACCAATTGAAGTATTTAATAATACGATTTTTAATCGCGTGTTTACTCTTCAATGGTTATGCACAGACTAATTTGACAGCTTCAAACCCCGACAATTGGCATACGCACGTGTAGACAAGAGAATGAAGGAACATGAACATATGAATATAAATACTAATTATAGTATAAAAATACAAGTTCCTTACATTATGTTTTTAGTGTCTTCTTGTTTTAAATGCCGAGGATTATGTCTAATATATTTTATAAAATTTCAATTTTTCCTTGTCGTGAAAAATAAATCTATCCTGCATGTATAATCTCATCATGGTGTTTTTTCTCTTCTTTCAGGTTAGGTTAGGATATATCAAAATTCTTAAGTGAAAGAGAAATTCCGTAGTTAGATTTGAATTCAGCGCATCGAAAACCTTCGAAAAAGAATAGCCTGGTATATTTCATTGGTATATATGTATGTGTTATATTTAAAGGATAAGTGTATTTTGAAATAAACTAACAATTTCATTAACACTAAGATAAATGTCTCACAGTAGCCGAATTCTTAAGAAATAAGCGCAACCGGTAATCAAATCGGTTGAATAAGACGATCAAACTGTTATAGAATTCATTCTAGACTTATTTTCCCCGCCTAGTGTAAATTGTGCTTATCAAGAATTATTCATACAATTATACCTGGGAACAATTTAGGTTGAATTCACAATTGACCAATAAAGTAAACGAACCCAAACTTTCCACCGGTAGTGTATACTAGTGTTTGGCTGCTGAGACGTTTATCGCAAGCCATCATTTTAATGTTATTTTAAAGACTTGTGAGTCGAACGAAAATTTGTATTTAATGTCAACTATTACAGTAACTATTGATCGTATAGGGAGATTTAAATTCTGAACAATTAATCGTTTTTAGCATCAATGTCATAAATTTGTCTAAACATCACTCAGCGATAAATACATCGCAATTATTAATGTTTACTGCGTCGTTCCTACTGATGTGTTTAAATCCTGTAAAACTTACTTAAAGCGAGTTTTGCTGCATGCTTTGCATACAACGCATGTAGAATTGTTAATTAAGAACGAGCATGAAAGTTACTCAGGACTTACTTTACGGTAGGTTCACAACCGCAGGCTGTAAGGTTGCCTCGACTACAAGCAGCTGTCACCGCATATGTAACGCCCGCCGAACTAATTGCGTATGTGAAGGCCGCCTCTCTGCTTCCTGCAACAAAAATTGCTGAAATTAATATGCTGCTATTTGTGTTGACTGTTACGCATTAATTTTCACCACATTATTAATAGCACTGCTGCTTAATATTTGCATTATCGTGGCTAAGTTAAGAGAGAACATGTCTTCTTAAAAAAACGATACGAATTTATTGGTTTGTAAGACTTTGCGATTACGTTCTAAGAAGTGAAATTTATCTTATTTACGGTAATCTAAATTAATTTCCTTAATAAATTCCGTGAAAGTAATAAAAATAGTGCATTGAATAATTGAATTTTGAATTACACAGGAAATATTAACGTGTCCGTTGATGATACATCTTTATTTGTATCGTGTTTTAGTCAAACTGATGACAGCTGCAATGATTTATCATGGAATATTTTAGGTTAAAATGACTGATTGTAATTTCTTGATTGATTGATTGATACCATTTATTTATTGTCATGGGCATAACAATCAATAGACAAATCGCATTACCCAGAGGTGGATACAGGCAAATGTATATTACATAAAAGTAATGGTCGAATATTCCATGCAAAGGAATCCTAAAAGTAAATTGACATTATCAAACTGATTATGTAAAACCATAATTAAATTATTCAGAGGACTAATGATACATAAATTGGATTATATATAAATCGACTGATTATGTGCAATATATATTTCGCTAAAATTCGATTTTACACTTGAAATTGCGGGAGTAAAATATAAAACCAGTTTCCTAAACTTTTGAGTTTTCTCAAATTTTATATTTACTAGGACGAAAAGTTTTGTTGGTATCACTGGTGTAATCTTTTATTTTACAACCTTTATACGAAAATATCTATTACTGTAAATTGATTTGCGGTAATTATAAGTATATTCTCAGATTGTTTACTTCGTTGATAACAGTACATTGTATAACTAGGAAGTAAAATAAGTATAGTAATTTTCATTAGTCTGCAAACACATCTTCTCTATTGTTGCAAATGCTCCAACAATATGGGGAGCAAAATAGTATTTTGTGTACAAGGTGTCACAAATTATATTATTAGACTGTTTAAAATAAGTGATGGAATGGCCATTAACTTAATTTAGGTGAGAGGGTACTGAGAATTGAATAATAATTAGTACACAAAAAGATTTGAAGGAATGGGACATTTTTTCTTGATATCTGTAAACTTTAAAATTTGTTTATATTTTTACTTTTAATTTTAAACATTTGGACTTAAATATTGCCATAGGCTTTTTCCGAAATTCATAAATTAAATCACATTTGAAACGTTAAAAAGTTGCTCAGGATATAACCGCAAACGTGCACGCGGAAAAAAGAAATACATTAGAACTTCACTTCATTGTCCTACTCGAGGTTTTACCTTTCACTTTGTTGTCCGACAAATGCGCATCGTTTCTTGCGCACCTTCCAGCCGTACCACTTATCACAATAGGCACTGGAATTACGAAAAAGGGAACAAGAACTAACCTTACCTGCACTAAATACGCGAAGGGAATCTCTCTAATAATGTGAAGGCGCTAACAAAGGAAAGGACAATAAAGTGAAGTTCTACTGTAGTTGGTTCTACTGCCTAAATAGTAGGATCAGCAAAAACGTTTTTTATTTGGTTTTACTACTTAAATACTAGCATTGACTATCTAATTTGTCAAAGTCATTATTTATATAGTAAAATTAACTAAAAATGATGGCTGTGTCTTATTCTACTATATAGTTATTAGTTCCAACTATTTTATGCTTTCCATGTGAAATGTGAAATCTGTTACTAGTATGAATAATTACGTTTAAATTTAAAAATATACTTTTTGTCCTTTTGAACCGTTTTGTCCTAATTTCAGTGGTGGTGGAACACGCAATTAATTGCAGACGAGAAGCTTTCAGTTCGTTCCGCCATTTGTGGACGTCAGATAGTGTTCGTATCCACGTTTCGCATTTTTAATATTTTTTTTTAACAGAACCAACACCTACGCATGGACAAAGTCAGTACGCCTTTCCGCGTTCCGAGTCTGACGGTAGATCGACATGCTCGATCGATCGGAAGTAAAGCTCGGTGAAAACTTGACCGCCCACGCATGATACATGTCAGTTCGGGGTAGCTTTTAATAATGATGTTACACAAGAATACCTTCCGCGAATTTATATGTACTGTAACGTTCGAGTCATTTTACATTGAGGAAATCATAATTTCACTACAATGCTGTAATATATGCAGAAAATAAGTCGCGTTTGTCTTCACTTTTCATGTTTACTGCGCGTGGCTCTGTCATAAAACAATTTATTGCCTTGCAACATACGGATTAATATTTATGACTCAATTCTACCGGCTATCAATGTTCAAGTGCGGCTTACATCATATTTTTCTTGTGTATTATCCCTACAATTGATTATGAATTTTCTAATATTTACTATTTCAATAAATTTCACTATTAGTATAGTAATTGAGTCAGTGCGTTTGGGACATTTCATAGAAGAAAATGGTAAATCTCGCTAAGAATCTTTATTAAACAGTTCTATAATTTATGACCCATTCAGTCAATCATGGAAAGATGTTCTTGAGTCATATGACGGGGAGCAAATTTTAAAACTAAGAAAACTGATATTTTAATGATTTATTTCTGAAAATTCCGGAACTATTCGGTAAAATATTAACTTTTTTTTTTGTCATTATATAATAATATTCTTAATATATATTTTAAATTACATTTAAAATATAATACATTTATAAAAAGATTCTGTTATTTTCTTACATGATCTGTATATTAAATTTAAGATACAAACAACTAGCAGATTTATTGTATAAGTAATAACCTCATATTTCAGGTAAACTATCTGAAATGATTCAATATCTCGAATGAAATTAATTCTGCTCTAACCACTTGCGGACAGTACCGTATCCGTTACGCGCCACCTAGTGAGAAGTGAAGTAGTTTAGTTATACTATAAAATCCACGATTCGTTTCGAAAAATGATATTCTACAAAATATTGTACGGAACTATTCGGCAATAGTCAATTTTGCATATTATATTTGCATAAATTGCATCCGATAAATTATTAGATGAACATTGTTAATAAAAATATGTTTAGGCAGTCTGCCAATTTAGTAAATTTTGGTATTGAGATAACGCATTTTCCTCTCCCTACACTTAAATGATAGTGTAGACAAATCCTGACAAATCTAAATCATAACAGAGAAACCGGAAGTTTTGACTGATAAATCATGATCCTGTCCTTTTGACCAAATTTCAAGCCAAAATTCATCAGTCTATCGAATAATTTTTCTCTCCGTGTAAAAAGATTTTATTTTACAAATTCTTAGAGTGAAAATTGGGTCACTCTATGAGTGAATTCTCATTCTTTAAGAGTAAATTTTTTGTCTATGTAGAGTGATTTCTCACTCGAAGAAATTTAGAGAATATCTTGTCTTCTGAAAATTATAACACTCGTCATCTTTTTCTCAACATCTTCATCCCTGTTTCAAAGTTTCAGACATCTCTATAGGACGGTTTAGACTTTCGTTCAGAAAGGAATTCCAATAAAGTGCGAGGTTCGAAGATTTATGACCTGTAAAATCAGGTACAATGAGGCCCTTGTTTTTAGACACCTAAGTATGATTGCAAGTATAAGTTGTCAATTGTGTAGTAAAAGTCTCATCCAACAATCAGAAAAAGAACCCTGATCTAGGACAGTCATTTTCAGCAAGCATGTATAAAAGTTATCCTTTGTATGGAATACAAATTATTTTCATACTTTCTTAACAAAAGCGTTAAGCGTAACTTAACCTTAATTAAACATTATGATCGATTTATTTTGAAAACGAAAGATAGTGCGAGCGTGGGATCTATCACGTAAAAATACATCGCGTGATCCGTTGACCTGATACTTTTATAGTTTTATCTTTGTTTTAGATGAAACAATCTCAGAAGCTCATCGCAAGTTGATTATCTATCTGACGTACATACAATATGGATTAAGAAAGATGGAAATCTGAAAAGGTTTCGTGATTCATAAAAGGAAGAAGCGAGACATTCGAGATGAGCGGGAAAAGGGTGAACACTCTTTGATAGGTTTAGATTTATTGTTGACGTGTTCTTGTTCTCATAGCCAATGTTAACTAATATAACGAATGAAATGTGTTGTTGAATTATATGTGCCGGAATACAAGTACGATGTTTTCGTATGCTTTTTGCATATATATTTGCATAATTACTATCGGTTTTAATATCGGTTATTTTCTGCTCTTAATACAATTTAATAAAAATTAATTTCATACATAAAAATTAGCATAGAAAAAGAGACGGAGTAATTAATGTAAATAAAATAGGGAACTACTGGAGGGTAAATAATAACAATTTTACGTTCCGACCCTAATTCGGGTCCTCTTCAGAAAGGGTACCTTTTTATATATTTAAATAATATTAAGACCAGAAAACAACCAATACTAAAACCGATAGTAATTATACTTATACTGTTCGATACTAAGAATTAATAATGTATATTTGCATAAATTGCATTCGATAAATTATTAGATGAACATTGTTAATAAAAATATGTTTATATAGTCTGCTACTTTAGCAAATTTTCGTATTGATACAACGCATTTTCCTATCCCCTACACTTTAATGATAGTGTAGACAGATCCTGAAAAATCCAAATTATAACAGAAAAACTGGAAGTTTTAACTGATAAATTCCAAAACTTATCACATAAATTCATAATCGTTTGTCCAGATAAATAAGACACCACATGCCAAATTCGTAAAAGGATCTTTTCAGTTCACTTTTCTAACCCTTTTTGGTGGAACTAATAAAAAATGTTAAAACTCAACACATAAGAACAGTTTTAAATCAAATCTGGGCATCCTTGACTTTTACTAATGATTTCATCGATTCCACTTCATGAAACTACTGATTTTTTAAAATTTAAATTTAATGTAATCAAAACATTATATATTTTTTATCGTAAACTAATTTAACTTCTGTCTTGGATTGTCTCAAAATTAGGACCTCATTCAGATTATTTTCTGACGTTTCCGTTTTTGATCAGATTTTAATTAGATTTTGATCTGATATTGGTGATCACTTGTATAGTCTCGGGATTTAATTCAGCACGAGTCGTTAGCCACCGATTCTCAAGGCATACATTGTGACATCATGGATAGATGACCATGGTTACTTTAATACTGAACTAGTACAAAAGTGTAATAAGTAAATCGGCATTTGACGTCAAATTACCTGATAATGTTGTTGCCGATGTGACCAAATGCAGTATATTGTCTAGATTTAGGGTCGAGGTCGTAATGATTATAAATAAAGTTTTTTATCCAGCAGGCGTAAAACGGCCATTTTACGACTCCTGTCTTAGATGAGGACTTTGATAAGTCATCATTTGCAAAAATGGCCATTTTTACACCTACAGATAGAATAATATTGTTTGCACCGTAGAATTTACGCTTCATATGATGATGCTTCATCCCTAAGGCATACAATATCCAATCAATGTCTAAAACTCTTATTTTACGCCTTAGGAAGGAAAAGTACTATTCGTGAAAACTGAGAGTCTCGGAATTTATAAGACCAATAGTTCTGAATAGGAAAAAGCCCATATTAGGACTCTCATACGGATTGCGTAAAAACACTAAATCTACTCGCCAATAACAGATATAAAACACATTATTCAATAAATTGTTAACTATGCTATGCAGCTTGGACGAATTTATTATTGTGGCTCCCAAAAATCTAAGTATATAATTTAATGTTACATTAAAAACCTTCAAGACAACAAGTCCTTTTGTTTAACATACACACACTGATTGCGATCCCTCAAATGTTGTGTGCGATGTCACAGTACAATCACAATGACACCATCGACTTTTACGACGTCACCATTATGGTTACAAATGGGTAGTCCAAAAAGAAACAGTTCCACTTAATATTGGGTTACATAAAAGATACATATATTCCTGCCCTAAGCCTCTAATATCAATATTATCTCATATTTCCTGTAAACACTGATCAGTGTTCAGGCAGCCTGATACAATTTTTATTCGAGATGACTCCTTAAGCATTCTATTGTGTTATAAATACAGCCGAACCTCGGGACTTCTATCTTTAGTACTTCTAAGGATTTTGGAACTTCTAAACAAACCCCATCAGTATTTCTAAGTTACGTGGTGTAAAATATCTGTCAACTCAGAGAAATCGACCGCGATTAAGGGGTATCTCAGCAAACACGAAGGTGGGGAGGCGCCTTGTCAACCTTTGAAGGGTATTGTAAACTGCGCAGAATACGTGCACACTAAAATTAAAGTCCCGAGTCATTCGGTCCCTTGAATTTAGAAGTCCCGATGATCTACTGTATTGACCTCAGGTCGAGGTCATATGCGACTTGAGTCAGCTTTGATATGTACTCTTATACTTAGCTTTGGATAATACCCATTTCCGCTGGGAAAAAGCCGTTGATGGGCATAGTCCTGAATGTTGATCCGCGAACGATGTGCGCAACAGGAACAATAGAATATCAGAAAACCATAAAAAAATATTGGTTTCCATTTATTAAAAGACAGGAATACTGTATCCTTTTACAGCGATTAAATTAATTACGACAGATTATTTATCGCGTGTAACGCAACGAAAGTCTCGTTATCCCGTATAATGAAATGAGATTATTCCACCCTTAATCGATCGATAATTTAGCACCGGCATACTTGAAATATCTTGCGATATACCTGTCAAGCCGCGAATTTCACCCCTGGACCTTGGAGGCTATCAACGTATTCGAGCATTTCGCATCCATTGGACGGTGAGAAAAACGATCATTAATCGCACCCGTCGAAAGGAGGATGAATTTACGCCGAGCATTTACGTCAGAGTCTGATACTACGTACATCTGTTTAGCGTCGGCGTATTCGTAGAGGAGTAAGAAGAGAATTTATCGCTCCTTCGGTGGATACTCTGTTGTTTTATGGATACCGTGAGAGAGCCAGTATGGCCTATAATACTGGGCGTATTAACGCATACGCAGGTACGTACTCTTTCCATAAATCGGTTTGCAGCCGTGAAGTCGTCTCCATATTAGCGAAGAATACTGTATTCAGATTCCGATCTATTTTCACGGATACAAGGGCATACCGCCGTGTATATACCGACTGGTGGAATTTCAAAGCCCGAACGCTGCTGGAATGTAAAACATCGGATAACGATAGCGACGTTCGCTTTAATTAAAGCGCCGAAGCATTCTGAGCAAATTGGCCGGGTCGCTGCTTACCCATATGTTCATTCGCGATTATTTGCACCCGGTATAAACTTTATAATTAAATTTATCGGATTTTAATTCCATCGAATAGTGACATCTTTCTACCGCTGCCGAGTTAAGTGGTTTTGTAGTGGTATTCCTACAATGTCGAGCCGTTTCAGTTCGCAAAGCGTTCGATTTAATCGCACATATAAACTAGAGAAAGTAATTTCGTTGACCTTAAATTACGACCATTATTTTGTAGCCCGAAGCATCATTTGAATATTGGATTGGATTCTAGTCGATTCGGCTCATATGTGAGTTGTCCTTTGAACGGTCCATTCTAATATTGTTCAGAGATTAGGTACTGGACACCTTCATTATTTTTCATGAACTTGAAAAGTTCCGATATTTATTAGCTTCAGATATTATTCATTATAGGAATTTCGGTACAGATTGAAATAATGCAGTAGATAGAAATTGTTCGTCACCGGAGTGAATATTCCTTTAGTTAAAAAATAATTTAGCTGTATTTCCTTCATAATCGAGGATGCAGCTAACATTTCTCTATCTTATCCAATCAGTTTTTCTAAATTAATCCAAAACATGTTGTCCATGTGTACAATAGTTTAATTACACGATGCAAAAAAATCATATCAAAATTTGCTTAAAATCTGAAAATCATTGTTTATACTTAAGTTCGTTAAATAAACCGGAATAAAATACGAGAGATTGATCGGGAAGTTATTGTTTCGACTCGCTAAGGGTCACAACCGCTTTATTAATTTTTGGTTTTAACTACGCCGTTGACCGTATTTTAATCCAATTATCTCGGCTGGATCACTGATAAAACCCTGTCAATTTTGTGACCAGGCTGACCCAGATGGAACCCTGGTTTTATTCCAGACAACCCAGGAAAATTCTACTAGGGATAAGTCCCGAGACGACTAATAGGAGATCGGAATGTTCGATGTACACACGGTGTCTGATTAAATAGATAATGCTACTTAAAATGCACATAGATTTGTATTGTACAACCACAGAAGTAATCCAAAAAATACCTTAAGTCAATAGGAACACCATTCAAAATTCTTCTAGCCAATATTCAAATTGATAATCATTCTCACACCATTTCTTAAAGCTAATTTACGAAATTAACGGAACTTATGCACTTTGTTGAGCTTTTGAATTCCGGAGTCCTTTTTCAAATTATATCTTTCCATTTACAATAATAATTTATAACAGTTATACTCAAGTGCTAATAAGTTACTGATTCCAGAAGAAACGTCATTGGAAAGAATGATAACATAGTTTGAAAATATTCCATCCTACTCGTTCCTTAAAAGTTTTTCAACTTCATGCTCATAGTTCTTTAATTTGAAATATTACGTAATATTCGTATATAATATTTCAGAATATGCACAGATTATTTCTTGAATAGCAGGGAAATATCAAATTGCCGGCTGAATATAAAAAAGGCGATTATGAGGCATTCTGACAATGTATAAAAAAATCAGACTCAGATTAGGGGAAGTACGAGGTACCACATCTCATGCTACTAGTAATTTTTTTTTAATATTGAAAGATATACTGTAAGTTCAATCTGCGTTCATACACTATTTCTTTAATATATTTAAATGCCATATTTCACCTATTATGTCTACCTAAAGTTTAACTTATAATTTTTTAGAAAAATAACTACTTTTTCTTACTCTCAGTCTTGGAAATATTTCCAATGATGTTTCGCAATTTTTCATTCACAATTTTAATTATTTTCTCAAAGTACATATAGCTATAAAAACGTCTGTACTACTTTTGATATGATGATCCTAGATATCTGCGCCACGTAACATGTCTACTAACAAAGCGAAAATATGATTTAATCGGGTTTAAACTTAAAACAATGCATTGGCAGGAATTGTCCGCAAACCCCCGACAAGACACATTCAAATAGTCATACAATTTTTTGATCTCATTCACAAACGATCATTAATCAAGAAGGACTTCGTACTAATGAAAAAATAGTTGATACAAACGAAATTTTTCTAGAAAATTGATATACAGCGCATATTCGCATGGATTGCATAAGTTTTGAAACGTTATTCATCCGAAAGGAAAAATGCATTAAATCGATCTTCCATATAGGAATTGGATCTTACTACGTTGACTGAAATAAATTAAACGTTGGTATACTATTGTTCTGGCTGCACACCCACAGAGATTGAATCAGGCTCTCACATCTATTTTGTAAGACAACCAAATGCAGAAGCGTAAACCTCTATGACCCCTTCTCGGTAATAAATGTCCCGAGTCTCTATTTCATATTACCCAAATATTTACTTCGTCGTATTACTATGATTAAAATAAACAGTTATGAAGATAAATTATAACCCACATTTACCATTTTATATACATATAGGAATATGTATATACTAACAGAAGGATTAATACTGTTTATACGTATTAATTTACCGGTACTATGCTTTTAATAAAATAATAAAGATAAAATATTAAAGAAAATGATAAACATCTAAATGAAATAAAAAATTAAGTATATATTTATTTACGGAAAACATGTCAATTCCATACACTGTACAATACAATTACATACCTGTCCAACTTCAATTATGTCTTTGGGTAGATGACGGGAAAGCAGTGGAAAACAACTATTTTTATAATTTGCTAAAACCCCATATTATTTATTTTACTATTCTTATTTCGGATACTAAATAGTATTTATATTTACTGAAATGTTTCAATTCCAACAAATTTTGACATTTAGTCATATTTTCCGTACCACTACATGGAAAAAATCCTTGTCTGTATCGACCCCATATTTCTGGAACTCCTTACCTAACTCTATCACCTCTTCCTCGATCATTTCTAAAATATCTAAGAAGTACAATGTCCTAGGATGTACTCAGTCGATACAATATGACTAGGTTGTGTTTAATCCAATTACGTAGCTTTGTTTTAAATCTAAAGACTTATTATATTCAAAAATCAAAAATGTAGCCGAACCGAATCTCATCTTTTACTCCTATTCACAAAAGTTTTACTCTAATCGTTTTAGCGTAAGTGTCAAACAAATGTCTCCTTCTAAATTGATAATAAATGTTAGGAATTTTAATAAAAAGAATAGACCTTGTAACATTACGAATGAACTTAGACAAAGGTGAAAGAATAAATTACCCTGCCCTCAGGTGGTTTTTTCAGGCGCGAATAAGCGATTCGATTCGCGAGCCGAATATTTTATCGCGAGCGGCAAAGAACGCGTGCATGTAATATATATGTAGAATCTTGCTCGTTACCTTTAATAAGTTCGCTTACAAAACATAAAATCACGAACCGTAATAACGACGTCCAGTAAAACATGGCCGTCGACAGATAACGTTGTAGGTGGATGTATGACGCATCTTCCCTTTGAAATACAGCTGCAGGTATGCTGAACATAAGTGGCGTATCGCATTCGCATTCGTCTGACAAGCAGGAAATCCAGTTAAGAAAATCGCATTTCCAAGTTAACCCCGTAAATTACAACATTTGATCGTTGACACAGTGATGGTTAAGATAATGAATGTGGGTATGATAGTTCATTCAATATAATTGGATGTACTAAGGTCACTTTGGCAATAATTCAAATTAATTGCATGAATTGCTTTACTGATGAAATCGTCAATATTGAATAATTACTTCGACCCAGACCTTAAGTCTGGACGAAGTATTGAATTTGGTCACCTCGGGCAAAAAAATTACCCTATAGTTTTTCATCAAATGTCCACGTTTCAGACCCTAAGGAAGCCAAAAAACGAAAAAAAAAATTTGTGTCCGTGATCTTGTACGTACGTACGTCCGTACGTCCGTACGTCCGTACGTACGTCCCGTTTTTATGTCTCGCGATAACTCGCGAACGGATAACCGTATTGATATAAATTTTTTTTTAAAATACGCGTCTTGGCATAACTTAGATCTGATTAGATTTTGGGGCAGATCCACCCGTCCGTTACTAAAAAAAATTAGCCCCAATTAAGTTTCTTTGTAGTTGTTTGCATTTATTTTGAAAAATACAAATTTTATTAAAAAATGTTTCAAACAAAAAAGGTAGAGCATGAAATTCTCTACAAAAAAGGTTGTATGCATTTTCTTCCTAAAGTCAACGATAATGCCATAAAAACTGGTATAAAATGTTTATGACTATTATCTGAAAAAGTATTGAATTTGGTCATCGCGGCAAAAAAATTACCCTATTGTTTTTCATCAAATTTCGACGTTTCGACCCCCTACCCCCCAGGGGTAGTCTTTGCCAGCCCCTCGGGCGCGGTGACCACCTACGGGCGCATAAGTCCTTTTACGCCCTTGATACGAAAATAACTATTTCGATATATCTAAAAGATGTCTTATAGATATCTATAAGATATCCGTCATAGATCTTTTCGACACTTTCAAGATATCTTTGACGAATTATATGTATATATATTGTATATATAATATCATAATAATACAGACAGTAATTAGTAAAACACAGTAAACATGTAATATGCATCGAATAGTCTATTAGAATACAAGTGCATGAAGTAAGTGTTTTGCAACGTTTATTTATCAATACTTCGGCTGGCCTGTTGTCGGGGTCGAAGTTTTGAAAATGCTCATTTTCAATTTTCATAAATATAAGAAACACTATATTGTTGTAACATATCTATCGAAGCCACTTGGACCTAAATATGATTGGACCCCCAAATATCAATATAATTTTATAATATAATTGAAAGCTGTTAGTAAACAAACTAGTCTTAAGGAATAGCCGACTCTCCACTGGGTAGAAGTTTCTGAGCGAGCGAAGCGAGCGAGGCACCACGCCAACGCTAGTTTCTGTAAAAGAATATCACTTATCTAATCACCCACGCACCCTGCAGTTTGTGTTGGGCAGACATCAATTTTGGATCCCCATTAAGCCATTTGCTTAACACTCGATGACATAAATTAAATGGTCGATCGCCCTCTCGATTGATCGAACCTTTCTCTAGTGCCGAGATCTCCTTTTTTAGGTGGCTCGTCACCTCGTGCCCCTTTCGCTTTAGGGCAATCCCAGTTCATTTTCGAGGTCGGTAAATCAATTCGTTCGAAAATTACTCCCCCGACGCGTGCATCTCATATATCGACCATGATGATGTAGTAATCGTTTTATTTAAAATACATAGCGTACAAGAAATAAATCGTTGCAAATTATTAATTCGGAAATGGCACGGAAAGGGCCGAGAGGAGTTATTTCGCCACCCGTGTAACAACATACTCAACGGACTCGGTTCCGATATTTTTCCCACCGCTGTATACTTTACGTACTCGAATATCACGTTTCTTAAAATGCTGCTGCAGTCGTGTTTACTTTTCTTTGTCTTGAGAAGCTTTGAGATCTTGAATGCACGCTTTCTCAATTAACGCCTACAACCTAATATCAAATGATTTTCTTTGTGATTTTTACAACATTTTTTAATTGAGATCTAATCTCCTCGAAAACCAGGGCTGGTCAAATATTGTAAGATATATGTACTATCTTTATCTTAATAATTATCTTATAATGATTGTACAGAATTAGCTAATCTTGTCCATACTCATACTGTAAAAAATTGATATTACTGTCTCAAACATCAAGTAATTTTTGCATGTATACATTTGGAGGTATTCTCACGTGCAACAGTAGATACGACCTCCAAATATTATTTTATAACAATATAGTTTGTTGACTAAGTTTCTCATATCTAATTTATGGAATATCGGTTCAGTTTGTACGATAACTATTAGGCCATATGACAATAGAATAAACGGTAGGGGATAAACAGGGGATAATTTACAAAATGATTAATATAAACCGTAGTCCATTTGTGGTAAATGAATGGTTAAGAAGAGATCGAGCAAGGCTAACATTATTAGTCGAGTTTAAATAGTCGACATTAAATGCAGCAAAGCCCAAATTTTAGTTTTGTTGTTTTATTACAAATCTTATACTTTTTTTAAAATTCGTTGAACTATCAGCAATTAAGACAATAATATATTACATTCATATTTTATAATTATATTCATCAAAGGAAAAAATTGTTTTCTCAAAGAATTCTTAAACTAATTCGACTACGGCAGATATATTAACAGAAACATTTACAAAATATAACAACGGTAGTTGAGAGATTTCATATTGGAATACCAGTTGCTTCCAATTTTCTGCATTTTCATGTAATTTTAAGATATTAAAAAAGTAATTAAAAAGTCGGTTATTTTGATAGTGCGATTAAATGATACATTGAAGTTTGGAAATAAAATGGGACCAATGAAGATTTCATGGAGCCGTTTACTGGCAAATGACACTGCCCAAGTGTTAATCACCAATTGTTTTCAAATTTGTCATAAGTATACTTCAATGATCCCTCGTAAACAATGCATGTGCGTAATTTATTGCTTTAAAGCAAAAAGTAAATTTTCAATGAATCTTGAAATTTCGTTTAAAAAAGGGGGCTTAAATCTATACTTTGGTTTTTTTTTTTATTTTGATCATGGTCAATACCTCGTAATCATCACCATCGTCAGATTATTCGAATTGTCTGTCATAAATTCAGTTTTGAAATATATCTGGTAACGATGTTTTCAAACGGTTATGATAAAGGATGACGGTCATGGTGCTGGCTGATAACGCTGTATAATTATGTAGTATGATGATGATGTCAATTGATCGCATCATTGGGTGATGTTGGTGACTGAGTGCTAAGATAACTATGGCGCATTAAGATGATGCCGAGGGTCTCGAAAAATGCTCAATGTGTCAGATGATTAAGATGACATTTTAATGATTGCATTAATTTCAAACAAAAATGTATGACACTTTTGAAACGAAATTCCATGATTCCATATTATCACGACTCTACCTCAAATTTTTATTAATTTATTTTTAAACATCATTTAATTGCCTTCAGCTTCAAATTCACTTAGCTTACCTTCGACTTAAGATAAGGTCTAAGGCACTCTCTACGTTTGGAAAGCTCTTGGTACTATGATGATAAAAATAACGTCGTTGATTAAGGCTAAGCTTACCAGGGGACTCAAATCTGATAATAAAATAAGTTGCCGACCTTATCGGTCAGGTGTTTCCGCAGCTTTCCCTGAGCTTTGTCATTTTGGGATGTAATGCGACCACAAAGGATCACGGAGGGCATTCAGAGGGGACTGGCTTTGGATGGATGATACCGTTCTCAACCTTGTATTGCCCATATTACGTTTTGTTTCCTTTCTGAACTTTTTCATTGTACAGCTACCTGTGAAAAACCTAAATCGTTATTACAGTGGTAGAAAATGCTTATCCTTTATCCTATTCCTTAATATTCTCCACTTAATAATTGATATCTATTCATTTCACCAATCACTTTTTGAAATCACTGCCGATTTTGGAATCACCAAATACCATGCAGGAATGGAAGTAAGAAATGTTCTTAATTTTAATTGTATATAACATTTCTCTTCGATCCTTTTCCAATCACTGCAACGAGAAATTGACATCAAACCAATTATGTTTTGAATTCAGTGCATGCTATAAAAATGATTTAGCATGACTTTTCACGACTTGTCATGACTTTAATAGTCTTCTAGAAGTGACCGCTACTTTTCATACGGGAACGTGTTTCCGTATACCCAGTACACTTCTAAACCATCTTCGTCCACATAAGCGTCACGAGCGGAAAAGTAGCATTACGAATTCCGCAAGTTTTCTGCAAAAACGTAATCACCGTCGAGGGTCCAGCCAATCAGGAAGCTGACTTTCTTTTTTTCCTGGGGTGTTGCGTGAAGGCATTCTAAGTCACAGCCACGGCAGTGTCTCGAGGATGAGATTTAGCCGCGGTCCACCTTATTTCCTAGCTACGGTAAAGCGCGTCATTTTGTACTCAGGTCTCTTGGCGAGCACGAGTAGGTGCAGGCAATTAAATACGACTTGAAATTCGAATAGAAGTCAGGAGCACGTGCTACGCAACGTGGGCAGCATGGAGCGTAATTACCGGTACTTGCAGCAGTTGCAACGAGACGAACGAGAGTACTAAAGGAGTATGTCGAGCGGATACCATCGACTACTTAAACATTTAATTCAGTTAAAGACGTACGGGGAGAAAACGTTGGCCGATTATCCCTATATTTAAATTAAACTCCAATTTACTTTGGAATAAATTGTCGTTCCATTACGGCGCGTCGGATGTTTTCTCCTGCTTTAAGTGGAATATCATTTATATAAATGGGATAGAGCGCTTCCTTCGTGTGTTCTCGTTTCCCTTTTTCGCCCTTTTCTTCGAAGGAGATCGGTCTTCGCGCTCGCTATTCGCCCAGGGAATCCCCGATGATTGTAATATACGAGCTAATAACCGAAACAGGGCCTAGGCATTAACGAAGCTTTCATTAGTCCCGAGCGCGGGAGAATATCATAAATTCATAAGCGCCGCGAACTCTTCTACCACCGTCGAATAGTGATGCTGCAAAAGTGGCAAGGCTGGCATACCGGCAGGTGGATGACGATAATCGACTCTGAGAATGCAGGAGGCTGAGCATCTTTCGCGCTACTATGCCCCGACTATAACTATAAAACCGATCGTTTCTTCGCGCAACCTTGTGGCCGGCTCAAATCACTGCCGCAAGTCGCGCCGCTCGACCACCACCAGTGTCCTGACTTAATATTACCTTACTGAAACAAAATCGACTGGTGTTCCTTGAGACAGTTACAACTTAATTTGAATAGCTTGAAAAGGAAAGTTTTTGCCTTAAATTGCATAATTTGGATTCTACATTATTTTAGCATTGTATTTGCCGTTATTAATATCAAATCTTCATGTTCATTATAGGTTGCGAAAACTGATGGAAAATGGCTGTCTGTTACCAGATTGTTTTTTAAACTAGTCACTCCAATATTTTTTAGTAACAACATTCAATCGAACTAACCATACAAATTTCATAGCCATATTGGATCCTCCAGTTTTGTTGTATTAACCCTTTAACGTCCAAATGAACAGATGTATATTTGATCACAAATGTATATTTGAATTGCTCGACCATCATATCTTATATTTTTAGGTCCGCTCTTTCAAATGCCGCTGCGAAAAATTCGAAAAAATGTCATTTAACCTCATTTTTTTCAAGAAAAAGAAAAATTGTACCGAATTTTCTTGCCTTTTTTCATAAATTCGTATTTTTTGATAGGAAAACATCTTTATCTTTTTGAAACCTTTCAAAAATGTAATCCCTATGTCCAAGGAATAAGATCTGCACAAATTAAACTTTTTTTTCAAGATGTCGGTTTCAAAATGGCGTCTGAATGAATGCTTTTTTCTCGATTTATAAATTACTGTCTTTACGAGTTTTTCTTCAAGTTGTTTAAGGTAAAATATCAGGTATGGGGGTTTTCGAGGTCGCTGATTACGATTCTGATGTCAGAATTGCAAAGTACAAATTACACCTGAATTCGTTGTTTCTTACTGAAATGGCCCGCAAATTTCATTTATGGGGGTTGTTGAGGTCGCCGATGACGATCCTGTCGACGGAATGGAAAAATAGATGATGGCGAATCCAAAATGGTGGCAATTTCTTGCCAAATTCGTTGTTCCTTACTCAATCGGCCACGGATTACGTATATAAGGGGTTTTCAGGTCACTGATCACTATTCTGAAGTCAGATTTGACAAATATAAGATCCGATATAACCGCTGTCAAAGCTAAATTATTTGTCTTTTTTCCCTATAATCTCATAGATCCTACTTGTTTGCCTCTTCGTCGATTATTCATCAATAACCGTTGCCCGATTCTCACCGCGTAGAGGTGGGCAAACCTTGAGAATCTTTTTTTATTTTTTTTCTGTATTTTCGCATTTTTTATATATTTTTTTGTTTTTAATTTTTAAAATTTTTAAACTTTGGAAAGTACAATAAAAAACTATAAAAAAGTACTACAAAATTATGTTAAAAAAAAACACAAAAATATAAAAAACAAACAAAACAAAAACCCCCGTAAATGAAATTCCCGGGCCATTTGAGTAAGAAACAACGAATTCAGATTTAAATATCGGCCATATTGGATCCGCCATCTGGTACTTTGCAATTCAGACATCAGAATCGTAATCAGCGAGCTCGAAAACCCCCATACCTGATATTTTACCTTAGAAAACATGAAGAAAAACACGTAAAGACAGTAATTTATAAATCGAAAAGAAAGCATTCATTCAGACGCCATTTTGAAACCGACATTTTGAAAAAAAAAAGTTTTTTTATTGCATGATCTTATTTCTTGGATATCGGGATCACTTTTTTGAAAGGTTTCAAAAAGATAAAAAAATGTTTTCCTCTCAAAAAATACAAATTTGTGAGAAAAAAGGCAAGAAAATTCCGTACTATTTTTTTCTTTTTCTTGAAAAAAGATGAGGTTGAATGACATTTTTTCGAATTTTTCTCAGCGGCATTCGAAATAGCGGACCTAAAAACATAAGATATGATGGTCGAGCAATCCAGATATACATTTATAAAATGCTGTGAACGATCAAACTTGACGAAAAAATCGGTTCAATTGGGCGTTAAAGGGTTAATTGTGTATTTTTAAAATTCAACTTTTGATTTATAGTCAGCAATCCAAAAATCATTGGAGATTTGTTTAAACAAAATATGATTACGGAGAACTGTTTTTTTATCAGTTCCCGCAACCTCAGCTATTTTTACTACCATAAAAAGGATGGCTAATTAAGTTTCAGCACTACTGGGTTACCTTTAGGTCGAAGTTCAAGTTCTAAGCTATAATTTCAGCCCTATTAAAAATTTGGTATCCCCTCGATTTTAGTTTTATTGTGACTCGAGGAGTGCTAAAAATGCAATTTTTTGTCACACTAATCTCGATTTTTATGAAACTGACTGGATGAAAAAATTTTCTTTTACTCTTTTCTCATTTTTCATTCGTTATAACCGAAACTTATTAATAAATGAGACAATTTTGAAATAAACAAACTTCCACCTTTTTTGTCACCCAGTGTTATTAAAGGTTACTAATGACTTCGGGTGAGATTAAAGCACTCACATGACGACGACTGACTGTTTTTTGCACGAGTTTGCAAAGCAATGAGAAAACCATATCAATTTTTATTTTTTAACAATACCCAACTTTTATTATGCAAATTTCCATCAGTATTCTTTTAATTTCGTAATCTGCTGAAGTACACATAATTTCAAAAATCAGCTCTTCAGGACATCATATAAATATACACTGCTTAATATTGTTATTAAATGGACATTTGAGACCTGATGATTTCTCTATAATATTAAAAAATTAAACAAAATCTTACATATATACATGACAAGGAATACTTTTTGTCATTGGTCAATATACGTAATAAAACCTACGCAAAATTATACATGGAGTTCCATTAAACCCCTGCTTACAAAAATGGTTGCTTCTCGTGTTTCAGTAACTCGTTGCGGTAACAAGAAATACGTTTTCACGGTACAAAATGCATCACGCGAGCGGGTTAATAAACTTTACATACAAACGAGTAAAAGCTTTTTATTATCTCCGAGGCAATTAAATAATTTGTTTCGATACCGCAGAGCTAATTTGTCGAGCTGGTCTTATTTTTTTGAGATCGGCGGCCAATGCCATGGAAAAATGGCCCCGAGATAAGCTTATCCTGTTCGGATTAATTTATGTGAAAGTTCCTTTTATTGAATTGAATTCATTATGGGTTTTGTGGGAACGGAAAGCGCTCCTCGCGGGCAATTCGATAACCACTTTTACGTCGTCTTTTAATCCATCGTTCGTTAAGTCTTCGAATCATAGGGTCGATAATAAGTAAAGGCGCACTTGATTCCGTATTTACGTATTGCCTTAAGACGACGTAGTTAGGTTAAGGTGCGATTACAGGCGTGTGTGCACATGCGGTAGGACCACAGCCGTTCCTTGTCTCCTGACTCTTCGAATGAGTAAGAAACTTGGCTCATCAGCCAGCCCCTGAGGCACTCGCGGATCTTAACGAGAATTGCTAGGGAGAGGGGCAGAACGATTCTTCGTAATTAATTGCACGCGGCTACCGTAAATCAAGCTAAATGACAGCCAGTAGCGGAGCATGACCGACGAGAAATATGTCGTTTTGCTCTGAAAGTGGGTTAAGTGATGGAAACTTTCGGTGTAACCGGTGGCGTCTATTCGTATGGTTAAATTGCATTTCTGGATTTGTTCAGACGGACGGACTGAATTCATTATGAGTTTGTTCTACTGAGAACATCACATTTTAAATGCTTTTCTTCCCGTTGCACCGTAAAATTATAATGTACTTGAAATTTCTCATACTTTCGCTGTAAGTAACTTACCTATGTCCCAACCCAATGGAGTGAAAATAAAACCATTTGTTAGCATTAACATGAAGCATCCTACACTGCATGAAAAGCCTTCACTGATGAATCAAATTATTCTTTGATAACACAGGTCAACATGGTGTTGTTGTTAGGAAGCTGTGGGTTATTTCCGAAGTAATTTTGTGGGTAGAATCAGAATCCGAAGTCAGAAGTGACTCATCACGTTAGGATTTTGACATATTGGAGGTTATTTACTCGAAAAACGCGTTCTTTGCTATTTTTGAGGTTATGTACAGAGGACACAACATTTTTAGGAGTTTTCATTGGATCATGTGATCCTACTCGTTTTCTTTAATATGGGATGCGCAGAATTCCATTACGACTTTTCTTCACCAAGATACTCCAATTTGAAATTACGATATACATGTACACAAATTTACCTTGAAATGCTCTTGGAGAACAAGCTCAAGGTCAAATTCAATGTCATAAAACCTCTATAAATATAAACAACTATATAAAATATGGATACTAATAACTAAAATCACCTTTCAGTATTGTGTCTTTTTTTAATAACGTTAATGGAATATATCTCGTAATTTCAAAATGGCCGTAACTTTGTAAGAAAAAATCTTAGGTGAACGAATAAAACTTCATTTTGAGGGGTGAAGGTAGTACTAAAAATTGCAAATAGTGCAGAAGGCCAAACAAAGTTGTTGCGTCCTGTACGCAACCTCAATCATAGCAAAATAACGAGTTTTTGAGCAGATCACCTCAAATTTCTCAAAAACTTGATGTGATGGACCAATTCTGACTTCGAGTATGGATTATACGCATACAATCACGTTGGAAATGACCCATAGGTTCACAACAACATCCAAGACCCTCTTTTTTGTAGACCTGTTTAATATGAATGTAAAAATAACTAACTCGGCTGGCCCTGGAATGCATTTTAACTTCTATTTGTTAAATCGTTGCTGCAACTAGAAATTTAATTCCACAGTCAATGCATTGACTTATTCGTCTAGTTTTAGATTCCCAATGCTCCACATCGAGTTGGTCCCATACTAGGAAAAATGCCGAATGTACCTGCATACATCCAGGAAAGACAGATGCTATTGTATATCGAGGAATTCAAAAGTTCTGAGATACCTGGATAATTTGGACAACACACAACGCCGAGAAAAATTACTTAACCAAGGTTGAACATTTTATTCTAATAATTGGATCAGTACTTAGATTGATATAGGGTCATTGTATCGTCTTCTATGTCATCATTTGGTCATTTTATCGTGTAGAACACTTCATCGTCTAGAGATTTCATAGTTCGAGTCCGAATGAAAAGAAATTTCTAGGTTTTGTATCGTGGTTTGGCATTCATTTCTTAAGTTTAAAACCTTGGATCATGATTAAAAAGCACTAAACCACGTCGGTGGAGGATGACTCCACACTTTTAGAGGATAGTAAATTGGTGAAACAAATGCACCACACAATGACTGATACAAAACCTAACCATTCATATCCATTCAACAGCACAGAAGCATTTGATAGAATAAATTTGGCAAATAAATAGCGGAAAAATCGTTTGCGGACTTTTGCACAAGTTTGAGTTCAGGTGCTTAAACACCGACCCCAAGTAAATGAAAAGTGTGATTACAAATTCGGTTTTAGATGTTTAAACTTTGAAATGACGTCTTCGAAAAGTACGACAATAGCTATTGTTGTGATATTGATGGGATTATTAGAACGGGTTTACTCGAGTTAATTTTATATCAATTGTTACAAATACTTTTCTAAAAGTATGGTCATAATAATCCCTTATCGGTCTTATAGATACCGCTTTTGGAGCAAAAACTTGCAACATAACTATGTATAAGACTCCTTGTAACCTGGTTGTTTATTTATCGACGTTGATTGCGTAAAAAGCGTTAGCTCACAACATGAGATATATTCATAAAATACTCTAAATTGAATGCTGAAAAAAGTTTGGAAATACTAGTGTTTCATTATGCATTATGCAATAGCAAGAGTATCTTTCATCAAAGAGTGATCGTGTAAGTAAATCTGGTAATTATGAATAATATGAAAATAATTGAAAGGTAATTTTGTAATATTTACGACATACTATTGACAGGTGATGCATATTATATATATTTTTATTCGTTTAAAGAGATGGAGAAGAATGAATATTTAAAACTCAATTTAATTATATTTTTATGCGTACACAAAAGAAACGGACGAATGTGCACGCGTGCGCTGTTCACGATTTCGACAAGATCGACGCAATCAGTTAGAGAGTCGATTAACCAATCTATATAATTAAGACACACTTGGCCACTTAGCATTTGTACAATCCGATATCGCTGATCGAATTTGCATTCGAATCTTTTTGGGTATCTTCTATATATAGTACGAAGTATATCCTGAAGCTCCTTAAGGATCTGGGAGGCAAAATCGATTTCGTCGAAATCGTCTGCTCCTTTTCTTTTTTTCTCATATCTTGCTCGTCTTCATTCTTTCCTCCTATCCCTCCTCTTTTCACCTTCTACTATATCTCTCTGGTTCTGCATTTTATTATACTCTATATATAACATCTTCTTCTAGTATTTGATATCATTTCTGGTAAATGTGCATTAATTTATGCTCGTACATGTAATAAATATAAAATAATCATACAGTCATGAAATCGGTGATTGGATATACCGATATCACTCCTATAATTTGTTAAGGAAGAAAATAAGTTAATATGGTTTTATTGAACCATTCCTTACATTAACGTCGAATATCGGCTACTGTATATTTTATTTGTTATATATAGTTACAAAACAATGCACCATGACATTCCTGACATGAATTAAAATAAAGATATATCTGAAAGAATCTGAAGAATTAGCACACAATCCAAGTCGAATGTGCTGGTCGTATTTTATTCTAATTTCCGGCTCAATAAATTTTCGACTTTTAATCGTTCGAACAATGGCCGTTCATGTTTATAATGTGGATCCATCTATTATATTACTGAAGCTGACTTCAGTTATGTGGTCGAGAGTATATTTTACAAGATAGGCGGGAATCTATCGGTATTCGAGCATATATATGCCTATCGTTATTAATGGCAGCATCTTGTTAGCGATTTTCATTTGGAAGCAGTTTATTTTTCTGCGATGCTGGAGGCCGTTGGGAATGCCTGCAGTGATATATTAATTTATTAACTATACGCTTTATTTATCCTGCTTAGGGAGATTTACGCGGGCCTCCAGGGTTAGGCTACTGCAAGAACATAACTCAATTTACCCCAATGGTCTCATCTTCGTGCATGCTGGTATAAGCGATCGAGCCATTCTTCATTGGAAAGTTCTGTCTTTTGACACTGATGAAAACCTTAAATATACTGACACTGCTTATTTTACATAATATGTCTTCATTTGTATATTACTGTAATTTTCTGCCGTCTATATGTAATTTTATTAGAGAAGGTTAAGGTCATTATTTCTCATGCTGAGAGAAATGGGGAACTTGTAATAGGTAGTTTTGTATTCGTTTCAATTACATCAACTGGTAACATAAATTCTAACCTTAATTATTATTTATGAACATAATTGGTCATTGATTTTCCGAAATTACATATTGTAACCACTTACTACCTGAATTAGTATATATTTGTGTGTTAAAACTACTGTTATGTAGTAAACAATGCAAAAAAATGTAATGTACGACAGTATGCATTTGATAGAACAGTCACTGGAGTGCTGATATAGATTAAATGGCTGCATATATGTACAGAATGCTGTTTGGTATTATATTGTTCAGAAGGTTTGCTGCTGACAGTTTTTGGTATGACAGTTCAGAAAGTCAGTAAAGGAAATTACCCGAACATCACAATCAGTCCCGGGATGTCCTGAACAGTTCCTGAGAATGTCCAAATGTCCGCTTTTGGTCCTCGGGAGCTCCTCAGAAGCTCCTGAGGACATCCTGAAACGGGCTTGTGTTGTTTGGGTACCACCCAAAAAGACAGCCGGAAATTGAATTATTGTTGTCATCCAACGAAAGAAGGTGAAGAAAGATATTACATCTTCTTGAGAAACAACGCTGACAACAAGATCGATCTTACAAAGGTATATTGGTTTCAGTTATTTAGTTATTCGAAATTTCCAGTTATAAAATATGAATTAAAAAAATATATATACTCAACAAGTATAAAATAGTAAGTACATCATCTAAGTATGGAATGTGATTCATCCCATCGAATTCATCGATGTGGTTTTCGAAACCATGAAAAAAGTATGCGAATTTGATTATAAATTTTTCATTACTGAAAAGGAGCTGGAAGTATATTTTCATGATCAATAAAAATGAAGTAACTCACTGTGCCATGTTATATTATAAAATGAGATAATCTTACCGGAAATGTGATTATTATCTTACCTCAATCTCGTAATTGAGTAGAGGATTAAGAAATGCTTTTACATTCGCGAGTCACTTCATACTATCTGCTTTTTTGCTCCAAATTAATAATCGGTAATAAGAATTCGACAAATAAGCAAGTCGTGGTAAGTATAATAACTCATTCGATCTGAAGATATATGATTATTTTAACACGTATCTCTAGGTGCGAGGATTGACAACCGGTTCTCGGAGCAATTGGTGTTAGCATTGCTGGAATCCTGTGTTGTAAACGCTAGCATTTAAACGTATTTTCTTGCAAGTGTAACATGTAATATTCTACCTGTCATGATTTTCTTTCTGATGCTGTTCTCGCTGTACCTTTTTATGAGGGTTTACTGGATTTAAATAAGTGATTTCTAGGATATACTGATGTTTTTCAGCAGTCATACATGTTCCATAAGAAATATCTACTGGAAATTAGCCCTACTTCAATCGGAAGTAATTATCTCATAACGGATGTGGTAAGATTCCCGGATTATTAATGCTAGTATGAGATACTAATATACAATAAAAAATCTGATCAAACTTCAGACCCTTACTAACCTAATTTTAAGACCTAATGGAAATGGTTTTCTTCGATTGAAAGTTTGTTTTTTTGGAAAACATGAAGCTTTGTCGCTATGATAATAGAATATTAAAAAAGTAAACAAATATAAACAATAGACATTCCCCTCCTTTCGTGTGATACATTTGAAATTTTGTAGGAGTGCATTCTAGAGAAAATAATTTGAAACTTTTTAAGTTTAGGAATTTTTTCCATGGCTATGAAATTCTGAACTTAGAATTGACCTCCAAATTGAGATAGACCTTGACGATAATTTGGCGTCGGCGTAAAATCTGCTTTTGCATTCGATACAATTAATTTGACCTTGGTATCCTATAAAGTCATGCTCAAGGTCACAGTCTGACGAAAATTTCCATCTCTGTACACTTTGTGGTTAAATATACACCATTTAACAAGTTTTCATTTAAACAAATCGCTTTGACCTTGAAATAATCTTGAACGTCAAGACGCATTCTTTGAAAATTATATTGTTGGTTCCGCACTTTTGAATCATTTTTTTATCGGATTAATAATCGAAAGTTAAGTAGGTAAGGCATGGCGCACTTGATGTACCTAAGTGTGCCGTAATTGAAATTCTACGTACCATTACATCGTTTATAGAGTATAATATTAAGGGTACTTGACCTATCGCAATAAATTGGCCACAGCCTCCTAGTTGCAGATTTAGCAGAGATGTCCTTCTCCCCCTCATGGGCTGGCGTTTACAAGTGCGGAGGCAGAAAGCGATCCGTCGAACAAATTAGCGGTAAGATAAAATTGACAGAGACAGATCGAGCGAGATGCAACAACGTATAATTAAACGCGCATACGCACCTCCTATATGAACTCACACAGAGGGTACTTGCTCGTGTGCTCACGAAGTGACGAGGTACACAATCCCGACGGATCGAATTAACATCGAATCACTTGCGAGGTACATTGAATATTCATACATACATGACGGTTAGTTGGTGTACGTGGCCCATGTTTGTATAACATCAGGGCGACCACCAATTCGTATGGCCATCCTGAACGTACACCGAGAGACGCATCGATAATGCATTCGCGAGAACTTTCTTGATGCACTCGATGAATTAAAAAACAACGTTGATGCGATTTCGCTTTCTCAATGTTTCAGCTGGAATGCGGCTCATGGTCTTTTGGGACTTGGCTCCAGGGAATTCTGATTAATAAGCAGGAAATTGGAAGCCAGAAGTATACTAAAGCTGGGGGTTTTTGGAAACATCCTTGATTCACACGCTAAAGGTCGGAAAATGAACTTTGCAATATTTATTTATCACATCTAAATTAATTCCGGGAAAATTGTGATGTAATTAAAAATTGTATTTCACTTGGTCTTATATATTTGTCAATGATTTAGGTTTATTCGGTGATAGTTTGGTTAAAAAAATGTATTAAATCACTGTTTCCAAAACACTCACAAATCTATTAAAAGGTAAGCAATCAATACGAGTGAAAATGGAGGTTTAATCATAAATAAAATGGAAGCGACTAAGAAACCCCATGGGAAAGTTGAAAGTTTAGGAAAATGTAGAACGGTAGCAAAATTGATCAAATCACGTAAGCATAATGTTTAGTACCTTTTTTTTTTATGCTTCGAGGTCTCAAGACGATAAAGACCCAAAATACATTTAATACGAGAAGGGTTTGTGCAATGACGTTATTATCCAAACGGCTGGGAACCCGGGAGCCCTTGGCGGTGCATTGGCTACGCATTCCGTAGGGTGCTGCTATCTCACTTAGGTTCCCTCAGTTTATCTCTCTCAGCCTCTTTCTCTTATCCGCTTCGAGATTTGAATTACATTATCAAGCGAGAAATAAAATGTCGCCGCGGGCTGATCATACACCGGATATCATCTTGGATGGTTAAAAATATAACGACTCTACTTGCCTCGTGATTGTACATCTTCTCAAAGATACTTTATGGAACAGACAAACCGACTAGGGATGATTAGTACAATATTAATGAAAAGCTGCAAGATTTAAACACAATTTAAATTATAATCAACACAGTATGTGCTAGATTGTAATTATCAGAGAGATTTTACTAACAATTATCGATTGAATATGAAACGTAAGGTACTTTTGAAACGCATTCGAAATTAAGCATTCAACAGTTTAATCGGACACTGCCTGTTGTATTTCTGATAACGTGATAGCAGCTGAAATATAATTTCAATATCATAAAGTGAGTGAAATCTTTGTTGAAAAAGTTTCCTGTCAAATTATTAAGGAAAAGTCTATTGGTTGACAAGGTACTTAGTACAATCAATACTCGAATCCTAAAAGTCAGTAATCTAATAGAACAAGAAAGAACAATTTTAATTTTAATAGCCCGGAGAAATAAGTCCATTACAATGACATTTTCTCTGAATTCTCTTTCAATAAGGAAGCTGAGGAACATATTAACTCATCAACATCTAAAGCGTCCAGTTTTATTGCACAACTTTTGAACTTCAACAAACTATCAAAACTGAATACTTGTGCGATGCTAACTATGTACCCCTGTTTTCGAGGTTACTTATAAGAGTCCGGGAGAAAATCGAAACATTTTTGTTCTTTTAGCTATGTTTTCAGGCCGAAAATTGTTATATTTTCCTAATGCATCAAAAGCATTCATAGGGTGAATTGTTTATTTTTTAAATTTGAATTTTTTTATGCAGTAAGGAAAAAATAGAAAAATGTTTTCCACTTGCAAACCATAAGAAAAGGGGTAACAATACCCGCTTCCGTACTTTTTTGTATAAAAGCTGCTACATTTAATTTCCAACGGGTCAATCCATAATTCTAACTACGAAATAATAATAAGCGATCCTGATCTTATTTTTTCTGACTAACAAAGAGTTTTGCCTGTTATTTTATAATAATTTAAAATATATAGTTGCATATTGATTACAAATTCTAAGAATATCATTTTGAAGACAAAAGAGAAATAAGTTGTTGCTAATAAGAAAAAAGTTACTTTTGAGTCCATAGTTTTTTCCTACCCTTTTATAGCAAAATTGTACTAATAAAGTAGAAAACGTGGGAACTTAAATGCGTCTATATTCTACCGATATATTCATTTTCTACTTGGTTTGAATAGAAAACCTTTTGTGCATACAAATTCGCCACAATTTAGATACTTATTCCCGTTATATATGGTCATCTGATTTAAGTAAAGGTAACATCGTTCATATTAGTAATATGATCACTTCATATTCTATATAATTTAAATTCAATTACACGATTGATAATTTGTGTACTGAAGTTAGGCAAAATATGCTGCGATTTTTTATGCGTAAGGGCGATGTTGTGTGAATCCAAGCATTTATTGCGTATTTTAGTCATTAAATACTTGGAATATTGTAAGTTATTAAAGACTAATCATATTTTATTTTATTTAATATTTTAATTAGTATTTAATATTAATATTATACATAACGACTGCCATATTCAGGCTTTCGTTTTAACATCCTTTCGAAAATATAACAGTTTGAATTTCCTCATATTGCATTATTTGACCTTCTTAATGAGAACTAAAAGTTTTAAATTATGTCGTAAAAATTATGGAATAAGTTATAAAATCTGTCAAGTAATTTAAAAACTCATTCAGATACTACCAACTAAAACTTTTTGATGATCCATATATTTTATGAAATAGCAAGTAATTCTACGTATAAATCGAACTTAAATATTCATTAGGATAATACCACATGTGCACACTGATGAATTATCGCTCATCAAAATTTCCTTCTGTAGCTATTAAATTCTGCTCATTTGTCGATAGTTACCAGACGTGCATCCGCATCTGATAGGATTACGGATAAATTACAAATTTATCCTGATATATGGGTCATTAAAACTTCCCCGATTTTAGTAACGAATTAATAGTAGCACGAATGCTGATTTCTTGATAGCGCAGGAAGCTGACTGACTAAACTAATCAAAAACAAGTATCATATTTTATAGAATACTAGTTGACCGGCAGCATCTAGAATGCAGGTTACTCCCGAAATTTAAAATCAGCTGATAAAATCTAATTCGAACTCATACGTCCTGCGCAAGGATGAAACTATTACGAATATTTTGCAGATAGCATAACCATCGCAATCAAGAAACAAGCTTCGGACGTCGTCGAAACG
Organism: Trichopria drosophilae; assembly: GCA_030407085.1. Classification (NCBI taxonomy): domain Eukaryota; kingdom Metazoa; phylum Arthropoda; class Insecta; order Hymenoptera; family Diapriidae; genus Trichopria; species Trichopria drosophilae. Next base: position 163,426,577 of record CM059582.1, on the reverse strand, counting down.
ACGGCAGATAATCAAGCTGGGATGTCGTAATGGGTCTCTTAATTAGAATCTCTTCAGACGATCTCGGATTGCAACCCACGCGAGGGCTGAAAAAGGACTATCTCTATTTCTTTCAAACTTTGTTTTTCTCCCTTTGTTTTGGAAATTCACAGCTTTTGAAACTTAATGTCATAATCTTGCGTTGCACTGTTTGATTGTTGAGAGTCCGAACCATACAGAATATTAAATGCTATTCTCATCTAAAAATGTCATTGTTTTGAAAAATGAATACTTAAAAAATGCTGGATTGTTTACCTTACAATTAGTAGAAAACACTGGAAGACATAATAATAGTCAGAAACTGCTCAGGAAAAAAACTGTTGCTGCAGTAGTATCAAAACTGTCGAAATTGATAGGAATCTTAGAACAGTTGAACATTCTCTTTTTTAGATTTAAATATCATGTTCATATTTAGAACCGTCATTTTTACTCTAAAATATTGAAATTCACATTTATGGACCGCTTAGAGTATGCTTAATTAACAAAAAGAGCGTACAAGAATGTTGAACTAACAATGAGAAATATCAATTCGAAATTTATTTGAAGTATCGGATAATTGAACGTATAGTTATTTCAGTGGTGACTTTTGATCTGTTCACTATGAAATTACTTTTAAAACATTGTAAACTTCCAACAAATGCTTGAAGTTTTTTTACATCATAAAAGTACAAAATAAATTTAAGTACTTTTAAACGTACTTTCAAGTACTTAAAAGTGCTTGAAAGTTTAGAGTAAAAACTTACAACAAAATGTTTTAAATGCATAATGTTTTAAACTCTCCCCTGGGCAAATCTTGATGAAGGCGATAGATAGACATATACTACATATTCTTATGTAATTTTACAATAAACCATTGACATTTACAATATATGTATTAAAACCGCGATAGAATGTTGTAAAATCACAAAATAAATGTCATTTTACACCACATTATTTAAAAATTGTAAATTCACAATAAAATGTTGTAATTTTACCAAATATATTTTGAAATCGCATTATTTATTGCAATTTTAATCGTGCTTGAAATTTAAAAGGTGAAATAACTTGGATAGAGGTGGAGAATTATGTTAACCAATTAATGTATTGCTATGGTTCAGCACATTCGTAAAAATATATTATATACCTCTGGTAATAAAAATTCATTACGAACGTTTAAATTATGTTTATGGCTATCTTTTAAAAATCACTTATATGATACTTCTACTTTCTTTGTGCTACATCTAATTGATTAGAAAAGTTTAAAGTGGTTTTAGTCTTAGTTCAGTATAAATAAGAAAATATTAACAATTAACCTTTATATTATTAATTAGCAAATGAAGTTTAAAATGGCGAATAGTAACGTCCATAATTAGACACTATGTGGAGTTTCATATTTCCGATAATTTGTCTTCACAGATTAGTAGTATATTTTCTAAATTTCTGAATATGACAAATTTTTATTTGCATATCCGAAAAAAGTCGATACTAAACTTGGTTGAAATTAGCACTATTGAAAAGTTTTTATTGTGCACAATGTACCACCATAAATGAAAGAAAAGCATTTTGTAAATCTTATAAAGTTCATAAATTTAAATGACAAAAATCATGCATGTATCCAATTACTCAGCTTTGGTTACTATCGCCATACTATCCTAGCGATGGATTTGTAGTCGGTATTGCTATACCACTGGCTGTTTTAGCGTTTTTCCATGCATACTTATCAATAAGTTGCACTCGATTTTCAGAATGTCATCTTTTTCAAATTATGGGTATTTTTTGCATTTTAACCAGACACTCAAACCGTACATGGGGAACAAATACGAGAACTGTTCATTATTACGGTACTTAATGCTTTTGAGAACTTTTTGTTGCATGAAAATGCTTCGAACGTTCAGGGGAATCTTTTCGACGAGAGCGAAGAGCAACAAGACAGGGAGTGACTCTTATTGGGCTACTTAATCCAGCGCACTGTTCTTTTGCATGTAATTACCAGAAGAACCCACTGTTGCACCCCATCTGAGGCTCGAGTGCCAATATGCCCGGTGCACTTGAACTTTTTCCCGACGAAAAGTATCGCGTTAATTGTGTGTTTAATTTGGAACCACCCCGTTGCTCGTGTATGAGTGATAGCTAGTTCCTATCTGAGGAGTGCTTTAAAAGAGCAGGGGGAAATATCTCGAGCGTATCTCTAGCGGCGCACTTAGCTGCACCGTCCCTGTTAATTTCACTAATTAAGTTAGCGGACGGGTGTACGCGTTACTTATACTGTTCGCGCAATAATTTCCGCCTCTCATTTTTTTTCCCGAACGACTTTCTTGACACGAGTGCGCCACACAGCTCCTCGACTCGTTGTTTCATTCCCATTCTATTCAGCCACTTTCGCAATCGCGCAACCTAATGTCAAGTACTTTTTTTCTCTCCCTACCTCAACAAATGACTCGTGCAGTCGTTCGCTCGTTAAGAAACTTTGGGGGGTGACTTATAAGAGTTTCGTAATGTTTCCAACTGGTGTAGGTTTTTCGATAAATTGGGAAAATCCGTATTTTTACGAGAGCAGTTTATAAGAAATTTAAAAAATCTCTATCAATTATTATCATTTCTGATAAGTTTGTGAATGAACTTGTATCTTGCTGTTCCGAGCCGATCTTGGTCAAAATGATGGAGATTGTCAACAATTAACATTTTAGATTGCAATTCTTGTACAACATTGAACATTTTGTGATTGCCCAAACATTAGAAACAATGCAATCAAATTACGAGCCAATCTATTCTGGGTTATGCGCAAACCTCGTAGTTTCGAAAAGATAGAGAGTAAATTATGTAAATATTGATGACGATAATTACTGATGCAGCACGTCCTTCTAAGAACGTCCTCATGTACTTCTTCACGATGTCCAAGTATCCGATTTTATGATCTTTTTGTAACGTCTACACGGTTCTAAGTTCCGAGGTTGGCCTGACAATATTGAGAGGACGATAAAGGCAATATTTGGACGTCGTGCGGAACTCATGGGGACATTCTTAGGACCATGTACTGTATGGGTATGAATCAAAAGCAAGATTTTCAAAATGGCGTAACCAAGATGGTGACAAAATTTCCAAAGGCATTAGTAAAGTAACTGCATATTTTTTATGAACTTTCGTTCCTTCACTTATCATTAGTAGGCCTACTATATTCGAATTCGGTTACTTTTCGAAGAAGCCTACGCCATATTGAATTCGGCTTTTAAAATTTTGAAATACAGCTTCAAATTCAGCGATCTTCAAAATATTATATTCATATTTATCATTCGACAATTTTAACAAGATATGACAGACTTTTGTAAGGCTTTAGGATCTATGTTCAAGAACGTAAGCACTTTTTTCAAGCATTTTTCTTCTAGTGAAGAGCATTTATTATCCATAAGTGCTGTTATTAGAAGTGGTCAAAATAGTTATACAACTAAGACGCACTATAAAAATTATTTATTAAGATACGCTGCAACTGACTTTGAGCTAAACAAATTTAGGCTAAATATAAGCTAAACAAGTATAGGAACAGTATACAAAACGAATTTGATGCGAACATGATTTTAACAGAAAAATGTATGCATTTCAGCTCCAGATTGTAATGTTGGTAGTTGAAAGGTTACAGCAATGCTTGATATAAAATTGAACATATTGTAGACAAAAATATTATAGATAAGATTGTTACAATTGAAATATAATTTACAATTTTTTACTAACAATGCAAAAGTAAAAATTTGTCCTTATCAGTATTTTATTATTTCAAAATCTCTCAAAAAATCTATTGTCAATTTTGTCTATTGACGTTTTGGAAAGTATATACCCGTCTAAAATGTAATATTTTTTACACAAAATTAAGTATTCACGTTTACAGAGTTGAGAATGACATTTATTGTAGGGCAGTATAAAATTACTGATTTTCGTAAATAAATAAAAATCATTTGTTTCTAAAAATTCTGGGTCAGTTCTTAATTAGTTTCTTTGGAATTTTCTAGGATATAGTACATAGTAATTAGAATTGTCTGTACAGAGCCCGAGTTTTCAAAATTTTATTCAGGCATCTTTAATTTCGTTTAGTGAAACTTCCCACCTTACCAGCGACAGCTTTAGAACCCCCTTAATGCGTTATACATAATATAAGACTGAGAAGTTCATTTGACTTCTACTAGTAAAAAAAACACTGACACTATAGATGTAAACAATAACAATGTCATTGGGGAATTTTGGAAACGTGGATGATATGTGTAGATCGTAAATTTAAAAGGTTAAACGCATTAATTAAAATTTGATTACCGAAAACTAAGGATCTGTAATTGAGATATTTCGAGTGGAATATTTATAGCATTTGCTTCGAATTTAATGAAACAATTATGTTTTATTATTATTTAACATTTTAACGTTGTCATAGGCGACATCATGATCAATATTAATTCTGTCTTATTGAATAGTTGACGAATAATAGTTGTGGTAAAATTATTGTATATTTTTATTAAACTGGGAGAAAAAAAGAAATTTATAAAAGACTGGAAATTGCAAAGCTTTTTAAGATATCTGTGACGGTTCCTGATTAAGTTAACAGCTTTTTTATGACTCTTATTCTAACATGAGAATAAATGTTTTTACATGAACTTTTAAATAAAAATTATTATTTAATTGATATATATTCAATTAATATCGTTTCATTTAATTTCTATCATAACATTATATATGGTTTTGAACGCCGATTATCGTTTCTGCAAGAAACAGACATTTCAAAAACTCATCTAAGTATATTTTTTGATAGTCATATCTCTAATAAGTATTTATCTAATAATAAATCTTTAATAGTTTAAGAAAAACATAGAATTTAAACTTGAAGTGTCCTTTTTTAATCAATAATTATAACAAAAATAATATTTAGAGGTCATTTCAGAGTGACGTACAAAAAGAGCTCGTAAACGCTACCTACTGCTTGTGAAGTGCAAGGAATTGCAAATAACAACTCTAAATCCAATTTCGCGAACAATGAGATATAGGTTTCTTTTAGTGTTGGCATACAATTGATATAATTGCTGATTAGTAAATATAGTCAATGGAAGCAAAGGATAACTTATCAATGAAGATTTATTTTTTTTAAATTGAAATACATGGAATATTGTTTATAATTATGTCTACATCGAAATGAGCAGTTGTAGAGATGTTTTTTAATTGTTTGCCGTCATTATACATACATCGCATGAATGCTAGTTCACCAGTATTTCAGTTGCATTTCTTTATTCAAACATTCACTGGAATTTTTGTGTCGGACAAATCAAACAAATGTATGCATTGCCGATTTCATCGTGAATGAGGTGCGTGAAAAATTGATTTAATAAATGCAGTGCATTTTCGAGGACTGAAAATTGTATGTTTTATTCAGAATGGCTGCATGATACTTTTTCCGGAAACATTGCGAAATTTGTTGATTCGGAAAGGTGCACGTGTTCTATTTATATTCAAAGCAGTTACTGTTGATTTGTGTTAGTCATACTTCTTCTGGCTTTGACAAATTTCCAAAAAAATATCGACTGAATTGTTTCATATCTTTTTTGACAAGGGACATTTCAAAATAACCAAAAAGTTATAAAAATTAAGCTTTCTAGATCAACCCCATGAACAATAAACAAGGATTAAATCTTCGTGGATTCTTGTTTGAAAAAAATATTATCAGTAACTATTTCAGATAGTCGTGAATGTTATTGTTCAAAATATTACAAAATATATATTTATTCAAATAACGCAATCAAAACGAGAACTGTTTCGAATAGTCGTCATCAATTAAAACAATTACAAGTACAATACATTTTTATGTGAGTGGAAATGTATGATTTGTTATTTCAAAAGTTCGATAATTAATAATATTTTACCGTGAACTGAAGAAAAATTCAAACTATAGATTACAATGCGTAAACCCCTATCCGAAAGTCATTAATGAAGTAATGAAGCAAGTCGGTAATTTAAATGCGTTTAAGTTTGTCGATAGTTTTTAGCAAATGATGATTGTCGCCCATCAACATTTTTGTAAATCTCACTATTAGCTGGTATTAATTTTGCATTGGTCGGATTTAGGAATCAAAATTATTTCTCCAAATAACTAGTTAAATTATAGTCCATGCTATATATATTATTTATTTACGTTAATACAATTTTATATAAATTATGTAGTTTATTAATATATATGTCAACACTTTTATTAACAGTTAGTATATGCTTATATAGTAATAGATTTTAGTTAAAGCTTTTTCTTGACACTTGGACATTATTTTACTTTAAAATTAAGTAATTTTCATTCCGCCATTTGTATGGTAGAACTTCATACATTACTCTGTTATCAGCGATAAACGTTATGTGTTGCAAGTTAAGTATAGTTAAAGGCAAAAATAATTTTTAAATACGGAGTTCAAAGGCCTACTGTTTCTGCATTTAGAACTACTTTTAGTGGCAGTTTAGTACATGGTGCTAGTAACAACGGTTTGGTATCCTTTTTAAGAGTAAGTACAGGTGAATTTCCTTCATAACAAAATGCAATAAAATGTTTATTTACGGAATCAGGTATAGAAAATAAAAGATAAAATATTATGTCTTTAAATATATGTGGACAGTTGACAATCAGTACTGATCCTAACAATAATGCATGAGTTGCATCCTGTTGCTGCCAATAATTAATTTTGATGAAAAATTGGGTAACAGCTGACACTTTGAATTAAAATCCCATAACATGTCTGGGAAGTGCTCACAATTTTAATCCAGATGGATTTTTTAATTTAGTCTGATTAAACGACTGATACTGAAAATACTTAATTTTTTTATAGAATTAATCTACTCAGATAATATACAGTTTATTATTTCAATTTTTGAGAAGTTAAACACCTTCTACAAAGAACGATGCTACTCATAGTGTCGTGTTGCAAAAGTGTCGGTATTTTCTGCTATAGTGCGAGTGCACTAGGCCAACATTTCGATTTCCGACTAGAATGACCCAATCGCCCTTTAATCCAGATAATCGTGAGAAATCGCTGGTGACTACCTCATCGTGATACGGATTTAATTCAGAGGTTTTTAATGGCTGCGTGACAAATACCAGTATTTAACGATATTTATGCGTGCGGATCACGTCGGATTTAGCTCGTACCTTTCGGATTATCTTGTTGCAAACGAAGAGAAGCTGCATCACTGCATTCTGCGCAAACGTCCGCATGAGGCCAATGTTGGAAATATTACACGGTAATTTTATCCCTGCCAGTAATGTTGGAAGATCTTTACGAACTTGCATGTACTTTATGTCGTTGAACCGCCGATTAATGCGATCGAATTGCGAAGAATCTTTTTACGGAAGCGCATTTTTTCGTAAGTAAATAAGGGATTCTGATGTAGGTCGCGGTCAATTTACGATAAATGACACACATAATGGACAAAAGGTACACTTTAACTAATTGCGACATTCATTCAAATTGCATTTTCCCAAACACAAAGAAATTGCATTACCTTTTAAACAAATTATAAAGTGATCACTACTCTACTGAAAATTCGCAGCTGATTGACAGCTTAGATCTCACACGAGACCTCACTGCGAAAATATAAAAACTCAGTTGAGATCTCCCATGAGAACGTGAGAATTCACATGGGAAATCACGTGAGAACTCCGCTGAGATCTCTGAAAATTTCGAAATGAAAAATGAATTTTACAAGATCACCTGATTTCTCATGAGAAATCTCACTGTCTCGCGTGAGATCTAATATGAGTTCTCACTTTCTCATGCGAGTTCTTACTATTTCGCGTGAGATCTAATGTGAGTTCTCACTTTCTCATGTGAGTTTTCATTTTCTCATGTGAGTTCTCACTGTCTCGCGTGAGATTTCATGTGAGTTTTCACTTTCTCATGTGTATTCCCATTTTTTCATGCGAGTCTCACTGTCTCACGTGAGATTTCATGTGAGTTCTCACTGTCTCTCCTGACATTTCATATGCTATCTCACTATCACGCGTGAGATCTCATCTGAGTTCTCATGTTTTCATGTGAGATCTCATAATGACTTCTCACCTGAGTTCTCAGATGAGATCTCAGTTGAGAATATTCAGTAGGGTAATAAAACTTTTGTGTCGATTTTAAGATTGGTTATCGGTTAGAAGGACTTTTTTATCCACGATATCACTGTGTTTTCTTTTCTTTTTACTTGTTAAATTTCAGTTAACGTATTCAGATCCATTTTCATCAATCGTTGACAAACAGGTTTAAAAGTTAGTTTCCAATACTAAAAAGTCAAGAAATATACAACTGTTTAGAACTCAAATTAAATCGTGTGCAGTTCTAAATTTGAGATTGATTTTTTTCTGTATAGAAACGAAATGAAATATTGCCCTTTAAAAATGCGACCAATACTCAATATTTTAATTAAATTTTTTTAGCAACAGGAATGTCTCAATAATGTGGATTGACTTTTTTGAAAAGTATACCATAAATGTGTACTTACCAACTGTGACGACATGTCCGAAAACCTGCTCGTTGAGATCGTGTACGACATGTGAACAGTTCCATCTGTGATTCCTGAATTGGTGTCGGCACTCGCGAAGACCAAGTTCGGCGCCTTCGCTCACAGCCGGCATTGCATGAGGTTGTTTTCTGCACAATTCCTGCTGAGATTTTCCCAATCCTGGAATGCGTGCACAAAGGGCCGCACCAAACGCAAACGCCCCAACCACCCTGAAAAATTAAGGTATTTTATTAGACTTTTGTTTTGCAAAAATAAAAAATCATAAAAAATCATAAAAAATTCATCATAAATCATAAAGATATAATAACAATCAATGCAATAGTAATTGTTTTTCAAATATCTAATTCAATTTTGAAAAGTATCTGACGTCCTTGATAAGACCATCGACAAATTTTTATAAAAGATGAATATATTTGTATAAAGGGAACAATAATAGAGATGCATATAATTTTATTAATAATATTAAACTGATAAAATATAAATTTGTCCAACATGATCCGTTTTTTCGAAGATGAAAAATCAACAATGGAAAATTTGGCATTGTCAATGGTCGAGATGGCGACATCTAAGAAAATGATTCCCATTTTTGGTAGAACTGTTTCGTTACCTATTTTTAAACAATATGCCACTTTTTAATAGATTATACAAAGTGAAAAGTGTTTACCAAGATATTGACCGAGTACAAATTGTTAAATACTCTACAAAACTATAAAAGGACGTTTACCCCTTTTACCGCGATGTGTTGATTTGTATTTAAAAGTTCTTGGAGTGAACATTGAGCCACTCTTTCACGAAGATTGAAATTTTCACTCTATATATTTCACTCTTCTAGGTGTGGGCTTCTTTCTTCACTCTTGATTTAGTGAAATTTCACTCTTAATAAAAGAAAGCTTTCAATGAATTTAGAGAGTGGGCATGCTCTTCAACCGACTTATACTCTAAGAATAGAGTCCCAATCTAAAGAAGTAAATTTTTTATTCAATATTAAAGAGTTTCTTTACTTTCCTTACAATGTTTATCTGAGCGGTTAAATTGAGTGACGTCTTTAGTCGAGACGCATGTGTAAAAATGACCAATTAGTTCACCTAATTTCACCTTACTGAAATTCTTTTTCTGATCTCACATAAGTTTAAACGTACTTAGTGATCGGACGGAAATGTTGAAATGTACAATTTTGTTTCAATTTTAAAATGTTCAAATCCATCGTTTATAAAAAGAAGAATACAAATACCTCAATCTTCTAAAAAATAAAATAACAAATTCACCTGAATGACATACTTCAATGAGTATAATCGACATATGTTTCAAAATAAAATCTTAATTTTGTCCATTGATTTAAAACTACCACTTTTAATTAGTTGTCATAGAAGTCATCACTTAAAAATTTTTTTATCATGAAGTTACCAAGAACAGCATTAAAAACAATAATTTGGGTACCTACTTAATTACTCTGGCTAATAATTGTCGTGAAAACGTTTAAATGGTTCCGTTTTAGTGAATCGAGTAATAATTAAACAGCCATATTTTGAGATAAACATTTTTGCACATTTACGCCTCTATTTAAAATAAACACCTGTAATCTTTGCATGCCATGGCAATATAATGAGTATTTATGTGGAATGTGAGCAGTTCAGAAATACAAATAGCTACCAGTAATAAGTAGCTCTCTGCAAATATCAATTTTTTATTGACTTCCTGAAAATAACACAATGGACATTGAGTGTAGACTATTACATGAATAGTATAATTAATGGACTCAAAGCAGTTATTACACTTTAGTGCGATTATCGGCGATGTTTTCGTAGTTAAAAGGCTTAACTGAACTGTAATTTATCAATTATTTGTAATTTGTATTATTCCCATACTATTTTGGTGATGTAAATTATTCGTTCGTTTTAATATACGGCATTCAATACTGCTAATGAAAGACTATTAAGGAAGCAGAAACGTTTATGCAGGTGGCACTATTGATAAGGAAATGTTTATTTCTATCACGTTATTGATATTATTAATCGCTGTTATTCTACTATAAACAAGAATCGAATGAAATGACAGATGACGTCATTGTTCTTTAAATAAATACAAACATTTGTTTTTTAATAAAAATATCTGATTTTGGTTGAGTTTCAGCTGTCAGTATAAATGGAGTTGTTGCTTAATATATTTTTATAATATACGTAAAAAATATTTTTATTGTTCTAGTTACGTAGTTGATAAATTTTTAGAATTACGTTTTCATCACAGTGAGTATAACTAATCTTAAAAATTAACAAAATAATATTTCTATGAAACTGATTGTAATTATGCAAATAAAAATGACCTCTGCATATATTTTCTTATATTACAGTAACTTTCTTAAATATTCTTAAAATGAATGTGAAAATAATACGATGATTATTTGAAGATTAGAAACTTTAAATCAGAAATGTTTATAGTTACTTACAAAAATATATTGACCTTAATATGACTAGAAGTATTGCTCCCAAGATCATCATCATCTTGCGCTTCCCCATATCCTGCTGTCGTTTTTTAAAGAAAATTGTATCAAACAATGTTTTCCTGAATGGAATACATTGCAAAGATTAATAAAATGTCAATTCAATCCGAAATATTATAAGTATCATCGAAATTGATCAAAACTAATAAAATATCATTATTTTTGTATAGTATTTTGCCAATTATATTTGTCGCTATTTAATTCATAAACTAAAAATTCATTGATATCAAACAGTTTCGAATAAATCGAACCTTTTAAAATAAATGTGTTTTGGGTCAATTTCGAATGTGATAAATGTAAAAATAGGAAAATTTTTTTATATAAACAAAACGAATATTGATAAAAGTAGAATCTCACTTTTTGTTTATTTGACAGTGCCTCTCAGGATATGTATATTTTGGAATAACAATTATGTGTAGAACTATTTATTTATACGTTGTGTATTATGAATTACATTTATTTCATGTTTACGTTTTCTTGAGGCCATCTATGAAACATATTTTAAAGTTGATATTTACAATATCTTTGCTGACAAGGTATGTCTTTATTCTATCATTCGGCTATTCAGAGGCTCTATTGATAACGTCAATTCCTAGCCTAAAGTAATCAATTTAAATAGAAACTAAATAGGTTTTTAGTTAGATAGTTTTGCTCCCCGGGAAAAAATATTTTTATAAGACTTCTAAAAATTTAGTTCTTATTATTAATGATATCGTTGAAGAAAGAAAGCATTATTATACTCGAATAATAATTGAAACATGCAAAAATAAAAAGTTATACAACTACTTAAATAACTAAAATTTTGTTCTTATTGCCCTTAAAAAAACTTTAAAAGATATTTAAATATGAATGGATTAACGAATGACAGAATGACTACATCATATAACAATATCATAGATATCCTAATAAAATCTCAGTTATAGAAAATGTTCTAAAATATCTTCTCGCAATATATCCGTAATATATGATATTCAGGGAAACAACTACCTTTAGGTAATTTCCGTGTTTTTTTTTAAATTAAAACTGTAGCCTTTGACCCGGGCAACTGAGGTAGGAAAGAAGGGGAGTGGAGAAGGAGGTTCCTTAAATGTGTAAAAAGTGAAAATGAGCACTTTCAAAACTTCGGCTCTCACCATATGTCAGGCGAAATATTAATAAATAACATTTTTCTCACACCTGCACAAATTCGACGTCTTTACGTGCCGATAAAGTAATCGAAAAGGCGTTGTTTGCCGCCGGGCACCACAGCTGTGCTTCTGCGCATATGCCTGCGGCGATTAGCAGTTTTTACCCCCTCGATCCCCCTTATCTCCCGCGCTGTAATTACTTCGTTTCCGCCCTAGATACGTAATATACTATTATGTTGCATGTGCGTGTAAAATGAGCCCCAAAAAAGTGAAAAATTTGTAAAATAGCACTTTACGCACTCTGTTATATAATAAAATATCGTTTCAGTTGTTTCAGTGTCAGTTGTTCAGTTATTTAGAAACGCTATAAATAATTTGCAAGCTCTAATGTTGGATTTCGTGATTAACATTTCAATGTTCAGAGGCGATTGAATGTGTAATTTCCGTAGAACCGCAATTAGTTTATTTCTTTCTTTCTCATATAATTCGCATTGCCATATAACATGATTTAGATTTTTGGTTTCGCGTCGACATTTGCATGTTGGATCGCTTTCGATACTTTTGTGAAATACTGATTCCGCAAGATTGTAATGGTTTGCTCTGCATCTGTTAATAGTTGATGTTAGTTTCCGGTTTAGGCGTTTACCGAAATACCACGGTTTTTTCTGTTCGTTATAAAAATATTGCAATTGCGTACATACTGATTAGTTTCTACGTAACAATTCTTTTTGAAAATTTCATAAAAATCAGTAAATGGGACAGATGTCTTTGGAAACGTTTTGACAACTATGGAAGCCAAAAATAGTTAGAATTAATGAAATAATTGAATAAAGAATAGATAGAACTGCTATTTGAGCAGTGTGAACTTTAATTATGTGTATCAACGACTTTAATAACAATGAAAAGGAACACAATATCTCAACCAACTAAGTGCCCACGAAATAGAAACTGGAATTAATGTAAATTAGATGCAGTAAGGCGAAAACTGAGCTTGATTTTGACGACGTCTACATAGATCCATAATTATTATATCTAACGGGATAGAAATATAATTAATGATAGATATATCTATTGTCAGATCTTGACTCAGGGACTAATATGTAGACTCTCGTATCATCTGTATGAAGGAGAAGTTTTGAAGAAACGAACTAAACCGCACGATGTCCTCCCAATCACCTTGTGCCTCCCACTCCCTGCTCCATCCTTCTCAATCCATTAAAGCTATAGTTTCTGTACTCATTCTCATGTCACAAACTATTCACAGCCCGCAGTTTAAGAGAATAGGAGAATCAGAGAGGGAGATGTGCGAGATTACACGGAAAAAAACACCACGGTAGTTACAACCAAAGATATGGTTGTCTTGACCATACTATATTGATAATTATGTCCCTTCCATACTATGGTCACATCAACCATTCTATGGTTGCTGTGACCGTTTCTATTGAGAGGGTTTCCATATACAAAGTTCTCTTTACAATAGCAATGGTCGACCTATCAATATTTTAATTCACCATACTTCGTTGGTTGGTATATCCAAACCTGTTTTTTCCGTGTAGACGTAGTGGAGGGAGGCGTAAGGAGGTTGACGCGACACCATGCGGTTTAGTTCGTCGATCTCAAGAAACCGACCGCAAAAAATCGGTCAGTGTCCTTGGATCCAATATCGACTTTAGCGAGACCATTATCAGATCTCGAAATATTTAGGTAGATATGCCTATAATGAAGTTCTAATTTGATCTACATTTTTTGTTCCCTAGGTATGCAGTATATCTATGTACCCTCGGCTCAGGAAGCTTGAAGGTTTTAAAAACGTACATCGAGAACATGCTCTTGTAACACGAGAACTAACATCATTGAAAAACACGCAGAAATATTGAGAAAAAAACAGAATTGGGTCGTGAGGCTCGGGAGATGCAGTGGAAGAGTACCAATGAAGAGTCAACATGAGAAGAGCACGAAATGAATAGCAAATCGCGAAAGAGAAGCGAAGTACGCGTTGAGAAGGAAAACGAGAATGTCGAGGGATGGAAAGAACAAGGATGAGATGGCTCTGGTGTAGGAGAGAGGAAAAGACATTCAGTGAAAATAAGTCGGAGGTTGGCACCCCCGCCCTGGTGAAACGGGGACAACAAAATGCGGAGACGGAGTAACGCGCAGAGGGTGGCACCGAGAGATCGAGGGGAGATAGAGGAGAGTCGCGGGGTAGGGTCCAGAGACAAAAGAAAATTAACAAGAGAGCGAGGCTAAATATGAGCGAGTTGTAAACGTCGAGTATAGATGCTCGTCGAGTATAGGCACTCAGGTCGGGTATAGGCACTCGTCAAGTATAGATACTCGTCGAGTATGGATACTCGTCATTTACATCTCGCTCATATTTAGCCCCGCACTCGACGAGAAACAAATAGTGCGCTACCGCAATGGGAGAAAGCCCGAGGGTTGCGACTTCGTGGAAGAAAAGAAAATTAACGAGAGAAAGAAAATGAAAGAGACGCAAAAAACGCAGATAGGGAATAGGTCGGGAAAAATAATCGCGAGGAACAGGGCGAGAATGGGGAGGGAGAATAAATTTCTGAGAAGCATGAAATTGCGACGATTACGCCTCGTGTCCCGGAGCGGAGTTATTTGCATTGGAATGCACGGGGCAGCTCGGTGGCCGAAACTGCTGCTCGGAGACCATCGGGATGTCCTGACGAACGTGGGAATCCCCAGGTAAAAAAATCAGACCAAGGCCCGGGTAATTTAACGCGAGATTGATTACGCGACGACCGATCGACGACATAAATCAGTACCAGGGCAACCCTAGACTACGCGCGATTGCGTGACGACCCATCCGATATATTAGCCGATATCCGTGCATTTTCTTGATAGGGAGACGACAGGACCCTTGATTGCCTTAAAATAAGGTAGAAGCAACTATCTTTGGTCTCATTTAATCGATTAAATTTGAATTCCATCGAACTCTTTCCGATAAAAATCGGAGTGATAGAAAAGAATAGCAGAATTAGATGATGGTCGTTTTTTTGTGATGAATCGTATCAAATTTTTATTTTGATTTTACCTCCCCAAACCTTGTATCATTATAACTATGATTTTTTTTTGCAGGATGATATTACACAAATAATAAATTTAAATTTGGTGGGTTTTTATCCGGCAACGCAATTGGTCGTGATTGCATCAAACCCACCAAATTTAAACTTGTATCATTATATTTTGTTTATATTATTTTACGTCGACTTTTCTGAACCCATATGGGACTAAATCGCGACGGGACCTACTGTTTATGAAGGTGGAATTCGAACCACCTGATCTTTGGCGGTATTAGACACTTGTAAACAAATATAGAGGTGTCCTATTATTATATTTCTAGGGTCGCCTGGCTTAAATAAAACGTTTAGTAATTTTTGAATAGTAAACGAAGATTACTAGTTTACAGAAAGAAATGTTTAGAGGGTACAGCCAGAAAGATAGTTACTTCAGCCATATTATGGTCGGACATAGTAAATCCAGTTATATTTTTGGGCGAAGTAACCATGTTTCCGGATGCATCTTCTGAATATTTCTTTCTATGCATTCATGCCTTTTATAGAATATTGTTTATCCTCAATTTTATTCCATGTAATGCTATTTTTACATTTACCCAATCAGCATGTACATCTTGGGGTGTAGGTATTTTGTCAGTTTTACATTCCATTCGTCCAGGACGAATAATAGACATACATGGACATCCAATAAATGTACACGTATAGTCTATTTTACATCCCTGCGTGGAGAACAAATTTTAATTTCTGGACGTTCACTGTATGTCCATGATACGTATATATTTGGTTCATAAATGCATGGACGTGAACCGTTCGTCCATTCCACGTGTCTATTATGTACACCTGGACATACAAGGGATGTCCGTTTTGCGACCAACTTGAAGTGTATTTTGATGGACAAATAATGGACTTCCACCGTACGCGCATACGTGGACATCCAGCGTACTTACATGTGGGCGGTCATTGCCCAATTAGCACTGGCATCCAATGGACGTACATATTTCGCCCATTCGTCCAGGGCAAAAATCGGACATAAACATACAAAAAATAAATTCTCAAAAATATAAGAATTAGTAAACAACATCTACTATCTTTTATCGAGAAATATCGATCTACCCTTAAGTGTTCGTAAATCCCCCCTTCACCCCTGGCTAAAATTCATCACTTGCGTGTTTCAAAATTTATTAACCTTAATCACACAAATATTTAACGTGACTAACGATAAAACTGATAAAACGATTTTTTAGAAAGCCCCGTTACAAAAAGTGGATTTCCTTTGCTGTCCAATTCGAGAAACAAAGCTGAGAACCATATTAAAAGTGTTCACGGAAAAAAATAGATAGTTGGGCTTACTACTCGATTAGTAAAATATAGACCAGATTGTTGTTAGCGTTACCACTTAAATTGCTGGCGTTACTATCTAAATAGTAAGAACAACTACGAAAGATATGTCTGCTCTGTATTTTACTACTCAAGTAGTAAGCCTAAATACCAATTTTTTTCCGAGTTGATGCTATATTATAATCATGTCACACGGAGATAAAAACTAATATTTACGAATTTCGCAATCGCTAGTTCATTTGTCATTTTTTTTTACGATAATAATCCCATATTATGAAATGAGCATTTTTTTCTAAATATGCTATTTTTAGCAATTCAGCTACAATTTAAAAATGCCGAATTAATGAAAATTATTAAAAAGTTAGGATAGTATTCCTAAAGATTTCGGGATTTTGCAACGGGTGCTGTATATTATAAAAACACCTGAAACTGCACATCTTTCATAGTCGTTTGATTTAAGAAACGATCACGCTAATTACTTAGCAATATAACAGCCATGTATCTAGATTATAGTCATATTGATTCTAATCAATACGGTAATAACGTAAGCATTGATTCATTTCGCCACGGTTTATACGACATGCATATAATTACACTCTTGAGGTTCGTGCTCAGGTGCAACACGTTATCTTTCATTAAACTCGTTTGATGTAATCGGATGCTACTAAATTACAAACGTTCGACACAATCTTCACTTTGTAGGAACTTAAGCCAGAAGCCGTCATCCTCCGTTAAAGCAGCATTTTGGCAGCAGCTTATCGGTTTAACACGCTATTCTTTTAATCCATTTGGCAAATTTATTCATTTTAAATGAAACTGGAATTTATTGAAAAGTGCCTACGTTTCCTTACTTAATCTGCGTGGATCTACCGCTATGCATAACTTCTATGCAATTACTACGAAAAATATTCAATTAAATTTATTGTACCAGATGATAATTTAGTCATAAATTTTAAATGCGAAATATTTCGTCAGTGTTTGTAGTAAAGTCGTAGTGGCTTGAACATATTCATTTTCATATTCATAAGTAAATATGTAATTAAGTATTTTCTGAAACTAAATAACATTTGCTACAAAATTCCAATATTTGTTCATTACAGAGAGTGTAAAATTTCATTATATACAGCAATTTGAGTAAAATATGAGAGGAATTTTCAAACCTTTCGGGTTACAAATTTGAAATATAAATACGAGTTTTATACTCATACGACGAAAAAGTTGTTCGTATTAGGGGTGTAAACTTTTACCACCTGAAAGTGATCATCCGATATCATCGGGGCTTTTTCGCAGTCCCTCGGGAAATTTGATCGCTTGCGGGTGTAAAAGTTCATTTTACTACCTTAATACAAAAATATCTATTAAATATAACATAATATACTTTTGCGGTTTAAGTAAAAATCTTTTATGTACATAAAATTATTAAAATTTATTTTCTTGCTCTCTTTTTCATGTTTTCTGTTTTCACATGCACTTACGCGCCACTGCAACAAAAAATATTATTAGACTCATATCTCACTTGCATATGGAGTCATAGTCCCACATTCGCACGATAATGTAAAATATCCAAAGATGTTTTAAAAATGACCTAATTATATTTTAATATTCGTGAACTATTCCCGATATTTGTAAACCCAAAATGTTATCGCGTCGCATGTGCCCGAAATTTCAAACTCATGGGTATAAAAGAACTACTTCACGCACAAGTTAAATAAAATATTACTTCTTAAATAGGTTATTTTCACTTTTAGGACTAGGTTAAATTTTATTCGCAAATTAAATGACTGATTTGCAGATCAATTCGAATGATGTTATGTTGTATGCAGCATTAATAGTAATACTGATATTATAGACAGATTTATGCAAACAGAATTTTACTAGGGAAGAAATTTAATGTATTATTACGTAAATAGTTATTTTTGTATCAAGGGCGTAAATTTGAGTTTTACGCTTCGACAATAGAACCTGAGCGACAGTAATGCCACCTCGAGGTTCATCAGGGTGAAAACTCTACGTTTTTTGTCACACCAGCATGAAAAGTCCATCTTTCCGCCTGGAAAAGAGGGTGGAAAGAGCCCGATGGCCAGCCGGTCTAATAAAGATGGGCGTCACACCGGGCGAAAAAACTTTGTCGCCCGGTGACATTATTTAAGGAAAACTATCGAGAACACGCTTATTATATCAAAAAATTATGCCTCAAAGTTGCAGCAATATCTGTAAAAAAGAAAGTCGTATTTTGAGGGTTTTAGCCATGCCATTCGATATAGTCAGTGACACAATCGAATTTAGATATCCGTTTATTTTTTTAAATTTGTAAATTAAAAAATGTGCAAATTATGCATTTTCCTACAATTATATATTTATGTTCATTTATTAATAAAAATAACTAAAATTTAATTTCTTGGCCAAATTTATATCCGACATTTATAATAAGTTAAAGTATTCAGGAACATATTTTGTTTTGTAATTATTTACTTTAATTAAGTGCGTCAGATCTACTTAGTGCAATAATCTTAAATCGCACTCATTAATAACATGATATGTGTATTTTAGATAATTCTAAATCCGATATAAATTTATAAATTGAACGTTAATTGACGTTAATACTACTCGATTAATTATTTTCAGCTCTCATGCCTTTCTCGCTATTTTCTTGCATTGCACGGGTTATGTTTACCATATAATTAAAAATAATTCTAGATGCCTTAAATCATAGTCAATCCTATAATATAATAAAATTATACAAAAAATAAAGATTCGAATGGTTACTAATTAAACACGAATAAAAAATGTTGAAGTAAACCTCGACGACATGGTTTTTCCCCTATATAATGAACATAAAAATAGAGAATGTTTTTTTTCGAAAATTTCTACATGGTATACCCTAAAAAATTTTATGAATTTAGTAAACATTTTAGTTACAGATGCATGAAGTTTAATGACATTGCAACTGAATCTACTTCTAAAGTTCGTGTTCATGAAATTAAAAAATTTTATTTTATTTTTTGCCTTTAATGAAATTCTAGGACCGTGCATTTACAAGGACCGAGCAACCATAATTTCCCATTTGCTTTAACAATGCAGCAGATAACTAGCAGTATTTTTTGCATCCTTGTTCAGAATCAAATATACAAATATCACAACCCAAATATTGGGCAGTAAAATTTCAGTACTATGGATGTTGCAGAGATTATAAGTGAGATTTTTTTCAATAAAATAGTCTAGAGGTTTCTTTGGAAAAACTCCAACATTTAATTTTTAAAAACTCCAAAATTAATATGTTTCAAAATAAATATATATCAATAGAACATTTCTGTTCTAATATGACCAAGCGCTGATTTGAATCATCACACGCGTCACCATGACCCAAAATTGCATGAAAATTAACTATTAAAATATGTGCGTGCATATTGCAGCATTTCCAACGGTCCATTCCAGTGTTGGAAATGCCCTTAGAAATATCGTTGTTACTATACATTCGATTTAGACATAAAAATATTCAATTAACAAAAGGCACAATTAATATCAGGTAAAGTAATTGTCTGGTTAATACACAATTATTAATGCCAACACCACGATTACCGACTGCATAATCACTACGTTTCGCATGAGCACAAAAAAAGAGGAGTTTTCCTCTGGATTTTTTTTGTCTCTCGACGAAACCCTAGTTATTGGTGGAACGGCCGCCTTATTAATTATTGCTAGTAAGTGCGGAGGACCATAAACCAGCGATTTTATCATTCTGGATTCTGCATTCGCGATCGTGCAGCTTTACATATCTGGGTGGAACTTTTTCATTCGCTGGGATAATTTTTTAATCGCAAGCCTCGCTCGCACAACGCGACTAATGGACCGGCAGAACCCCGCGTGTTCCATCGGTTTTCCAGGTTTCCGGAAGTGAAAGAGGCTTTGCCGGCATCTCGTAAAATGCAGGGAGAATTTATGCAGGCCAAGCATTTCTCGAATGCCGCACTGAAGGAACAACGGATTTATGCGAGCACGTCTTGCGTATATTAACGCTTAATATATGACATCAGGCACCACAACGCGCGCCGTGTGACGAAAAATGACGGGCTCTTTCCAAAGACCGTGACCGCATCGCTAATTAAACGACGTGTTTCTTTTGTGAATTATCGAGAGTCATTATCGGCGGCATGAGGTGTAATTTAATTCGCACGCGATGTATAAATTGGGGATACGGTACGTGATTTTTCATGAAACTCCCAACGTATGCTTTTCTTTTCCAGATCGTTTTATCTTAACCCGATTCGCTGTATTAAGTGGCAATTTTATCCAATTTTTTATGCAGTGTTATCATTCATATTCTATTTAATAAACTTGCACAGCAAATATGAAGATTTAATTTGCATTCGCGAGCAGGCAACCTAGGTTATAAACACTGTACTTAAGTTCATTATTAACTTCTTCGGATATTAATACTGATGGTAATTTAAGTGAGTCGCATTATTGAATTAAAATAGACCAGTTTGTTGCATCAATAAAAACCAGGAAGATAATGTTCCGGAAAAATTACATTTATTTGTATGACATAAATATCATTACAAGATGCGAGAAAAAAACTTGCTGGGGAAGCGCCAAAACTGTGGCTGCGAGACTGACAGAAATATCAAATCTGTTTTATCTCATCATTTTTATGATCTAAATATTAAACTCATTATTTTTAATGACGATTCAAGAAAACTCTGGTTTATTTCGGTGATTTACATAAAGTTTCTCCCAAATTTCCTGAAATTGGCGTACATTTTCCTTACTGTCTAAATTTGAATCAGCTAAAATCACTGCGCATCAGTACACATGCACTGATTAGCAGTCCATATCTTGCAGTTGGCTAAATAAATAAAATACTAACTGTTTTTACATCTAGAAACTAAATTCCTATTTATATGTCCTCTGTGTTACCAAGATGGATGTTTTAATATTCATTAGACATTTTATTATGAAATTTCTTTGAAGGAATGGAAAATTGCTTAAAGCAACGATTCAGGCACGTATTCAGCTGTGTGAAACATTTGTTAAAAAAATACAAAATTATTTCTTTAGTCATTTTTTATGAGGAATTCAATGAAAAATTTTACAGTTTTGCACACTTTTTATTACGGTTTCGTTGAATTCCTCATAAAAAATTATTAAACAGAAATGTTACGAAAATGGTAAAATCTATTTTTGACCGAAAAATGGAATTTAAAAACCCATTCGTAATTATTTAAATAATGTTTTTTAATATTCAGAAGTTTTTTGTGAATATTTAAAATAATTTACTGTAGGTACGTTTAATTTAGCTATATTTTGCTCATCAAAAGTTATTTTTTAATATTTTGAGATATTCTATAACTATTAAAAATGCGTGAATATTTTTTGTCATGAAAAAACATTTTCACTATTTTGTACTTTTTCATTTTGCTGATTTAATGCCTGATTGACCTCTTAACTATTATATGAGTCAAGAGAATAAAAGTTTGCAGGAATAACAGTGGTCGAAGTACATATACCTCTGATTATTTTTAGTTTTGAATATTAAAAAAGGATGCTCAAAACTCATATTTCTAACTAGGAGACTAATAAAATCGTTCAAATCCTATTTATGGCGTGACAACTTTTTCACAATTTGCGCTACGGCATCGATAACTTTTCTCATCAAGGTACTAAATACTTCAGAATTATTTTCTTCAATCCGCTCAATTTTTATAAAACTAATGAATAAAATAAAAGAATACAAAGCGTGACTGAAAATTACGCTTTATCTTTAATTTGCTCTATTGAAAGTTTGTCTGCCGTATACGTCACACGGAAAAAATTTTCTTCGAAAGTTTACCATTTATGACAGTTATTTTAGGACTTAGGATGTGCAGCATGAGGGAAATTACCATTATTTGTATACAAATTACTTGATGTCTTTTCATTTTTCTGAAAAAAAAATTGTATACTAAAATGTACAAGAACTTATAGTCATTTTTATCAGAAAGAATACAATTTTCCTGATCCTGCAAGTCTGTTTCAAAGTAAATCTGGAATGGTATAAAATTGCCAATTAATTTTTTCGCCTTGTGGTATATCAAATTTTAATGAAATATTAGGCTCTTTTTGCAATTGTCAATATCTCACAAAATACTTAGTTTTTACTCTTTTTTAGGAACTCAACATTCATAGTTTATTTATGTGAAAAATTGAAAACAAATTTTTATCATTGCATTCCTATCTGACTTTCTATAAATATATGTATTTTTAATTACTAACACTATATGCAACGTATAGTTTTTTCATATTTGTTTTACGACATTTTCGACACCTAACCAATTTTTAAAAATAATTTGGAGCCATACCTTAGTCTATCTATCTGATATGAAACTAATACCATATGAGAAACAAATAAGATTCTAACTTTTATTTAACAAATTTTTCGAAAATAAAATCAATATATTCAAGTATTATATAACATATATCAACAGATTTAATTGTGAGTAGGAGGTTTACTTGAATACCGAAGCTCTTACTGAGAAAGAAAATTCTCAGACAATAAATGAATAAAGAATAGTTTAATAATTAATCGAAAAGGATAGTTTAGGGGACTTTAATTATTTCTCAGTACACTTTATGGTAAATAATTAACCGAGTTCCAAGATAGCTGATAATAATCATTTCATTGTATAGACAAATACTATAGAAATATTTGTGAAGATACTTATGAAGGGTGAAATAGTATATTATGTAACAAGGGCAATTACACGATCAATTATAATGAAAAGTACATGCGTCGGAGATCTTCATTTCGCCCGTGTTGCATACCATATTTTGTAATACGATGGGCATGGGTCTCGATAATTCGCGCCTGAAGATTTTGCTGCAGGCCGCAAAATCGAATTCTACTCCCGGAGTGTTAAAAAAAAATAAATAAATATATATATATATATATATATATATATATATATATATATATATATATATATATATATATATATATATATATAACAGGAGATGCATCCCGGAAAAGCATAAGATTTTTGTATATACTTGTGCAATCGACGTACGGCAACGTTTTAGACATAATAACAGATGTTGATTTTAGTATAAATGCCATTTTTCATGTTTTCAGTAATAGATTTATCGATACTATAGAAATTATAGGACTCTCAACATTTTGAAACGATATATCGTGACCGCAATTATTAGCACACATGTAAATGTCGATACAGTGAAGTTCAAAGAGAAATGTTACAGCCAATAAAACCAGTATACATTTTTCGGGTAATAACTGTATTCGATTGGCTACTGGTAAAAAGCCAGAAACGCAACATTGTTGCACCGCTAATTTTGGATTGCCACGCGTTCAGCATCCTCCCTTTTTGTCCTTGGGGTTCGCTCGAGGCTGCTATTTCAGTCATATCTCCTGTGTGGCAAATAACAATGGACATTACTCGGAATTCTTTATTGATGTCTGACATTATCGAAAGTGCTGGTAATCAACCGCGATTGCGAGCTTTGCGCCATGTCCTGCCACTTTCAAAGGAATTTATTGCTTTGTTGCTAATGTTATATAATTTTGCTGATGCGAAAGTAAAGGCACGTTAACCCTTATTCCATATTATTAATAAAGTTACGGCATTATTTCAACATTTTTTTTAATAATAGTAAACAAAACTAATGACCATGAACTTTTAGTGCACTTAGTAACCTACATTGTATAGTAGTTTTATGATTTTTAGAAAACACTTTTAAAACGCTTATATTTTCATATTCAAGATTTATTTTTCCAATTCACTTATTCCGCTTCGAAGCGAATATTTTTTTATTAAAAATTGCAGATTACGGTAATCCAAATTGACTGATAATACGTAAGTAACGCAGTAAAAGAGCTGTTTTCGGATTATGATAAAACTGATTTCGAATGCTGTATGCTACAGTATTAACGATTAATAATGCTTGTATAAAAGATCGTAAAATTAAATTCACGCGTTTTATAAGATACTGAATACTATTCTTTGATAAATACTTTCTCGAATCTTTCGCACTCATTTTGATATTACGAAGATAACAAAACCTTTATTTTCCTAAAGATTTGGTTTGATCATTTTAGTATTTACCTTACTGAAAGCATCAATCGAAACGTATAGTGTATTTCTTAATTATGTGCGCAAAAATCGATCTTCCGCACGCAAGTGAGGGCGGCAAATAGTACTTTTCCGCTCTAGTGCCAAAGTACAAGGTCAAGACGAAAATGTTTCGATTAAATTGAATAATTGCAAAGCTACATTTAATATGTTAATTAATCAATAAATTTGCTATTAGATTAAAAAATGTCTAATACCACGGAATTTAGTATAATGCATATAAAATTATCTAACATTAATAGTTATCTATTATATTACGTAATACTCGATTTATTAAAAAATTGCGTTTTTTACTTTTATCAAAAAATCAAGTTTTTTGGTTAATTTTCGATGCTTTCATGGTTCATTTTGGAAAATTCTAATACCGACCATTAGAAAAAGCAGCCTCAAAGACATAAGATACAATGACGACAAAATATCTTGTCATCGCGCTCATTATATTGCTACGATTCAAACTGGAATGACAAGATTATGTCCTTTGGGTGTTAATGGGTTAATCACTCTATTTCGTTGGAAGAAGTTCTCTCCATTGGAACTAGAGGTACATTGATATTCAGCAAATTTTGAGAAACATTTGTATCAAAGACATTGTAAATCATCGTTTGATATTGGAGGCTTTCGCATTTCTGTATATGTAGAAATAAATTTAAAATAAAAGTAAAAATATTATGAAAACAGAAGTAATATTGCCGTTGATGGTACATTGAAATTTGGAGTTATAAGGTTCATTTAATTTAGATAAACACACACACGCATACATAGATCAATTGTCATAAACAACGGATTATTGCGATCCCTGATGGCAATGGCAATAACTTTTAAAAGAGTGTTTTAGAAATCTATTTCCTATGTCATCTATAAACATATAACCTAGAAAGAGCAACATTTTGAGCCGGATTTTTACGACGTTTTGTTACTCATGGATACTTGCTAAAAAGTGGACTAGTTCCAGCAAATGTAATACCAAATACTACTAGTTATTGCTTTATAGATACATATCTGAATCCTCCTAATATGAGTTATGAACTGTCATCTCATTATGTCCCAACACTCTCACTTTTTAATATTTATGTTACGATTATTTTTCACATTCCTTAGTAGAAACCACAAAATATTCAATAATAAATACTTATGAAGAATGTTGTAAACAGATTTACTTTTAATTAAGTAATTTTCCATCAAGTAATATTTACAATGAATTATAGTTTATGAAATCTTAATACGAAATTCTCGATTATATGCGGCGGTAGTGAATTGAATTGAATTCGTCTTGGTCCAGAAAACAAACAGATTTCTTTATATCTATAAGGGTTTTAAGATCAAATAAGACATTTCGTTTTTCCTATACGTCCAGATTTTCAAAAACCCTTGAGATATTTTAATTGTAATTTTTGAAAAGCGATGACATTGGCAGGATTACCTTAGAGCCCACTTGAGATACATTTGGTTAAGAAAGCATGAACATAAATACAATAAACTTAGAATAATGATAAAACATTCAATAAGCTTAGTATGACTAACCGTAAATGTCACGAATAGCTTTGGTTCAAGTGGAGAATTGAAAGAAGAAGACGTTTAAGTAAGTACTCGATTTCATAAGTGCAAACTGTATAATAGGATTACTCAAAAGCTGAAGTCGGAAAATACAGATTATACGAAAATAAATCCAAGATATGCTTCACTTTGTGAAAGTCGTCATTCAAAATCGGTGGACCAAACGGTATATAATGATTTTAAATTAGTATAAACGTTCTTAATCCTTGTTTCCGGATATATCAAGTACCGATATATCGATAGCCTTTAAAACTCTTTGAACAATGTATGTACTACCGGAAAATGTTTTGGAAATGATATCCTAGAAGGTTCTTTCGATCTTTTAACATTTCTCAAAGGCAACAAAGCTTTTGTTTGACAATGACACAGATTTCGGTGGAGTATCTCAAAGTAGCGGACAATTGAGAGTGTCAACTGTCATCGTGCATGTTCATCAGAGAATCGGCAAAGCGGGGAATCTGGGAGGTCCGGATTAGATCTTATCCGACGTTGGATAGTCTCGACAAGAGGATCGGTAAAATTTGACCGAAAAACAGAGATAAAAACTTCTCGGCTGCGATCGTAGCCAGTCAGGAACGAAATGGGCTCTCAGCCCGGGCCGCTCCTAGTTTTGACAGTGTGTAGCGAATGGCGTTCGTGTCGTGACGAATTGTAAATGCGCCCAAAAGATTCGTTCTCGTCCACTCTGCATGGTTCACACGGGACAGTCTCGTTATAATTGCTTTCTCGAGCGTACACTTTAAACGCTGGACAGAAACCCGACCTTCCTAGAACCTGTTGATCCACCTGCGCCTCCAAAGGGTACAAATCAATGAAACGCGTAATTTTTCGAAAGATAAGAGCTGCGGACTGAAATTGTAAATTTGTCGTATTGCCAAGTGGACCGTCGAGTCGAGTAAATCTTATTGCGGACTTCTGAATCGATAGATGTTTCTCAGGATGAAAGCCTTTCGGTGTTCAAGCGCACGGAATGTGATCTTGCTTCCAAGGGATCAAGACTCCGTAACATACCAAAGTAATTTAAATTTAGCACTATGTTAAGTTCGATCAACACTTAATGGATGAATAATTACAGTATCCGATGTCATTAATCCTGAGCAATATACTGCAATTATTGAAGACTGCTAAGTAAACGTGTAGCAAAAATAATTTGCAATTTGGCATATAGTCAGACTATTGTTGTGGCAAACTAACTTTTCCAACCAATCCTTCAAGCGTATTAAGCGCAGCCAGTATAAATAGAAAGTAAACTCTTATTTCTTGCTTATGTGAATCTTCAAACGGAGAACAACAAAAAATGTGAAGATAAAGAGGAAAGTGATGCAGAACCAAAAAGAAGGCTAACTAGAAACCAATGGACGTGACACAGTTGCATCTAGTTTTTGTTTGTTTGGACTACTGCAATAGAAGGAATGAAATCGAATATAATTTTAGATGAACTCTTAATTAAATAAATATGAAAATACAAATGCTTATAATATACTCAATAACAATTGATGGATCTTGTTTATTCCTTAGAATACATTCGTAATAAAAACCAAACTTTGTTCTTGGTTCATGCGATAAATCACACGTACACAAATTGATGATTATCTTTTCTTATTTGGGTGCGTTTTATTCTGTCATAAAATGCAAAATACTTCCACAAATAGTTCATAAAACATTGGAACTTTGTACCTAATTTATTGATCAATTTATCCTTAATTGTCAATCTTTAATACTATCGAATTTCAACTTTGAAATTTTATCACATCTTCAGCGACGATTACACAAAAATGTATATTTGCCTCTGACAGTTTGATTGCACCGCGGCGTTATGCAAAAATCACAAGACGATTTCAAATTTTTGTTTCCGACCTAAATGAACCTCATTATTTCCTTGATGTGAACGGAAACACAAAACTTGGCAATTTCTTCGGCATCGACCTGTCGAAAATATGAAAGGAATAGCGATTTTCAACGGGAATACGGCCTATTAAATTCTTTCATTGCGAGTCTTTGCGGACACTTATGAAGAGGTTAAAAGCTTTTAAGGGAACAAAAAATGAACGAAAATCTCGAGGTAAATTGCAAATAAAAACATCTTTTATTGGACGTTTTGCGTACCACTTTTAATACACTGGTGTCAATTATCGCCAATCGGCACCAATAATTTCAATCACTTTATTACGACGAATTTTGCCTCGAAACGAATCGAAGCTGGAAAATCGGTATGCAAAGCAAGGGACCGGTACTCCCACCCGATTAGCGGCTTCCCAGTCTCTGTCTCGAACAAATAAACCCAGCGGTAATACGATACAGGGGATCACCCGTACGTTTCTATTCTTTTTTAGCTTGCAAAAAAACACACGGGGGACTCGGTATCAGGTTTTCGTCCAAAATTCGCACGATATCTTGACGATAAGGCATATTAGACCATAATGCAGACGTTAATAGACATTTTAGTCTGGTTTTGATGTAGATTATCATTATAAATTTTATCATCATTAATATTCTTTAATATCAATTCTTCCCAGGAGAATCCACGCATGTCAAAGTAAAAAATTTGGTATAAAATATTTTCATAAATTATAATCGAATTTCGATTTATGCAAATAATTTTGTTTAATATTGTAACGCAAGCGTACAAAATTATATGCAAATATCTGAAATATTAAACGATAAATGATTAGCAAATACCCAGATATAGAGTTCACTCAAAAATATTTTCATCTGAATGTTTGAAATGATACTGAAGGCAATGTAGGAAAAACTGAAAACTTCTCGGATTTCAACAATGCAGAGTTAATGAAAATATTTTCATGCCGGAGCCATTTCACTGCAGTCGAGCTTGAAATTTAATTAAAAATCCCTGCCTCATTCACTTCAAATTAGTTAGGGATAACAGTCACGGTTTCAGTACCGCTATGTACGCTATTAAATACTTTTTATGTGAAATATTTTTAACTTTTATACCGTCCTTGTTTGGGCATTTTGCGATCTTACTCGAATTATGATAAACGAACGTTTATTAATGTATTATATTACGTAGTACACTTTAGGCGTATTGAAATTTAGAGTTTCGTATTGCGATATAGTTAATCCACGATGGAATGTTATATCACAATTGTACTAAATAACAGTAATGCTATTAAATGGAATATTAAAAATATGAAAATATAATATGAGGAGTTCTGATCAGTAGCGACAAATTTGGCGCTAATGTAGCGACAGTTTTTTCCCGCCTTTGGAAATATTGTTCAATCAGTTCAAATAACACTTTATTATATTTCCCAGCCTAATTGGTTGTAAATCATTAAGTTAACTACCGTTTCTCCTTGATTTTATACAACTTGTTATAAAACTGTATGGACGTGAAAGAAATTCTTTATTGAAAGTTCAGGTAGGTCGTATTATCGCGATGGACGTGTCAAGGCCAGTAACAAATTTTCATTCTTACGAGCCAACCAAACTATGGGTTGCGGTTAACTGATTTTGGATGCCGACATTTATATTTAGTTACGGCTAATTAAAACGATCCATTGACCGAACCCTTCTGCCGTTAGTTGAGGTCGACTTTAACGCCCTATAAGACACTATTGTTCCTAGCAGAATTCTGGTCTTAAACAGGTGATCGATTTTACACCCAGCGTCGTCGCTTAAATTGTGAAAACTATCCAATTCATTCACAGCTTTTGTATTTTACTTTATTCTCTCAAAAATACCAATAATATATAATGTAGTAGAGTAAAGATTAATCTCAAATAAATGAAATGTAAATAATTATTGCCTTATTTCTTCAGTCTTGTATAAAAGTTCGAGATGAAAGATGGCCAGAAAGAATGCTTGAAATTCTTCTGATGTTTTTAAGCACTACAGAATTTATTAAAATATTTACGGAATTCGATTAGATCTTATATGGGGCTTGGTATGCAAAAAGTTTTTAACGGGTACAGTGTAATCGTATTAAATTTTAATTACAGAAGGTATTTATAGGAAGAACGTGATGTAAGTTATGGCAATTTTTTTTTAATGCACACAAACTGAAACGAATTGTTATTTAATTTTTATCAAAACTAAAGAGATGAAGTGAAGTTGCCTCAAAATGAATGATGACTTGTAAGAATAAGTACTGTAATATAATCACTGTTGACGTAATCAAATTTATAAAGACCGGCATTTGTTACAAAACGTCAAATTTGAAGATAATATTCAAGAAAAGACAAGAGTCATTTAATGTTTTTTATGTTAAAGGGACGACCAGTTTTTCAATCCATTGCAACAAGACGAACGAAAGAGTAGTCACGAAATGTTAGACGTAGTGTTATCTTCCAATGAACCTATCTGTAGTTAATCATATGATGAATATTTAATTTCGAATCATATGTTATGAAAAACTGAATTTTGGAAATCGAGGATTGCAATGTGTTCAGTTAGGAATAAAATCAAATTTCTTTTACTTTTAAGGAATTATATTTTCTATAAAATAGTGGAATTATTATTGTCAAAAATTTAATAAAAATGGACAATAATGAAGTTTAATAATCGAAGATGATCAATGTTAAACATGCAATAAAGATTGCACTAATTCAAGGGATTGAAGTTTTACCATAGTCGCCTGATATCCGAATCATGACACCCTTATTTTAATGTAAAGTATATAATTAACTATCTTTAGAAGCCAGCAAATATCAAACAATCAAAAACACTACAACAAGAATACATAACCTTGACTTATGAATTGCAATCGGAGAATTGTTCTCTCTATATCTGAATAAGCTGAAAATTACTAATTAAAACCGAAAAGTGGGTCACTACTTTAAATGGTAATTTTTTTTTACTAATGAATAGCGAAAAACTACTAATGTATTATTAACTTTAAAAACTACTAAATTAAAATAATCAATTTCGTATTTTGTTAATAAATTTATAGTTACTGTATTATTTTCCAGTAAAAAAATAACTAATTAATATTAACACACTTTTTTAATGTATTGTCTAAAATGCCATTTTTTCGTAAAAATGTCTAAGGTAATCGATTTTTTTGGCTGGAACAAAAAAATTCTAACTTCTAAAATGTAATGTACCGTATAAATTAAATTTAAGAAACTTGAAGTTAAATATGATTAACATTGTGTTTTACTTAACCCATTAACGCTCAGACGGACGGATTTTCAGTATCAGTTTGAAAATCGCTAATTTGTATATAAATGCCTTTCGAAACATTTGAGCTCCACTGTTTCCAACGTAAAATTGTATGCCCTTTCAGAATCTTTCAATAAAATTTCGATAAAATGAACCGCAAAAAAGCTATGAACGTTTTTCTGTTAAAAAAACATTGTTTTTTATATTTTTTTTTTTTCAGTATAACATCACTTTCACTTCGAAATTGTGTTGGGAAACATATCTAAGTTGAATATATCGCGTCCATGGACCTCCAGGATTAGAATGTACCATAACAGAATTCATAATTTAACATGGAAGTTTTCGAAATGGCGCCTAGAAGCTCAAAATTCTTTTTAAAACTTAACCATTTTTTTTCTTAAAAACTATACACTTTAGAGAACATTTTCTAAGAACAACAATGCTTTGGAATAAGTCCAAGAATTCTCTCAAATGTTATCAGCATGCAATAATACACTGCTTGATTTTTCAAAAATTCGAAAAATCGAAATTTTGAAAAAAATCATTATAATATCTGAAAAAAATTTGAGTAGCTTCTTTAAATAATTCTAAGATATTTTTGTTCTAAGGAAATTTTCTGTAAAGTCTATAGTTTTCATGAAAATTAATTATTAAACTTTTCTATATTTCAGGACCAATAATTTATTTTCTTGGAAACTATAGGCATTAGAGAAAATTTTCTTAGAATAAAAATATTTTAGAACTATTTAAAGAACCTACTCAAATTTTTAAAATAACTTTTTTCAAAATTTCGATTTTTCAAATTTTTGAAAAATCAAGTAGTGCATTATTGCATTCTGATAAAATTTGAGAGTATTCTTTGACTCATTTCAAAGCATTTTTGTTCTTAGAAAATTTTCTCTAAAGTCCATAGTTTTTAAGAAAAAAATGGCTAAGTTTTAAAAAGAATTTTGAGCTTCTAGGAGCCATTTTGAAAACTGCCATCTTGAATTATGAATTCAGATATGGTACATTTTATTCCTGGGGGTCCATGGACGCGATATTTTGAACTTAGATATGTTCTCAACGCCATTTCGAAGTGAAAGTGATGTTTTTGTGAAAAACAAAACGTAAAAAAAACACTTTTTTTAACAGAAAAACGTGTATAACTTTTTTGCGGTTTATTTTCTCGAAATTCTATTGAAAGATTCTGAAAGAGCCTGCAATTTTACGTTAGAAAGAGTAGAGCTCATATTTTTCTAAAGGCATTTATATACAAATTATCGATGTTCAAACTGATGCTGACAATTCGTCCGTCTGAGCGTTAATGGGTTAACGAGATACGGCCAAAATTTGCATAAAATTATTTGATCTTGTGGGCGATTTTCTAGAAGTGTAATTAACACAATGACATGCAAAAAAGCATAAATATGTATCCCGTATAAAAATAAAAAAATATTGTCTGCGAAATGACTATTTATTGAATGAATTCAATAAACAATTCTTATTACGAAGACTTGAATCATATATGCGTTTTAAAAGGGATGTCACTTCAAAAAGAAAATCCATAGATGCACTCTCGATTACGTTTGATGATAAATCGATCTTCGTACTCACGCGATCGATTATTCATCGATAAAGGCGTTCAAAAATTTATATCGATAACGATCATTAGCCAATTACGCGAGAATGCAGCTCATTATCAACAAGAACACGTCTCCAAAATACTCCATAGGGATAAAATGACAAGCGATGATTATCTTTTGGATGAATATAGGCGACTTCTTCGGAAAGTTGGCGGCCTTGTACAATTCAAAGTTCGTCATTGCCCGCAATATCACTGAAAACGTAACGCGCATTTAATTGATATTCCAGCGGCACGATGAATCGCAATAATAATTGTGGTCGCCAATGATACGAACGTGCTTGATTGAATTTTATGCATTATTGTATAAATTAAAATAATCGAGTTATTATGGACTGGGTGCAGCAAATGTTACTTCTATGTGGTACCAAGAGTTGATTACACTCTATTTAGTCTCGAAACGGTTAAACATAATTGATTCTGGAGTAATTGAAAGTGAATAAACTTATCATCAGTTACTATTAATGAATAATCGGAATCGCATTACCTCTTTGAATTCTCTTTAGTAAATAATTTAAGACACTGCATGAACATGTTTCATATATGGAATTCATGATTTCCATACTCGATGAACCAGCTTGGAGTTTGAGAACTTTTTTGTATTGAAACGCAATGAAACAAATGTTAAAATCTTGTGGCCAAAACTCGGCTTTTCTCAATGGCCTATAAGAAAATCCACTAAAATTGAAACCAAATAAACTACACGTCATTGACTACACACAATTGTGAAGTTTAATTTTTTCCGTTTCATTCTTCTATCATTTTTCATATTAGAATATCTTAGGTGTGCTTATGAACACGTAAAAAAAATCTAAGCTTTAATGTAGTAAAATTTATTTTAAAAATTTCATTAATTGAAGACGCTAGTATTAAAATGGCCAGTGAAGAGACAGCATAAAGAATTAATATATTAACGTATAATAAATAAACAACTGATGTACGTCTTTGATCAGCAAATCACGATGTTTTTGCGATGCATACTTTTAATTTTTTGTGATGGCAGAAAATCGCCTGCAAAGTTTGGTAGAAAAATGTACAGTTTTTTTATGCTAGAAAAATTATAAGTATACCTAGCATCACAAAAATATCTTAATTAATTAATCAAAAACGTCCATAAAATATTTATTTATTATTTAATAATTGCAAGCATAAAAATACATTTATTATTATATATACATAATTAGTGCCAAAAAGTGGTATCAACTAAATGGAATTTAATGAAAGGTATATTGCAGTACGTTGACTGATCTTATATAAATTTATTTCGTCGTTGGTGGTTATGAATCGGAAGCAAGTTTTATATTAGATCCATCATATCATTAAGTTCTATTGAGTTTTTACCAATTTTCGTCTTAATTATATTATTTTTGTCACTCCACCGTGTAGAAATTTGTGAAAACAGTATTTTTACCATCTAAAGGCTTAAACACTTTTGACGAGATGTTACACCTCTGAGATATTTTAATGTGAAAATAAAACCTTGAGAAGGTCCGTTTTTATTAAAGAATTACGCGTTTGATTTACTTTGACTACTTGAATTTGTCATATTTCCTAATATAACATTTGAAAGAGCGGGACTACAAGAAATAATATTTTCAAGCGACATGTTAAATTTGTTGGCAATTTTCATGGTTCTAGGGTATTAAAATAAATAAAAATACTAAAAGTGAAGTGCACCGAAATTAAATCTGCATGTAGATTACTAAATTACAAATGATTATGGATTATTTTACTACTCGAAAACAGAAGTAATTGAAATAATTATTTTAAATGTATATATTATTACATTAGAAATAAAAGTTAGTGTAAAGTAAGTTTAAAATATAAAAGTAAAAAATACGTGCGGAAAAATTCGCGTTGACACCAAGTGATCATGGGGAAGATTCCAAGACAGGACGATCTCAAGGAACGAGGAGCTGCGCATCCGAGTGAAATGTTAACACAGAAATTATGCTAATCCTGGGGCAAACTCACAGGCCGACATCTAGATATTAATCATTCTCCGCGATTTTTCAGTCTCTTCGTGGAAGCCTGTTATAAATGGCCTGTTCGCGTCGAAATAATAAAGAATACGAATTTAGTCCACCACTCGCAGGAAGCATTGTCGCAGCTGATTACTTACTAATGCAATCCTTTTTTCATACCTTGAAAGACTAACGTATTCGTTTTGTAACAGAAATACTGACATTTTTCATGTCTGCAAGTTGAAATAACGACAATGCTCCGAAAATGCTTCTGACTTTGAAGTTTTGGCTAGTTTGTCGATGGTTAATATTAATTTGAATATTTTTAACGGTTTTGTAAATCAAATTCTACTTTTAACTTAATTTATGGGAGTATTAATGATATTTGTACTTTTTATCAATTTTTCATTCTTGCCTCCTGTTCATTAATATCTGTAGTGTTTTGACACATCTGGTGTTATTAAAAATCAATTATGACATGTCATGCCAGGATACGACGTGAGAATTCTGTAGTTCCGTCACAGAATCCACCAAAAAAACTACTAGAATTCATAAAACTAAAATGACTTCCTATGATCACTATAATTTCTGATTATGTTTAAAATGGTACATAAAATTGTTCATAACAATTAAAATGTTCTAGAAAATTATAATTGTAATTAGTTGAAAATGAATCCAAAACTTAATGACCAAGAAAAAAGTGAAAACAAAAGTTCCATAAAAATCGAGGTTAGTGTTAAAAAACTGATTTTAGCATTTTTGAGTCACAATGAAACCCAAATGCGATGGTATACAATATTTTGAACAGAACTGTAAAGACAGCTTAGAACTTTTCGACCAAAAATTATAAGGTTACTGGTGGTAGTAGGGAAAGTTAATTTACGAACTACCATTTTATCGTAGAAAAATTAGATGTTGAGAACAGATTTTTTTTAAACTTATCACTTAAGTGTTTTTTGGGATGCTGATTGTCAATCCAAAGTGCCGAACGCAATATATATCGGACTAAATTTTAAATATTAAGCAGATCAATAGAAATTTATTATTCGGGATTTTTTGAGGTTTCTGATCACGACTCTGGAGTCATTTTGGACAATTTAAAATGGCGGATTCCATATGGCGACCAACAATTTGAAATTAATTGGTTTGAGATTTTTTACCGAAGGGATTCCGAAAAAGTTAAGAAACATATAGCTTTATACAAGATAAGATTAATTGTATTACATTAATGTTATATTTTATTTTAGATTGGAGTGACTACTTATAATATTAAATCACAATTGTAAGATGATGAGAGATAATATTTTGTATGCGTACACTAGTAAATTCTTGATTTTAATCGAGAACAACGCGTGCGGTCATTTTCGACATGTCAGGTTGCAATCGGCCATTTTCTGGTAAATTCTTCCGCTGGTTCCCAGATCCAGCAGCCTTTATATCGATCGACCAAAAAGGATCCTTTATTTATTTGAAATTTATATTGATATATTTTCTCCATGTTTCTCGATAGTGGAGGCCCGCGACGGAGTCTTAATCGCTGAGTTATGGGCGAGTACGAGGTGGGGTATGAAGCTCCATCCAGAAAGCAAAGTCGAATACGCGTCGATAACATAAAATTACAAGACTTTTAATGGGACTACAACGATTTTAAGCGATCACGTAGGTAGACGGAGGCACGAGCATATCGAGGTGGGCGTTTCGCCGATGAGGAGCCAGAACCAAGATCGTCCACCACGGATATTGTGGTGGGAGGGAGGTTAACCAAAGGGAATGGGGATCAAGACAGAATGATCGAGATCGACGAATCAATTTATACCAGGACAATGTGGCTTTGTTTCGCCAAATTATCATACCACAAACCCACAAGCATAACACGTTGAGGCGAAAAGTCAGTATTATAATAGGCACATTAAGGTGCACCGTTGTACCGTATATTATCTGAGAGGCGCCTGTGTTTAGTGTCCACGAGGAAAAAATTATTAACGATCGTGGATGCGCACGTGGTGCACGTGTCGGTCGACCCGTTGCCATCGGTCGCGGACTTTCGTCGATTAAAGGCCCGTAGTGCCACACGATAAATCAACCAGATTTCGATAGCGCCTAAACTCGTCGATCTTCCAGGCCTCAGGACTCGTTTCGCAAAATACGAAAGGCGAATACCAAAAAAAGGACGATCTTAAAAAGGTTGATGATAAGGTGATTTATTTTTATGTTTCTGGGCCGTTATCGGTTTTGATTGATTCTTTAAGAAATTACGCTCCGATTATTATTTTAATGACTTTGGCTATAGCTGGCTAAAGATAAGTACCTACAGCGTTTTGTTTATCTGCGAATGAGAAATTTATTATAACCTTTTTTATTGTTTTCCTTTTTTAAGTGAGTTTAGTGCATGTATTTGTTATATCTGATGCATGTATATCTAATTTTCAATTCTCTTGTTGGGTATATGGAAAATTTGGTATTCGCTAATTTGTTGATAATTATTAGGGTTAAATAGGTCCGAGTATGTTTTCACTACTTTAAAATGTAAATTTACTTTATGATGGCGGATTGAACAAAAGTGTACTTTTATTGAACTGTCATTCTGCAGTGTGCTTGGAGAAAGAACATTACTGTGGTACTGAAAAATTGTATTCCCAACAATTCTTATAGTCAGTTTCTACGGAGAAGTTACTAGAATAACCAACAAATAGTGGTATAGTTGAAGGAGCCAGCTAACTGCAGAATAGTAACCCCAACTAAGGCGTACCGTATAATTTTCAGCAAACCCTTTCTTGTCAAGAATCAAGTTCTTCGAGGTCCTCAGTCAATCAAGGGTTGAGAGCAACTCGAAGCTCAATTGCATCCGTATACAATATGCATGGACGGGGTAACTATTTCAGTTATGGCTGTAAGAATTTCTACTTCTTTTTATGGTGAAAATGATTCCACTCGATTCTAAGGATGAATACATTACTACAATAGAGTGAGTGTGCTTAAAACTTTTACTTTACTAATAAAAGAAAAATTAATTTAATTAAGATATTTTTTTCGTGATTTCAGTATGGAAAATAAATTCTTAGACTTTGTAATATTAAAGCAAATATGAATTTCTTAGACCTTTCCAATAAAAAGCCACAAAGTGTAAACATATGTTAGGTACAATATATATAAGACTCTTGTACATTTGACAGGTATAATAAATAAGACAAGCAGCATCGAAACGTTCTTTCAAGTCGTCTAATATACAATGTAGAAATATCATAATGAGAGCAAAATAGAACCGCGAGAGTCGCGAGTACTCCTAATGGCGACTGTACGTACATATAAATTCACTCTTACTTAAGAGTGAATATCTCGATTCTTCTTGAAAGGTGTTACTATAATGCTTTTTTAACGAAAAAATAAAAATAAAGTATAGGATCCTTCCACAACTTCCATAAATCGCACTAGCAGGTCGTATATAATTAAAAACTAATAATGGCAGTAAACTAAAAATTAAACTAGTCGTCATCCTGGATTCGGCAGTTTTAATTGTACAATCTGCAGATTAAATTAATAATCATCGGTTCCAACTAGGTAATAATCCTGCTCTCATGCATGTTTAACATTGGATTCAGTTTCAACGTTCCAAAAAACCTGGGGATACCATGTTTCATGCAATTCTATTCATAAATGTCGAAGTTATTCGAAAATTTATATATATATGATCCATTGTTACCAAGTGGTTAAGTAGGTTTTGTCTACGGCCTTTGTCTTGTCATTTAGGGTCAGAAATGAAGTTGTTTTGCGTGAGAGATTGTTCGAACTTTAGAAGGAGGTTGTTGTCACATTACCATAATTTTCACACGTTTTTATAATATAACTAAAGACAAATAATTCCTTTCGTTAAGGCCTATCAAATAATAAACTCGTGGACATAGCATTTTTTGGGGGTGCAATAATTCCCATACACGGAGAGAAATTTTAAGTATATGTTATTGCTTTTTGGGAAGTAGTATTCACCGCGCAGATTCTGCTGGATTTGAAATGGCGGTTAAAATTCGAAATCGTTAAAAAGAAAATTGTATGATCATATACAAGTGTATTACGCCTTTGAGAATAGTTATTCACGACTTAGTTATTAATAATTAATTTTAAAGGTCTGTAAACTTTGTTAAAAGTGAAAAAATTAATATTTTTTTCATTCTATGGCTTCCGTACGGAATACGGTGCCAGATACGCCAAAAATGCACTAAACCTTTTTTCGTAGAGTATGAAATTTCAGGCCGGGAAACAAAGTTCTGAAAATCAACATATCGAAAGGCCAAAATTTCAATATAGCATGGCTCCAGCGTGATTTTCTTCACTTTGACTTTGAAAATTTGGCAAAAATAAAGCAAATTAAAATATCTTGGACTCAGGCAATATCGGAATTTTAGCATTTCGGGGTTTCGATTTTCGGAACTTTGTTCCCCGGCCAAATTTCCTACAAAAAAGTCATCGAGGATCTTACTGTAAAGTTAACAGGTTAGCCACGAATAATGCTGGACTTTTGTCTTACAAGTTAACTAGGAATATTTTAGAATTTCTGTAAAATATGATGCATATTCCATGGTTACTCGTGTTTAAACTATTACTTTTAGTCTTGATCTCTCACTGACTTTTTTGTAGGAAATTTCGTGCTCTACAAAAAAGGTTCAGTGCATTTTTGGCATATCTCATCGTATTATATACAGTATTATTACAGTAACTATTCTCAAAATCTGATCGCACAAATTTTATTTTAATGATTTCGAATTTTAACCGTCATTTCAAATTCGTCAAAATTCGTGCGGTAGCTGTTACTTCCCGGAGCAGTAGCATATACTGAAAATATCTTTGAGTGTAGGCCACTAAACAGGTGATTTAGGAATTGGCTGTTAATCTTGACTTCATTTCTGTTGATGAGCATTAAGTCATTGAACTTTTGGAAGTTAAGGATTATTTCTAGCACCCAGATGTTGGTCTGTTTTATAGTTTACATCGAAAGCTCTACAAATCGGATGCTGCTACAATTTCTCATGTGGGTAAATGTGGCTTTCTAACGCTATTTTATGCAATTCTTTATCATGTCCAGTACTGGTTGACAATAGAAGAATAATAATTAATCATTGTTCTAATAGTACATCCATATAGTAATGATAAAAATGAATTAAGATGATTCCAGTCAGGGAAAGATATTTACAAATAATTCTTTAATAGTTTCAATACGAAACCAGTGTTAAGGCGTATGGTAATTTGGTTTATCGCTACATCATTATCATATTAAAGATCGTTGTTCTTCATGAAAGTTATTTCTCATCCATTTTAAAAATTTCAAAGATTTTAAAATACCGTTGAACTCAATAGTTGTATAGTATGAATTAACACTTTCGTCGATCATTTTAGTGGCAAGAAACAGTGCCATTTAGCCCATAGATAAGAAAGGTATTTTTTTAGTTCTCTCCAACGTGCCGGTGATCATCCTTGGTGATATACAAGCGATAGATCATCGTCGCCGTTTAGGTCACGACAGATTGAAATTACAGCAAACTCGACTCCTCGCGAAGCATGAAAGCCCACTCTGATATTTATTAAGATTGGACTGAAGACGATTGCGAAGGTGCTGCGGAAACAGTGCGTATGTACGTGCGTCGTTTGAGTGCGAACAGTAGCGAACAGGTGAGAGGCGCCTTACCGCATAATATGGGTAATACTGAATCTTCTCAATTTGCATATCTTTACGACCGGTGTAAGAATACTCCCTGACGTACTTGAGGTTGGATGATAATCTTTAACAACTCTGCATAATGAGATCAATAATCGGTATAATTCTCTTTATTTGGTACTTGCATTTAATGTTGGTTATTTATTTGTACTTTGAACAGCAGATTTTGTACACCTATTATTCATTTTGTGATCAAATTTAAGTTCAAAACTAACTCTAATATCCAAGATGATCACTCTGAATACATTTCCAGTACTAATTATAACTTTGCTTATGTGCTTGAAGAGTCGAATCTAAAATCTTAGAAGTTTAAACAATACAAGTGCCGATAAGTAACATTTTAAGATTTATTTCTTGAGCATCCTTCTACAAAAAATAGTCATTTTTTATATTTCAATAAGGTATACATGACAAATTTTAGATAATTTAAACAATTTTTTTTTCAATTTGTGTACTAGCTGAACAAAAATTTCAAAAAATAAGATAAAAATATAACTCCGTCAAGTTTGAAACTGTTAAATGGAGAATTCTGGAATAGGTAGTTATGACGCATGATATTGAAACCGGACTAAAATGAAGAATGCCCAAAGAATATTTTTAAATGTATACAAAATGGAGTAATCATTCTCGAGCATTCGCCTCTGGATATCCCACTTCAGCTTTACTTTATTTGAATAATTAGGTTTTTATTTTGACGAGAGATAAGATATTTCCCCTTCACATAAAAATTTGAAGAGTTTATTTGTAAAATAGGTAGATTCGTGTTTTCGTTGAATTGATAGATCAGAATGACGTCTCCATATAATCGATTTCGCTGCATTATTCATTTCTTCGACTCCAATTCTTTACGTCTATCTTAATCTCATTCCCTTTTCTATTTTTTCGAATGTCTCAAGTATGCGCAACTTGAACTACAGACCCATCCTCGTGCATAAATTCGCGTCTGCATCGTGGTGGGCCTGGACCGAGAAGCGGTGTACCTGCCTTCAACGGAACAAGTCGTATGTATGCCTACGTACGCTATAAATACTTATAAATATTCCCATAAATCGCACGAATCCGCTCCGTGCACTAGTGCATATACGCGGATACTTTGGGATTGTGCCAGTATTAGCGGATAGTTCCACCACCAGCGCAATTCTGCCTCTCTAATCCAGAATTCTACTCGATCCTGATAAGTCCCACCTTTCCGTTTTCGAGTCGTTTATTAACATTGACGTGCCTTACTTTTTTAAATTTCTTCGCTTTTACCTATCGAATAAACACTTGCAATGTTGCAAGTGCTAAAGATAATGCCGAGGTATATATCTCGCAAAACGGTCTTATTTCATTTGAGACATTTCTGTGGACTTGCAATGGGTGCATTTTTAAAGTCCCGAAAAAAAGTCAAGATTAATGCCAGTTCGGGCGATTACTTAGACGTTACGCAATCCTTGCTCTGCTGAGCGAAAGAGAGGTATTGGCAAAAACTAGGATAAAACGAACGCTAATTCGAGTGAAGTATTCGTCGTGCCATTATGTTGGAATTTGTTCGTAATAGTCTTTTTCAGACTCTCTTGGCCAAATCGATTATAAAATTCTTTCGGCGATGACGCGCATCCATGGAGACGAGTCTCCTTTAATAGTGGAGGATTAAGCCATGAGTCTCTCTGTACGATACCTAAATTCACGATGCGTGAACGTGGGACAAAACAGCTAATCCTTAAGACGAATTCATCATTAAGTACAACTGATTTCGAGTAATCATGAAGACTTTTGAATTCAATGGCAGTTATTTATCATGAAGGGTACTTACTTAGAAGGACATTTTTAAGAGATTAGCAACAATAAGGTTGAGAAATTGCGCATTTCATATTTGGTATCGAAAAATCCCGTTAAAATATGAACTTTAAAACACTAATTTTTAGACTGGTATATCAGGGAATGACAGATGCTGGATAGAAGCTGAATGAAATTAATTAATTTTTATTAATTAATATGCAGCAATTTTGCTTTGACTAATAATAAATCATGTCGTTTCAAATTGTTTGGAGATACTTAAGTCCAGTAATAGTTTTTTATGATCTATTATGTTTTTGAGTACTTTGAATATTATGAGGTAAAAAACTAATACCATAACCTAGAAGCCTTGTTTTCATTTGTTTCTCTATGAGTAACGTAATACTTTATCCGGATAGGCCATTTCTGGAGAAACCTCCATATTAAAAATCGGTTAATAAAGATCTGCTTAAAGATTACCAATTAAGTGTTTGATAATTTAAAAGTGACACTCCTAGACACTCAGAACGTAACTCAATAAGACGAGTAGCAATCACAACTGGTGAAGATAGATCTAGTACTATTCGTGAGTTCCAAGCATTTGTGAAATTCATTGTTCTGTTCTTTGACCTGATCAGAACAACACTCATTTTGACATTTAACACTTTAGACGTCATACTCATAATGACTGAGTGAAATAACAAATCTCATACATAAGTTCAGATATGGTATCTTTCCGACTCTATGTCCATCTCTACGAGTTTCAGGAAAATGTATGTCTTAATTATCTAGAAGTTTTCTTGAATTAGCTGTACCTCCAGATATTTAAGCATATGTCTGCCCAATACCATAATACTGTTTTTTCCGTGCCGTCTTGGCCTTTTCAATTGTAAAGTAGTCTAATATAACAGTATGCACGAAAAATACAAGATAACATTGGTAGGTAGTGAAATGATTCTGTCTTTACAAATAATTTCTTTAGGTATTTAAGAGTAGTAACAGACCAGAGTTAACTAAACAGAACAGATTAAACTGACAACTGAGTCAGTTAAGAATGGAGCATTGCTTGCTGATACATATCTGTCTTCATCCACAAAGAAGATGTCTGGAGACTTCATTTAATCGGTTTGATTGGATATCATTGTTCTTTTTTGTCAACGGTGATTTGCAATAGTTATTTAACAATGGTGTTCCGTTATAAGCACCCGTTATAGAACATGGACTCTTCTACACTGAGAAGTTTTAAATTACAGCCATGCTGATGTAGTGACGCCCGTAGTGCAAAACGCCAGATCGTACCCTGACATTAATTAAAATGGGGGCTGCCTTAGATTGAGGTAGTTCAGTAGTGTTCCCCTTAAGTCACCTTCCCGAATGTTAGATGCTTCGCTTAAGGCGTATGTTTTCCTTCCTCTAAGCTGTATTGTAGGCCTATCAGTTTTACCCGCCAGGCGCTTTGGTTTCCAGCTCAAAACCATCATGTACAAGTTCATTACCTACTAATGTATTCGCATTCAGCCAGCACACGGTTATATTCATCAACCAAAAGTTATATAACCCGAGTGGTGAGGTTGAGAAGACATATGATTTAAGGGGAGCACTACTGTAGTTGGTTTGTATACATACAACCGATGTTCTGGAGGAAATGGACGGAATCTACTGTACGAATCACGTGTTGCGCAACAGCTGTATGATTATTGCCCGACAATTTTCTTAAGACTTAACGTCGCTACTGCTCGATACCCATTACAGCTAACCTCTTACACTTC
Organism: Trichopria drosophilae; assembly: GCA_030407085.1. Classification (NCBI taxonomy): domain Eukaryota; kingdom Metazoa; phylum Arthropoda; class Insecta; order Hymenoptera; family Diapriidae; genus Trichopria; species Trichopria drosophilae. Next base: position 163,382,416 of record CM059582.1, on the reverse strand, counting down.
TCTCAGTAATAGGTTGTTAAAATGTCCAAATTTCCAAACAATATAGCGTACTCTATGTAATGCTAGTCTAGTATAGTTAGAGAAGATCGAATGTTTATATAAAAATATGTCAGTAATCTTACAGATATACCTAGTGGAAATTTGTATTCGGGAAAAATAGGCAAGCATGCTATTAGTACATGAAATGAAACTCAAACATGCACCGACAACAGGGTAGTTTATTCTTGAGCTTATAAGAAACACGACATCTATTGAATATAACATGATGTTTGGATTATAATATTGGAGTAGTACTTGTTCCTTTAGGGTTGACTAGGTACTGCTGAGGTATTGCTAACAGCTATCTCCAGCAAAGTTTGCGTCATATCACTGAGATGTTTCATGTAACTTAGACGTGAATCCGAATTATCAGTTGCAAGAAGCTCCCTAATCGTTAATGGATTAGGGGTCGTGTCACCTCCTGGCTATTAATGTGACCTATAGTAGTAGAAACGTTTTCGTTATTACCGGCATCATGCCATATACAGGACAATCTCAGAAACGAGAACACTCGCTACTTGTTCAGAAATGACTCATGCGAATACCGAGACTCGATAGGGATCAGCTCGTTAAACTCTGAATCGTGCATGCGGAGTTTCTCATTCTCTGATCTCTCCCTCTCTCTCTTCCACTTTTGCTCACTCTATTTTTCTTCTTCCCCATCTAACTATCGCTCTGTCGCGCGCGCGTTGAGAGCAACTAGAGAGCCCCGAAATACATGTGTACCTTGTGCTGCGCAGGCCCGGGTGCCACGTAATTGCACGATGAGAACGCAAGCGGTCGGATGAAGAGTGCTTGTCGCGTATATAGTGGTGTAAGGTTCGCGAGCAAACGTGAAATAGCGAGCAAAGGGTCACGTGTCTGACATTTGGGACGTGCGATTTCAAGATACGTATGTGCCCGCCTTCCTAGTCAACGAATATGCATTCGTGCACACGTGCAATTTGGTTGTTTTCAACATTTTTTCTGACGTAACTGATACGCTGCTAAATTGCTGTTGACGACAATGGGGTGTCTGAATTTTCCAGATGAAATGCTCATGCAACTATAACAATGCAATATTAGACTAACTTTCCTTAAAACTGATGGATTCTAACTCCTAAGTATTAACCGTCCAGATTTAGGTTTATACCTTCAGAAAGGTCTTGTCTCCAATTACTTGTACTCCTAATATGGATGGAATTGAAACACTGCCGACGTTCACATACGCGATAATGCAGGGATTAGTTCTTTGAAATAATGTGTTTTTGGCATTCCTTGCATATCTCTAGATATTATATTTGAATCCATTCAAACAAAGTCAAGTATCTAAGCTAAATGTTAACACCAACATATCGATGGAAATTGTTATTCTTCGAGACATCTAATCAAAGGCAATGCCCTTCTAGGCCTCCACATAAATCAATCAAAATCGGTTTTTTCCAGATGCATGAAAGGTAAACTCTTGAAGTCAACTGCTGAAATGAGGTGTTCCGAAGAAACAGATCACAACGTTCTTCCAGACATCTGTCAAAACGATAATGTCCTTAAAAGCATGTAATCAAGAGACTGCATTTTCTAGACATCAATTAAAAAAGCACAGTTCATCCAGGTATTTAATAAATCATTCATACTCTATGTTCTTCAAGAGATCTAATGAAAGACGTTGCTTTATCATACACTTTGAAAAGTGTGACATTCATAACAAACAAATCAGATGGTGATGTTCTGCCAAACATCTATTAACGTCTAACCGAAGGCGATGTTCTAATTTACTATATTTATACATCGTTATGGATATTGTTGACATTCCGGACTATACAATAGCTATACCTATGGTCATCGTTTTATGCGGATGCAGCTGACTTTATTGAAGAAGTAGTCAGATATGCAACCGCATAAAAAAATGGTAGAAACCCAGGTTGGTTATTACAAATGTCCAACCTTGATTCTGCTCGAAACAATTCAGCTGCATAATTCTAATAAACGTCATGCTTGCTCATGTAACACTAGGTACATCAGCCTAATTATTTTATAAGTTTTGTAATTCACTCTGTTTCAGATTCATCTTAAAAAATTGGATATTTGCTTAGAGACCCATCTTGATATCCAATGGCTTTAGCTATTTGTTAATTTATCTAATATATGTTAAAGCTTTGGAATGTATTGGTTAGCATTTTACTGACTACTTATGATAACGAAGTGAACTGCAGGTTACAAAATAGTGTTAGGGTATGTCAAAATTATTCCTGTGCCAGATGTCAATTAAATCTCAAATTGACCTGCGGAACTTCTTCCAATAAAAATAAATAGATTTCCAAATATAGAAAGGAGATGTCGAAAAATAATTTCTTTATTAATTCAATTTTTGCCAAATTATAGTTAAAATAGAGATCTTCAACAGCTAACTTTGTGATATCTTCTTGAAAGTTGTCGTCAACTTTGGAATAACGTTATAGATGAAACAAGATATTTTAGTTGCTCATAGAATTTAAGAACTTTATAAATTCTTAAACTAATTAATTGCATAAAACGAAAGGTTGTCTTACATCTTGTTTAGAGTTCTTCTTAAAAGCTCCGACCACTGACAAATATTTCACTTTTATTAACTGTGGTCATCATTGCACATTCTAGTATGGAGTAAGTGTTATTATTAAAAAAAGACAATCATTTATACGATTTATACCCGTCTTTATATTTGAAGTATTTATTTATTAAATATCCCACGGTATTCAAATTTTGTAATGATGATAAAGATATTTCCAGGAGATCGCTGCGTCAACTGCAATTCAGCAAAAACTGAGCTGATAATAAGGGTGTGTTGCGATGTCTCTACTTTATTTTTAGGAGACTAATTATTATTCTTTTTGGCAATTGGATAACTGAGCTTGAGCTTAATTATTTATTCACTTGCAAGTCGGAATTAGATACAAAGAATATAATGATACAAAAGTTATAATACTGATGATAAGTTGAGCAGCTTTAAGTTCGAGTTCGTTCTGATAACATATATAACAAGTAAGTTACTTTTTATATATCCTCAAAGCATGTGACGACAGAACAAGAGGAATCATGAATTATATTGGACGACTAGCCACGAATCGACACATTGCTCCATATTTTATTGCTTCAAATTTTAATTTCCAGATAAAAGTATCAAATATTGAATATTTCTATGGTTTATATATCATTCTAGTTACTTGTAGATATTTCGAAGATATAAAAGTCAAAGTATGTAATAAACACAACAGGAGACTTAGTTTTCTTGTTCTCTATTAAATCCAAAATAAACGAACAAAAATATAAGAATTATAAAAAAAAATGCGAAAATCAGCAACGAAAGTCGAGGACCTTGTCGCCTACAAATCCTTGGACTTGAACTGATTGAATTCTGTTTATTAGTATTCATCGCATTCAAGCCATAGGAAAGCCAAAGTCAGTCCCTGTTAAGTTTGTACACGAGTTTCAGCTGGTACTCAATGGCACGTGATTTCCTCCCCTCTCAGACTGTATTGTATGTTTCTATACCGGGGTTATACTACATGAGTGGCTTTAACCCTCTGGTTACCATAATGGGGTCATTTAGGGGCTCGGGGGCGTTCTGGCAATCAACTCTGAGGTTTAAATTGCTGAATTCAAAATACCAAATGAAATTGTAATTATATGTTTACTTCTATTTTTAGAAGGGGAACCGCTCAGAACAATGGAAGATTGCAGGAAAGTTAACAACAGCTATCAAATATTAAGTGGATGCGTAAAATATATGAAATGAGATTTTGAGATATTATTATGGAGCGATTATTAATTAAATAGCACATATGTCGGACTATTTAGTTTTTGATCTTTATCGTAAACGTGACATAGGTTGAGGAGTTACCATTAAAAATATTTATGAAGCCTTCCAATATATTGCCTAGGTCACGATTAGACTTTTTATGCTACATCTGCCAGTTATCCTTGATCATATTAGGGTAATGAGACTAATTCTCTTCTTTTTACTTCATGTAATGATAATATTATATGAGTTAATCATTTGCTTCGTGATTTTCTAGATGCGCCCATTTCATTTAAATTATAGTATATTGAAGTTAATCGTATTAGACTAGTTTAGTGCTAGAATTTATACATTTTAAAGATACATAAACTAATATTTAAAAACTTCTTGAATGGATGTGAATCCATGTACCACTTTAGGATGTCATACTCGACGTCATATACATGCAGGGCTGAGAAAAAAAATGCGGAGGCTCATATTTTCTGCTCCTCAGTCCCGTGTACAGCGAGTCATTTTTTCCTCGACTTCACAATACTAAGTCCCCATAAGATCGCTTCACGGCAGGACGAGATAAGTTCCAGAATGAAACCGAGCACAGATGTAGCTTTTCTGTTTCTTGTTCTCGGTAGAAGAGAAAAGAAACGAGCAACAGGGAAAGATTACTGTTGTTTTTCAAGCACCTTACGAACATTATAAATACATCCATACTATGTTGACATGCTGTTGTATACATTGTTTGCTGTTACGGATGGGTGACTGTGCGAGAACGATTTCATTTGCGAGAAGTGTACTGGATGACTGAACAAGTGAGTCAATGGGGAAGACAAGCTCAGCATGAGTTTTGATATTAATTCAGGCGTCTGATTTGATTGAGAGGTAAAATATTTTGAATTCATCGGTGAAAAGTTAACTACAATTATATAGATTAATTATAAACTTATGTACATCGACTATTGTACAGTGCTAATGTTTATTCGTATACTCTCTCGGACACTCTTAAGGATTTTAGTAACATCATCTATGAAGCTTGAGGTTTTCTTGGTGAATCTCGACTAAAACAAAACAGAAAAGAAAAAGTTTGTGTATTATTGTCTATTCGCGAGGGAACTATAAATGCGCCAAGATATTTCATTATCTATAAAGATATGATTTATCAAAATTGTTTAGCAGCATATTATGATACTTTACATAATTTATTCTTTCATTTTCATATAGTTCAATTTGAAATTAAGTCACCTTTAATTATGATTTTAAAGGCTATGTTACGCGTATTGCAGAACTGACGATAAGTACATCGGTAGAACTTTTAAGTTCGACGTTTTAAGAGAAGCAATATTACAGTATTTTATTTTTTTAATTACGAAACATAGAAACTTATCGAATTCAAGTCTAATACGAAGGACTAATTTAAGTGTGACTGTCACAACTATGTCACCTGTATGAGATATTTTTGGGGCTACCTTCATAAAGAGCCCAGGAAGACTTCTTTAAGAGAAATTTGCTATTTTAAATACTACGAGTAATAATTTGTTAACTTCATTTCTGTTTGAAAATTGTAATTCTTTTAGTCATATATGTTCAACTTTAGACTTTTGAGTGATTTGCGGTGGATCTATTTCGTCTGTGCAGTTCGTTTTTTTCTTTTTTAGACGATCAAGCACTATTTAATTTATATCGAACTCAATTTGCACACGCTTTGAGTGCCAAAAATTCGATGTGGACTTTAAATTTTAAGAAATCCATAACGGAGTTTTGATACCCAAAGCATGCGAAAATTAAGGCAGTTACAAATCCACGGATCGTCTTTAAACAAACAAATCGTAGATAGAGTGGATCCAAAATTCATGCGTCATAATGCCAGTTGAAAAATTCAAGACTACATGTAGTAATATACTAGCAATTTAATGAAAGTATCACTACTACAATATTCTCTCTTGTATGAGAGATTTAAAAATACAATAATTGTACAAGTTCGTGTACTACAAGTGAAGAGATTTGGAATAAGTAATATTATGCTATATTAGGGTTAGCGGTGCTTCAACAACAATTTTGTATAAATGTTTCTTTTAATATGATTAAAATTACTTACATGGTTTTAGTACTAAATCCACGCATTTCTATTGTTAAAGATCATTTAGAATCTTGACAATTTTTTAATTTTGACAATCTTGTAATAATTGTACGAAAGTACATGCAATTACTTTGTAATAGAAGAAAAAAATTTATTCTTTTAATACGTGATGTACCGGGCACTTAATACTTTATAAACTATTAAAGTAAAAATAGTATTACCCGATAAAAAATATTGTGAATTTCAGAGGTGATTAGTTATATAACGTTGTAACAAAATTTAGCATTGAAGAACAATAGATTCTTGTGATGAACAGTTTACCTACTTTTAACACTCAGGGAGTAGAACTTGATTTTGCGCCCTGCAGTGACATATTCAGGCGCAAATGATCGAGTCCCGTGCCCACCCTGTTAAAAACTATGGTATGCAACATGGGCGAAATATCGATCTCTGACGAGTGTGATTGTCACTCTCGCTTTGCTTGTGCGACTAACTTCGCACTCGTCGAAGATCGGTAGTTGCGCCCTTGTTGCATAATATACTATTATGAAGCATTATTAACTAATTAATTAAGTTGTATAATTTTCAATTAAGTGCACTAGTTCACTAAGTATACATGAGACCACATATAATTTTTTTAAAAGTAAATTTAAATTGATAAACTTGATCATTATATATTTTATTTCTGATCAATTCTAAATCATTATAATCGATTGTTGTGATGGACATTCGTGAACAAAGTCGACTATGGCATATTGATAACATTCTACGAATAACTTTCAGATTGAAAAGAAAAACGCGAAAATATTAGTGATTAGATCTACAGCTGAGAAACTAATTCAAATGGTAAACGTAAATATTAAAAATTTGTGAAACATACTAAATAAATTATTATATTATTTAATACAACCATTAATTTATTATTATTAATATGCACATTTCAACATTTGGAGAAAAACCTGAATAAAAGGCGAAAGAAAAAAATACAATAAATTTTTTGTACTGCAAAATTCGTACTTGAAAGTCCCTAATCTGCAGAGATTTATGAAGGCCTGAACACTGATAAGAAATCTCAGGTCCAAAGTCATCACGTATATTTATGCTGACATTATGTTGATTTTTGAAAGACGTGTTGAGGTTTAAAAGTTTGGATCCTAGATATGACACTGACTTTGCGAGTTTGCATATGGACAATTCCGTAATATTCAAATTCCAGAAAAGAAAATGATAAAAAATTAAATATTACTATTTTATTTTTCATTTATCGTAGACTCAAGTAATAAAACTATGAACTGCAATCGATTTATTTTAAACAGAATTTCGTTTTGAACCGTACATTGACCTGTTTTTATGTTTTCGTCAAACTTTATATTCCTATTTTAATTCTGATACTTGATAATGTTTTCAAATGATGAATTGGTTATAATATAGATAGAAAATAAAAGTAACCTAAAATTTGCTAATAATTGTTGCCATAACTAAATGTACATTATTGTATTTTGATTGAAATCGTGATTTTCATTGGTAATTTAAATGTAGGTCTTAATTTTATTTTCATACGTACTATGTATCCAAATGTTAGCAACTTAACTTTGAAATGATTTGCGATTAATAAATACCATTAAAAAGTAGATATATATCTAAAACGAATTGTTCTGAAATTGCCAGTTGACGTTTTACCCTTTCAAGAGAGGTACGAATGCTATCTTAAGTACTTTGCAAGTTTAATCCTTTAACTTTCAGGACCATTTTGCGATAACATCTGTTGATCGAAAATGGGTTTATTACTCCATTCTTTGTTACATTATCTGTATAACGTTTATATTATGTACTAGAGTTTATTGGAAATATTGCATCGTAAATTATTACAACGATTTGTTATTAATTTTTGTCAATATATTATATATGTTTAAATGAAATGATGTTTAAATAGCCATACGTATACTAAAGTTGGAGTGTCTACATAATAAAATAATGTAAAAGACTACGAAGTCTATAATTTTCGAATAAGAAAAACAAAACTTTACTTTCTGACAATTTAACGTAAAAAATATTAAAAACTCTAAAAAGTACCAATAAACTAATTGCATATTCATAGAAATTGGATCATTGATTTTATTTTTATTTTAAAACAATATACTTTGGTAATTGGAGTATGCTCACAAGACTTATTAAAATAAAAGGTTGCAATATTAAATGACTAAAAGACTAAACGTACGAGATAATCTACAGAGAAATCGATTATATCTTATAAACTCAGCATTGTACATATAATGTTCAATTTTAGTTAAAAAATGTGCCAATTGTGTTAGTTTAGCAAAATTTATCGCCCATTTGAGATCAAAAATGTAAGATTATTTATTTTTCCTATCCAGGGCGCAAAATTACATTTTTAAGGGGCAAAATGCAATGAAGATTTAGAGCATCATGAATTTACTTTCAAACTTTTGTTTCAAGGTATGAAATGTTTAACTTCAGAAAAGTAATGACATTTTAGACTGGAAATAAACCATATAAATAAAAGACGCATGCCTATTAAAACAATGTCTTCCATGCAAAGCGTTTCAATTTCACAAACAGATTAACTGTAACAAAGGGAAAATATTACGTGGTAAAAATTTATATCAAAATTCAACGTTTTTTTCAATCACACAACTGTTTCACTCAAAACCTACAAATATTACTATATAAAAATGCTAATATTAGCTACGTATATTTTTGTATCTACCGAAGCAATATTTGATAATATACCCGTGACTTTCAAGATCTTATTTACGATATGAACATACATTTGTACACCGTTTGCGAAAAGCAAGATTAAGACACTGCGAAATTACCCCCAGCGGAAGGTAGAGTAACTTCAATGAATGCTGCGCATCTAACAGATCTTTGATTTAACCGATTAAAATCGTCATTTTTTCTTCATGTTTCCTTTGTCTAATTAAACTCTAACTATAGAATACTAAAGCCATTTCTAGAGTTTTTATTGAGAGTTTATTTTTTAAAAATGATGTAATTCATTCATTGTTTGACGAGATTTGTCTCTTCGAATCGATCATGACGTTATGTTCCACATTTCGATCATTTTCTCGGTTATGCCACGAAGGTCAATGGAATTTCCATCTGCTCTTATTGAAAATAAATTCATGATGCTCTAAATCTTCATTATTAACAAATGTACAACTTACTGTTAGTTAGAGAATTAGCTGAACCAAAGGTCATAATAAAATCCGAATTCAAGAGATTTAGAAAGTGAATTTGAATTCCATCAGAAAAGAAGTTCTTCATTGCATGTGACATTGTAAATCATAGAAATTTGGAAGATAAGGTTCAAAATTGATTTCAATTGTAGTAGACAAATTAACTTCAACAATGACTTATATCATTTAAAAAACTGAGCTCCACAAGCTTTCAAATTATTCATAGAAGTGGCTTAAAAGGGAATCGAAGCGCAATTACTATTTACCATTCTTTCTTCGGGATCGTCCCGCGGATAAATATTCTGCGAATGAACACGAGCAGTATCATTGTTTAAAATCGCATCGAAATTTATTAAGCGATTGTTCGTTGCGTTTGCACGCGTTTGCCTATCCGTATTTAGTCCTGGAATATCTAACATCGGCCATTATGCATTATCATACATGTCATCGTGAATGGCCTCCTAGTGCACCATTGAAATAGACTCGGTTAAAATGCGCGTAAACGCCATGACCGGTGAGCTATAACGAGCGTTGAGTTATTGTTTTCATCCCGTTTGCTTAACACGCAGAGGCTTTTAGCCGTGGGGGATTTGCAGGACTACGGCAAGGATGTTATTCCTTATATCTTTAGGATCTGATCCCACGGCAGGTATATATATACATGTACCCTCGAGAGGATCCCACAGTAGGGGAGGTGGCGAAAACTTCGACCCTGGCGCCTAAAGAATTATTAGCCGGCGTCTTCCTTTTCGTTTGCTCGTGTTACACGTCGCTGCGTCGGCTCACTTTATTTAATGCTAAACGTGCCAGAAGTGAACGAGAGCACCAAGAGTGGGAGCGAGAGGTGAAATTACCTACGTCAACTTTAAGCGAGAAGCTGCAAGATTGCAAATTGCTCTATTAATGAATTAATGGAGAAGTAATCGCGACGATATTTATCTCATTGTTGTCATATCAAATGTCATTATTGTGGATGAATTGATGGCCGCAGAATTGTTCTATCATGTCACGGTCTATAGTTATCCTAACCTAAACGTGCAAAAAGCGAAAATCGTGATCTTGCCTTGATAAAATCTTCTATAACTTGATGAAAAAAAAAAAACGAATCGGAATTCCTAAAAGCTGACAAATAACACTTTAATCTGCGTTCTGCCAAATTGCAAACAAACATTTTGTTCCGCCACAAAAACTTACTGACATGGACAAAAATAATGTGTATTGCACTTTTAGGTTAGGCTCTCGCAAAATCATGACATGATATAACAATTTCGCAGTCAGTTTTGGATTCAGCGGATCAGAAAACTTTGGAAAAGTATACTCCTGTTTCTGGGTATCGAGACCGATCTTATTTTGTTGGCCTGGGTTATCTCTACTTGTTAAATTTTAATATTAAATTTGGTCCAGATAAAATATTTTAAAAATCTTTTGGAGTTTATCGGTTTAACCCTTTCAATCACAAGTGAACATCAGTGAGCCTTCAAGATTGGTGCGGCTAATGAATTAACCCTTTAAAACCCAGACTTGCACAATTGCATAAGGATTTAAGCACCATTTTAAAAAACAAGACAATACAAATTTGTTAAAAATATAACTTTCCATATCCGACTAGTTTCGTAGTCACTCCTTCGAATAATTCTGCTGAAATTATCGAACAACGCAATTTTTTGTAAAATACTGGAAAAAACCCCTATTTTTATTTACAATTTTATAGATTGTTCTTATATCGAGGTTCTACTGTATCTCTATTCACATATATTCACATATTTTTATATATTTTCTTTTCCATTTTAAAATGGCGTCTGACCGATAAAAATGTTTTAAATTGAAGAAATTGTTATTATCTGCGAGGATATCAATGTAGTAAAATCGCACAAATAAATTGTTACAAGTTTCATAGAAACAATGACTTACAAGTCATTTTTCGAAAATTTTAGCAGTGTCATTCGAAAGATCGATCGTAAAGCGGGTCTAATACGGATGTCTAAATATTTAAAAAATTGTTATTGTACATTTAACGATGCTGAAATCTACGCGCAATTTACGTACATTGATTTTTTACTTTTGATTTTTGAAAATGTGACACCGCATTGGTGATCAACAACCTCAAAAACCCTTATATACCAAATATTAGATGAAATTGTAATTTTTCAAAATTTTCGTCGGGCATATTGTATCATAAAATATCAGTTATGAAAAAATGCGTGACTGAATATGTTAATACTATCTGCCCTGCAGAAGTTTAGGTTCTTAGGCACCCAGAATCTGAGCCGATAGGAAGATTTAGTAATAAGCTAATGCTCGGGAAGATTTTGGAAACATCTCAATGTAATTTAGTCATCAAGATATCTCCTGCAGATCTTAGAGATCTACAGAAAAAGAAGATTTTTAAGACTTTTCGGAGACATTTTTGAATGCAGCTATTTGTAGATATATTACTGCGGGACCTGCAAGCTAATACTGATGTGTCTCTATTAGTGTGGGTACATGATCTATTGGAATTTTGGCCGCAGTAATACAGACAGCAGTAATAGGGATATCCGCAGCAATTTAACAAGTGTTTAATTTTGAAAGACATATTTTGACTATTAATAATATAAATATTTAAAATATAAATAGTTACCATAAACATATTTGCACTACTACCATGCATATACTGTCTAACGGAAGGAATAATTTCTTTCAGTATAAAATATTAGACATATAGTAGAAATGGCAGCAAAAATTATTCGTAAAATCAGCCATATTTTGGTAATTTATATATCACGATAAATACTTTGCTCAAAATTTTAGCCTAAAATAGAATATTAACGGCTGACAAAAGAATTCTATCTGCGCACTTATAATTTTATGTTTTACTGTGTCATTAACTCTACAACTAATGACTAAATGCATATCAAATTATTTATAACAATTAATATCGCATGAGTTTTAATTCTCCCTAATTCCTATTACTAATTAATTTTTTAAATTAACTATTTTTTTCAATCGCTTACAAGATATTGAGATGGCGTTTGTTTCGTCCAAAACAATCAATAATAATAAAAACGAATCTCGTAAATAACTGCAAAATAGTTCCAGAAGAATAAAAATAGTGAGTATTAGATGTCGAAAAATAAAGTGATAAGTATTAACATAGAACGGTAATTCAAATTTGAGTCACAAAGAAAGTAAAAAGTCATTTATAATAATTGAAAAATAAACAAACTGCCCAAAAATATATCCGAAATAATTTAATTTGAAAAAGTTATGTAAAAAAACAATAATCGATATTTCGAGAAAGAATTCAAAATTATATGTTAAAACTAATCCTAAATATTAAAATTTAAGAACATATTAAGGTGTCACTCGGTTCATATAAAATAACTATTTAAATAGTGTAATCTATGGATTAAATAATAAACCATTTATGTATTTGGATGTTAATCATTATTTTCTCTTTTTTTAGTTATGTATACCATATGTAAAATAACTTTGAGAATAAGCATACGGTTTTCTCTTCGACTTCGGTTATCTCATCTGAAACAGTTGGAAAAAATACGTGAAATCGCGGGCGAAGGCTCCGAGCGTTTTGATTATCGTGATAAGAAAATGCTTTTCAGTTGTGTTTACTACGTTTCAAGAAGCGGTTTGTTAGAAAATATAACGTTTGCAAGGGGTCGGAGGACGCTTTTGAAATACGTTTCTAAAAAAAAAGTAATGCTACGACGCAAGCGAAAGGATGTATTTAAAAATATTTCCATTTCTAGAAAGAAAATTCGTTTGCTTTAAGTAAACTATTACACAGCACAACAAAACTAGTACATATGCGGTACACCTTCATCACGAAAATCCAGATTCGACGCTCTATTTTCTTAAACCTAAATTTCTCAAAGATTCGAACAAATTCTTTAGAAATATTTTAAGTTCATATTTTTGGAATTCTGAGAATGTTTTGTGGTGGCAAATTTTTTTTGGCTTATTTTAAATAGCTAATTGACACGTCCATAAATTGCAAACTACCAACCGTTTAAGTCGTTCTTTCGAAACAAAAAAAAAATTCTCATTGCGTTAACGGAGATATTTCGAACACAACGTTCACGTACAACCTATGTGTTGAACGTCGTCGTGTGTGGCGCATATAAGAGCGTTATTTATTTTCAGTCGAATCATCCAATTACATATCGTCAATGCGTGACAAAACGAGTTCCGCGATTGCCGTTCTGAGCGGATCTTCAAAAGGGCTAAGACAATCGACGTTATTATAATAAATATACAAGTATTATGCAAACCAACCTACACGGTCGGATGTAAGCAAGAATTTCATCGTCCCGTTCGACTTTCCTGTCCACAGCTTGGTACGAAACAGTAATAACCGCCTGTCAATGTAATTACATCGGATTAAACTTAATTAGATTTAGAACGCCTATGGCCTGATAGTCGCTTTATGCAGTCATGACAGATACAACGTAATAATCGCAATGAAAGGTCGATTATAATGATTACTTCGCGGTTTTATCAAACTTTTTATCTTCGCGAAATTTGTAATAAATTATTTCGTTCCGTTTGAGTGGCTGCTTAGAAAAACATATACTATATGTAGGATTGTAACCTAATGCCTATGCTTCAATGTTTGTGATCATAAATAAATCTAACAATAATAAGGAACGCCATCCTAAGAAAATGAGATGAACGTTTGAAATTGAGATTGATATTTTTTGTATTTACCTAAAAAAATATTGGAAATTCGACAAAAAAAGCATTCATATTTTCGTATAGTTTATAAACGCCTGTCTATCTTGTCCACATCTGTGCGCTTAAATCTTACACTATTCGAATCATTTTATAATTAAAAAAGCGTTCAGTTGAGGGAGATTTATCAACCACCTAACATTAGACAAACTTCACATGACTTTGATTATTACACACACCTATGTGTTACTCTTTAGCCTACAATAAAAAAAAAATATTTAGAAAAGTTAAACTAGCACTAAGATCAGGATTTGCTTTACAATTTTAGTATTTTTATCCTCCTTTGTTCCCCAGAACTACTTCTCCCTCTACCTCAGTTTTACTATCCTAACCTAAAATTATGTAGGTGCTCGCACAACCGAAATCTCATGACTTTCCCACTAAAGTTAATAATATTAAAATTAGTTCAGATAGACAACCAATATGAAGTCCAAAAGTTCTGAATATTATGATTACTCAAAATAAACAACCATGATTTTGAAAGAACGTTGAAGTAAGTAAACGGATTGATTTGTGTTTGAAACCTATTCAATACTTTTTTTACTTGTTTGTATCTGCGACTCAATCTTTGTATATCCAGCAGTAACTTTTTCTCCCCTAATTGTCTGTTCGTACGAATCCGTTTCAATAATTCTCGATCCTTTCGAATCCTATAGAGTTTAAATTCATATGGATACAAACTTTCTCTTCATTTCAATCCGTTTGAAAATGCCTAAACAAGTACTTATTCGTACAGATTGGAAAAAACTGTAATGTTGACGTTATGTTCATTTAATTCGGGAAATTGGTGAAACAAAGTTTAACATAATATTTATAGAAATTTTATTTTATTCGAAAAATGTATTTAAAAAAACTAAGAAGGGTGCTTTTATCTCCCTTTTTATGCATCTCTATCTCCTATTTTCGCCGTCTAATTTATTCTAATCAAACTGATCAAATACTTAAATTATTAATTAAAACAAAATACAAAATTAACCATTTTAATATTAAATAAACGAACTAGTGTATTCTACAGAAGATGGCGCTACTCCAAATGTCAGATCTTGATAGACGATTTCGGTACTCATTTACTCAACCACTTTTGGAAAAAACTTTTATTAAACTTGTTTGAAGAGAACTTCATGCTATATATTATTTATGTAGTACATTTAGAATATTTTTGTTAGAATTAAATATTTTTCGACGTTCTATAAAAAATTGCTGCCTCAATATGACCGATCAAACACATAGGTACTCAAAATTGTCATATTCGTATTCAGGAAGCGTAACTACATAGGCACGCATCTGAATTTGTTAACAGAATATGCGTTTTCCGAAGGTACAACTCTTTTTTTTAAGTACCTAGTCATTTTTAGGACATTAATGGACATTAAAAGAATTATTTTGTAAAAATCCGAGAAAACCTCCTCTAGAGGTTACAGGTTAAAAAAAAATATATATAAAAAAACAGCGTAAATGTATTAGAAAAACATTATTTAAACATTATAGATTGGAAGAAATTTCCAGCTGAAAGAAAGTTTTCAAGCACTCTATATAATATTGATCCTTCTACAGAAGTTGTTATGAAAATTATATTTTGAAAAGAAAATCTGTGAAAAGGTACAGAGAAACGGAATTTCTGAAACTTTAAACCCTTACCATTTTCCTCCTTATTAAGCTGTAACCATCCTGCATAAATACTGTAATGATAATAAACATATTTTTTCCATATTTTCTCCAGTTATTATAAACTTCTATGAATGTTTGAAAGGTATAAAATTTGACTTCCTCTATATAAGTTGTCAAATTTAATAATCCTACAAATTCTCCGGAAAATACGAATCGTTTGTTTGTCTTTAGTTGAAACATTACTAGCGGTTCTTTGACCATAAGAATGGGTAGCTTTATTTGCACATCCTGTTTACATCCACGTAACATTTGTTGAGAAACAACTTTTATTGGTGTAACCTTTGACGAAAGCGTCGGAGCATCTTGACGGGTGAGTTTTTTTGGCTGTGCGAAAGTGTAAGTTTTAACGCGTGAGCATTGGGTCCTTCCGGATTACACAGGTCGTTGATGGGCTAATCCATCATATTGTAAATTATAAAATGGAATACAGTGAATGCTTTCCCACATACAGATGATGGCAAGAAAACACGACTGCCTAAATGAAATGATCTTGCAGTTTACTGCATTCTGGTTGATGTATAAAAAACATATTTTCTCATATATAAAAAATACAAAACTTTTGTATAGAAAAGTTTTTAACATTTCTATAATGTATCAGAAGTACTTTACTTCCGGAATTATTTCGTTAGTTTTTAATATTTTACTTTAGACTATCCCCGTGAAAATGTATGTGTATCTCTTTATATTTACTTTCAAAAATTACCTTGAAATATTTACTACTAGCATTACAAATATATCACAAATTAATAGCACACGTGTTTTAATATTTATGGTATTTTTTTTTATAGAACGCATAACCTCAAATTATCAGCTGGAATTGTGAAATTTTAGAGATGTGAGCAGAGAAAAAGATATATAACCCATTACTCAGACTTGCAGACTCAGAAAAATGCAGTTTTTGCAAAAAAATACCCTATTTCTTCTCATAAGATATCATTATACTCCCCTTCCCCATCCGAGCATCAAAAATATGATAATAAAATCATAAAATATTATACACTTTTGTCAAAAACTGACCTCTCTATATCATGGTAAGCAAAGTAGCACTTCCTCTCTCTGGGGAGTAAAGGAGCTTCTAACACTCTAAGTCCAAACTCTATTTTTCTCCCTATGTATGTGTATATGGAAATGAGTTTGTATATAAATAATATAACAAATAAATATAAAATCGTCGATACCATTTACGTAACTTTTAAACGTTCTCTATGTTCACTTAAAAATATTCAGACATCCTAAGGAGAATTTTGTATAAGCAGAGAATATATTTCAAGGATGCATCGTTTAATGTAATGAGAAATTTAGGAAATTGAGTTTAACTACTCTGAAGGATTATTAAATGTGCATTGATAGACCACAAAATCAAAAGGATCAGAAATATTGTCAGTTTCCTCCCTCCTCCCATATGTCGAACATTCAGAACTACGCCATTCTATCAGCGTACCCTCTATTAGAATAATTGAATCCATCTCATTTAACGATAAAGTACTGATAAGAATTGGTATATTACATGAGTCATATTTAAACTAATCATTTAAGAATTCTACTAAAAATATTCACCATCACTCTAAAAGATGCGGGACCAAATTCGCACTGTAATAACCAGGATATATTTATGTCTCTAACCGTAATTTGATTACGTGACAAATGCATCGAATACAATTTAATAGAAGCTTTAAATTTTAAAAAGATACATCTTATGCGGAGTTACGTGTTTTCGGTTTCTAAATGAAACTCGAGGAGTCCATCCATTCAGGCACGGTTTCGAATTACCGTGCGTTTTTACGAGCTGGAAGCGGCATTTGAATGATCAACACCGCCAAGTAATATCCCATTCGCATATTATCAAGTAGAGAATACCCACGCAGTCAAATCTGAGCAACAGGTGCATAAAAGGACATTAATCATCGGTACAGTAGTACAGACTGTAACATGGACTACTACGCAAGTGTTTCAATGTTCATATTGCATATGTATATATTGCATATATATATTGCATATATAAGCATTATGAGCTTATTCACAAGAGAAACGCGTAGCTCGTTAATGAAGACATACATTCTGATCGCACCTACGGCTAAACCCGAGGCAAATTTCGAGGATGATTCCCAGATAGGAAATTGTGAATTACAAGTCGACCAGACTGCTCGTAATGGCCTAACGATAACACGATGTTAGTATGCTGGGCATGTATATTAAAATCGATGCAAAGTTCGGAATGCAGCTGACAAGTCTATGTTTCAAAGAGTGAACATTGAAACACTTGCGTAGTAGTCCATGTTACAGTCTGTACTACTGTACCGATGATTAATGTCCTTTTATGCACCTGTTGCTCAGATTTGACTGCGTGGGTATTCTCTACTTGATAATATGCGAATGGGATATTACTTGGCGGTGTTGATCATTCAAATTATTGCTCGTCGTTATAAATTAGCTGTTTATTACAAATTTGATAAAATATTGTTAATCGCATGATAATAATATTACACTATTAGAGGTTGATAAGGAAAGCAGTATATTTCTGACATGACCTTGCAAGAAAAATCTAAGGAAAAGGGGGGCCCTTGGTTTACCCAAGATGGCCATGTCTGACATATTGATTTTCTCATTACATGTCAATCAGGATATTGGCTAACATTTCACTGAATTTTAACTCTCTGTTTTGAATGACTGAATATAGAATCATAAAACTTTCGCTGCGGTCACTTTCGTCATATTGCACGATGAAAAACTAGTCAAAATTCCATGCAAGGACAATCCGCTAGGTGGTAAGATAACATAACCCTAGCTTACTACCATCTGAAAATAAATCTCCATTACATGTTCTTGACAGCTGTTGCTTGCCAGTTTTTTACGGCACGAAATCGCAAGGTGAAATGCTGCCCACTTTGGACATTCCTGTTCTTCTGGTTTTATTCCATAGATGACTGCACAGATACTTTATAACCCCATTCCCAATGCAACCTATCTTGGGTGTCGTTCTAATTGGTGGAACCCTTTCCTTCCTTTTCAGATTTTTCATCTTCTTCCAGACCTCAACTTGTTTTCTGGCTCTATTGTAATATCTATACGTCAGACCAAATGGGAGGCATACAAAACACCCTTAACGTCACCACTTCGTACCCTACCGCTATTTTTCGAGCAGAAGACTGTCACTCGTTAACCGAACCTTCGGTTTGGTAAGCCATTACCAGTAAGTCGCAAAAACCTTGGGTACATCGAATGCTGATACGAAACTAACGAAGAACTGAACGAACAGTTACTGTTTAATGCAATTGTTTCCATTGTACATCACGCGTCAAGCTGGACTCTTTTAGCAGCGACGTGCTTCGCGGTGGTATATCAATGCGTTTATACCCGATTCCTCAGCAGCGAATATTTTAATGGCGCTTTGTGCCCACGGCACCGAGAGGGGTCTCTGCTTTTATTTAAAAGCAAGCTGCCAGAGATTCGCCCCTTTTGTCTTATTCCCTCCTCGCTCCTCCATATCCTTCGTGATTCTTTCGGGCAGGCCCTCCGCATTGACCGCTGGTTATTTTAATTGGATTTTCGCCGAATCTTTCTCACTGTAATCCCATCGGTCCTCGTCGAATCCTTCCTTCGATGTCCCCGTGCCTTCCTCTTTCGCGCTTGGCCCTTTTACCGTTTTTTGCGAGTTCGCTCGCTTTTTTCGCGGCCTCCCTTTTATACATGGAATCCGCTGAGATACGCGCTTCGATCGGAATCCCCGCGTTTCTACATATGTTGCTCCGGTGTAACATCCTTTCCAGTCCAAGTTCCCACACACGATCTCTTCTTGTTTATTCGCGTCGCGGCACCTGTCCTTCGCGGTTTTGCGTTTGATGGTTTTTCAGTGTCCCCACGACTCACGACCATCGGGAAATTGCGTTTGTCTCACGGTATACAACGGAATCCATCGGATCTATTCACGGCTATTATAGATTCCATTAATTATCTCCTTTTCTCAATCCTACCATCGACTACCGAGATGTCCTATTCTTTGAGCGGACGTTAACCTGTATGCGAAATCTGTAGCGACTAAGTTTCTTGCACGAAAAAAAAGTCCTTGTTGGAGCAATTAATTTGACTCAGACAAGAAATTGGTTTGGAGAATTGGTTAATTGATTGGTGCAACTGTTTCTTCCCTCATAGCGCGAAAGGATCCCCTCAAATGTGAATATTTTCGGTAGAAGATATGGCGAAACTTCGCCCAGACTGTGGATGTCTTTTACAAAAGGCGTGAGAGACAATGAAGACCATTAAGATTCATATAATGGAAGGCATATAGTATTTGGAGGTCACTAAACACGAATATAAAGCCAATGATGGTTGTTTTAATCCTTTGAAGTATACATTTTTCATTACGCTGAAAATAGCTGAAATTTGTTACTCGGGAGTTTTCGGGGGAGCTGCTTACGAATCTGACCTCAGATTTTCAAAATTCAAAATTGCGATCTAATATGACCTACGGAATTAAAAAAATTTACTTGATCGAGGTGAAATTCAAAATAGCGGATCCAAAATGGCCGACCGAAATGTAAAAACAAGTAAGACTCACCCTAGATTTCAGTCGGCCACATTGGATCCGCCATTTTGAATTTTGAAAATCTGCCGCCAGATTCGTAATCAGCGACCCTGAAAACCCCCGAGTACCCAGTCTCGTCGTATTTGAGTGACGTTTTCTTCTCCACATATATTTTTACACTTTGTTTAATTTTTTTAAGCAATATAACATGATAATTAATTAAAAATATTGATTTATTTACGTTTCCTAACATGTTCTTGAAGTAAGGAAGCAAAAAATTGCAGCAAAATGAATTAATAATTGCCTTAAATATGTAAATAATGAATTACAAAAAGGTGCAGCACACATGCTACACCATGCTTCAAAGGGTTAACAAAACAATTGCCAAAGGAATAGTATAGTATGTAATTTGGGAGTACCTAATTCGGGAGCGACAAATACCTATTGTATAATTTACCCTTGTTACGCATATTATTTTTCCATACGAGGGCGTAATATTTGGCTGCCGCTACATAGGGAGAAAAATCTTCTTTTGGACTCAGAGTGTCAACAACTATTTTACTTCCCAGGGAGAGAAAGTCCTACTTTGCTCCCATGATGTAAAGAGTTCATTTTCGGCAAAAGTGTATAATACCTATTTTCTGATTTTATTATCTTTTTTTAATACTTGGAGGGGGGAGGGCGGATGATCTCTTATGAAAAACTATAGGCTATTTCACAAATGCGTTATTAAATTTGATAATAGAACACAGTTGTAAAACGAACATATTTCCAATACAATTTACAACATGTTCTTATTTCAAGACTTATTTCGACAAATGGTTAAGCACGACATGAGGGTAATGAAGTAGCTGGATGAGAGATTACATAAATAAAACAGTTTCTCCGTGTTTTGACGGTAAGCCATCCTATTTATCGCTGGAATAGTTTTGCGGACATCGGGAAAATTGCGCAGCGGGAATGAAGTGGAATGATTACAGATTTATTTAATCCGAAATTTAAATTAAATGCAGAAAACGTTTTAGAAGAATTAATTAAAGATACGATTAATTTTTATATATAATGTTTTGATGTATTACTAATTATTATTTTAATCGTTTTAGGAAAATTCATGATTTTAAAAAGATTATATTGAAAAAATGTTTATCTATTTGTTATATATGCGTAAGTTCCACGCGTTTTTTGGTATTTCTATGAATGATTTGTTTGTTAATATATATTTATAATTTAAGTTAATATGGACGTTCCAAGATTCTTTTTAAAATCTGGTTCCGTCGAATAAAGTGACGCCTTCATGTTAGAAAAGATTGTCAATTGCACTAAAGTTAGCGTGTTTATGCTCAAAAGGCTGAATTCTATTATGCCCGAAATGAATGTTTTTGAAAATAGACTCCACATTTTAACAAGCCCATCATTTAAAAGACCCTTAAATAAATATACCAAAGAGAACTTGTTCATTATTATGGTCCGCGTGACAATAAATATTTATCAACATTATGTTTTTCAAAATCATGAAAAATTACGTCCTGACTGAGTACACCCATTTTAGTCCTTATATTAACCATTGGTAAACTACATTATAGGGTCTGAAATGTATTTAAATTGTGGCAAAATCCAAACATGAGTGTAATTTCAATGAATTACAGGTTATAATTAAAGTTGGTAAAGCACAACAAATAGTTTCGGAAATAAATACTTTTCAATAAGCGACTTCACAGCAGCTTATGCATAAAAGTAGAATGAATCATTAACAAAGTCCTGACTTAATGGATTCTTAACGTTTTTCTCACATCTCTTGTCCCAGATCTAAAAAAAATACGACATATTCTTAGTACTATAAATTCTTCGAATTTCCCACAAACATTCCAAAATGTATGATTTAAATATTGAGAAATTGATAGATTCATATTCATTGAAAGAGTGAAATAATTTGAATAAAAAATATGAGTCGTGTTTATACGCTCTCAAATGTCATTATCAATTCCCAAGAGAAAAGCATATCTGAATGAATTACATAACAGGTCCTTCATTCGAGTCATTCATGCTTTCCATTTTCAATCTAGCTATTTACCCGAACAACAAGAACTTATCAATGTTGACGAAACGTCTTTGTTTGGATACTCGAGATGAAAATTGTCAGATACAATGGGACTCATTCGACAAATATTTTAGAATGAAAGAATCGTTTTGTGGACAAAAGGCGTCAACGGAATCATAGATCGCTGAAATGAGATCTACTCGAGGACGTGAGGACGAATGAGCGATAAGTACCAGTCACTTTGTGACCTTTTGTTTTCCTTTCCTGGAATGTCTCTTTTTCAAGGGGTTGCTCGACTTCCGGAAGTCGTTGATCGTCGACGTCGCGGATCATCCCAGTTAGTCGGGAAATTGAGCCGGTTTAAGACGGAGAACGTTCAGCGCCAGTCAAAAAGGTCGAGACATCGAGTAACCGATGCGGGGATTTAAGAGCTTGAAGAGAACAGACAAGTTTCGACAGGTAAGCAGATCAATGGATAAAAGAGATCTCTTATAATCGCATCTTCCGAGATAAACCTGATCTTGATTCTGTTGCAGTTTCCTGATGCATAAGCCGCGACAAATACTAAATGTACTGGGGAATAAGGGAGAGCTGCGGGGTACCGATATTCGCTCGTTCGACTCTAATGGGATTCCGATGGTGCTCGGAATCTTTGAATAGCTATACAAAGTAAATAGATTATTTTTGTCCCTTAGGCAAGAAAAGCGTTCCGGTTGTTAAACGCTATGTGTAATATATATGCCGATTAATTATTGCGCATCACTTCAACGGATAACGATACGATGCCTTCAATTGGCCATGATTTGTATTATTTCAACGGTTTTTTAGAATCATTAGATTAAGATGGTCGGATGACTTGAAAAAGAGATCAGTTTTTCAAAAACTGAACATTCAATCCATTCTTCTTGGTTTTTTACGTCGAACATTCTGTATGAATGATCCTTCTATTATTAGTGCGTGATCGGACGGTTACTTCAAAGTTTTCACGAGGAAATAAAAAGTGCCGATTTACCAAACCGTAATCCGGTCAATGATTGAAATATTCTATAAGCACAATTGAGAATCAAGTGCTTAAGACGAGTAAAATCTCAATAATTTTGCTTAATGTCTTTTTTAGAAAGTGTAGTTTGCGGTCGAGGAGTCCCCGAAAAAGAGGATGACTTTAATCCTCACTAATTCCACAATTACCTCCATCGATGGAAATGTCGTATGTGATTTCTTTTTTTCGTTCTCCAGGAGAATCAGGAGGTGAAGAAAAAATCTCTGTATTTGCGATTTTGTG
Source organism: Trichopria drosophilae (assembly GCA_030407085.1). Taxonomy (NCBI): domain Eukaryota; kingdom Metazoa; phylum Arthropoda; class Insecta; order Hymenoptera; family Diapriidae; genus Trichopria; species Trichopria drosophilae. Next base: position 163,359,114 of record CM059582.1, on the reverse strand, counting down.
GTCAATTTATACCGCAGCGAACGAGCTGCGAGAATGGCGATTGAAATTCCACCAATCGCCTTACACGCGTTCGCTACAAGCGCTAATAAATGCTACTGTGGTTGGCTTTGAGAGAGATGAAGACACGGAAACAACGGTTCACGACCGAACCGAGCAGGTCGAATGCGTACTACCACTTGCCTCTCGACGGGAGGCCTGTTGCATCGGCTTATTTAGCGCCGGAACTTAATTTAATGCTGCAGATCTTAAGCTTACACCTACCAACCTATATACTTTCTCAAACATATTTTCCATGTCTGGAAAATTACTTCAACCCAGACTAAGAGCGAGGCACCACACCAACACTAGTTTAAACTGAAAAATCATGATGAATATGTAAATAAAATAAAAAATCATTTTAATCATTGGAAAGTGCATAAAAAGCCTAATAAAATCCACTGATTATTTGTTCCTTTCTAGGACACAGAACTTCAGAAACAAGCGTTTAATGCGAGACACCGAAAAGGGCTAATCTTCTCAGTTGCCCGTTTGGCATGGAATGCCCCATATGTAGTGGAGTTTTCATTATGCAGAAATAGGCCTGACAGATCGACGGCACATTTCAATCTTTCTTACTGTCCGTTTCCACACAATTTCAGAGAATATTGTGGGAGTTAAAGTCTCTGACTACCAGTGCGTTGTTATTTGCAATATTTTGCACTATGACGTTCGACTGGTTCTGCGAAAGTGTGTTCCCTGGAGCTCGGTAACAGGCAATAAGATCGATGACTGGGTGTACATTTGTTATTTTAATACCGCACAGTTCGACTGATTGATCTGGCGAAACAAGATTCTTGAGTTCCGCAAAGGCAATGTTTTTGCTTATAAAAAACGCAATACCACCTCCTCTTCGGATACCAGGGTTGTATCGGTATCTAAAGATGATTGGTCTACTAGTATATGATGTTGCGACTACCCCTTGTGTTCGGAACGAGAGATTGATCATAAAAATATTGTTGACGGTAACAGTAAAACGGCTCTCCATTACAGCTTTCTACGTTATCAGCTCCTACATGAAATAAATACAAAAAATATGAATATAAATGAATTGATATCAAGGCGCAATAGAGGTAACAGAAATGACTAGCATGTCTAACCTAGCGTGTCATATTGTTCATTTAAGCATAAGTTTCTCATTTGTTATTGTTCGTCGAGGAGGGAGAAGTCATTTCTGTTACCTCTATTGCGCCCCACGTTTTCCATTTTAAGTCTTACAAATATTTTATTTCCTAATAAAATGAAAAATTATTGTGTATTTATTTCGGCATGGTATTAGTAAATTATTTTATCCTTTTTAGTCCATTTATAAAAAGAATTTTTTATTTATTAATTATTTTCTGCTTTTTAGTTTTAATAGGTCAAATTTTAAAATCGATTTTAAACTATTACATTTATAAACAATCTAAAAAGAGCAGTTTCAAAATGAAAAGAATATGCAAGTGGTTTTAGATGACAGGCTCCTCTGGTGGCATACACCGTCCAGAATGGGGTTCACCGGTAAAAATTTTACGGTATTTTTTATTGTTTTAAATAATAATTTAGGTCATATATAACATAAATAAAATCTAAAAAAAAATTAATTTATTAATTTGGGTATTTTATTTGCCAATTGAAAACTCTTCCGTTTGAACGCGCGCCAGTTTCGTGTGACGTCATTATGCGGGTTCGGCTGTCAACCAATCCCGTTCGAATATTCTACTGTGCATTTATGTCATGTTTAACCTCAATATATATATAAGAAACCGATGGTCAATATATATATATATATAAAAAAACATTTTCAGAATTTTCATCGGTAATTAAACCGATGGTCAATCATATGTATATTGGAATATATATATATATATATGATTGACCATCGGTTTAATTACCGATGAAAATTCTGAAAATGTTTTTTTTTTGTTACTGCGTGGGCAAAATGCTATTTTTCACACTTTTAAAATTTTCTTTCGCATTTTACCCAGACTTGTAATAGAAAATACATTTCGGCAGATGTGAAGAAATGTTTTTTGGACGAACGTGCTTGCGACACACGCTTCAGCTCATGCCACATCCCTCACGTTTGAAAACACTTTTTCCCACTTGTATCGAAAATTACTATATTCTTTTTATTTAAATCTTTTACGGCAAAATATATGGTGTATAGAGTATTTGGATAAAATTAAAATCTTTTCTGCACTAAAAAGTCGCCGCCAATCATTTTTAAGAAACGTTACGCTATGCGTTTATTTAAGAAAAGCGGGAGAACTTTTTTATGCATTATGCAAATTTATCATTGTGGATTTAACTATTTCCGATTTGATATACTCAAGCGACCTGTATAATATTTTGTGCAACATTGAGGAACTACATACAATATGTTCTAGCTGCTGGCGGGTGTACTTTAACGGAAGGTAATTTGAGTATTCATGGAATTTAAATGTTTAATAATCACATATTTAATGTTAGTTTAATTTACGCAATGATTTTATTCTAAATTTAATAAATTACTGCAAAATAAGTTGAAAGGTATTTATATATAATTACTAAAGATTGAGCCATATGAAAAAGGCAGAAGTTCACTGCAGCATTACGAATAAAAGGCCATTTAAAAATCAATAAATAAAAGCATCGGCTGCAATCGGTTACGGTGAAACAATTTGACACGTGTCATTATAATTATCCCTATATGAATCGACCTTTAAATGCGATTCCCAGACCGTTGAATTTCCACAATATTATACAAAATTCTTGACTAGTATATAAAACGTACAAACCTGTGCGACCTATATTAGAACCATGCGTATCGTGCTACATAGTGTTGTTGTGTAAGTATACCGAAAATGTTTGTTTTACGTACAAATATATACTAGATATTAAATACATTGCAACTTAGTTTCTGACAGGTTATGTGGACTAATGCAATATCACGAAAACCGTGAAAAATGACTGACAAAAAAGTACTGTTGTATTTCCTTGTTGCGATAAATATAGGATATATTGCGGGAAACTCTAAAAATTTGTGGTTCCATAACCTGCAGGATTATATTTCAAGTAAAGCGCATTTATTTCCGACAGTACTCGCATTGGACACCGACTACGAAGCTTACTCATCAGAATATAACAAATTTGTAGACAGTTTTACTATTGAGATTCCATGGTCTATGATATTGCCAATACGATTTACACGTAATAAAGCAGTCAAAATTCACAACCATCTCTTTGCAGCTAAACTTGTTGTAATAGTAGTCAATGCGGAGAATTATTCCCAATCAGCATATAAAGCATATTTTGACAAAATTGGACAATTTTCAATTGGTTACCTACATATGTATAGATTGATGCAACCCAGACCGAAGTTATTAGTATTATTCTGGGAGGGAAGTCATCGAGCCCCCTTTGAATGGTTTCTTGATGCTTTATGGAAATTTAATTATTTAGATGTAACAATTTTAGTTGTAAAAAATGAAATCAACTGGAATTGCAAAGTCTGGGATATTACATATACCAATATTACAATACATCAGCGGAACCCTTTTATAAAAAAATACACATGCCAGCAATATTCATCGGCAGTAACATGGTTTCCTGACAAATTACAAGACATGCAAGGATACCCTATTAGAGCTGGTGCGTATGGCAATCAGTGTTTGCCGTTTTCAGAATTTGTAACAAGGGCTATGAATGCAACTCTTCGTCTCATCAGTTATACAAGTGATCTGGAAGGTGGCACAAACATGCAGAAGGACATAGAACGCGGACTTCTAGATTTTGAACAAGATCCAATATTACATACACGAAATGCTGGCACTGATCTACCTGGGTACGTCGTGCCTGCAGCTTTATATACATTGCCTATTGTGACACCCGGCTCCTGCATTGGTATACCGATGACATATTTGGAAAATGTAAAAGTTCATCCTTCAGGAATTCCATTATTTATAGTTATTTTTTTAGTCGTTATACTCATTAAAGTCGGAGCTAATATATATAAATTACGAATCACAGAATTAAAGTTCATGGATATGTGGGACATGGTACTAAGCAAGCCTGTTGTGCGACAGCCTACATCGTTAATAGAAAAAGTAATTTTCTGCGCATTTTTTGTTGAGTCCTTTCTTTACACGTCAGAGATACTAGGGAATGTAGTTAAAATCTCTGTGGATGAGCGACCAGTATCGAATATTGAAACTTTGGAAGATCTTAATAAAAGTGGACTATCGATGATTGGCATTGACATTGATTTTACAAATAGCATTTACAATTTTATTAACGTTCCAGCAGCAAGAAAATTAGCAGAGAAGATGATCGACGTTGGTCGAATTCTGAGTGAGGATTGGAGAACGGTGATATATCATAAAAATGTAAGCATTCTTCTTTCCAATAAAGAACGTGTGGCAGTAGAATATACAAACAACCGTTACGAAATGGAAGTAGTGCGATGTCTTTCTGACAGGATGTTCGGCACATTCAATCAAATTTCCCTCCAAATACAATCTATGTACTTTGAACGCTTTAATGAGCTACGAATATGGTTTCTTGAAGTTGGCTTATTTAAATATGATCCCTTTCGATACACCGACTCATTATATTTAGATTTCGATAGGTTGTTCGATTCTCTGGACGACATTGGTTTTAATCCATCAAACAAAAATTCAGACGAATGCTCAGAAATAACACGCGCATTATTTTTTGCCTTTATGTCTGTACTTATTTTTTTTGCGATACCTACGTTTCTACTGGAAGTTGTTATCGGATACTACGAGGAACCACTTACGGAAACATATGAAAATATATCTTATAAGCTACGTATTCCAATGAGAAAGATTTTTAGAAAAATAGCAAGAAAATCTCGACAGAAAACTTAAAAATGTTTTTTGTGGCACAGTCGTTACTATTTTTAATCTATTAATGCCGGAAATTAATTTTTTTTCTTCAGTTTCAATCAAGTAATTCGTATCAAAATCAAAGTTGAAACAAATTGAAAAGTTCTTATCTTACTATTTTGAGGTCGCGTTTCAAGATTCTGAGGTCACAATTGAGTTACGACGAACAGGTCTAATGTGGCACCAAGTTTGAAGAAAAATGACAAAAATTTATAAATATTTAGTCTTTTTTTGGAGCTATTAGAATATTGGGATTCTATTGAGACTATGGACAAAGGTGGATAAAATGCTTGAATTTTAAAACAAAATTATACTTTGATACCCTACTTCATTTGAACGACTTCAAAATGACGTTGCAGTGTTAATTTTATTTGACAGTTTTCTGGATTCTATAACAAAATGAGATTCTCAAAGAAGAGGAAATGCGTAGAAATAATCAAAGATATCAAATATATTGTAAAAATTTAATAAACGATGAGTATAAAATTTGTAACAATATTGTTTAAGAAAGTGGACACAATACCAGTATATTCCTCGGTGATTTCCAAGAACTTGTCGTTGTTAGCATTTTTTCAAAAAAGCGTCAGCAACGAGTTTTTGGGCTGCAGTACGCAGAACATTTTCGAATGAAATAGTCACTCTGGCAGCATTTTCAGGTCATTCCAATGAAGTAAGATATAAAAGCAAAATTTTTAACTGAATATTTCTACATTTTTTCGTAATAATATGCGAGAAATCGCATTTCCCGCACTATTATATTTTTGTTGATTTTGTTTCAATTTCATGCCATATTGGAATTTTTGTTGGCTGAAATTCGATTTTGACCTCAGGAGCTGTATCGGTAGTTTTCGAATTTTTTCAAATTTGATCGTGATCGAAATACTTATTTGAAAAATTCTGACTACCTTGTTTGACAGCTTTGACGAAATGAAAATGTTTGACGACTTTATGTTGATCTTTGTAGACCTTCGTGAGATGTGAGTGATATAACATAACGGCACTTAATTTTAGTTGATGTCTGTCGCATAAGAGCAATATAGGATTTTAATTTTCATTGATTGTACACCAAGTATATTTAAAGCGAGGTTTTTAACGAAACTTAATTTTCATCGAAGAATTACATATTAATAATGCTTTTTGTGTGTGACCTTCATCAAAGAAATGTAATCGTTGAGGTACATCATATTCTATACTGTATGTATTGAAACTGAAATGAATAAAATGCCCTGTTTATAATATTTACTTTCAAATGCAATTTTCGAAAAATGATTTTACATAACTGAAAATTATACTGCCATAAGTATAGTGGTATTTTTATAAAATAATGCGCGATGAAGTAAATATCAACTTAGAAAACAACAGAGGAAGTTTATTTCTGTCCATCAACATCTAGGCCATATATTCACCTTGTATCTGCTTGAAGAACAACCAATTCCGCATTGTCTGATGGAGGGCCGGACGATACTAATCCCAAAATCGGGGGAAATGTCTGCTCCGAGAAACCAAAGACCAAATCACGTTTCTCAAGAAGTTATACAAATGGTTCACTCACGTCTTGAGCGAACGTATTGAGAAAGCCGTGAAACCGATGTTGTAGAGGTTAGTATAGATAGAGGATCTTAGTGCACCACCAGACCATCTTACACCAGCTGGTACCGAGTACGCTTCGATGAAAAATCCATCTACATCATCGTGTTCTTTGCATCAGCAGAGACAAATACAGTCAGCAAAGAGTGCGAAAAACGGATGAAATATTAGGTAACTCCTGTTCGATATCCGCAAATGTTGTCGCGGATTTCAAGTCAAGCTCCATCGGAGGCCGAATGCAGAAAGCATTCGTGGATAACTTCTTCTACTGAGATCGATCACACGAGATCCTGTACCCAACTGACCCAATGGCAGAGAAGGGAGTGGTTGCAGTTGTGAAATAGCCTCTTTCTAATTTTCAAAATCTTGAAATTTTGAAAAATTGAAAAAATAACATGAGAAAATTCTGAAAAAATATCTTTCTGCGTATTATTTATATTCATATGCCCATTTTCTGACAGAGCATGAAAGTGTCCGTCATACATGGTGGATCGAAATTTCTTTGGTTTTTCGAATAAACACATGTCATAACTACAAGATACATATGTTTTTATTCTACAATGCCATTGTTGGGGGGGGGGGGTATTGCAGCCGCTATCCAGACTACTATGCATTATGCAAATTTATCATTGTGAATTTTATCGTTTTCGGATTAATTTACTCAAACGACCTAACTAATATTTTGTGGAACATTGAGGGCACGAATACTATATGTTTTAGCTTCATGACTGATTTACTCTAACGGAAGATAATTTGAATATTGATGGAATTTAAATGTTTAATAATCCGATACTTGATGCATTTTTAATTTACGTATTGATTTTATTCCAAATTCAACAATCTACTATAAAATAAATTTAAAGATATTTACCCTGCGAAAAATTTTAAGTAGGATTCTTGCCTTATAGTTGTCGTAAATATACATTATAAACATCTATTATTCATACAAGTATCGTGCGGAATATGTAAAGTTTTATTACTTGAAAGAAAATAATTTAATAGGTAGTTTTATGAGCATTCAATCATAAAAGTTTTGAGTTGAAATTTTATGGAAATTACATAAAAATCTCTTCGCAATCAGGTCAATTTTTATACAAATCGCAAACATTGTCGAATAATGTTTTTTCCGTTATCTAGTGCGAGTACTATACGACATTTATATGAAATTTAGAAAGTACATGTTTCAAATTCTCATGTGATTCTCATGAGAATCCTACTTAAAATTTTTCGCAGGGTATACATATACAATTACTAAAGGTTGATCGCTATGAAACAGGTAGAAATTGAACCGTAGCATTAGGAAAAAAAGACCATTTAAAAATCAATAAATAAAAGCATTATAATTATCGCTGCATGAATCGTCCTTTTAATGCGATTCCGTGACCGTTTCATTTCCATAACATTACATGAAATCGTTGACTCGTACAAAACGAACAATAAGTTAACTCAGCAACCTATATTTTCAAAAATTTCGCTGTATTAAAGAGGATATACTCTACGAACTGCTTTTTGTTCGTACTAAAATGCATAAATCTGAATCTGCACCGAACAATTGCATAATGCTCTTTCACAATTCAGATTCTTTTTGTGTAAAATGCATTTCGTATAAATGTGGAAGTAGTAGATACATGCACACATGGTTTATGTAATCCGTTAGATATCCTTAATGGTATTCCCATGTGCCATGTTATGGTGTTTAAGTTTTCTGTAATACATAAAACATGAAATTCTTAATTACTTCGACCCAGACCTTAGGTCTGAACGAAGTACTGAATTTGGTCACCTCGGGCATACAAATTACCCTACAGTTTTCCATCAAATGTCGATGTTTCAGACCCTAAGGAGCCCAAATCAACAATAAAAACTCGTGGTGCCTTGCTCGCTTCGCTCGCTAAGAAACTTCGACCCCGTGGAGAGTCGGCTATTCCTTTATACTCGTTCGTTTACTAACAGCTTTCAATTATATAATAAAATTATATCGACATTTGGTGGTCCAATCATATTTAGGTCCAAGTGGCTTCGATACATATGTTACAAAAATATAGTATTTCTTATATGTATGAAAATTGAAAATGATTTACAACTGTGACCTATGGCCTGAGTCGACGTAAAATTGAGAATGAGCATTTTCACAACTTCGACCCCGACGACAGGCCAGCTGAAGTATTACTAAATAAAAGTTGCAAAACACTTACTTCATGCACTTGTATTGTAATAGACTATTCGATGCATATTACATGTTTACTCTGTTTTACTAATTACTGTCTGTATTATTATGATCTTATATATACAATATATATACACATAATTCGTCAAAGATATCTCGAAAGTGTCCAAAAGATCTCTGACGGAGATCTTATCAAAAAATCAAAAAATTACCCGAGAGTGGAATAACTACGTCTACACTGAAAAAATCGAATCTTCGCCAGCCCCTCCATACGAAAATAACTATTTCTGTTTTTTTTTATAACGTTAATGGAATATATCTCGTAACTTCAGAATAGCAATAACTTTGTAAGAAAAAATCTTAGGTGATCGAATAAAACTTCATTTTGAAGGGTAAAGGTAGTACAAAAAATGCAAATAGTACAGAAGGCAAAACAAATTGTTGCGTCCTGTACGTAACCTCAAACATAACAAAATAACGCGATTTTTCGAGTACATGATCTCAAATATCTCAAAAACCTGACGTGACGGATCAATTCTGACTTCGAGTTTGGAGTCTACGCATACGGTTACGTCGGAAATGACCCACAACTTCCTAACAACATCCAAGACCCTCTTTTTTGTAGACCTGTATTATATATCGTTTACTTATTAATTTTGTTCATAAATTTTAAGCAATTTTAAATTATAAAAGCTATGGTCACACCTCAATAACTTATAATCACCGGTATCAAGTATCATGTAAAAGTATCACAATTATTTAGCGACTTCTTCGTTAGAGTCGAAAAAATGTACGCATACACATACGAACTCAAAAATGAAATACGATTTTAATTATTTGTAGAATGAAAATTACCATTTCTCTAATTTTAGAAATGGATATTGGAAATTTACTTATTTATAGGGTAACGCAGTCCCATATCCACCGATCGGACGAATTATACTATCCTCCCCGTATTGCGCTTAGATGGCGTTGCCGTCTGAATTGAGAACAGCGTGACTGGAACGCTGCCATAATGACTGACAATTTAATCATTAGGTTCTACACTTTATTCGAAGGTTATCGTGTTCAATTATATTTTGACAATAGAGAATGTACTTTTGCGATTCACAAGAGTACGGTTAGTAGTGCTTATTTCGTTTACTCTCTAAACTCGAATTAATCAAACGACTTAGCAGCAGCGAAAAGTCGGCTACCATCAATTAGTACGTTTTTTACTGACAGATAGTCGTGAATTCTGAATCATTAGTAAAATTCTATTAATCGGCAAGTATATATTGACTTTTATAGTTTAGCAGTTTGTAGGATTAGGAATAAATTAGTAGGCTTTAACTTTTTATTAGAAAAAATTACTGCGAATTCATTTGGTGACCTGCTTTTCATTTTCTTATTGGTAGTTTTTAACTAATTCAGAATTAGAGAGTATGTAAAAAGTATTCACAGAAAAAAAGTCAAATTTCACCTATTTTAGAAAATATGGCGCAAAATCGACAATATGCCCGGAGTGTTAAAAAATGGATCAATATTTGAAACCTAAGATATAACTCATAAGAGACATTGATATAGTAATAATTTTAGGTCATTCTGATTCAATATCATTGTATGGGGAATGAAGTGTTACGAACAAACGGGGTGAGCACGATCACACGATCTATTTCGAAACGGGTTGCGCGACGATCTGATGATTTGCGATCAAACGTAATATCACGTGGCGAATATACCCGTAACAGTTGCCAGGAAAAAACTCCCTCGCTGGGCCGGCACTTCGCACGCTAAAGTAAAAAAGTGTGCAAGACGAGTATCGAGTATTAACGAGCAGGGAGGCGCCCGCGCACAACTAGAGAGAGAATGAGAGAAAGAGAGACTTGGCCGATCTCGTAGGATCGATTTCGATCGATCGATAAATCAGTGACGATCGTCCGATCTCGCGCGGAATGGGAATGGGTGTATCGGCATCTTTAGGGTAGACGTCTCGCAGCCGATTTATGAGACCTTTAGCAGATATTTAAATTCCTTTCTGAAAGACGTTCTCCTTCCTTCTCATTTCAGAAAATCATTAAAACTTACATCACGGAATCGACAACGCTTTAATTAATGTAATTTGCCGGAGTATTAATAAAGTCACTTCTTAGCAATACATCGATGCAATTACTACGCTGATTTACAAATTGCTGTTTAATTATGACGAATTTTAGGTACTCTTCCATCCTTTTTGAATTGCTGTCATTTATAATTCTAAATAACTATACGACGTGTAAATGATCTAAGTAAATGATTATCTCACATCAGAATTAGTCGTTCAATGTATACAATTCATCATACCACCGCACGAGTCAAGAGATATCACTATGACATCGTCAGTGCGTAGTTCGATCAATTTTATGAGGATTTAAAAAATTATCTGTTTTAAAATCAGAAAAATGTCTAGAAAAATAATTCTACAAATCATATACCATTCTCATTGCTCTCTTTTATACTGCAGTTATGTACAGTAGACACCCGCTAAAAAAATTTGCTACAATCAATCCCCTTATATCTTTCCTAAATATTGATGTAACATTTAGATTATAATACGAGTACCATAAAACGATTCTAAGCATCCTGTCGTAATCGGAGCAATATCGAAAGTTCATTTTCCGTGCCCATCTAAAGCATCTATTGTTTCATTGCACATAAAAATAAGGTAAAAAATTATTGAAAATACTTTCAGTAATAACGTTATAGATGGAATTTCACAATTTGCCAGCGGATTGTCTTTATGAGACAAAAACTTTCTGCACAATTCATTAGCGTTGAGATAATGCTGGGCATTTATTTAACAAATATTTTCGAAAATAACGAGGAACGAGCGTGAACGATTCGACAGGACGAGAGTTGAACTGTCGACCTTTGGGCTGTCTTTTTTTGCACCTGAATGCGAAATTGATTACAATTTTCACCTCTTATACAACTATCTGGAATGGATTATTATTTTAAATATTTTTACAGTGCAGCTTGAACGTAAAACAACTGTTGAAATGAATATTTACTAAAGTAAAAATAAGAATTCCTGATTTTTATTTAAATTCGGGAGAACAAACCAAAATGTTAGACAAATTACAAACTACTAAACAATGATAGGGGCAATTTATTGCTCGTCAGTGAGTCTGTCAATTAATCGAGTGTTTGAGCGTAGTAACTACTTTAGTTCGAAGTATTAGAATATCGCAGAGGCGCAAGGAGTACAACTGCGTATGTAGGTAAGCGGCCTTATGGAATTCTGAACCTTCTTCCATTCCTTATACAATACTAAATAAATTTACACAATAGTACAAATTTAAGCATGAATTAATCGAACAAAACCGCACATGTACAGTACTCAACGCACTATGCAATATCTTTTTATCGTTGTGGTATACAGATAAAAACAGTACCAGGATGGCTAATATTCAACGTTGGCAATGACTCACCAATTTTTGGAAATTTTGAAAAATTAGTCAAAAGGAGCTGCAAAGAGTTGGGAACTACAAACATCGATGGAACTACTGATAAAACTGAATGGCTAATGATAAATACTGTGATGAGTGCTACTAAAATATTTCAATACAGAAACGCTATTTTGGTGGCAAATTAAATATTTAACAAACGAAATCATTATGCCGTTAGTCATGAGATTTTTCATTATTTTCATTTTATTTTCTTATCGTAAAAATATCTGGTGTCAGACTTATTGTTCCATGACTAAAGTTTTAGTAATTAGATAGCTTTAAACAATTTTTTTGTTGATATTTTTCAAGAAAATAAATTTGCATGTGGAAAACAGAACAAAACTAGTTTCATCATTTGTTATTTGATTTGAAATAACTAGAAATTGATTCCATCATGCATTTCATATTTCCGGTATAAATGTCGGGATTAAAGGCGTAAAAAATGTTTTAATAATTTTTTCACCTTTGTTATTCTTCAAGAGGTATTAGTATTTTGTGTATATTACGTTTAAATAAATACAAAAACATTAATTCTCGTTTACTAGTGTCGATTTTAAGTACACTTACTAATAATGGAATGAAATCAGTTTGTGGTAGTCGAATAAACTTAGAAAAGCTTGACTTGGCTACTATTAATATATTTATTTATTTATTGACATATAATATATACTATGATCTAGAATTTATGACAAATTTTGTAAAACCAACAAATAAATTGATAATTTGCAATAAATAATTATTGTTAAATATGCATAATAATGTAGTAATGCGGCTACTTTGGGTCTAACTATAGTACTAAAGATATTCACTATCAAGTGATATCATTCGGTTAATGAATACGGTGGATTAATGAAATTGGTAAATAATAATTCAAAATTTAAAATGAACTGAAGTATCATATACGTGAAACTATTCTTTATTAAGGAGTTAATCCCGCTTTTAACTTTGAAAAAATTGATTTTTTCTTGTATTTTTTAAGCATTAAAATATAAGTATAACTATCTGAGAATGCTTCCTTAAAATATAAAGTCAATTCGAATAAAATTGGCTTAGATACGATCGTTGAAAGAAAAAAACTGAAATTTAAACTTTAAACACGTTATGCACAAATTACATTTTGCCGGTGACCAAAATTACTCAAAAACTGTTCACCATTTTGTGAACAATTCATATTTTTTTAAAGAGTTCATTCAAACACTAGCTTATACTGCGGTTTCATGATCAGTTCATCGAAATGTTGGTCATCACAGAAGGTAGTTTACAATTAAAAAATTACCGGAGTTTTATGTATGTATTTTCAGATAAATTAATGATCGTCTAAAAAACTTCCCTACTATTTTTTAACAAATCTCGAAGAAGATCTGCTTTTCTGGGCTACGAGTGACATTAATCCCTCAATTTAATATAGAATATTTAATATTATTATATTATGTTGCGAACTTACTCATGTTAGATGTAAGCACTTCCGACCTTTATAGTCATCACGTCTATTTGAATACCAAATATTAAAAAGCGTATTTAGAATTTTTTTGCAATCTTTTACAATTTTTCAGTTTTTTCAACACATAATAATGAATATTATTTCCAGAAAATAAAGAAATGAAAATACAATTCATAATGCGCCCATTGGGTGTGCTGTTATGTTATTTTAGGAAATACATCCATTGTATACTTCTTTAATCAATATGTCACTATTTGGAACATAAACAGGTTATAAACAATACGCGACTTGAGATAAGATCGATCTTGAGATAGTGTCGACACTACGTGCAGTAAAGTTTTAGTATGTCGCGTGTAAAGATGACAATGAACTGGGGCCTAATTGTGGGCAATAAATACTTTAGAGAAACAATTTCGAACATGTGACCAAATTCAACCACATTTTTCCACTTTATTTTATTATTTGTCATTTTTTGGAAGTTAAGAAACTTCTTACAGGTCTAAGTAATTTTAAGGCTTATCTTCTGCTTTGAAAGCAACCATATACATATATTCAAATTGCCATTGAGGCACGCGCCTTGATAAAATATACCTATTGGTGTCAACAAAACTGAAAGAGTTCATGGAACTATGCAAACGATGACGTACACATTTCCAGAATTTAGCAATAAAATATGCGATTCTTTACAAAAATTGTGTACTGGAAAATAAATCGGATGTCCTGTCGGAACGAACGTCAATGGTGTAAACTATAATTATGATCGTTCAGGTCTTGACAGTTTTCCGTCGATAGGATCTTGCTTATATCCAGATTCTAACAGCTCTTCATGACTGATACTTGGCGAATTAATTTCATCGACGTGAGCCAATTTATTCAGAAAGTTATCTTTACCGAAGTGGCTTGGACAAGTTATCTGCGCTTGTATTTGCCGTGTTTATTCCTGAGCACGCGGAAAAGCTTCGTTCAGAACGTAGTTTATGGCTTTTTCGTATATGTGTAGTTTTACGTCAGTTTTATGTGGCGAATGTTTAAAATAATTTATTTATATTTTCACTCGAAATTTGATATGCCTTCTAATTCGAATTTCACTGCAATATTATAATGGTACATATACCAAAACTGGATTAAGATTATTCAAGTGAACTATATCTATTATTATATACTTCATGAAAAAGAACTGAATAGATTCTAGTATCATAACTCATAATGATAAGTTTAATCGTTCATATTTTAGTTAAAAAGCATACGTAAATCACATTTCATAAACGAATAGTAAATTAAAGAAACGAAACATCTAAAAATTGCCAACTGCAGGAGAACGATTGGAAGAAGTTTATCTTTTTACAAACACATCACCAATGTATAAGAACACACAATATGAAAATCCTAAAACTTGTTCTTATATTTCTCACGCACAGACAAAATGTTTGCCTTAATAATTTTCTTTAATACCCATTATTTTGACAATTATTGAAGTTTCTAGGATATTATTATATTTTTCTAAGATTTAATTTTAAGAGATGCGTAGCGAAGATTAACATATGAGATATTGGACATATATATTTTTTTATTAGTTACTATGTATTGAAGTGAGTACAAATTCATTAATATGCAATAACTGTATCTAATTAATTAGTAAATGTACACTTTGTTATAAAAATATAATGACGAAAGGAAACACATTCATTGTAAAATTAGTATCATTTATAGTCTCAAATTTCTTTTTCATTCACAGAAAAACCTTTTAATGTTGAAGCTATGAAACATTTTCAAAATTTGTCTCTGGTCAAGAAAACTTTTGAAAATAGTTGTATAGACAAACTGCACTAAGAAATGTTTCTTTTATTCAGAATTAGAATTTTTATATCCCGTATAAGATTACTAACCTATATAAGTTTATTTTAGACTTTTTTCTTTCAACTATAAACAACTTTTTTTACTGAAAATCGTCGAACAATTAAAAATATAAAAAATGCCTTCTTTTTACTATAATGAAGCAATCGTTTTTAATATAGACAAATTCAATTAATAAACACCAAAAGTCGTGGGTTTTAGAAGTTATATTAAGGGATTTGAGACATCGTTATAAATGACAGAGGATAGTAACTATGGTGAAAAATGCTTAAAACATACATCTATTTTTAATAAAATGTAGAACCCCCTTGATAATAACAAGGTTGAACGATCTAAAGAAAATAATAACTATGACAAATCGCCAGTTGTTCTTTTTTGTTTCACGTCCAAGTGTTGACTTTGACTTGATCCCGACGCATGCGTGCAGAAAGATACATCCGATTGACAGCGACATGTTTGATGCGGCATTGACACGTGCTGATGTTACGCATACCGCAACTTCATCAAAGTCTTTTGAAAACCTTTTTATTACTGTATGTTCAAATTTTTGTTTCTCTATAATGATGCTTCAATATAGCACAAATATCACGATAGGAACTTTCGACGCAGCGAATTTAAGGTTTTATTTTTAACCATTCAGTTACTTTAAGAGTACCTCTTTTTACAGGGAAAATGGAAAAATTATCCAATTTTTTTAAAGTACACGTTGTCGCGAGTTTTTTTATAACTCGCATAGGAATAACTCAAATTACACGAACATAATAGTTCTTGAAATATATATTAAAGTTATATCTATTTTTAGCAACTATCACATGTTTTTAATAGAGAGTAATAATTCTGGCTTATCATTTAAACGAAGAGAAAAATGTAACTATTTTTTACAACATATGACTATATGCATTGAAAATATCATTTAGTAATAAATATTGCACGATTTATCTATTAAGCTGTCTTGTTAATTATAGAATTTATATATGAATACAATCTGCACACGGAAAAAGCGTTTAAGAGTTCAATTAAACGCTACGATAAGACTGCAATATTGATGTATCATTTACATTAGAGGAGCAATATGCAAAACGTAAAACCCGTTTATTCACCATGATTTACTAATCATTCATAACTTGGGTCATTTATCTAACAAATAAAAAATGTATATTGACAATTTATTTATTGTCTTTTGGAAGTTGCTTCATCAGAAAAAAATGGAATCTGGATGATAATATTCCTGAATGAAAGATTGTTAAAGTTATACAAAAATTACAAAGCATTACGAATGATTATCAATTATATTTGAAATAAAAAAAATCATAGTTTTTTATGGACCTTAACTAATATACGTTTCAAAATTCTATTTAGCCTAAAAAATCAAAATATTCTTTAGGATGGTTTTCAAATGTACTAGAATTTTATATCAAATTTATTCCTCGACAAAAAAAAATTTAATGTAACAGTAGATAACAGTTGCCTGCATTTGTGAATGTATTCTATATAGAATTATACTAAATCTTGAAAGCCGAATCACACAATGAAAAAATCAAGAAAATGTTCTCCAATCATGCATTATTTTTGAGATGTTTTGTTTTTTACGGAGATAATTATACTGTAAAAAGTAATAAAAAGAAATACAGAATTTATGCATAGAATGATGGTATTACAAAACTTCCAATTCAATGAAAAACTTGTGTATATGTATTTTTAATCACTTCTCACTTGGTAAAATATATTCAAAATTGCTGATTCGGCAGCCAAAGCAATAACAGGTAATTTTGTAAAAAATATCTGAAAAGGTGACTGTCAAAGATCATTACAAATTTTTCTCGCTTCATGGCCAAGAAATGCTTGTCGCCCGTAAATTTAGTTTTAAAAGAATCAACACTTTTCGAAACCGTAAGACATATTATAATAATAAAGAAATGGGCTCTTTGTATATTACATTTAAACTGTTACACCAAACTGTAAACTATACCACCAAAATTGTAATTTTTTTAAATTCAGACAACCCTAATTTCTTAATATAATTCTATTTTAAACGAAATGTCCAATGTAATTTCTTAATTCTCTTCCATTTATCATAGCTTTTCAAGAACTATTTAATAACTTATTTTATACGATCGGCTGTTCAGATTACATATTTAGTATACATAAAATAATCTCCATCGGGTTAAATTCTTGCACACGAAGAATATGCTCCGTTGCGTGCGAGAAATATGTTCGCTCTTTAATTTTACTCTTATACCATCGATGAGAAACAAAGTGCTCTTTTTGAGCGATTAGGCCGTCGCCAACCTCCAACCTCTTTAAAGCACTTACTTTTAATTTAAAATTATTGGGGAGAAGGATAGAAATCCCTATACGTGCGTGTCCGAATCGAATTGAGACAAGTCTGACATCACGCAAGCAAGTAACTTTTGGCCTTTGGCCAGAGGCTCATCGACCCCCTCAACTTATATGGCGAACACCATCCAGCTCCGATTTCCGTGTCGCACAGAGTACTCGATATCTCGAAATCGAATATCGAGTCCAAGGTGGTCTTCGGATCAGCCTCAGGCTCACGCTCGGATGGGCCTAATTGCAAGGGCCTCGTGTCCGAGTCCACCTTATTCTTATATGGCTGCACGGCTTCCGTAAAAATCCTTCGTATACCGGTAATAACAACGTGCCTGAAAAGCTAGCACCTTCATATTTTGTACAATTTTCGACGTTCCGCCAAATGAACGACGTATAATCACAGTGCGCATCGCGAAGTATTCGACTAATTCCATACGTCAAATTGAAAACTGGAAGAGGCTTTCGAAATACGGTGCTGTTAAAATTTAGAGGGTTCTGATGGTTTAAACTGATGGAATTCAATTTTTTGTCCATTCCAAATTTTCGGAATTTTGCAATTTCACTAAATTCCTAGTAAATCACGATGTTACGTCATGTTGATAGTCACGAGTGACGGAATGATGTATTAAGTATACTCCGAATATCAAACTATCAAGTCGATTGTTTGGCTAAGATTACTACAATTATTGTTTTCAAAAAAACTCACCTGTGTTGCCGATAACCTTCAATCTGCCCGAAAAATAAAAGGGCTATCCCGATTACCGCGATGACACTACGACGCATTTCTTACATCACACTCTCGGTGTCTGTCAGATTCAACCACTAATCCTCTTGATTCACTGAACACGAAATTCTCTTCAAAAACCACAAAATCCAAGCAACATCCGGATGAAATGCTCGATAGATCCCACTTCAGTTTATTTATAAGAAAACGGGACAAACTCGTGTGAAATTTGTCGTTTCAAGTGTAACCTCTTGAGTACGTCCGGTCAGGAAGTAATTACATCACACCACTATTCAAGCAATTGCTGACAACGGGAACGACAAAACTTGGCTTGGCGAACGAAGGGGGCTTTTTAATACTGACAGTTTCCTTGGTTCCAAAATGGCGCCTGACCTTAATTAATATCTACTCATTTTAATTCGCGCGACGACGCGAGCTGTACCGTTAAGGGATCGTCTACCGGCAATCTGTAGAAAGTCCAATATGCGAGCTTATCTCCCGGGAAAGGCCGACACCAGTAATCTGTCGGACTAATGGTCAAATTCCCAGGCAAAACATTAAAGAGTTCGTGAATAGATGTTAATTAAAAAGATAGGCAAGTTCTAATGCTCTTCATCCACCGCTAAGCGATTGCGTACGATCTTGAAGTTGCGCTTAAGCGAAACGAGCCCGGAAAAGTTCCTTGATCGTTTATTAAAGTTCCTACTCAGAGAATTGATCTCCTCACGCTTTATAGTTAATTTTCGGACTTTATCCCATTTCTTCTTTTTGTCCGATTAATCGACTTTCACTTTGTCGGCCTGTGTTTCGCGATGGGACGAGTCGGCACGAATTTTGCCGATTCGTTGGTAAGTCTTTAATGAGCCTCGATGCAATTTGAACCATCGCTTCACAACTCAACGAAAGTCATTCAGTCGTCAAGGCGATTCATGTCGAACAATTTAATCAAGTGATTATTTCGAATCATCGCTTATCTAAATCGTTGATCGGGGGGAGCTGCTCGTTTTCAGTGAGTCACTTCCTGGAGGTCTTCATTTATATTTGCATTTAAGTCATCATTGTCAACGCAACCAATGGGAATTTTAATTAATTTTGAAACCACCGAATTAGTCAGTGGTTCCTAATCGGCGTGTTAGCCAGAGGACCAGACGTTCGGTGGGTTTACTCTCAGAGCAGGCGTCTAACAACCTGTTGCGTTTTTCGACGATCCAATCGTGCCCTGGTCAATTTGTCACCCAGCACACGATACTGAAACGTTGTCTCATCGAATTTATTCAGTGAGATATCTTTCTCAAAAGCTGTCAACAATTTCTTTAAAAATGGATAGAACAAAACACTGCCTGCTGCGCCGCTGACCAGACGTCACAGATGAATCAAACTGCTATCCTCGATGAAAACTAAGATAGTTGTCGTTATAGTAGATAACGAATAGAAAGTTGTTTAGTTTTTGAGTAGCCCTCACATGGGAGCTGAAACCAGGGACCGGAAAGTAAACGCGTTCGAACGAGAGGAGGGTCAGCGATGGACTGGCCTTACCAACGAAGTGCTCCTACCTTTGGGATCAGGCCCCAGCCTCTCTACGATGTTACCTCTACGATCCTACCTTGCCTCTCTCTTTCCTTCTTACTCACTCTCACTATCTCGTCCTTTCTTACTTTATCTCCGTCACTCTCATTTTCTCTCTCAGAGTATCTTCATCTCAGTAAAAAACTATTCCCTTCCTACTTTTTCTTTTCTACACCCTTTCATTCACTTTTTTCTTTCGCGTACCTATAAGCCCAAGAAACGATTCCCTCGAATCCGCGACCAGAACTCTCTAGTAGAGGCGTACCATGGATTTACACCCCCGTATGCCTGGCATATCTATGCGAAAAACTTGAACAGCTATGATGTATATACGCGTAACGAGCGACGCTTTAGAATTCCAAATTCCACAATATCTTTTTAAATTCTTTCGAACGTTTATCGACACGCTGAAATTCCCTTTCATATTTAAGTATAAGTGGAAGTGTTATTTAGTGCTTATTCAAAGTGGATTATTTCCACGGAACTATTAACCACAATATGTTGACACATCTTTTTGTGGCTTGCAACAATATTTCTAACAAATTTGATACGCTGTCGTCACGGATGTGAATTTATAACTTCTCGGTAGATTTCGTTTCCGACGACGAGAAACTGGCGAATTATTCCTAGAATCTTCGGTCTTGGGACAATGATAGCTTTTATTACGCATTGCTGAGTTACGTCAGATTTAAAGGTTTTATTTCTTAGCGCGTCTCACAGGCAATAAACACTCGAATAGCAAATGTACAACTGCCGCAATTTTTATTAACGCCCAAAAATTACCGGATAATCAATAAAAATAGCGAAGCTATAGCAACTTATCCGGAATCGTGTTTATTTTTCGATTTAGATTCTACACGATAAAATCACTTTTTCAATACGATCTTTTGCGTTTATAGGCTATAAAGCAACAAATTTCTTTTTGGAAATCGTTTATTTTTTATAGTACTATTACGTCATGACATCATTTTCATTTTTTAGATTATTAGTCATTCTAATATTATTATTGCAAAAATTGTTTGAACGTTACTTTTCGTTTCATTACTTTACGAAACTTAAAACTATTATAAAAAGGAAGGGACCCAAAACATTGATTTTGCGAACGGAAACCAGTTTTTAGCAAAAAAGTGATGCCAAACAGGTCTGCACATTACCAACTCACCCCGTGAAATATTTGGCACAGTGACTTAAAATTTGCACCGCATATTTTAAGGGATGCAAATAAAATTTCCAAGAGTTATTAATAACTTGATTAGTTATAAAAGTCTGTATGTACAAAATCACATTTGTCATATAAAAAATAAAAGGTTAACTTGTAAAATATTTAAGAAATACATATGAAAGGTAAATCTTTTTATTAGGGGTTAAAAATTCTCTGACTGCCATTCGGAATGGATTATTTTACACAACAGTCTAAACCAATACTCTGTCTTTACGAAATTATATTATTTAGTTAATCCCCTTACATTCTAGTATATAGCTAAAATAAAAGATGTCATTTATATTGTATTATATTGTATTTGTATGCGTAAGTATTAATTTTATGATTGAACCTGTCGAACAATATTTTTATGTAAAATTAAATGTTATGCATGACATTCTTATTATTAGTTATGATCTTTAGTTTATTATAGAAGGTAATTTTTAATCATTTATTTAATATCATCTACAATTCGATAATAATACTGTTTATATCCTATTAACACGTTGTTCTATTCTGGTTTCTTTTTGGTGGCTCACAATGCCAATGTCCGACCCTGAACTCAAAACGTTATCTAATAATGATGAATCATGTCGAAATAGTCAGGAAAACTTGAATGAAAATATTTTGACACGTACTATTCAAGTTGAATCTTCATAAAGCAATTAATCCGAACGGAGAAAAAAAATTGGTGAAAATTTACTAAAGCTGGAATATACTATAAAATCAGAGTATGTAATGTAATTAGTAGGAGCAGGTTCATTATTAAATAATTAATATTTTGATAATATTGCATTCCAGTTCTGTAAATATTTCGCATACAATTTTTAAAAATCATTATAAACATAAGACGGCATATCTTTATCTATGGTTCACAAAAGCAGAAAAGATCTATCGCTAAAAGAAATATGTTGATAATTGTTGAAATGAACTGCTTTATCGATTGTTGGAAGTTTTATATGTATCGATAGGTGGCGCGATTTTACTTGTGAGATATTGCAAGTGACGGAGACGAGATCGATTTAGTGTGTAGATCAGAGTCTGTAGTATTACCCATGCGTGTAGTTGCAAACGTGCTTTAATATAAGTCTGTACAGAGTTTAAATGTGTATTTAGAGATAGGATTAAAATCATATGTGCCGAACAACATAATGTTACTTGTTGTAACCCTATCCGCAGCTTCTAAAAATACATAGTCGAAGACTAACGTTTTTGATTGGCTTTGAGTTTACCGCTCTATTTAGCAGCTATACCTTGTTAATAGCCCATTTAGTGCTGATTACCGGCGTATTTCTCATCGTGCACTCAATTAAGTATAAGATAGTCAACAACATGGTATTTTCTAATAATAAATGTCGTTAAAAGTATTTCCCAAAAAGAGGTATATATTAAAGAACATAAATTGTCATTTTTTGTAATTCACCCACGTAATATACGGTCGCTCCATATCCACGCTCGCGTGAAATTGAATGCAACAGTGTGTTAATTTGTCCCAGGGTTAAAATACTAATTTCAGCACATGTCAAATTAAAATAACAGATTGAAGAATATGTGATTGATGACGTTACACTATTAAATGGCCAATTTCGCAAAAAGTTTGCGTTGAATACAGCCTTAATTTTTTTTATGAAAATGTTGGTGGGCGTTGATCTAAAATATGTATAAGTTTCGAGTTCGATCCTTTCGAATATCATGTTAAAATTAGGGAAACGATTTGCATAGGAATCATGAATTTTACTTCGCTTACGGTGTCCCATGGTATTATAAATATTCCAATTTGGTTGGACGACAATTACTATTACTTCATAAAAATTGAAGTTATAAATCTTAAAAAATATGAAAAAAAGAGAAATGCCGTTTTGAAGAAATTGCACGGAAGAATTTAATGTTGCCCGGTCATCATCACTAGTACGTGGATGCTTATGGATAACCATTTTTTAAATTTTTTTTTATTTTGTTAATTTTTGAATACTTATGAAAATTTAAGATTTCCTTTGTTATGGGCTTTTTTGAAACATTATGTTCACTGAAATATTTACAATCGCAGCTTTTCCAATAATTGGACGATTGTATCTTACAGGTTGGTATAAAACTATGCAATCTCTTATAGTTCCCTATTTTCGACATCGTATTCAAATCGTATTCGAAAGGAGCAAACTCGAAACATGTAGGAAACGTATTTTGATAACAAATTTTAATAATGGTATCAACGCAATATTTGGGTCAAGTTGGGCATCAATGTTTCTTAGAGAAAAATTTAAATATTCTGAAATTTGGAAAATTCAATGTACTAAATTTTAAGAATTATATTACGTCTCATTTTGTCAATATTTCAATATATTATTCAATTAAAATATAAAGTATAAATTAAAGTAAATTTTGAAATATATGACTACTGCTTGTCCTTTCAGTTGAAAAAATAAACGCGAAGCATCCAGATTATCAATGATTACTAAACTCATCGAAAAATGAAGTTCATTCATCCACTACCGAATCAAAAGTAGTAATTGGTAATTATCATGAAAAGAGAAAATGATAACAGTATCTAGTGATTATCAACATCGATTTTTCAGGGGTAGATGAAGTCACCATCGTGAAGTGTCCATCCGTTGGTCCCTAGACTTATATTAAAAAAAAATTTTTTTAAGTTACAAAATGTATATGGTCATCGGTAAACCCCTGATGCGAAGTAGTATGAAAAGAAACCATCAAATCCCTAATACCTTGATTTTGTATTTGCTTCAATGATTTCGTAACTCATACAGTAAATGTGACAACAATAAATATCAACATTAAATATCGATGAAGCTATTTTAGGCCAGGTGCTGAATACTGTCACAACTTTTTTATTTAATAATATGTATCAGTGTTTTTCCCACTCTAAATTTAAACTTCATATTTTACGCTTGTTACACCACGAAAAAATTGCGGAACATCGAAGAATTGATTCTTTCTTTACAAGTACTCTTACTTATTGTTACTAAGTCTTCCGGTTTCGAATGCCACTCAGAAATTAAAAAAAAAATCAGCAATTTATATGAAAGGAGATTTTGAGAGTATTTTTTACAGAAAAATCAAGTTTTTCGGCTTATCTGATTTTAAATAAGTTTGCATAGGGCATTCGACAATTTACATTCATTTTACACTTTTATAATTTCAAATTTTATGGCAGTGAACCCAAAATGGTGACATATTCGAATAATTGTTTCTTCAATTTTGATATTATCAAATCAAGCATACTTTTGAATAGTAACGAAAGAGGAAAATACATTGTATTTGGTTTTGACGTGGACTGTATGCGTTCCGAAACTCTAACATTTAAAGTTCCAAAATAACAAAATATTTTTAACTACGTGGAATTGCTTTGCCTAGTCCAGTGGAAACTAAACGGCGCACAAACGTTTTCCCAATCGTTGAATTACTCTGCAAATACTTAATCGTGGGTTTTTGAGGTCGCAAAATTCGAATCTAACAATAAATCAGAAATTTCCTACAGGTCGGACATTTTGAAATGTGTGAAGATTAACTAAAATAATCATGAGAATATCGATGAGATACAAAATTCACACTTTTTAGTTTAATCATAAAATTCTTAATTATCTTTTCCGCTTTAAAAGTAAGCGTTCAATATAAAAAGCTTCAAATTCGTTCAAATATGACATAATCCATAGAAATATGGTTCGCTGCAATTTATGTAAATTGCTTCGAGGAGTATCATATTTCAACACTTTTACTCATAATTACCGCTATTAAGTACGAGCAGTAAAAAATAAGTATAATTAAAGCGCGACGTATTTTAGCGAAGGTTCCAGAGCAGCATCACCCTCCCATGAACCGCACACCTAGAAGAGAGGACGATTGGTAGCTCTTTCTTCTTGCCGCATTGTCTTCCAGACTCCGGCGAAAGACTTTCGAAGCGCGAACTTTCAGTGGCGGAATCGAATTACGCAGAGGTCCAGCGCCGCCACTGTCTTTCGGTTTTCTATTAACTTGGTTTTTATTTTCGGGTGTATCTTTTTAAAAAACCGTCGCGCCGATTTCGGCGTGAATAATGCGAAGGGACCGTGTCCTTACGCGTACGGACGCGTATATTAGGTGCGCCTAGCAAAATGACAAAGGATTCGTGGGTATAACGGCGCGTGCACAGACCTGTATTGGCCTGTGGGCATCAAAAATCCGTAAAAAAATCACGGTAAAATTCGTCGAACCAGCGCCAATTCCCGCGGTTTCCAGAAAAGCGCTACGGCCATAACCACCCAGTAACCGCCACGGGGAGCCTGACCCGATGCTATTAATTACGTATCATTACGCATAATCGCGCGCCATATGTTAGTGACTTTAGGGGATACTCAGGATCGTGTCCTGTCACGAGAAACGCTTTTACGGGATTGCTTTTTTTCGCGCACACTTGCCGAATACGTTTCAATTTAAAGGGGTCGATCTCGTACCTGATGAAAATCGAACTAAATGTAATTGCGTCGTTGACAATCTGTCTTAAAAGCTTTATTCGTTGGTGGGATGCGTTCGTGGAATAATGGAAAATATTTGAATTTGTACGAAACAGGTGGAATCGGAGACGTTCAGTTTTCAAATAAAAAATTTCAACAAAATATGTCGTTGACGACAATATTGAACTTGGCACTTTCTTCTTCTTGTGATATGATCAAATTGGACAGCGCCGATGTCTGACAGATTAGACGTTCCAAGCGAATGTCACTGCCTTTATTTTACCAGGATCGATCGACAAACTTTAAAAAAATTTCGTATTTAAGTCACTTCACCACATTTGAATCGACGGCAAAGTAGAATTGGCTACGCATAGGCTCTCAAAACTTCCCAATCCCCAGAGGCCAGTACACGGACACGAAGGTTGGAGGTCACTCCTAATCATGCAGAGGCCATAGTAAGACAATAGTTGTCGAATACACCGAAACACCTACAAACGTGGAGGTCAATACAGTGATGCAAAAGCCCGATTCACTTGCATGTGCCCAAAACGATATTACGTATATGGCTTTGAAAGGGAGCTCCGCGTGGTCCAAAATATGTCACGCTCAAAATTCTGAACTTAATGTTTCACTTGGAGGCCAACACAGTCAAAAAATTGCAACAGACTCCAGTTCGATTCAGATGCGACATCGAAGCCGGCATCTACAAAGATATATCTGCTCTCAAATATTCCTGAAATGTCAACCTATCCCAAACGAACTTTCTCTCTTTTTGAAGGAGAGCCAGTTATCCAGGAATTAACGGACTCAAAAATTTATTTTTTCAGTGTCCACACTCCGAATATTGCGAGAGGTGCCAAAAGATGATGTAAAAAATGATATCGATCAAATTCAAAATTTGTTCTTATAAAAGGCAATCGTATGTTTCAAAATTATTGTATTTCCTTGCAGTAAGTTCATTGGGACCTGGCTGGGGCGGTATTAAACGTTCTACTCTGCATGTTTTTGAAAATAGGAGAGCATAAATTCGTTCAAACGACACGGTCGGCGTAAGAGTGTCGGTATTTGAAGCCTTTTATAAATTTGGCTACATGAAGCAGGTTTCTGAGAGATGTGATGGTGTTCAGTTTGAATTTTCATATGTTAATTGAACAAACGACGTTACAAGAGTTTCTGGTTAATAGCCGTCACCGCAATAAACATAAATAAATTGTAGATTAGCAAATAAAGTTTAATATTGTAGGTGAATATGCCAGTACTAGGACAGTGCTGGCAGCCAGTATAGCCTAATGAATCATTTTGGACGATTAGCTAAGAACCTGAATTCTATTAGCACGGCACTGTCAGAGTGCAGACATTAAGTACCGGAAAATGATCATTTTCAAAACTTTTCCGAGAGTCAGAGCAGTACCATCACAGACATTAATGATGGAAAATTATAATTTTTTTTAATTATTCAGAGGGTCGACGTTGAACTGAGATTGCGCTGTCACAGTACAAGCATCAAAGACTCGCAAACTATCAATTTTGAATTTTTTCAGAATACGTTGTGAGTATTTTTTTTCAAAAATTGAAAAAAATAAAACAAGTTTCAACAAATTTGGGAGTATTCTTCAACCAATTTCAAGGCATTTATTAATTACAGCAGTACAGTACCAATACCGTAACGGTATACTCTGTGCTCGGGCCAGAGGTAAACAATCATGTGGGATAATTACCGATACTTAGTCGATTATAAGAATAGTGAGCCAAAACATACGTTTAATTTGCAAATTTCTGTGCATTTGTTATTTGTTATCTCCAATGAGTAGAGAAAATACACAAAGGAATAAAGGCTGCAAAAAGAAGATTTCTCGTGGCCTTTAAAATAACACACCTTTCATTCGGAATTGGGGGGTCTACGTTTCTCTATAAAAAGTTATATCCTGCTTTTGACGATATTATCTTACTTAATTAGTTCACATATATCGAGCTCCAAAACCGTCAATTGCCGGTGATGCGTGAAATTTTCTTTTTTTTTGCATTCACGATCTGTTTCGCTCGTTTTGTTTGGCTTGTGGGTATGCTATCCCAAATGTTTATTCTTTTATAACCGACATCCATTCGTAAGTGAGGGCCTGTAATTCTCAAAGTATACTCGTCGCACATACATATGTATGTAGGGATAAACGTAGGGCAGGCAAGCGGAGACCATACACGACAAAAGCGAGTTCACGTGTCGGTTTCGTCCAGTCGGAACGACCGTAACAAACGACAGGAATCATGTCTCGTTGCTTGCAGAAGTATGTATTTCCACCGGTATGCTGATTCACGACGGAATTATGACAGGAGGAGTTATCGTCCAACTAACACAATAATCCCCTTGCTTATTTTGCTTTTGACGAATCTATTTTATGCGAAAAGTAGTTGTAAGTATCTTAGAATCTTTCCTCGTTTCCTTGTTTATTGTGCCGTGATATCAGGTGTAAAAAATATGTCTGTATTTAAGACGTTTAATATAGTTTTTTAAAGAAATTTTTTAAAGGAATGACACAATATTTTTAAATGTTTAAGTTGTACAGTAGTGATATGTATAAGGCAACTTTACTACTTAGTAACTACCGCATGGCAATCAAATATAGTGGAGATCCTAATATAATCACTTGTTACATAACACGATTTTAAGTTTATAAAATAAGGTAGGACTTTAGAATAGCTGTTTTAGTTTTATATAAATTGTTCTTCAACCACCGCTAAATGATTAATTAATTAAATATATATAATTAGAAGAAATATTGATAAGGATCTTGATTATTTTATGTACTTTTATGGATTTTAAAATGCACTCTGAATAAAATATTTCATTCCCTCAATTTGTCAGAATTTTACTTCATACCGAGTAGATGCGATTATGATAATATGCTCTATACAGAGGGTGAAGGTAAAGTATGGCATACGTGGCTATTGAAGTGCTTTAATCTATTGGGTCATGTATTAAACTCTTTACATTTCCAATAACCTCACGTTTCTTATCAATATAACCTTCAGGTGAACTAGAGGTCGTTTATTTCGAGATAATACTCTTAAGTTCCCACTAGCAATAGCGTAAGAAATGGTGATGTAACTTATAGAATATAAATAATTATAGTCACATATTGATTTTGAAAAAGTCAATGTAAATCCAACGATTTTTTAATCCTTCAACGTCCAAATTTACAAAACTTCTTCATGAAGTTTCACACTATATTTTAGCAATTAAACTCCACGAGAAAAATTTGACACTAATAATTTCTTATTGGCCGAGGACCGCATTTTTAAATGGTCCATGTCAAAATATTTCATATTCTGAAATAAAAAAGTTATACCGTTCTCTTTAAGAAAAAGCATGACAATTTTTTGTTTTATTTTTTATTTATCGAATTTTGTTATGGATGGCATTTGCATACCTCTAAAAGTCACAAAAATCATGACAAAAATGAGTTGGGTATCAGATAGGCACATTTTGGAAAGCAAAAATTTAAATTAGCGGATACAAAATGACGATAAAAATGCACTTTTTGAAAATATAAATGTCCGTTGGAATATGGCGAACAAAAAAGTTGATAAGATGCACTTGAAACTTATCATAAGAAATTTTTTGTCACACCGGCACGAAAAGTCCATCTTTCTGCCCGGAAAAGAAGGCGGAAAGTGCCCGATTGCCGCCCAGCCTGATAAAAATGGGCGTCACCGGGCCGCAAAACATTTTGTGACGTTATTCAGTGGGCCGGAAAATATTTTTTCCTCTCGTTTACAATCTATTGATAGTCTTTCATCGATAAACAATCTTTCACGCTGTGAAGATCATTGAATGTGTTTGACAGCCTTAGACCACTTTACACGCCCTAAAGGTGAGTCGGGCTTTTCTTGTACGGGTGTGACAAAAAATAGTGTACGCATTGCGGGCGAAAACACGCATTGCAAGCATCGGGCGATGATTGTGACCCTCGCTGCAATGCCTGTGTGTTTATAAATATACTATTTGGGGTCGATGATGACCGCATGGAATCCACGGTTTTAAATATTTAAAAACTGGTCCAGATTCGATATCAGCAATCTCAAAACCAAATCAGGAAAGTTATTGAGTACTGGTTTCATAAAAAATCCGTCGAGTTTTGCGATTTTTAACATATGGCTAACGTATTATGAATAAAATTACACATTTATCACCATTTTGGCAGATTAAACAAACCTAAAAAATTTGGACAATTATTAAATCTCTTTATTTTTAAATCAATTTAACATTTGTATTGCATGTATTAGAAGTTTATATTTGAACATCTTATGGTATTTTTAGTTCAATTAAAATACTCGGAAATAAACGAATAATGCTCACCAACAAATTAAAAACAAACTCGCTCCAGCGGGCGATTGAACCTCGGTTCTTCGCTAACTCCTTAACCACTATGCTACGCTGTAAGTGGAAGTACCCGGATAAAAATTTTGAATAAAAATTTGAGCAACATTTTTTCTGCGGTACAATAGAGAGAAAGTAATACGGCCGGGGAACAAAGATTCGAAAGTCAACACACCGAAAGGTCAAAATTTCGATATAGCATGGCTCCAGCGTGATTTTTTTCATTTTGTCTTTGAAAATTTGGCAAAAAGAAAGCAAATACCTTGGACTCGCGCAATATCGAAATTTTAGCCTTTCGGGGTTATGATTTTCGGAACTTTGTTCCCCGTTCAGGAACACAATAACTTATCTTTTTTATATTATATCTATATATGCTTCATCATATACCCAAATTTGGCGCAAAGGAAGGTAGGAAAACTCGAAGTTGTCCCAAGGATTAGAAAAAATAGTATACGATACAAGTGCGGAATATTGACAACTGACACGCCTCCTGTTCATACTTTCAATCATACAGTCTTTCGGTTATCAATAATTTACCGTACTTGTATCATATCCTACTGTATTTTTATTCATATAACGATTTTTTATAATTTTTATCGTTCTCTAAGATGTAAAAAGGTTCTCCTTTGCCGAATACCTTTATTATCGAATGTCATTTTACTTTCATTAATTACAAACGATACATATGGAAATATAAGCGATATGTAGATCAGCGGTATTAATAAAACTCGAAATTACGCGAATTATTTGCATCTTATCGTGAAAGCAGATGAAAGTATAAATGAAGGGAATCGAAGGATAAGGTTGCACAAAACTCTTTATAACGTCAGAAAGGTACGATAATATAACAGGGATATTGGAACTTGTATACGGCAGCCGTACAATGTGAACCCATTGTAAATTCCTTTACGGTCACACATGTATATTACGGGCCAGAACCCCTTAATGTCCACGCGGAATCGACAATAAAAACGTTAACAGTGCTCCGTTGAATTTCGAGGTTACGATTCCGTTCAACCAGAGGTTATTAACTTTACTACCCTTTTATTTATGTATTTCACCGGTTTCCGGTTTATTATTAAGGTTGTACGCCTGCTAATAACTTAATATCTTAATATTGCGTAATTTGGTTGCATGAGAATTGTCGAATTCCTGGTGGTGAAAATTGATACCACCCAATTCATGGTGCCTTTAGGCTTTGAATGAAATATCAAATGGAAATATCAAATGAAACGAGGACCCACAATACCTAGAAAAGTGGCATATTTTGAAAATCACGAGAATATCAAGTTGGATGATTCTCTAAATCCTTTGGAATGACGAGTATGAGAGATAAGGAGTATGTTGCGATCTTGATAATCAGAATACCAAAAAGGGGGGCGGAAAGTGCCCGATTGCCGCCCTGCTTGATAAAGATGAGCACGACCGGGCAGAAAAAAATGTTTTATTTTATTATACCTTACACGCGTAGAGCTAATTTACGAAGTTTTTAAATGATGAACCCAATCGCAGCCAATGATTTCGGAAAGTGATAATGATTTTCACTTGATTAATTAAGCGATAAACTCCCTGGAGTGTAACTGAAATTATAACTTTTGTCTTATGAATAGGTCTATCATTTGAATAGAACTTTTGCGAATTTTACTTTTAGTTGTTTATAATATTGAAGAAATAAATAAAACTAATCTCCTTTCAAACACGCATCAATATTTTTCATTACTTTTGTAACATCCAAAATGAATACATTTTAAAACAACTTGAAAGCACTATCTGTGGGATATTTTTATCAACATAAGGTTTTCTGATCTATTTCGAATCTTAGAAATGAAAAAGTGCAAATTACAACAAAACTTTACGGAAGTAGTAGATACAAGAGATTCTTAACGCTATCTCTGTGTCAGTATCCTCAGAACACCCTTAGGACGTAGGGCGCCGGTTAGGGCGTTAACTCGAGGATAAAACAGGACGTTTGGACCTCCTGTGGATCTCCTGAAGATATCCTCACATGCTTTCGAAAAACGGACTTTGGTCAGAATAACACTTACAAAATTTAACTGTGTCGAATTTGGTGCAATCAGGGAATGAGAAAAGTTTTTCATTTAAGTTACAATATCCTAGATTGAATACATCGAAAACGAACAAAACGTAATAAATAATCGTTTAGTTCCTTCATTGCTTTAAATCGATTCGAAATGCACGAAAACGAAGCATTCGTACATTTCAGCGAGAAAAATGAATTCACTTTCGTACATGCGGTAAGGTTGTGCTTTTGGTAAGTACCTTTTCTATCGCTTCCTTTTCTCAAGCGCCGTCGCACATTTAGTCGAACCAGTTTGGGATTCATTTCAAATTGGCCCCGGATCATTATTCGTGTTGTCGGGGCGGTGCGTCCTACCTTAATCTTCTATATCTTAGCGCAACAATGACGCATGTACGAGACTAGCTCTTGTATGTACTATTGTACGGGGGTAGCATCTGCTCGAAATACAAACCGCTAATAAAAACACACGCCCGAAATCCTTCGAGGGATAGGCTCTTGGCCTTGAAAAACGGATGCGGATGTAAGGAACAAATTGAATTAAACGCGACGTTTTAAGTGAATGCCCACTTGAATCATCGTTTCATAAAAATCGTCGGGCTCGGATAGAACTGCGAGCCTTTTCATAACAGAAGCTTTGAAATATTATGTCTTCGAACAATCAAGGGTTCCTTTTTCGACACATTATCTACGATGGAAATCTGATGACAACTTGGGCGTCAACAAATTACTAGGCAAACATTATGGAGTTGGGTCATATTTCGACCTATTTCATGTCAAAAATTGAAAACATAAAAAGCACATAAACAACTTTCCCTATTCTAATAGACTCAGCCCGAAATATCCAGTGCTTATTAAATGATTAAAATGTTATCATTCATTGTACGTCATATAAATTTGTACAAATAATGATGGATGTTAAAAGCAAAATAAGTTACATTATTCAACATTGTGCTATATATTAGCAACAAAATGAAAATATATAGTGGATGTGGAATGCATGAGGACTTCTAACAGTCACAAAAATAATAATAGTTTATACTGAGAGCAGATCATAATTACTGAGAACGGTTGACTATGTGATAAGAGTATTTAAAAAAAATAATTAAAATAATGATATCGTTTAGTAACTCATCATTATTCTTTCGTCACCAACTATAAAGTAGACGGATATCCTGCATTCGTTTACAAGATGCAGTAAAAAATGTTGATCTACATTTGACAAAAAATGGATCAAATCTAGGTACATTTAAAAGTGATTCAAATCAGATCAGTTTTTTAAAACAAAGTTGTATATTAAATGAGGTTTGAATCTCAAGTAAATCTGCTGAATAATGATCCAACATTCAATATTGGCCACTTTTAAGACGTAGTTAAGATGAACACTTAAACTTATCTGCAATCTTAAATTATAGGAAAAAGTTTCTCCAATTTTTTCTACAATTAAATATTCGTAATTCAATATTATTATTTAATCAATGTAATTTAAAATTCAAGAAACGAGAAGAATTACGAAAATGTTGAAAAATCCAGAATATTGCTCCTTCAATTCCAAGATGTCTATTGAAAAAATACTGAAAATCTGAAATTAAACGCACAAAACTTATGAAATCCCTAGAGTTTTACAAGAGGTCGAACACGAAAACTGATGAATTTTGGCCAGCAAATTCATCTCGTATCGTCCACTTTCTTTAACAAAAACGTTGAAATGTCTGCAAATATAAAATAAAACAATCCTAGGGAAATATTTCCAAAGTTCAAGTGATCGATTTGACAATTTTCATATGAAGCATCCGAACATAGCAAATGTACGAATTGGTATTACTAAAATATTGAGAAATTTTATGAAAAAAATAATTAGACTACCATTATTATTAAAATACAAATGTTTAATTATATGTAAATAAATATAGGTCCTATGACAAGTAGACACAGATATTAACGTTACACTACTATATTTCTTACTAAGTTTTCTCGAATGACAGAAAGTTGTCTGATCGAATAGAGGTATTGCAAATTTAATTAGAAAATTCTAATTTTGTATGATGGTAAAGATGGAAACTGTCGAATTGTTTCTAGATTTAAAAAACAACTGATTTCATTTATCCATTTGTAATTATTTAAGTTTATTTAAATAACAAATTAAACCAAATGATATCATTCCGATAAGAAATCTAAACTGCACATGAGAATAAATAAAATCCCAATCCTTTTTAAATAGCTATTGGCCTACAACAAAAGAATCCTTCTCAAACATGCTCTAGCTTTGATCATTATATCATGAATGTTTTACATGCATACGACATTAGGTTTTAGTACGTAGCCATACTGCTCGCAATTTCTGGAAATTTGTATAAAAACTTAGATGATAGTTCTAGCAAACAAGATCCATAATAGTACATCATTAATTCATGAAATTCAGACATTGCTCTTTCATACTCCCAAAGGAAATTATCCGTAGAAATTGGCTAGTCGAGAGTTGATTAAAAGGACTCTTACAAATTTTAATGATATTCACAATTGTTTTTTAAAGTCTATCATTACCATACCAATTCTAATGCACGTTTATTTTATTTAATAGTCTATTAACTTAAATACAATATAAAAAATTGTTTAATATGAAATGTAATATGAAAAAATATTTGAAGTAATGTCATAATAAAGCTTGGAAACATTATTTGAAAATATAAAATATTTCTTTGGCACGGGGATTTTTAAATTAATCGAATGAAGGTTTAGAACCCCTTTCTTAAAAGTTTGGGCTTACTCATTACGAAATATATAAATACCCATCCGATTTAATTGGAAGTTACGAGGGAAAACTAGACACGAGTAAAAGTTGAAGCGAAAAGCATAAGCTCAATTTCGAATATGAGCCCCTAATCTGCAGGGGGAGCTGTGACGATTTTAATCACATACTGCAGTAAATTTACCCTAACCTGTACCGATTCCGCTATATGCAGGTGCCGCGTAGTTTAAGAAGATTAGATAAAGTAATCCTCCATCACTTTTTCCGTGCATACTTTTAAACCCTAAATGAATAGACATCTAAATTCTCATTATATCATGTATTTTATTTATTTCGTGTACTTTATTTCTAAAAGTTAGCTAATAACACCAAAAACATTCGTATTTTTTAGTTATACAAACCACTATAAGCAAAAGAATCCAAACCTAATAGCAAACCAAACCTAATAGCAAAAGATACAAAACCCGGACGATTAAACCCCGGCTATCCCTAAATTTTAAATGTTTGAGCAATTTGATTAATAAAAATCTCTCAGTGTATGCATTCTTTAAAACTGTTAATTATTAGTCTTCTACTGCAAAAAGTCACTAAATATGAATGGAAAAGCGCTGATATTTGTTTCTCTCCGGAATTTTTGGGGGCGTTTATTAACCCATTAAGTCCCAAAAAGGCAAAATTTGTAGCTTATGTTTTAGCTCAAAAAACTTTGTGAAAAAGTAAGAAAAAGTTTTGGAAAATACCCATCCCTACTATTTTCGGGCATGCTCTACACGATAGAATGGTTTAAAAATTTCAAAAATTTGATTTTCAATTGTTCATTAACAATTTAAAAAAAAAATACGATTTTTTTATGAAAAATTTATTATCAATCAAAAATTTGAGTGAGAAGGAATTTTTTTTTCTGCCGCAAATATGCACAAAGGTACACAAAATATCTAAGCTTTACAACCAGCTTTGGTTTTTTATCGTACGATTTTTTTAAACAAAATGGCGGCCAAAAAACGAAAGCTAAAAAATCAAACGTTCATTTTACTACTGTTGTTTTGAAATAATGACGAGAAACCGTAAAAAAACGACTTTTTAAAACCTTAAAAACATTACTTTTTATATTTAACCCTTTTTATAGTTATTTTTTAAAATAATATTATATTGAAATAAATTTTTAATGAAGTAATTGAATAATTTGCACGATTCCAATGAAAAAACGTCAAAAACAATAGTAAAATGAACGTTTGATTTTTTAGCTTTCGTTTTTTGGCCGCTATTTTGTTTAAAAAAATCGTACGATAAAAAAAACAATTCTGGTTGTAAAGCTTAGATATTTTGTGCACCTTTGTGCATATTTGAGACAGAAAAAAAATTCCTTCCCACTCAAATTTTTGATTAATACAAAATTTTTTATAAAAAAATCGTATTTTTGAACATTTTAAACCATTCTATCGTGTAGAGCATACCCGAAAATAGTAGGGTTGGGAATTTTCCAAAAGATTTTCTTACTTTTTCACAAAGTTTTATGAGCTAAAACCTAAGCTACAAATTTTGCCTTTTTGGGACTTAATGGGTTAAGAATCTGGCACCAAAATTTCAAAACTAAAAATCGCGAACTAGAGTGTAACAATTTACATAATCGTAGTGAAACCACCTAATATTAGGTTTTTGGGGTTGCCGAGTAGGAATCCGGCAACAAATTTTCATAATTCAAAATCGCAGATCCAAGATGGAGGATCGAAAAGTAAAAAGTTACTTGGAAAGAATGATATTGTTGGGTAAACAAAAATTGGTTCCCACTGATAGTGACAGTTCAATATAATAATATTTTTGTTATCCCTGCTATTAGCTGACAGAAAAAGTGAATATTTAACGTTGCTCTCTTTTTATTTAGAACAAATATTTCTTGTATAGTTGATCTAACGATCTCTTTTTTTCGAGATGAAATTGCATACTCGGAATTTTTCGTAATAATATTAACAGGATCAGGAAAACAAATGTAGGAAAATGGCAACAACCGCCACGCCAACGATCATGTCTTTGAATTTGACTGAGATTGGCCATGGTATATCTCTTCAGTTTTGCGTTACATTGTCCAGTTTTCCTATACCTTTAACATGGAAAATAGAGGAACTAGACAGAAACTGGCCAAAACCTGGACTCATTTTCTACCAGGAGGTTCTTTTGGAAAATTGAAATTTATACCTAGTCAGTTACAAGTAATATATTGTGAACATAACATCAGATTATAAAGGTATTGGTTTGCAATTGGCCATCTTGGATACGCCATTTTGATTTTTAAAAATTTGATGTCGGGTTCGTAATTAGTGACCGCGAAATCCGCTGAGTACCCAGTTTCAAGTTTACGCGACTTATTCCATTCTCTATGAATTTTATGTAAAAAAACGTTTTTATACTTTAAATAAACGAAATAATTTATAATAAATATTCATTTATTTTGCATGCTTTGAATATTATTTATTGTACGTGTTATCCGAGTTTTACCCCACATTTCCTCGGTTAAAATAAGTTTTAATTAAGTGCATAAAGTTCAATAAATGTTCTGCCTAAGTACGATAATTATTATTTCATTATCTCACAAATTCAAACGGTGAACTGTTAATGACTTCTGAACAATATTCTGTGGTCACTAGGGAAAACCAGATATCCCCATTTTTTGAAAACTCTAGAGAAACGTATTTAAAGTTTCAGATTTGTATAATGGGAAAATTTTATTTTCATTTTCTAAATAATTCTAAAATATGACACTGAATCTAAATTTCTATCTGACAGATTGATTGTAAATAAAAAATCTATCCCGTTTTTGATGGTTTCTCAATTTTTTCAAAAAGTGGGGTATCTGGTCTTTCCTAGCGACGACAGATTTCTAATACAATATTAGCTATTCCGCATGAAAAAGGGCTGAAAAGTCTTGAGGTAGAGATATAGCCTGGCATTATCATTCGAGACAGACGAGTTGAATGTTTAGTCCGTTTTAGTGGCGCCTCTTAAACAAATACGCGTAGCGTAATGCTCATCCGACGATACAAATTCGATAAAAAGAAATGAGGAAATCTATACAAGAAAAGACTTTCAAATGGCAGTTTTTACTGCTTCCATGTCTCCCTCGAACGTCGCTTCGTCGAATTAAAATTCCTAAATGAAGGGGGACCTGGCGAACGCGCGATTAGATTCCCACCGAAAACCAAGAGGAATCAAAGGACGATTATAGGCAATTACAAAAAGTAAAAGAAATCGACTATTAATCAACTCGAAAATCGCTGGAAATTCTAGGATACCGATGGTTGCGTCATCTCGAAAAAACTCGATTATTTTGTAGACCGTTGAGGAAACACGGATCGGTCGCGGTCCATTATACGTTTCCTGTTGCCGGATGGAGGAGGCTGCCACGACATGCGTATTTCTTGGCTCGTAATGGAGAGAGGGATTTAAGAGGGAGAGAGTGAGAGAGTGAAAGAGAGAGGTACCATCCTGATCAGTGGACGGGCGTATGGGTCGCGCCGGCGTACTATTTACTAGGAAGTAATAGGCGATGGATTCGACTATAGGGTCAGAGCAGGCCCGGCCAGGTTACGCCCATTTCGCGCGATTCACCTCTCTATACTTGCGCCGCCACTATTTTCTCCTCGTATATCGCCACGTTCCTCCCTACTCCCAGTGCACATGCTCCAGGCACCCAGTACTGGCGAGGCGTACCCGAACACTTGCCCAGTTTCCGATATTCCAGCATTCATTCCCTCTTCCACTCGCCACATGCACCGATAAGTGCATTTCCAAAGAGAGAGAGAGAGAGAGGGGGATCTTCATTTTTCAATTTTGTAACATTGCCCTAATTGTCATTTGTTCATGAATCAAATACGGTATGATTTTCAGGGATTTCCCGAAGCAATTGCTCATGTATAGTACACTACATATCAGAAATGCATCTTCTGCGTCCGCATTCTGCAGCGGATTTGCAGCAGGTCCTGCATTTATGTAGCCGATCTACTGTAATCTGCTACCAAGTGCAAGTGATGTTTAGCTTAGGGATTACAATGGTCAAGCCTAAGGTAATCTTCACTCCGGACTCCATGATCTGCCACAGATCTGCTGATAATGCAGATACCTTAAGGAAGTCCACACTCTGCTGAAAGTCTGCAGGCGCCGAAAGCATCTCCCTGAAGTGCACTTTTCTGCAGGTTTGATCTGGGCTACAATGGATTAGTAGTTTTCGATACAAGTGCGTAAAAGTTTTTATTACGAATGTGAAGGATGCGAGCTAAAAGCGAGGTCCACATTCACATTGGTACAAAAAACATTATAAAAAGACAATTGATCCACCTTTTTTATTTTTTGATAATAATACAAAAGTTATTAAAATTAGTCGCCTTCAGAGGTGCTTTTGATTGGTTTTGGTTCATTCCACACAAATAATTTCCTTATATTCATTTTTGATTGGACAAGGAAATGTGACCGATTACTTTCAAAAGAAACTACTAAATTAGAAAAGGACATTTGATTGAAATGTATGTCTACCATTTTGCAAAAAAAAAATCGTAAGAGTGATCTGCTTTGTTTGAGAGACCAATCAGAAATGAACAAAATGAAATTATTTGTGTTGCATAAACAATGATGTCACTACCATTCACAATCGTTTCTGAACATGACAACGTTTTCAAATTGCAATGATTTCTTTTTGTTACTTATCACATAGTATATAAAA
The DNA here is from genome assembly GCA_030407085.1 of Trichopria drosophilae. Taxonomy (NCBI): domain Eukaryota; kingdom Metazoa; phylum Arthropoda; class Insecta; order Hymenoptera; family Diapriidae; genus Trichopria; species Trichopria drosophilae. The sequence continues at coordinate 163,319,551 of CM059582.1, read as the reverse complement.
TAACACATATATTTTGTCGGGATTTTTTAATTTTCATGCAAGTAGCTTTTATAATTTTTCACACTTCTTAATTTGGGGTGGTCTACTTTATGACATTTCGGGACTTTACCAATTACCAGAGTACGTTGTCCCAAACAACACAATCCGTATCGGGATATCGTAAGAAGCTCCTGAGAGAACGTCTAAATGTCCGCTTTTGGTCTCGGAAGTTCTTCAGGAGCTCCTGAGCGCATCCTGAGTTGGGCTTCTGTTGTTTGGGACGTTAATTGGTTAGCATAAAAAAATGGCAGTCGAATCAAAACTCGTTTATATAGGTGATTAATCCTGTTGCACCACTTATGAGAACGATGGGTGACAGTTCACGCGATGCATGTGTTCAGCGCGATCTTGCGGTAGGCGTTCGATTTGTCAGCACTAAAAAGTCTTGTAACTAAAACTTTCCGTAACACTGTCACGTCACGGAGTCGACTGTTTGCTAATAGCTCAATTCCAAATGGGTGCATTACGATTAAGTCATCCTCAAAATAAGGTGCGTTCGGACATACTTTTTTAAACGTGCATAAGTTATCACTATTAAAACTAGTGTTGGCGTGGTGAGCTCAGTAGAGAGTCGGCTAGGGTAGGGGGTGGAAACGTCGAAATTTGATGAAAACAATATGGTAATTTCTTTTGCTGAGGCGACCAAATTCAATACTTTTTCAGACAATAGTCATAAACATTTCAAACCAGTTTTTATGGCATTATCATTGACTTTAGGAAGAAAATGCATAAAACATTTTTTGTAGAGAATTTAATGCTCTATCTTTTTTGTTTTAAACATTTTTAAATCAAATTTGTAGTTTTCAAAATAAATGCAAAAAACTACGAAGAAACTTAATTGGGGCTAATTTTTTTTAGTAATGGACGGATGGATCTGCGCCAAAATCTAATCAGATCTAAGTTATGTCAAGATGGGTCGAAGTAAAAAATTCCAATCTTAGAGAAAGTAGCATTTTTAATCATTCTTAGAATGTTCAGAAATGATGGTGTATTCTCGGTTTTAGACTTAATAATCAGATATAATTCATATAATGTTGATTGAAGTCTCTACATCTGCCTTTAATCAAAATGGTCATATTTACCGAATGCTTACTCATCCAAATTGTGTTCTCCACTGGAAATAATTTCACTATGAAAACATAAACAGAAAAATTTACAGGACGGGGATTCGAACTTTTGACGACGAATATGTCAACCAGTTAAATATCGAGTCGCCTTCAGTTTAAACTAATATTTAAATTAAATCATTACTGGGCATGCCTTGTAAAAACTATGGAAACCTCCCTTTCATGCAAAATGAATAAAACTAAATGTTTATTAACTTTATTATTTTAATAATAGAAAAGTATAGATGTAAGGATTAGAAGTATCCCGAGTAGAATTTTCAACCTGGCTCTAACCGCAATCCACCCGGGTTAGGCAAGTAGTGTTCAGGATCCAACCGGGATTTCCGGATTTCCTTCCTGCAGTGTGGTCAGATTTGAGATACTGACCCAGCCAAAGTTAATTCTTTAATCGGATTAATTAGTCTGGATCCCTTTTGAGACTCTTTTTCTATTCGGCTCAAATCGGGCCAATTCTACCCAGGATAGTCAGGTTTCTCTGATCCCGAAATGTAGAACCCTAATGTTCATAGTATACTTTTCTTGGCTATACACTGCTATGCAAAACTTGAATCACCTTATCAAGTCGCGTTTTTGTTTAAATTTCATAGTTTCTTGTCCGTAAAATGACCCGAGCCAACCGCATTAGATAATTTCAGCATGAGCTATGTCAATACAAACATTGAAAACGGTGACATTCAACATTTTTTAAAAAGTTTGTTATTCTTTTAATATTAATGTTCCAGTGCCACTTAATGTAATGTTTATATTCTCGGTAAACATCAATATAACAATAAATATTAATAGAACAACGGTAAATATAAATCATGGAAATGAACAAAAAAAGGCGATTTTCTAAGGTGGTCTCAAATATTTTCATGGCAGTATTGCGTCTGATTCTTACAACTATACTAAATTCTATAAATTAAATAGATGGTGTTTTAATGTAGGCGATGTAATAACAAATCAAAAATTGTATACCCCCAACGTTTCGAGTACTTCGTACTGCTTTTCAAGAGCCTAGTGCCTTTGGCAGTCACTTAAAAAATGTATTTTTCGAGAAAATGGAAAAACTATAGTTGCGTCACCTAGCATGCGTTGTGTGTTATTTTATGTGCTAGAAAAAGTATATTTTTAAAAAATCTATAAAAATTATATGTTAAAATACATACTTGTAGAATCTGTTTGCAACGAAATTTAAAGGTGACACTTTAAGAGAACATAACAAAAATTGTTTGAAAAATAAAAATTTGAGGCTTTAATATTTTCCAAAACTTCGTGAAAATTCTTGTATTTGATACTATTATCAATGTCTACAACATAAAGTTTTTCTTCAAGATCGGCTGTACTGCTTTAGAGAAAATTCGCCTTTCTTATTTTTCTTTCCCCCTCCGTAACTTCTCGAAAAATGCATTTTTCGGAATAATAGATCTGGATTCTTTTTTGGTATACTAAAACCTATTTTTAATACTAGTTGGAACTTATTCGAGTGGTCACTTATCTAATGCTTATGCCCTTTCTACTCGGGTCGTTTAGAAGGGGAACTGTCAGATTAGCCTGGGGTAGTGTAGAAATTTTTTCGAAATATTTTTAATTTTCGGTAAACTTGTTTGACAAATGATTGGTACATTACTTTCTCGTCAGATTTATTATTTTTAAATCCCATTTCGAGAAAAATCTATATTAATTCTACAGTAATGAATTTACATTTCCAAATCATAACAGTCCAGCTTTAAATTTCCATATACGATTTGACAAAAATACAGTTGCCTGGGTTATTTTTAATAATCTGCAAAATAATAACCTGTATTGTATGCAATAAAAAACAAATTAATACATAAGACAAATATAGTATAAAAAGAAAAAAATGGTCCTAAACTTGCGTGTTTTGTGTTTCACCCCTAGCTCGAAGTAAATCGTAAAAAATACCATAAATCTCGTAAAATATTAAAGCTTGAAGTATATAGCCTCGTCTTACCCAGTATAAGACTGTATTCGTATAAGCAATACTTTTAGCAGTAATTTTCACGTTGCCATTAACGGACCAGAATACATCTAATAAGGGAATCGAAATTGCATGGTGCGTAGATGCGTATACATGTTACGTCCCTCGTGGGGCAAATACTAGCCCTGATGTCCAGTTAGTACAACGTGACCTATAACAGTTACAAGGGGAGTAGAGCGACGAAGGGCCAAGAGCAGAGAGCATACGCAATAAGGACAGACATACAAATGGATAGAGAGGTCGAAAACCAGAGCAAAGACATTGGGGTTAAGAATCGAAGAAAAAAAATGAGACTTGGAATGAGAATGAAAATAATAAGACGCATACAAATGTTTCATAACACAGAATGAAGAAACAGAAACAATCGGAATAGAAATTGAAAAAATATGCAACACATCTATATTTATGAACTGTATACTTCATGTAGGTCTTAAGAAATTATTTCATACGAATAACAAAAATAATAGAAATAGATCTTAATATATATATATATATTAAAAAAAACTTTTTCTCTGTGCACGTAGACAATAGATACAGATGATATTATCTATTTTATAAACATTTAAATATGCATCCGATCATGTCAATGTTTTGTACCACTTCTGTGCATAAAAATCAGACTTTCAATATAAGGTAAAATTTGTACATCTTCGAAATAAAGACAAAAGTTGATGAATTAAAAAAAAAAAATAATAAAATTCGTATACAATTTTACTGAATACCGGCACGTGTAGGGGTCGAAGGAAATGAGAGATCGGACAAGTTAGCCAAAGAATCCTCAAAAAATGAATCATCCAATGATACAATAATTAGTGATCACGAGTGCGAAGTGTGTCGCACGAGCGAAGCGAGGACAACAATCACAACTAAAGTATGCGAATAATTTGTTTATTGCATTTGAGCACTTTCCACTTTTTATCAACGACTCAATCTTTGTGCAAAGCGCATTTAAAGTTACGAGTAAAAAATAAGTGATGAATATAGTTGAACAATAAATATTGAGCAATTTTGGATTAAGATTTGATAAACAAATCAGGACCCCATTGGATGAGTTTAAGACGATAAGAAAATTATTGTCGGATATCATTAAATTAATATTACAATATATAACAGTGGCCTCCCCCCGCCCCCCCCCTCCCCAATACCGACCTCGTCCGTCTTGTCTGTCTCTTTCTAGCCCTCTCTCTAAAATTCTTTTCGCCCTCCCGGGCGTAAAATGCGATTTTACGCCCTCGAAAACTACATGACAAAGATAGGAGTTCCCCACTATTTCGAGTTTACAAATCGAGCCATAAACTCGAATTTTACACCCACCCGAGCGAAAAATAATGTTTGTATCACGGGCGTAAAAGCTCATTTTACGCCATTGATAGGAAAATTACTATAAAATTAAATTTCACTGTTATACAATGAGATTTCAGAGTTTTTAGTTTAAGGATTTTAGAATGTCGACCTTTCTTATCCATGGATTTCCATTATAGGCTAACTATCAAAATTTATTTTTAATCGAAATCAGAAGTACATGATGATTAATGACCATTTTATAATAGCATGAGTTTCGGTCCAAAACTAAACGTACACAGAGAAAAGTGTTTTTTACCCAGTATTAGAATTCTTATGCCCCGTAAAAGATAGTATTTTACGCATATGGATTGCCATTAACAGACGAAGATTTTAGATTGTTCTAACCAATATGTCAGTTTATTTTAGCCTTTTCTCTTTAACTAAAAGCGAATTTTGTTTATGAAAATTTCTCTAGCAAATTAAAATATTAAAAATGCCTTCTTTTAGTCATAATAAAACATTCTTTTAAAATAGGAGAGTTTAATACAGTTTCGTATAACCTGTCAAAAACAAATGCTGAAAGACGGAGGATTTTACTAGTTATAATATTTCTTTTAAGGGCTGTAATACGCTTTTTAAAAGCCAAGGGATAGTAACTGATAAAATAGACTTTTCTCAGTGTATAGTATTTCAGATCTATTTTTTGTATTAGTTGAGGAGTTTCATAAATACATTAAATCAATTAAGAAAGTAACACATCGAGAAGATCTTTTTCACTAACTGATCTCAGCATCAAGGCAATTATTGCAATTCAAATCTCCTAACCTGACCTATCCCAATGTTTAGAAACATTTCGATTATTCATCCTATGCATATCTTATGCACGAAGAAATCGAAATAAGACATGCACGAAGGGATTACCAGGATTATCTTAATAATTACTATGACCCTCATTTTTGCTTCGTACACATAATTTCTTTTGATACCATATTTTCAAAATTAATATTTAATATTATTTCGCTTTCGTTTCCAACGTATGCAACAGTTATTTTCAAAATGTGGACCTCCTGTCCTGGACCTGTATTTGTGGTAACAAACTTCAAGCCTCTTTCACTAGAAAATATGTTACCAGGGGAGTAAGAGAGTAGCAAAAGAGTCGAGACTTATTTTCTCTTGCGAAAAGTAACTTTTTTTTCTTGGCATCTCCGCGGCGGCTGCGTTTCGCTGCCACCGCGAAGGGAAGCGATTTCCAAGGGGGCGATTCAGTCATAAGGCCGAGCTCCGTCCATATCCGAGAGATGGGCTCGGGAAGTTTAAAGTGCCGCGGTCTTCCAATAATTAAAGGGCGGCCATTGTTACACCTACCGGGGAAAGGGGAGGTGGCAACTTCGACTAAAAGCGAAACGAGAAGTAAAAGGCAGGACTCGAAAACGCTCGCGATCGTTTCGCTCATCGATGTGTGGGAAAAAATGACGTCGAAGCGTGCGAGAAATTTAAAGCGCACTTTTCGCGAAAGTGCCGACACGCCAAGACTCCGTTTCATTAACTGGCGGAAACTTTCTTTCCGGAATGGGCACCGATAATAGTTGGAAACTTTGATGACTTTAATGAAATTAATTAAAGTCATTCCTGCACCTGATAAGGCAACTGATCACGGAGATTTGATAAAGTTTCTCATTTAAGGCGTTAGAGTGCGCTTACGGCGCTTCTGGTGATTTTGACGATTGCGTGTCCGCCGATGTCTTCATTACCATTTCGTCCATTCGTTTTATGTTATTGCACTTTTTATGAATTCTACAATTTCTTAGACAATCTTCAAAGGAGTTTTGTTTCCTAATGTGCACGTAAATGGATGTACATTTAAAAATTCACATTTCGAAGTGAATATACGTCAATTCCTAAAAATGAATGCGACTTTCTGATTTTACATGCCAATGACCCATTTCAATGCTTATTTTCAATATAAAATAAATTTCGAAGAAACTCAAGCCTACCAGATTTTACCATTTTCGGGCCGGTCTTTCGAATGGTGGTAAGAAAATTGAAATTTACATATGATACATAAAGCATTTTCAGGACGCATTTTTTACAAATATCGAGTTTTATGTACAATATCTAACTTTGATTAAGCTGAAATATATTGTAACGGTGCCCTCTATAGTTGTACTTAAAAGGAACACTGATATATATTTGTAAATTTCGATGTCAGATCCAATATGGACACTGCATTGACAAATTTCTTTTTACATTTTAACAATCTTTTTTCTTGAAAACTGTAAATTTTAAAAAAAAATTGTATAAAAATTATGTTTTGGAATGAGCCGAATAGTACCCTCGATATTATATTTTTTCAGAATATATTGTCACAACTTTTGTATTACTACATGTGTCAAAATCATACATAAGTTTAATTTTTTTTTAATTTTCTCACCTCCAAGACAATATTGGACATGAAAAAAATGCACTTGTTAGAAATGATTGGTCAATGCCAATAGTGAAGAGGCGATGTAAGCGAGAATGAAGGCAAGATATAGTAGAGAAGATTAATTGATATGATTTTAAGTCGGCTAGAACTGTTCCATAGAAACGTTTTAAACGATATAAATATTCATGTTTTGACAGTTTTAAAGGCCGTCATGAGTTATGTCCGAATATTTAGATTACGAGAATTCAAAATATTGTGTTACGTACTACATAACAATTGATACGATAATAGTAGTGATCGAAGAGGTCTTAAACTACTGGATTCCAAAACAATCTAGAACTGTATGTATGTGTAGTAAAATGTTTATTTCACACTTATGTGCTTATATGTTTATAAACCATACATTTTGCAAACAATGGGCTTAAACAAGTTGCTAAAGCGAAAAGTTAAAAGTAAAAATTTATCTTTTGATTCATTAAATTTAGGTTAACTAGTCTATGAATGCTATTATACTACAATCCAATAAAATAATAAGTTAAGAACAGAAGGAAACATTAATAATTTAAAAGTTTAAAACATACACTGTTAAAAGAAAATACATTAAATTTAAGGAACATGTGCTAGCTGGAATCAGATTTCAATTTCGACATTAAACGATTTTTAATGTCAGACCTTAAATTTAAGGTAAACAAAAATGTCAAGTATGTACCTTAAATTTACTGTCATACTCCATACAGTTTCATGGAAGGTAATCATGAAATCGGCCGCTTAAGGTTCTTAATTCAGTGAATTTGATTTTAAGTTCCAGAAAGTACAGTTTAACAATTTAACCAAATTTTAAAATGGGAAAATTTATCTCAGGGAGTATCTAGTATCAATATGCATATATTATAATACAGAAAAAATAGATTTTAACCATTAAACAGTTAAAATTTAAAAAACTGTCAATCGGCTTCGTGGCTCAGGCGGTTAACGCACTGGACTACGAGGTCGTAGGTCGTGAGTTCGATCCCCGTCCGGTGAACAATTTTTCGATTTCGTTTTCAAGCAGCAGCTCGCTGTTGGTAAGACGTGCCACGTTGTTTGTTTACGTTTCGAAAATATTGTTTATCTGGCGGAAATCGACTCATGACCGCTGCTGTACTTGGTGTAGGTTTCTGCAGTCCTACATTTCATACACAAATGTGAAGTATGGCGCCATCTTCGTAAGTCGATCTGCAGCTCTCGCAAAATTCTCAAGATTAAAAAAACAATATGGCAAAAGTTAAGTAAAAAGGGCGATTCCGCCCGTTAATTAATAAATAAAAAAAAAAAAAAACGAACAGTAGTCAGACAGTAACAATAAATAAATTTGGCAAAATTAACAGTAAAAGCGAAACAAGACTTGTTTTTCATCTTATAATAAAAGAATATTGGTCATGGAAGTGTTACCAAGATAATACGTGGGTAATAATCGCTAAAATTAATTTTTTTACGTATTAATTTTTTTTTCTAAAGTATAAAAAACGACAGTAGTTGATGACTCGAAGCAGACAGTGATCGGCCACTTTTGAAAATATTATAAAACTTTTAAAAATCAACATTTCTGCATTACCTACGCTTATGCATACTTACTGAGACTCACTAAATCTAAATATACAAAAATCACACATTCCTAAACATTTCTAAAAGGTATTATTATACATATGTAAAGTGACCGACTACTGTAAGGTGGCTGATTACTGTCCTGTTTACCTCATATATACTCCCAAACGAGGACTCCATGCAACCGAATGGAAAATTTACTGTACAAAAATTCACTGTTAAAAAATTCAATGTAAAATGTCATTTAATATGTACAGTAGCCTTGGTGAAAATTCGGTCCAAATGTTGGTTAGTTTTTGGCAAATAAACTTGTGTACTGGGGAGTTTTTAATAGACTGTGGCCAGATTTCCATAAATAATGTAACAAAATCATGGATTGTTTTTCGATAACATTTTTAGATAAACTGCGGACAGTTTTTGTTTCTGCAAAAAAAGTACTCAGAAAATTTAACACGAACAGCCTAAATATTTTTTTGTATGGTTCCTAGACGATAATTAAGGTAATATTATGTAGATGTTTTTTTTACGATATCTTAAAAATTGACTGGACATATGTGTGCAGTTTCTGATCAGTTTTTATCCATTTTTTTGTAATTTTAGAACAGAGGATTTTAAAACGTGACTATTATGAAGAAAAAGATTGAACTTCATTCAGCAGCTTTAATACGAGTATAATCGCCATCATCATCGTCATCCTAATTACCAACATCATCATCATCGTCACCATCAGCATCAGCATCACTGCTATTGTTATTATTTTCTTCACCTATACATTTATCTTCTTCATCCTTCATTAGTTACTTCGTAGGAGTTTATTTGCTCAGCTCAGGCACATAGGTTTTCTTCGTAATTTTCCTGAAATGCTTAATATAATTTAATCCGATAGTGACAGAAAACAATATTATAAGGGGATGGGGAAAGAGTGCACATATTACCAAACTCACACAATGCAAACGGACAATCCACGCCATGTCGGATATTCGCGAGATAGTGATTATTGACTTCTCCAAGAACCGCAGACATTCAAAACAATAACAACCGCGACACGTAAATAACATACGTTAGGCATATAGTATTATAGCATATAATGAAATGCAATGGAGGATCTTCTGGAGTGTACGCAGTAGTTAAAAAGTAAGTAGTGAAATTGACTAACAAATTTTTGTAAAGTATGAAAGCCGCATTGATTTTAAGGGAAGAGTTTTAAGTATTGTATATTACATACATCACAAATTGGTGCCAGATTACATATAAAAATGTACTTTTAGTTGATAATTTACAAAACAAAAAAATAATGTTTAAACTAACAAACTGAGAATTTTTTACAAGAGAATTATTTATTGATCTTGCATTTGAAGTAGTCCTATCCTATAAACAGTTACGAATATAAAATTATTAAAACATAAGCATAATGAAATACGCACCTTTTACGTGCTTATATGCTCAAGCTTGAAAATTTAAATTCTCTTTTGTCGGATTAAGCCGAACACTGCGTTTAATCCTACGGCGCTGCACGTACGGCGAGGCAATGGCATACCCACTGTATTATTAACATCCATTAGTAATCGGCAACAAAAATCACCGAAGAATAAAGGCAGAAATGTTTCGCCTCTTATTCCACCGTGTGTAAGAGGTCGCAAAATTGCACATCGTTAAATTGCACGTCGTCGTTCCCCACATAAATGAATGTAAGCCCTTCAACATTTTAAAAATTACGCAAAGTTGTTAATTCTTAATAATTACGACACAATCGTATTTTCACTATTATTTATGTGAACGAATTAAATAATATGTTGGTATGGTTGAATTTTTCTATTTGACAGTAGTTGTACATCTTAAAATGCTATGTAAATAATTGGAAACGACCTTTTATTCATTTTATTCTTCTTATAGTGTTTTTTAACATTTATCTTCTACTTTATCATCTGTTATAATTTGCTTGATATTATCGTGTAAATAATTAATGTTCTATACAGCAATGGGTTCGTGAATCCAGTAACTGATGAAAATTTTAAAACAGAAAACGATATTACAATAAAATCATATATGTTTATGGAAAATCCTCTTCTATGTTACATATTATTTGAGAGAAGTTCCGGCTTAATATATTATATAATAGTTATAGTTTCATATTTTTTAAAGAGACGAGTGATTTTATTCTTTTTTCCTCTCCTAGTGCCAAATAATAAACAAATGATTCCTAGTCGGTGACAAGATTTTCGTGCGCATATAGCGTACAAAAACACGACCTATATAATTCACCAATATTTGTTCACAATATATAATGATCAATTAGTGATAAAAATGTTGCGTCGGGAACATTATGAAGTTCAGTACTATATTTATTATGGCCGGGGAATAACGTTCCGAAAATCAAAACGCCGAAAGACTAAAATTTCGATATTGCATGAGTCCAAGGTATATTAATTTGCTTTCTTTTTGTCAAATTTTCAAAGACAAAGTGGAGAAAATCACGCTGGAGACAGGCTATATCGAAATTTTGGCCTTTCAATTAAATATTAAAACGTAATATATAGAAGCCACATAAAAAAATATAAGGGTTACGAAAAGCGTGTTTTATTTCGAAAAATTTATGAAGAGGTATATTGTTGTACAAGATTAATACCCTAACATATAAAATTACATGAAATTCAACCCCCGAAATGCAACAATATTTACGAATATTTAATGTAAACTTGTTAAAAGGCCCTGTGTAGAAATTTGGACCCGGCTAAAGCTAGAGCTTAGCCGGGTATGTAAATGCTACCTCTAAACGAGTTACCTAATAGGAAACTAATCGGTTTCGTTTTACCGGGTCCAAATCCGGGTATCCCGCTCCGATCCTAGTCAGATTACATAAATTTAACCCAAGTTGCTGGATTAGATTTAATATGCTTTGATTTTCTACATTCATGGGAACAAATGATTATTTGAGACAAACGACCTCTTAGTACTCTGACGCCAGCAATTGATAATCTTTTTGCCACACTAGGTCGCAAAATACAATTTTGGGCCCTCGTTTCGTTAAAATAACGTTAGAAACATATTACTGAATGTTCAACGACTTGGTATTTTCAACTTTGATGCCAAAGCTAACTGAACGAGGCATTTGACTGGAAATCGATCGGGATAACCCAACTGGATCATGGCTAGCACGTTTTTCAATCCGCACCAATTTTCTGTCCGGGCTGATCCGGTTGAAACCTAGAAGTTACCTTGTTTCTATTCCGGTAAAATCGGGTAAATTCTACTCGAGTTATCTACGGGAAGACCTTTTCTTATTCGCACGATTGCGAACTAACACAATTATTGAAAAATTCAATTCAGATCATGAATGTTTTTTTGTTAATGGAAATGGTAACTATTATCAGCTACTATTATAATCATAAATTGACACTATGTAATATCCGATTTTTTTACGTAAAAGCATCCAAATTTCGTCTTGTTCCCCTAGTTGCAATCAAATTATTGGTTAAATATTAGACAGTTTACATGTTAACTATGTTGAAGTTATAGGAGAAATGGATAGTGCAAGAAAAAAATCGGATAAATTTCTAACAGGGTAGTTCAAATACTTATTATTTCATTACCTTCCAATATTAATAATGTACTAAATATTATTTAATATAACTGTAATCTAGAGGATTATATCGGTGAAACCATCATTAGAACATAATTATTAAACTATAAGTTGGTGCATCAAATGGAATTATTGTATAAGGATATTTTAGAATATATAAGGATTATATTTTTGATAATGAATAAAATTTATCGACCGTTTTAAAATCGCTTTAATTAAATATTGATTTTTGTAATATAAGGTCACTTTACTCGATAAATATTAAAAAATTAAAAAAATGAGATGAGCTTTTAACGTTTTCGGCCCTATAATGAGTTATGCCATCTTCAGAAATATGATACAAAAAACTTATGAGAATAGAGTAATAAAATTATTTAAAGGGTAAGAAATTCATTGATTAAATATTACAAAAATTTTACCCTTTGTATCATAACTGTTTTGGTACACTCAACTTAGTGAATGATTATGTAGTAACACAAGATACCAATATAAAGTAGTTTAAGAACAGCATTAATTAGAGGAAGTGTGAGGAACATCAATTTTTACCACTAAAACCGAATTCGTTATCCATTTTAGCATTTAGATAATCAAATTAAATTTTTAAAATATCCCAACTTCAAATGTTTTAATATTGACGGTCGGATATCTTGTTGTGATGGATTAAATTGGAAATCAGCTTCGTTTTCTCTTAAATTATCTCACAATTTTTTTTTTGTGTCTATATAATTGGTATCAAAAGTAATTTCTAAACCCAAGTTTCAGTTACTTCTTTTGCAGATCTGCCATTATTTAAAATACTATATCTTAAATTTGGTGTGCTTATATTACACGCAAAATGATTTGATTTTGTATAGATATGTTGTTGTTGGATTAAAAAGCTATCTCTTGGAAACGCTTAAAAGTATTAATAATCCACTCAAGGAAGTGTAATCTTGTTGGATTATCAAACTTCGTCCATGCATTCGATCTAACATATAAGCTATAATGATATAATCTTTACTTAATAATCACACACACCCACACACACACGACTTAGACTATTAGGATGTATTTGAGACGACCGATAACTATTTAGCTTATAAAATGTATACCAGCGAAACTGAAATGCAAGCTTTTATAGCAAATGAGAATAGCTCAGATTGTGAACATACGGAATAATTTAGTCGACACCTGTTGACAATAACGAGAAACGTGCATTGAGACACCGAAGACAAATGAACCGCCAAACTTGAAATGAGCTCCTTGCATACACAAGAACTAAATTTCTTGAATAAAGGAAATATTTCTTGAAATTAAATAAATATTTGATTCAATTCAAGTTCTCAAACGAAATAAATTAATACTACTTAATAAATGTCTATTGGTTTAAAAAAAAAAATACACTCATTTTAAATTTGGCGGTTCATTTGGCTTCGGTGTCTCCAAGCTTGTTTCTCGTTATTTTATTAGCGGGTAAATTATTTTGCATATTCGCAATCCAAGAAATCGATTCTCATTTGATATAAAAGCCTGCACTTTACTTTTGCCGGTATGCGTATATTATAACAAGATATTTATTTTCTTTAAGTAAACGTTTATTTGAACTCAATAAATCATTGGTATAAGTAATAACTACAGTAGAATCCCGGTATATTTACCCATACGGTTCATCGCCTTCCCCTCCAGTCTCGTTATATTTACCAAAAGAAAGGGAGCGCCGCTTCTCCCACTCTCGTCAGTCGCGTTATGCTCGTGACGTCACAAGAGGCCCTTCCAGAGGTACCAGCCCTCAAGGTGGGGGAAAAAGAGAGCAACGACAGGTAGATACTAGAGATAACTACAGTAGACCCTCGATATAAGAACTACGTCCGTTCCGAGTTTCCTCGCGAAGCGCCGATATAAGAACCATTGGAGGGGAATTGATGCTTCCCCTTCTCTTGTGTGTATGTATGTATGTATGGGTGGACTCGGCGGAATGCGTGTTCTTTTATCGATCGGTTCTTATAGCTATGGTTCTTATATCGAGCGTCTACCGTAGAAGGAACCGGGCCAATATGTTGGGACGCAAATATAGCGAGACGCAATTATACCGGGACTCTGTAATTTACTAGAAACAAGAAAATGCTGCATATTATGCAGTGAAGTATACATATATCTAGTTAATATCCAGTCAGAGGACAAAATTATTTAGTACGGCGAAGTAAATCTATTTCTTGAAAAAAATGAAATATTTTGGGAAATTAAATAAATATTTATTTTAGTTAGGGAATTATTTATATTTTTGAAGTAAAGGGTGAATTTTCTTTCTAATAAATATCTTGTTGCAACCAATCAAAGGAACCATTTACTTGAATCAAGTAAAATTTTATTGAAACTACTAAATTTTGTTTCGGTATAGACACTTCTTATTGAGATGAAATAAATTATCAATGTAATTTTTGGGTTAGGCAACGAAAAGGAAGAATCGCATAGGAAATAAATGTTACATATTGAAGAGCATAAAAAAGTTTTGCTTCCAATGTTACCGACCGCCTCCTGTTCGCTTTGTAACGAGAAGTCTAGAGCCGTAATTGAACGAAGCATATAAATTTTCGAATCAAGCAGGCGTGGCAGTCGCTCGATTAGGATTAGCCCGCGCTCTCGAGGATGCGCGTACATAATGCAGGAACGGTTCCAGCGGCAACGAGACGAGCTGGTATGAATAAGTTACAAGTGTGGCCGATGTTTCTAATATGTATGTAATAACCATGGTCCATTGTCTCCGTGGTATAGGTACCTAAGCGTGTATCGTGTCCCAATGGTGCGGTGCCTTGTTGGGGTTCCTCACCGCGAATTCCATTCGCCTCTTTTTCTTACAAGTAGTCGTTTGACAAGTATAATTACGATGCATGCTTGAGTAATTAATGAAGGGTGTGCATTCGAATTAATTATCTTTTTTCAAATTCACGAAATCGTCTTTTATTGTGACATTCTACTAATAAGCTGCTATGTTAAGACTGTGAAAAATCGTAAATTTGTGTCGACGCGTCCGTTGATATACTGCCCTGAGTTTGCATACAATTTCATTTATACCGTTTACGATTAACGAACCTGACTAAATTTTCTTCCCGTGAAATTAACGACAAACTTATAGTTATAATATGTAAATTTAAATTCAGTTACTTGGCAAGTTAGGAACATTTTTGATACTTTAAAAGATGAAGTATTTTTGGGTGCACCTCAAAATCCCGACAAATACCAAAACAGAAACTTCAAAAACTCGACATTAAACAACCAGTCATTGAAAAAAATAGGCACTGAAAAAAGCAGACATTGAAAAAACCGACATTTCAAAATACAGAAACGTCCGAAGGTTCGCTGGAAGGTCATTTCAAGGTCAAACATGTTTGACCAATGATTAATTTTGTAAGTCACTTGAAGGGCAAATAATTTTGACCCCAAATTATTTATTAAGTACATTTAGAATTAAATTATTAATTATATTTTCAGAATATGTACATTTTGAAATGTCTGGTTTTTGAATATCGGGTTTTTGAAGTGTCCATTTTGTGATTTATCCCGATTTTGAGATGCACTCAAAATGTACATATCCTGAGATTGTAATTAATAATTGAATTCGAAATGTGATGAATAAATAATCCGGAGGTCATACTGATTCGGTCTTCAAGTGATCTACGAAATTAATCCCTTAATCAAACACTTTTGACCTTGTAATGACCTTCCAGTGAGACTTAAAGGACGATGACCCGAGATCATTTTTGTATGTAGCGAACGCACCAATCGGAGTTATTTGTATTTTGAAATGTCTGGTTTTTGAATGTCTGTTATTTATTTGAAAACATTTTTTTGTCAAGATTTTGTACCATACCGAAAGCTTCTTGAAATTTGATGAAATGAAATGTATAAAAACAATAAAGAATATTTGTTCCATTTCTTATTTTGATGAAATACATTATATGGACTCTCTTAAAGAATATTTATTACAATGTCAGAATTAATCAGTAATCATGACAATATTCTAATAAGCGACTGGTTTAGGTAAGTCTTCTTTGCGACAAATAATTAATTTTTGTGTCATATTTCGAAGTCGTGAGACAAATACACAAAATTATTTTATAATATCGCACTTTTCCCATAGAAGTAATTACTTTTTCTTTGACTCTCATACAGAATTTGACAATATGTTAGAAATCTCTCTTTTGGCATTTAATTATTGTATTTCGAACACGCAAATAATCAAAATCTACCAAGAGTGGATGCGTATTTATTTTTTATTACTGAGTATGACGACGGGGTTTCTTTTCAAGTTTTATACAATGAACAATATTCGTGGCGTATCCCAAGAGATATAAAAAGGAACGATGACCGTCGCTAAGAGGTGCATATTTGTGTTTTTTTCTGACCGATCGTTCAGTCACGTGGTGGTATTTACGTATACAAACGTTTCATTTTATATCCACTATGGTTAACTTTGAAAAGGAATGTATCCGAATTTGAACCAAAGTTGATTATGTTGAAGAAGAGAACATTTACTAAGGTAAAAGTCGCTCGTTCCTACAGTGAATGTGGAGTGAACATGAACATTCTGATCCATGCAATCGATGTAGGTTTTTTCAAATTCTGAGCATTCGAATTTGTTCACTAGACGCCTCCATTGTCGTAAATCAGATCCCCTATATGATTTTAGTAGCCACCACGTTTCGTGTCCATCAGGCTACTATTCACGCGAATTTGGAGATTATAAAAGTAGGCTTCGTCGTAATTTATTGACATTTGGTGACTTTTCCCATCGTAAAATAATGTCGCCATTTTTTCGAAGTTTTACAAATACTTATTCAGATCCCGCTCCATGGTGTGAAATGTAACATGCTTTTGGTGTCACTAGCGTGGGGAAATCGATCAGTAGATTCAAAAGACATCGACGACCGTCGCTGCGGTAGAAGCACCGATTCCGGCCTCAAGAGTTATAACTCCTTTGCTGCGTAAGATGAGGTTAATGAAATGTACGAGGTGTAGTAGGTATTTTAGTCAATTGCCTAAATGAGAACAAAATCAGAAATGGAACTTAAGAAAATCCTGCAATTTAGACACGTATGTATGTATCAATATGGTATTTTTGCATTTTGTTAGCTTTAATATTGAATTATTTTTAGTGTAGCTTTTACTAACAGAAAATTGTATTATTGGTGATCGTATTATTTTTTCCTTTAAGAACATTGCTTACGAAAATGTTTATCCCTCACTGCTCACGTACATATATTGTCTTTATATAATTGATTTACCCGAAAAAAAAACTGATTTGAGGCAATCCACCGCTCAGTGCTCTCAGATACAGACTAGAAATTAGTTGAAGCAAAAAAGTAAACAACTTCTAAAATAAATACTATATACTATCCAATTAACTGCTACAAAACATTGGTTACTAACAAATCAATTAAAAGTTTAACTATTTTCTTGGCTACGTGACATGAATTTGTTTGTAATTAAAAAGAAAACGAATACTTCCTATTAAAAGCAAATAAAAAAAAACATTGGATTAAGTTTTCTAAATAATTTTTTTAATACGTACATCAAATTATAAAAATATTCTTATATCAGGCTCTGTTACAAATATGGTTTAAAAAAATAATTGTTTACACAATCTTGAAAATCCCTTTCATTTATCTTTATTACTGGAAGAGTATTACTGAACAAAATAATAAACGCTAATATTAATTTAATTAAGGAAAAAATAAACAAACAATTTTGTTGAAATAATGGGCGAGTAACTAATAATATAAACCACTTTTATAAATGTTCCTTTATGAAATTTGGTTAAGTTTAAACACATTAAGGTATTTTAGAATAGACTAAGAATTAAACTTTAATCTGATTGCAATCCAAGACCTGTGTTGGAAAAAATAATTCTAGTAAAAGAGCAAACTATTAATTTCTTGATATATATTCATTTTCACGCGACTTATTTCTGTCTCAACAAAAATTCCGAGCCTCGAAATTTATTGCGATATGGTGTATTATGGAATAAATGTCATACAAATAATATCAATTAAATTAGGTTACATATAATCTTTAAAAGAAATATGTGAAATCAATTTACATAATTTAGCTCCTTTTAAGATTACATTGCTACATTAGGACTCCCAGATCAAACCATAAATTAGAACAACAGCCTTGACAGGCTCCTTATAAATTTCCGATCTACCAACCTCGTACTGAAAGTTTTATCGTTTGGGTTGTTTCTGAAGGATCTTGAAATACTTTCCAGCATTAGCATCTGTATTATTTACTTTATAATATCGAAAGATATATATATATTTGTGGGGTTATTTGCAAATACTAGAGAAATTTTATTTCAGAATGGGAATGTTAATATAAAGAATAATTCTCCAAAATATATTTTAGGCTACTGAAAATTTGTTATTGCTAACTTACATACATACCTTTTTTAAAGGAATATAAATAAGCAAGTATGTTTTAGTATCTAAACATTTTATTATTTATATCAATATAAAAGAATTATTAAAATGCCATAATTTAAATAAGATTAATGGAAATGAATAAGAATAAGATTTCGAATTGATTTCTGTTAGATGAATCGAAAAAGTAAGGATTTCCCATATTTTCGTGCTGTTTTGAAAAAATTACATATTTTGCATAAAATTGTTTGTAGAATTGACCAATTTTTAACTATTGTCAGTAATTCAATAGGCCCTTAACCGAATGTAACTAGTTGTAATATCTACCACAAAGTAGTTGAAACCACTAATAAAGCGGTTGAATGAAATTGAGAAGTTATTTGGTCTGAGTCTTCTAAAATTGTGTCAATTTATCTATACACATTTTAATATAAATTTCATGTAAATTTAATGAATAAAATAATGAAACTTAAATGAATGTTCAGGATAGTTGAATATATATTTCTAATTTTCAGATGGAGTATAGTACTTTTAAATATATACGATTAAAAATCTTCTAGTGCTTCTGTATCATGGTGTTCGACCATTATACACTCTAGTATAGCAGCGCATATAGCCCACATAGCCCAGTATAGCAACCCATACTGCTATTTGTAATTAACATATATTAGGTAAAGTAAAACCAACGGCATTTATTAAATTAATGTTTAATTTTGACAATCAAAAGCTGGATGAATTTTTGTCCCCCATTTTCGTTTTCATCTCGCTGTCAGTATACTTTATGCTATAAAATGCGCACAATATATAATTGCATAAATGTTTATGAAAATAAAATGTTTCATAGGAAGTTATGAAACAATCGTATTTTGTTCAAGTATGTCAAATTTTGATAGATTTTACTTAAAATGAGGATTAATAAATTTTACTTAACCAACATGTAAGATTTTCTTCGGTTTATATAAAATGCTTGTCCATTTTTTAAAGTTTGCCATTTTTTTGTATTTTATTTTTATTTTAATATTCTATCAAATAATATTTATAGCGATATAATCATTTTTGGAGTAATTTAATGTTTACATAATCAAGTTTCATCGAAACACTATAGAAATCAACTACTGGATATCAGGACCTATTTTCTCTTCATAATAATCTACGTTTTTAGGGCCAATTTTCTACCTAGGACTCGGAATATGTGAATTTAAAATATCTGCAAATAATAAGTTTTGTGGATGATATTGATGTAGAACTTTGCCTCTACAAAATCAATATTTTTATATCAATTCATAAATCACGTATGTAACACTAATATTATGCCCCATCGCAATTAAGCCTTACATTAACTAAATAAGAACGATGAATAATAAGGGCATATAATTTTCTTCGGACTTATTCATACTTTATTTTGAAGTGCTCTAAATTCAAATTAATACCAAAATGTACAATAAATAGTTATATACCACATATAACATTGTTACGCAAAAAACATAATAAGATATAAAATGCAGTAAAGTTAGTAGTATTCTGGATATTTGAATTATCATCTACAATAAGGAGTGTAATTTCATTTATTTATCGTAAAGTCGTGGATTCCTGTTTTATATAACCGTAAATGTTACGAGTGCTATCATTTAATGTGGCTCTCACGGGAAAAAGCATTGATGAACGTATCGCGAGTTATGAGATATAACTTTTATGAGCTTTTAGGAAATTCTCATCATTTTCTTCATCTTTGTTTATTTAGGCTCTGCTATTCGTTTGATATGCTTTTTACGTCGAAACAGAAATTATAATAGTAGGGATGTATCTTTTGAACTTAGTTGCAGATGGCGTGTGATCCCATGATCGTCCAATGGAAATCCAATATGCATGGTTAGTTAACCGGTACAACTAAACTACAAAAATAATTTTTACATAACTTTTACGAATATTTATAGAACGTAATAATTTAAAGCGTCTCTTACGTAAAATAATGTAAAACTTGTTTAATTATTACAACTGAATTTTTATTTCTTTAAACTATAATCAATACAGAAAGCAGTGAAAGTGTGGTCAATTTTTTATATTATCAAGAAAAATGTAATACGCCTCATTTACAAATTAAATTTTCATTAAAACTTTCTGTGTTTATTGTTATTTTTGGTAAAAAAGTATTTTTTGGATTACATTATATGTTTCTCGAAATCTATCAATTATTCTATTTATTAGCCAAGGTTTACATATCAAATTTTTAATATTAGTTACATTGATCTGAAAACTTTTAATTTGTCTTAATTTAATCGTTTTGTTATTTCAAATTATATAATCAATTTAAATTGTAAACTTGATCGATTTGACCATGCGAAATAGCGGCAAATCACTATAAAAATAAGATGCACATTGTTCCCAAAATTTGTTTATTTATCTTTGGTCTGTTTTGTCAAAATGTTCTTTGAAAGTTGAATTGAAAAAAAAATTAGGTTCGATCCTATACTTTAACCTATACTTTAAACCTTATATTTTATAATCTGTATTTTTGTTGGCTCTTTGTCATTCTTATTAGCAATATCGTATCCGGAATTCACAATTTAAATAAAATTTTGTTTCTGTTTGTACAACATCAGTTGAAATATCTTACAAAATGTCTATGCAAACTATTTTATTTCGGATCGAGAATTATTTTATCGTAATTCATCAAATGTGATTTACTTAAAATATTCGAATGAAAGAAAAAATGGCAAATTCGTGAAATAATAATGTGAAGACTTTTTCAGTCGTATACCATTAAATGTAGGTTCGACATCAAAAATATGCATAATTGCGTATACAATAACAGCCGACGGTAGTAAACATGAATGCTAATATTGTATGCATCAAGAAGTTTTGTACATTTATTTTTTGAGGACTCATTTTACTCCATCATTTTGGCGGCATACATTGTGCTTCATAAAAGAATCGCGAACATACATAATGATGAAATCGTAATGGTAGTCTTTTATGAGAGTTACATATATTTTTTAAATCGACATTCATATAAATTTAGTTTTTCACGAATTTTAATTCTACTATTATAAAGATTAACAATAAATTATGTTAATGTAAGATTGTGATAATCTTATCGAGAACTGGAAATTTAATATTACAAATTCAGTCACACTAACGTTGTGGTAACATTAATGTAATGTTAGTTTCAAAGCCACCAGGTGTTACCGAAACTTTTGCAGACCTATTCGGCACCCGGTATGGAAAAATGCTTTATAATTAGTATATATTACGACGCATAGAGTGGTGAGGTATATTTTTAATATTGTAAGATAAGGTATACACTAAGCTATTGTATGATTCATGTGCAATATTATAACACTGTTACTCGAATTTGATGTCAGAACTTGTAATTGTAAAAATGCATATACATTACACATATTCTTGGTACATTCTATGAAAAATTTTAATAATTTTTTGTTATTTGCAAATTCCTCCAGAGGTTCAGTTTTCGAGGAACGGAATTTCAAATATCATAGTTTAGGATTTTTTCCTCGCAAACAACCAAACGTGCGGAAAAAAATCAGAATAAACAAAAAATGCTTTGAATTCTTCAAAGAATGTACCAACATTTTTTCAGAATTTTTGTAAATATTTGAAATATTGTTAAAAAATTAGAATTAAAAATTTCTCAAAATATCGCGTCAAAACACTGAAAATTAAAAAATAATCCTGGATGAATTCCGAGAACATTTCGTTCCTAGCATGTTTTTAAAGAAGTTTATAATCTTTTATTTAGAGCGTCCTGAAATTTTTCAAAGACATCTCGAAGACGCCATATTGAGGTCGTTAAAATAAAGTGGCGTATAAAAGTAAAATGTGTTCTTAAAATTCGAATATTTTCTTCACTTTTCTTCAGTTTCAATAGAATCCTAATATTCTGATTGGAGAAAAAATGAATAAAAAAATAATTAAAAATAAATATTTCAAAATTTTTTGTAAATTTGGCACAATATTGTAATTCCTAAGGCTGAAACTCAATTTTGACCTCAGAATCATTCATTGCGACCTCGAAATAGTAACAGATATACCTTTCAATTTTTTTTCAACTTCGATTTTGATATGCAATACTTGAATGGAAGTGACAAGTGTTTTGTGAAGGGTGTACAATAGTTCCGTAATTAAAAAAACATGTAGAATAGAACATTTGTCAAAAAGATCGGTGTAGAACTGCAACTGGCTGAACTTTATGTTGCACAGTTTTTTAATCATTCAAAAGTTTCGGTTTGCCCCGTGTTCGGTTTGCACCATCTTCCCCTACCGTATGTAATAATGAACTGTTATAAACTACCCATATAACTCCTTTTTCTATTTATAACTACAATTTTAACATCACTATGAAATTAAAAACAACTTTACGCCTGTTCATTTCATACATAACATTTTTAAATAAAATGTCACAAGAATTATTAACTATACGTTAAAATCACATGGATTAACGCACACTATTTTGACAATAACTAGATACTAGGATATAGTAAAATTCGACAAGTATAACTAAACAAAAGACGGTCACTGGTTGGTACCTTTCGGTTTCTATATATGCGGTTATTACTTTCTACAAGTACGCATAATTTGTTTAACAAGGAAATACTAATTCATAGGAACATTTAAATGTAGTGTTACAACATACCCCGTCCTCATATACTATTTTTTTTAGTGTAAATCAACTGAGATCTTAATATGACTAATAAAATTTCAATTACAATGTTTTGAATTTCATTTTTATACAAATAATAATATCATTTTTTTTAAATTTTAATTAAACTACTCACACAAAATTTAAAATAACGATAACGTAGTCTTAATGTCCACCTGTTTCTTTGTTCACAATAAATAATAATATAGTAACCTAAGTAAACATCGTAGTGAGGAATTTGTCCCGGCTTGTCTATCAAAACATGAACTCTCGCGTAGGAATGAATTGTGGTGGTTTTCGGATCAGACTACACCTGATGTGACAGATAAGGCGATCTTGATAACGATTGAACTAGAAACATTTTGTATCCTGACTAACTAGTTATTTTTTTTTTCATATTCGCGGGCAATATTGTGGGTCAAAAAAGTTATTTGCATTTTAAACAAAATATTTTGTCATTCTGCAGAAATATATAAGTATATAAACAAAAGAAAAATATGTATAAAATATATTATTTATTTAATTTAGATGTAGAAAAAGTAAAATCTTGAATTCTGGCAAAAATATCAATTTAATTTTTTAGGCGAAACGATTGTTTTCACGGACACTGGAAATAATAGAAAACTGTTTATGAAGTTTGTAGCCCTCTTTAAAAAAATGTATTACAAAAAGTATTGAACAAAAACGGATTTAATAGTAAAAGTAAGTGTCACGTGCGGTGTATTATTTTGATTCTATACAACAATTAAAAAATACAGAATTTTTAAAAATTCAATTTACATGACTATTTATTTTTTTAACGAAAAACTTGTTATTTTGATGCGGTGATAATAATCTATAATTGATTTAACAAACATTTTCATGGTTCAGAAGGAACATGTTACATATTTTCTGTTGGCATTTAGCAAATTATTTTCATAAATATCAAGCTATAAAAACACATATTTGTACACATTAATTTTCGGGAAAAATGTTTTTATTTTTATAATTTTATAACTATTAATTTATGTGTTGATTGTGAACTAATGGTTATTAAAATGTTTTTTGTTAAACAGTTTTGTTACAGAATTGTCATAAAAAGGATTTTGGGCAATTGCATAAACGTCATCGACAGTTCATGTTCCAATACATTAACGATGTTTATTTCAAATAAAAAACAATGGATAAGAAATATTTTTAATGTGTAACTAATCCTACCACTGCTCTAAAACAAATGTAAATAGATGTCACGTTAGTGAGAATATTTGAAGATCTAATTAGATCCGATAAGATTTTATTTGATGAGTAAATGTTCTAATCACCAATCATACTACCAAAATCTGTACAAGTTGAAAAAATAAAATAATTCTACTCAATATTAAATAAAATTAAGTAGATTGCCCTGTAATTGCTAAGAAAAGTTTCATTGCCGTTGAAGGAGTTGAATAAAAAAAATTAGTCAAAATTAAGTGTGTGTCGCATTTTCATGACTTACCAAACTAATATAGACCGAACCTCCGTCATGCCACGAACTTTCAACAAGTCATTACATTTTCCACATAAAAAAAAGGTAAAACTGCCGCGGCACTTTTCGAATGTGGGAGGAAAAGAAACTTTTCCAGTCCCGCGTCTGTTCTTTCCGGTTAAGCGCGAATATTCGAATCGCCAACTACCGGCGACAATGACGGAGCGAAGAACAATGAAGTTTTTCGGCACTTTCCCTTAAAGGGCGCCCAACTGGGGGCAGGAACGGACGCGTAAAAATCGGAGCGAGTTTTGCTGGCTCTTTTTCGCTCGGTCGGTTTCGAAATTGTACATGATACTGGCTCGACGAAAGTTGATGCAGGTAGCACCCAGCCACCGTTGCCGGATGATAACGAGATAAAACCGCTCTTGGCGGTTTCGGCGCACGCGCGTTCCCCACCTCGTCCTTCTTCTCTTAGGTCGTAAAGATAATAAATGCCCACATTGTCCGCGTGCTGGATATATATGCCGCGGAAATCACGTCGTGTCTATCCGACGTTTCATTTCGGAGCAGAATGTAGACGGCGGCTTAGATGCTCCCCCGTGATTTCGGGTATGCCCCCCGGTCCGGAGAGGGCGATGAGAGCAGCGCGTCAGATGCACGTTACGACCCGAGTGCCATGCCGCCGCTCCTTTTATTGCCAGGCTCCTCTTTTCCTTCGACCTTTGATCAAGGAAAAACTTGCTCCGCCCGTGCCCAAATCCGCGCAGATTCCAATCCAATATTCACCAATCCCTATCTAGAAGATTTTTGTCGCACGAAAGAACGGATGCGGGTCGAAAAACCGACAAATCGAAAAGCCGACAGGTCAAAAAACCGACACTCAATATACCGTCACTCAAAATACCGACATTCAAAAAATCGACAGGCAAAAAGCCGACAGGCAAAAACCGACTCGTCAAAAAGCCGACAGTAGAAAAACCGAATTGTCGTAATACCGACAATCAAATAACCTGCACTTCGAAGAACCGACATTCCAAAAACCGACAGGTAAAAAGCCGATGGTATAAAAAACGAAATTTTCATAATAACGAAAGTCAAAAAAACCGGCAGGCAAAAGACCGACAGGCAAAAAACCGACACCTCAAAAAGCCGACAGTAGAAAAACCGAATTGTCATAATACCGACAGTCAAATAACCTATACACTTCGAAGAACCGACAGTAAAAATACCGACATTCCAAAAGCCGACACATTAAAAAGCCGATAGTAGAAAAACCGAATTGTCATAATACCGATGGTCAAAAAAAACGACAGCTCCAACAAAAGACAGCTCAAAAACCCGACATTCAAAAAACTGTCAGGCAAAATAAAAAATGACTGCCCGCTTGTCGGTGTGTCTATTTTTTTATGTGTCGCCTTTTTGGCAGTCGGCTTTTTGAATGTCAGTTTTGGTCTGTCGGTATTTTGACTGTTGGTATATTGACTATCGGTATTTTGGCTGTCGGCCTTTTAACCGGTCGGCTTTTTTATTTGTCGTTTTTTCGACCCACACCCGACAGAACTATAGTTATGGGCTATTTCAAATTAACCAATCATATTAAGGTTTCTTTTAACGAGATGAAATAATCTATTGATTATAGCCAATAAACTAAAATATTCCGAAAGAATACTTCTTTATTGTTTGTATGAAAGAAGAAATGTTCAATTTTAACAATTTAACGACCAGGTGTGCCCAATTTGCACACCAATTACAGAATTATTTCTTGTATGCAATACACATTTTTTAAAAATAGAGACCCCCGTATCCTATTAGTTTTGAGGTTGCTCTTTCAAATAGCGCTGGTAAAATCTTCAAAAAATTTTGTTTAACACATTTCTTAAAAACTATACAAAAAAAACGGAATTTTTGAGCTACGATTATTTTTTTAAAGTTTTGCGGTATACTGTCACTCCTGAGTGGCTCATTTGTCTTTATACTTTTTTACATTTTTGAAACACTATTTAATTAGATTTTCGGTACTAGAGCCATAAATTGAAATTTTACGGATCACGTAAAACATGAATTTGAGCTGCCAAAAACATAACCTAAACTACTTAACGAAGTACGCGAAATCGAATTTTTACAGCTTTCAGTGCCAAAATAGTATTTTTTTATACAAGGCCGTAAAACACAATTTTGCAATCAGCAAGAGTATTGCTGGATCGCATGAAACCATAAAGTCTTACGGCCGTGTGCCGAACATTATTTTTCGGTACTGAAAGCTGTAAAAATTCGATTTCATGGTCTGCATTTAGCCCGTATGGGTTATGTTATTGATAGTGCAGATTCATGTTACACGTGGTCGTTAAATTTCATTTTACGGACTAAAAGTAAGCCGTAAAATCTGATTTTACGGCTATAGTACCGAAAAATAATGTTCGACGCACGGCCGTACGAATTTACCGCCTCATGCGATCAAGCGATACTCGGATCGGCTTCGCTGGTATTGCATTCGAGCCGTAAAATCTGGTTTTACGGCCTTGTACCGAAAAATACTATTAATGACAAAAAGCATATGAAATGTATTAGAGAACATCCCTTCATAGAAATAAAAAAGAAAACAAAGGCGCTTTTTTTAAATAAATGTAATTCTGACTAATTAACAGTATAACATAATCTGAATATCATAGCTGGAGAGTTTTTCCGGTCGTTGATTTCTGATCCGGTGTCAGTTTTTTAAAATTCAAAATGGCGGATCCAATACGACAGACAAATTTTTTTAAATTGCTTGAATTTGCTTGAAACTTGTCACCCGTTTTTGAGGTTGATGGTTACGAATCCGACGTACCGATAAGAGAAAAATTTAAATTATGCATTCAAAATTCAGAATACATAGAGTACCCAGTTTTATCTCGATCAAGTAAAATTTCACATCTCCGACATCCAACATGAATCCGCGATTTTGAATTTGCAATATCTGAGGTCAGATTTGTAATCAGCGACCCTAAAAACCCCCGAGTACCCAGTTTCATCAAGATTGAGAAATTTTTACTTTTCGGTCCGCCATCTTGGATCCTCCATCTTAGATCCGCCATTTTTAATTTGCAAAATCCGAGGTCAGATTCGAGATCAGCGACTCCGAAACCCCAGAGTAATAATTTTCAGGTGTTTTCCGTTTAAAGAAAAATTTATGCCGCAAAGGGCAATTTTCACTATGACACCGTTTTCTAATCGCTGGCTGACCTATCAAAAACGTGTTCTCGATAATTTTACTTAAGTGATTACACATATTTTGAATTTTGCCGATTTGGATTTTAAAAACATTTTTTTAAAGTGTATGGTTGGATGCGTGTGCGTGTGTACATGTGTGTGTGTGTGGAAATGGACGTGGATAACTATCAAAAGGCTATTTAAACTTCACTAACTATTGTTACGATTTTATATAATATTTGTAATGAAAATAATAAAGTAAACGTAAGTATAACAGATTGAGCAGTGAGCGTAGCTAAAATAAGATTCGCAGT
Source organism: Trichopria drosophilae (assembly GCA_030407085.1). NCBI lineage: Eukaryota > Metazoa > Arthropoda > Insecta > Hymenoptera > Diapriidae > Trichopria > Trichopria drosophilae. Next base: position 163,291,529 of record CM059582.1, on the reverse strand, counting down.
TTCATCTTCTTACACCCGGTGAGAATCGGGTCGAATACCCCCATATGAGTACTATCTGCCTTATTCAACAAGAAACAATGTTTTCTTCTTCGGAGATCATATTCATAGGAACTAAAAGCTGGCAGAGCAGCTACGGCAGAACTGAACCAAACAAGAACTATATTGTTTTCTCAATTGTTGCCTAAAAGTTGCTGCTGTAGAAAACGAACACAATATCAACAAAACAAGCATACAGCTAATTGTTGCGCATTTGTCGATAAAAGATTCCAAAAATAATATAGACCCCCGCCAGAACCAACTGCTTTCTATCTTTTAAAAAAAAGTAGTTGGTTCTACTTGCTTGCGTAAAAGATAGCAAACCATAAATTAAGGAAAGAAAATTATACGTGCTATCCACAAAACACGTATGCAGCTAATTGTTGCTTTAATTAATTTTTATTACTATATAACGAAGGGCGTATTATACGACGTAGGATTTCTCTATATCTCGTTTTGTAATATGTCAGACACATAGGTACGTCTTAAAAAGATTTAACACTGAAAACATCGATTTCAAATACAAGGGTTCGGTTTCTTGAGTTTTATAACCGATATTATATCAAAAATAACGAAAACTTCATCATATTTGATAAATGAACAGGAAGTTATTTTCATGAATGGATATTTAATAAGAGTACATTTTCAATTGGCACAGAATTCAAACTAATAATAAGCTGTAATTCCTTATTTGTATACAAGAAAACTATCTTATTTTACAGTGTAAATATGGGAAACCTACAAGAACAAAATTATTAATATTATATTTAATGCGATTACAATATTTTTATTGAATTAATTAACTATACATTCTCATCAATAGAACTGATTTATGTTAGTCGATATTCACTTGATAACTCTGAAATAACAAAAATATACCACTACGCCGGATTTAATCTTGACACTCACTACGTGCACCCTACCCTACTTCATACATCCCATTCTCTACATTATTATTCGTTATTTGAGCATGAAATAAAGTTCTTAAAATTGTTTATTTTATGTGTTAATATATAACATAAATAACTTATCTATATATACTTAATAGAGCAGCAAATATATATTTAATTATAAAAAATGTAGGACCGAATGCCTTCTGTAATTGTATTATAATAAGGTAATTTTTCCTATTGAATATTTCCTATTATTAATGCATGTGAATAAAATTACCGTAGTATTATTTAAGTTCCTTGATGATTTTACACTATCTTTGTAATTATTGTGGTTATCAATTACTACCTTCTTTTTACAATCTAGATAGTACGCGTAAATGACACGAATGTACAAAAGTGCTCTACAAAAGGTTATATGATACAGACACAAAGGAAGAGATAGTCCACAGACTCACGTCCACACACTGTATTCACAAACAATAACACTGTATACTCATCATACGAAAACAACTAACCAACAATGCACGCACTATACACATGTAACATATGCCATTCCGCGCAAGGTATAATGTTTCATACTTTTCGATGCTCTTTGTATAATATTCATCCGAGACTCGTGGGTTTGCGAGAAACTTCGTCGTTAGCTTAATGAATGCAAGATCACCTCATCAGTCGATAGCGATCTAGTATAATATAAATACAGTCTTAACGATAGACGAGATCAGTGGCAAACCACGCTTCAAAAGTTAGGAAACAAACTACCATTCTTTAGAAGCCATACATTCTTAAAGTTGAAAGTAGAACTTGTTTGTAAAAAGAGTCCTATCCTAAAGTGGCAGATTATTCAACCAAAATTTAGCACACACATTTTTTCGCGATTTTGAGTGATTACGTGCAATTTATCAGACATTCTAGCTAGTTGACACCAAGGGGCTGGCACAAACGAATTTTTCATGTGACCTTATTGAAGCCCAATGACAATAGTCAATGACGCCAGTATCGTCTGGGAGCCACCTACTCGTCATACCGCTTGTCCCTCCTGCTCACGCCCTTCCGGCTTCAGATGTCAAAAGTGCTACAAATTCCGAACAATGTGGGGATAACCAAAATATAGTAGTGCACCCGTGGGATTAGTTCATCCACACTTTTATTCATCGTAATACGATTAGCAACCTAGCTTCTTCATACAGCATTACAACCTCGTGGTTAGGTTCATTTAATATCAATCAGCTTTTAAGGGGTTCCAAACTAAGGTTCCACCTAGATTTTGTCCTGAAATTTATTTCCGGGATTTCTCCACCATTTCTGAACCGATTTTGCTGAAATTTTGATAGTGATCCTCTGAAACTTTAACTTTTGCAGTTTAAGATACGGAGTTTCTATACACGATAAAAATTATTTCTTTAATTTTACATAATCATGTGCGGAATAATCGTAGTGTATTGGAAATAGATTCCTGGTTCTGATATTTGCGATTCCAACCTCACTTTTGAAAAAATGCTGCTGAAATAGTTCAAGAAAACAAAGAATTAAATACATTTATTATACGGGCATTATTATGAGTTTACTCACTTTTTCGGAATACGCAAAAATATGAATACACGTTTACTGCTAGAACATTTATTTCATTGATTTACAGACTGGCTCTTGATTCACATAGAAATTTAGAGGGGAATCTACAATGGAATCTAGGAAAACGATTGTGATTTCTCAAAAGAATTTGGCTTAAGACTCAGCAATAAGAATTATGACTATAGCAACCAAACCTACCAAACGCCACCAACGTTTCCAACCAAAGCCTATCCAATGGAACAGAACCGCCACTGAACTATTTGTGGGTGGAGTTATAAGTATTGAATAGATGTGCTACATAATATATTTTCGTTGAGTATTTGTTGATTATTATACAGAGAATTTCCTCAAAAATAATGTAATGTACATATATATGAGTAGTATATTAGGGTGTGTAGGAAACATTTAAGAGTTATTGTGCCAACTATAAATAATTATTTATTGTCTGATAAATTGCACGGTGTAACAAAAGAAGAAAATCTGCACGCACTTTTATAGGGACGAGGTATAAGTTGTAGACCTTGTCAAATTGTAAAAAATGGTATGGTATAATTTTTCGGCACATCCCCAAAATCTCATTTTATATAGACAAAACCCCGCTTTTAGGCCGGTTCATGTGAACAATCACTCATAACTCCTGTAATTTTTATTCGATTTAAAACTCTTTTTTAAATGTGAAAGCTGAAAAATACCTTTTCGACTATTTATGCCTCATGTTGATGAAATGGCTACACTAATGTTGAAAGAATTGGCGTCTTTCTATATTTTTTTTTATTTTTGTCAACCTGGACACCAATTTTTCGATGTTATTCCATCCTGAAGATTTTTTCTGATTAATATTTTGAAAGTAAATATAATTCTGTATTATAGAGTTCAACATACCGCATATTTAATACTGTATTTAAAAGTTTGGTGCTGAATATAATTGCAGGCCTCAAAAATGTCAGTCAAGTATGTTATGAAAAAAAAGGGAGGCGATTCTTGTACGCAGAGTCCTAATCTAACATCCAAAACCATTACTTCAGAAATTTTTGTAACATTAGGTTAAATTGATGATATCATATAGTGCCACTCTTAAGCTTTAAATCACATTTTTGAAAATTCTTGTGCGATTAAAACAAAAAAAAAGTTATGTAGTTTTTGAAATTTGTCGTTTAGTGCAATATGCACATAATGCTGCGAAGGCTGTGGCATGTAAGAAAAATGGTAATAACATAGCAGTAACACATTTTTCAACGAAGGCACATATACTCATTTCTTCATTGAATGGGTGTATTGGAAAATTATTAATATGAACCTGGGTGTATCGGAAACTTACACCATACCATTTTTTATAGTTTTCCTAGATCTACAACTTGTGCCAGGTCGCCATAAAAGTGCCAGATCAAGAAAGGGCCAGATAAAATCAAATTCATCATTTTACTAGGATATACAAGTTTTCCTAACCCACATTCTTTATAAAATTGCATAATGATAAATGAGTGCCATACAAGAGTTTGCTTATTAAGCATATTTGCTTATTGCTAGGAATAACTATCTGTAAACGACTGGTGGAAGTGCTTCAAATAAAAATGCTCAGTTTCATCGCCCGACTAAAAATCCCAATTATTTATTCCGATCAATCGGTGACGACCCGATCGCGACGCGGACTTCCTAACCAGACGACCTTCCGAAACATTCTCAAAAACCCGATCGCCACTTTTTCACATCTTAGTTCGACTTTTCTCTCGAACTCTCGAAAATTTAAATAGACTACAACGTCATATTATACATCGATATTATATTATTCGAATTACAAATAATTGTATCGACATCGTCACCATTTTGAAGAGCCTTTTATATAATTTACCTAACAGGCCTGCTTCATTTTGAGAGGTACCCCCATTCGGGTGTGCAATGGCGTAAGGAAAACCACCTTTGTGGGAAAAACCTACGCCGGGTACCGCAGTCGATAAAACATCGATTCTGTCCGCAACACTATCGCTGCTGCGTTTCTTCAAAGCTCTAATTCTGTGACCAAAAAATGTTATTAAGATTATATCTGTGTATTCTTTTCAAAATGTTAGATAGATTTTCAGAAATGTTTGAAAGTGCGTATCAAGAATTTTATATTCACGTTTTTTATAATATATACCACTGCGAAGTTTCTTTAAAGCACTTACTCACTTTGATAATAATAACACGGAAAGCGGCAATAAGATGTTTAAACATTCTAGTGTCATAATTTTTTTTATTATCATTTAAAAATATTTCGTCAATGGGAGATTTGCTCACTTTCGCGAATGATTCATTAGTGAACTATTCAAAATATTGTAGTTACGTCATCTGAATATGATTCTGCCTCGAACTCGACTTCTCTTGCACTGTTAATGTAAATAAAAAGTGCCTGTTGAATCAAATAATTTTGTACATTATACATGTTTTTTAGATACTATAAAACAAGTTTCTTACAAGTAAATAAAGCATTTAATGCAAAACAACAATAGATGGCACATTCGCAAACATTTGCTGAAATCGAATGGAATGGAGTTGCAATCTCCAGGCTATCGAGACGACGTGGCATACGGTTGGAGGATCCTGTGTATCGCTGGGAGCGAAAGGCCTGCGTTAAACACTTGTCGAAGCATCCAGACAGAAGCGAAGAAAGGAACCACCGTCGCGTGTCATAAACCAAGGAGAAATTTGATTTGGCGCTTATATGGAAAACGGTCAAAAGTGACACTCCTTTGTTTGACTGAAATGACAACTGGGCTGACGTCAGCGTCACTCTATTTTACGATAACGACTTTACGCATAAGCTTCATTTTACGATAGGGTTTTACGCATAAAACCGGCATTGTGCGCGGGTCCTAAGGTACTCGGATCAAATAAGGCCGTGTATATAGGGCAATAAAGCCACCCCTACGAATTTCATAGTGGCTGCTGCCATTGGAGGCAGATGGCTGGCTGGGTACGAAACGGCTATAGGTGGCCGATTCCCACTGTATCCTCGCGTATTTTCTCCGCACCCAATGTAGCACCGAAGAAAGCTTCGCAAAAGTCTTCGTTTCGAGGCTGATGCCCCAAGTTTGCCGGTCGACACGTCGTCTTTTTTGTAAGGACGAATCGACCGACGTACATTTCGACCCTTCATCGGGGCGCGACTGTGAAAATCGAAATTGACCGTTCGAACTTGGGTGGCCGGTCATCAGGGGGGTCGCGCCCACCATCATATATAGATCGATTCGAAAGTGCGTACATCTACAAATTATATACGTGTATATATATGTACACAGAGATGTTACGTGCGCGGACTGGATATGCCTATTGTTGCGCGTGGTCCAGCTGAAGACCCGCTCTCTTTCTCTGTCTATATACGCTCGTAAAGTTACTTCGCATAACCAGGAAAGCTGGACTGCAAATAATATAAGCCTTGAATTATTTCGAAAGCGACAAAGGCATTAGGGTTCGCCTGTATCGTTTATTCAACGTGTGTAAACACATGCTATTGAAACTTCGGGTTTACTCCCGCATGATTTAGAGCAAGGTGATTTATGTACTTGTTTCGTTTAATTTTGTACTAACGAGAATGATCTATTAAAATTCGACTGCACAATGAGCTGACGTTTTATGCTTCTTCGAAAATTTGCACGTATTTTGCGCTTTTCAGGGGAGTTATAAATATTGTACCATGCTGTAATTATCTTCTAGTTTCAATACGTTCATTGACAGTAAAGATTTTAATGGACTGGTTTGTTCATTGGTAAAATGTATTACAGTACAAAAATTTGAGGAATTTCTCTTCTCAGGCAGAGAATCTTAGCAACTGATTTTACATACTACTCCAGGAGCGTTGCTTATTCAGATTAAAACAACGGGAGAATTGTCAGTTTTTGTCAATAGCAAACAAAAAAGTAGCATCAATCTTTAACATATCATATGAGAAAATCAAGTTTTGAGATTTATCATTTTTGTTGAAGAGTTTTCTCTTTTGAAAAGCAGGTAATCTGAACAAGTCGTATATGTCCACTAAGTGCTTTAGAGTTACGTTTTTTTAGAACTTACGAATTGTTTTCAAACATATCTCAATCACAGAATTAGCGTATGATACTCGCACTTTAGAGCTAGTTTTAATAGTGAAAAAGTTGAGGAAAATGCGGTCGTCACGAGCCAGCGAAATAGGCAGCTGTTAGAAAGTTGTTCCAGAACGTTATCACGGCAGCTTAAAAAATAATTCTTGAAAAGTTATGTTACTTATGATTCTATAAGTAAATTTTTATTTGTTTAAGAATATTTCTAACGTCGGCTAGTTAGACCCAACATGCAAAAAACGAAATCTGAGCATATGCGATTAGAAACATTTTCTCAATTATGCAGAATTCGATCCGCACTAGGGCCACAGGTTTGTGAATTGAAATCGAGGAATAAAATTAATTGAAAATGGATTTGGAATTATTAAAGATGCATTCGGATGGAAATCTCGAATTTGTTTACCTATGATTAGAATTGTATTAAATAAAATGTCCACATTCCGATGTCCAGGATGAAACTTGGTTGGATAACAGCTGCATCATCGTAACATGGCTTTATTGTCTTACTCAGTTTTAGTATCATTAAATATAAAATATTTCACTTAAATTAAAACAGATTAACTATTATTGTGTATCATAAATACCCATGCATTACTTTCCCAAACACCAAATTGGAGAGAAGTTATGTTTTTCAAAATCGCGGGTTTTAAAAGAAAAACGGGAAATAAACATTTTCGATCGTTTAACACCAGCTCTGAAGTACACTCTTTTAATTCCAAAAATCATAATACTAACTTTGAGGTGAAGTAAAAAATTATAAAATGTCTCATCTTTCATGATGATTATTTGATATAAATTGCTTATGGGCATGTCTATGGTCCCCTGTAACGTAAATTCACTTCAGCTCTGCTTTTCTTATAACAATCAGTTTTTCTTTTGAACCAAAATGCCTATTTCGCACAAATTTACTGCTTGAAAAATTTTGTATGATCTAAGTACTAATTAATTAATGTTACACACTGCGAATAAAACATTCATTATTCAAGTAAACATTTATTTGAATGTTCGCAAATAAAGTATTTATGTGTCTTGAGAAACCTTGTTTTGTTTTTAATAAATATTTCTCATTTTAGTAAAACTGACTTGATACGTGGTAATATTTCCTTATGTCGAGTAAACATTTACTTGCAACCTTTCAAGTTCTTTTTTGCATGATTTCAAAGCTGGATAACTATGGTGAGGAGGGCTATCCCTCTTATTTATTATATTAGGACTTTGTCAAACAGACCACCATTATATTCATTCGTAGTTGGTTAGATGGACTTATTTAAACTTATTCAAAAACGAAACCAGACAGAACCAGACGTTAATCAAAATTTGCACATATCAGACATAAAATAAAATAAAACATTTCATTGTTATTCCATGACATAATGAAAATGAATTATTGAAGTAATCAGATGTTGTTCGATTGTATAGGTTAATGCGTGGAACAGCAAACAACATCCATCCCCTTGCTAGCGCATCTTCATCGTTGTCGTAGCTAATTACAGGAGTTCAGGCCCTAGGCAGGAATATAAAGGCTCGAGGTTCATCATAATTGCTGCAACCGAGCGCACTCATATATGTATAGTGCCGAGAACCCACCACAATGTTTCGTCTCGTCAGTCCGCAATAAATCAAGCAATTAACCCTACGACTTGTATAATTAGTGCGCCATTAACATTGCTAATGTATCGTCCCACTTGGAGATTGCCCGTGTGCGGATCTTGAAGTGGAGCACAAATTACTTTAAAAGCAAGATACCTCATTTGCGTGTATTTCAAAGTGCGTCGCTCCGGTTGCACGAAATGTCGAAACGTATTGATGCATCTATAGGTTATCAACTATTACTGTTTGTTATTAACAATATAGCATGTATCTCCAATTTTTATAAAATTTGAAGATATTCTTGCAAATTTTCATTATTAAATTTAGATTAAAATCGTACAATATTAATCGGATTAATGTGTTGCCCATAGATTCAGATTAATTTAAATGTATTATCTACTAAAATTACGATAACGAAGTTTGGAGTGCTCAAAAAGCCATAGTTACAGGTTGAAAACTACAAATCCAAACAAGTCTCCAGCGACCAAATGATAGAACACATTCACATTAAACTGTTGGATTTAGGTCATATAGATCCTATCGGTGGAAGAAAATAGATTAGCATAGAGACAGGATATCCAAACATATTGACTTCTTTTATGGGAGCCTATAAGTTTTCTGCCTCAGTATTAAGATATTTCTAGCAGAGGCTTATCAAATGGCCTCAAATGGCGTAAGAGTTATGTGTAAATGTACAGAGAGTGGTTTTTAAGGCCGGTGGATTTGATATGCAAATCTGCGATGGACTTCAAAGATAAATTTTTTTCGAAGACGAAGAAGTAAAATCATTACGTTATAATGGTCCATGTCAGATACACGAAAAATTTTGATAACTCCGCGTGATTTAATTATTCCTTTAAAACTCCTGAAAGTTATAGGAACAACTGGGCGGCAAGAAAATCAGCGGAATCATAAGTCGCAGCGGAGAGATGTTGCGGATGTTTTCAATCAGGAACTTATGTTAACAGGTAAGAATCGGGGTTTGTTCGACGGGTTTATTCAAATAACTCCTACAAGTGGTGAAAATCATTGTGATTTCGGAAGCAACTTCCAGATACTGTTCTGACCTTCATGCGACGTAACAAAATTACGCTAATTGTTTCCTATAATACCATGGCTTTAAAAGGCCATCGTTGCTTTCCGCCAGAAATATCGTATATTATCATTCAACATAAATGTTTAAAATATGTTAGCTTTCAAGTCTTAAACTATGTTATTGTTTCCTAGTATGGTTAACTACGGATTCCATTCTTTAATCTGATATCTATTCGAATTTGCTTCATTTCCTGTTTATGGATGAACTTATAGTTTTGTGATAACCTCAAACCTTTTCCATGTAATTTTTTATATAGAATGTTCCTAGTGGGATTCCAACTTGAAGATCATACGTGTTTCTTAAGTGTGAGGTTTTATTTTGCCAAGATTTCGGATTATGTCAATAAATGCTTTGTGCTCTCACTTTGTAAGAACTCTGCGGAATTCCTCAATTATAAATACTTTCTCTCTTTAACGACGTGATTCGATCTATGATTTTCAGGGGTCATTTTCGAGTTCGATAATAAATATTGGAATAATGTGTAATCAAGTGATGTGCGAACATTACTACGTTGCTTTTTTCAACATCTGTATAGCCAACTTTATCGCTTAAATTCTTCATCATCCTTTCAATTTGTTACATTTATTAACGTCGTATATAATGTACGTACACATTGTAACATTAGATATATAGATTAAGAATTAATAGTTTTGTTACTGATTTATTTCAAAATTGACGTTCCCTGTACTATATATCTGTGACGAAGCTAATGAAACAACGGAATATCATGATGTTATCCTCAACAGTTCGTGAAGCAATGAATTCACCGTGTACCGATCCTAATAGAATGAAATTACGAAAGGCACTGCGGCATTTATGGTTTACTTGCATTTACGTCTTTATGACTTGTATGTGCACTTAAATGCTCAATGCATGCTGCTGATCGTTAAACATCCTTTTTAAAGGTATCATATGGTTGTTAAACCTCAAAAAATTTATGTTGTTTTATGAAGCGACGTTCAATTACGTATTGCAAGACAGGTTAAAATTGATTTACCCGAAATTGCGTGTCCTGATTTCGCAGACAAGTAAAATGGGTTTGAAAGTTGTTTCTGTTGGCTGACATGCATTTGTACGCTAGCTTTTTTTATCGTTCAATATCATTTCCTGTTGAAAAATTTGCAATATAGGCTGGAAAAGTAAAAGCCATTTTGCCTGCCATAATATCTTCTGGATCACCAAGAATGCTGTGTCGAGCTTACAAATATTTAAAAGTTCAGTTTGATAATTGTGAGATGTTTACTCAGTTTATGTAACTGAGCTAGCAATATACTCCAACAGCGATGGTGTAGCATAAGTTTAATTTGCCTAAAATCGTGTAATAAGAGATCATATCTTCAACGTACCATCTTGTTTTGACTCCAGCAACAAGGTAATATCGACGGCTCTTACGAAGACTAGCACGTTTCAAATAGCTACAAAGAAATGCACATTTGTCTGACTTGCTACTTAAAATAAGTAGCACATGTAAAAGAGTCCGACGAAAACTAACACACAATATCAATTATTTGAAAAATCCAAAATTTCCAATGAAAAGTAACAAGTGCTTTCATTGTCCACGAAAAAGAGCAGGCGCTTTTATTTTCGGACGAAAACACAAAACACATATAAGCCTTGAATCGTAATACTAAATATTGCCAATATTAATTTGTTCAGTTAATAAATACAATAAGTCCTAAATGTAACCCAAATAGAAATTTTGGAGGCCTGTCGGAGTTAACCATCGGCTGGGCTGGGCACTGATCCAGTACTGATTTTCAGAGCGGAATTAATATTGGCCGTATCGCTGATAAAGTACTGAACCAATACTGACATACGGAATCGAGTCAGTACCAACGATAGGAAATGCAACGCCACACCTTCAAAAGTTATCTGCTGCTAGCATATGTCAAAAAAGAACAAAAAATGTATTTAAAAAAAGTAATTTCGAGAACGGGCGAGACGGTGGGCGCGTGGTTTTTTCGAAAATCGCCGCGCTTTCCGGACTGTCGATTTCGCCCAGTACCAACTTCCGTACCACATCAGTATTGACCCAATACTGGCTGTCAGTAGTTGTTTGAAAAAAACTGTAAAATGTACTGAATCGATACCCCGCCGGTGGTTAATTTCTGACTGAGAATAGACACATGCTACTTTTCGTCGGAAAATCTTTGTGTGTGTTTTTTTTTGTGGCGGAAAGATAAGATGTGTTAGATTTCGACTCAAAATCGTTCAATATGCTTATTTTCGTGGGAAAATTCGAAGATGTGTTTATTTTCGCCGCAAATTTGAACATGTGTTCATTTTCGCCGGAACCGTGATTTCGTGTGCTAGTCTTCGTAAGAGCCGTCGATATGTAGATGAAAGAGCCTTCATAAGCTCCATGTAAAAAATGCCCGATTTCAATGGTTGTTTTCGGTACCTATACATTTAAAAATTTTTTTATACCAAATGGGTACTTATGCTTTACCAATAAACCATTCAAATTTTCAAAATGAGCATCTTTTTCGTTTACGAAATATAGGTGGTTAAACATTGAGTCAAAGGGGACTGTAATACATAAAGCGACTATATTTTTTAGACATATGCTCATCTTGAAATTTGGCAGGAATTATTGGGCCATCATATATAACAATTTCGCATATGTGATGCAATTGATGATGTAATCCATGGAATGATATTGAAGGATTGGATAATGAAATTATTTGAGTTGCGACTATAAGCAACGTAACTGAAAGGATGTAGCACATTTTACATTAAAATTTGATCTCGAAAACGCCATAGTATGCTCACTTGAAAAAAAATATTTGGTGATATACATTGAGCTAAATCAGTTTATATGACGTTTCGAAACGTGGGTCCACCACAACATATCTTATACCCAGGACCAGACAACACACTGTGTTTTTCTGGAGGAATGTCCACCAATGATGATCACGATAAGACTATCGGAAAACATATTCGTATGCAGTTTGTTTGAATTCACTCCGTGTCAATTGTAGCAATTATTTTGAAAACGCTAACAGGTCAATATTGTTCAGGCTTTTGATAGATGCGATATTGCTTTGAAGATTAGCGAATCTGACGAAACAAAAACTGTTGTTCCATGGAGATCGTATGCGGATATGTAGACCCATGTAAAAATTCCATAAATTTGGTTGCAAACTATTACCCCATTTACCATATTCACTAGATTTAGCTCCCACGCGGAGTGAAAGATTTGTTTACAGTTAATATGTAATCTCTTCGTATACTAAAGCTAATAGGATCTAGATTCTGTTCTGAAGGTAAGGAAGGTACTTTATCCTGAAGTTACCGTAATGTCAGATGTGGGTAAATGTCTAACGGACGTTAATAGATAATCTAAGAATTTTAAATATTAATGTAGGGACATTGGTATATTTCAGCACTTACAGTTTCGCCGAAACAGAGATAAACATACTCACGCCCAGTCATTCGATTTTCTGAAAATGTGTCGACGCATGGCCGACATGTGCAGTTTAAACGATCGATCGTATCAAGTAAGATTTATTAACAGTTAACGAACGCTGGTCGAATGTTAAAATGTACGAGTTAATATACAATAACACTGCAGGAAAGTGCATGTATTTTTATGTCAAAGTTAGATTTCCAGTTTGAATTTACAGTTACCAGTCATCACAATAAACATTAACAGATAGTTACGTCAGAGTATATTTGCATCCACATATATTATGGGAGAAGATAGAAGGCATTGTAATGCAACTAAATGAATTTAAGCAAAGGCAAAAGCGACAATCCAAAAATATAGGAGTTGAGTAAATAATGAACTGTTATATTGACTGATGTTAAATATTATTTACCGGTATTATTTATTGTTGATTTTATTGGTATTCACGTTGTATTTAATGTGCAATATTTCTCTCAGTTGCTTCGAAATGTGAATAAGAATCCGCAGCTGCCCTTCTTATTGAGAAATGCGGTTGATATCTACCACAATGATCCTCATTTTATTGGTCGTTGCGTGTAATTCCCGATGGGACGCGCGAATCTAATGCGTTGGCATATATACAGAGGGCATAGGAAATATATTGCCAAGCTGCGCATTGTACGAAGAACCGCATAGGCATATGCGCAAACTTGAGTCGGTCAAAGGGCCGAGAAAACTCATTTCGCCAAATATAACAGGGATGTACCCAAACAATGCATTTTCAGCAACGTTGATGAAGATGATTATGCAATTAAATTCTCTAGGTGATTTAAGATTATGAATACTTTCATCAAATTCTATATAATAGTATTTTCTATCTTATATTTCTAATTTTACAAATAGAACAATTTTTTAATTTAACTACAGATCCTAAAATTTTCTAATCATTTTTTTTCTTCAATGAATTCTGTAATTTTCTCAGGAGCCGTTACATGCCGATTATCATCTTCGATTAATAGCACCTTTCATTAAAAAATCAGTCATTTTACCAAGGACCGGCGTCAAGAATAATTAATGAACAGTTTACTTAACGGAATGCTGCATATATTATTCAGACCATTATGATTTGTACAAAAAATCATCACTTTACGCGTCGAATTTATGAATATTAATCGCTTGATTTTTGCTCATCGTGGGAATGAGGGTAATATTTTTTACCAAAAATTTGCATTTACATAGTCCATATGGTATTTTTTTTTTATGTAGATCATTGTTTAAAATATTGCATTTCTTTTAGAAGAACTATAATTCGTTCAGTAATTTATTTTAAAACGCACTCTTTAATTTTATCACTTTTTACTAAAATTTGATATTATCATAAACAAAAGTCAAGTAATGACATAAACAATTTTATTAAAGTTAATTATGACTAATTATTTACTTCTTTAACATTTTGTCTTTAAAACTGAATGATTTTCCCAGCAGACATTTATAAACGCCCCACGGTGGAGGTGTTTTCGTTCGAGCCTCTGCCCATGCTGATTAACTGAACCTGTAATTAGCTGATAAATTTCGCGTTAATGACGCACGATCCAAGATCGATCGTCCTGATTCGCACGGAGCCTCGAATTAACAGCAATCTCGTTGCAGATTACACAAGGCACGTGCGCTGCATGATTATCGACGTCGGGTGCAAAGCGCCGATCAGATTCATCCAAAAGACTACTTTTGTTTCAATATTCATCATTTTTCGAGGTATTATTACCCTGCATGACAATTAATACCGATCAAATTTTTTTTAATAGTTGCAAATTCACTAAGTATTTAATTTAATTGTTGTTTATATTCGATAAAATAATCAAATTAGTTCCGTTCTTTTAGAAAAGCTACAATAAAACGGCATAATGGATATAATCTTACCATAATTTAAACAAATATTTGAGGATCGAAAGTATTTCATGTGACTATTTTAATATATAAAATATAGTTGAATTCAAAATTTTGTGGGAAGTTATCAGCTGATGAACTTCATAATATTATCATATGCTAAATCTAATTAAACCATGGATAGAGTGCTTAATAGATCAAAACATCGGATGAAAACTTCTGTATTTCATGAAAGATGAATTAAATATTTTACAATAAAATTTCAAAAGATACCCTTGACTTTTCGAAATTGGGACTTGCCATCCGGGTGGAAGGAAGGACGAAAATATAAAAATTCAAGTAAACTCTTATTTGACACTGTTGACTACGAATAGGAAGTAGCATTTAAAAAATGGCACATCCAATATTGAGTGCGAATATATAAAAACTATTCCACTGAGAGACTGTAAAGAACAAAAATTGTAAAGTTTCATATAATACTAAGAAAAGACGTACGCAATTAACACGCAATATATGAAAAATTAGTATGAAATTTAAGAATTATTATGCCTGTGCATCGATTATCTCTAAATTCGTAAGCTGTTTTACAATTTTTGTTATTTCCTATCTCTCAGTGTAGGATTTCAGGCAACACCTTTAAAACTTTTATATAAATATTAAAATGGTCTAATATAAATTCCCAATTGACATAAATTATAATGATTTATTGAAATATACTATTATTAAATGGTTATAAATTAAAATTAATTATCAGTATCTTAATTTGGACCAGCCTAAACATCACCATACAAAAAATGTAATGAAAATGTGAACAAAAATATCGGAAATTATTGATAAATTTCAGTAGAAAATTAGTACAATCGACACAGGGACAATATTCTAAACATCAAATAATGGTAAAAATGCACATTTTATTATAAAAATGCACACTAGTAACGGTAATATGAAACTATATCCATTCAGAAAAAAAATATTTTTAACATTCTCGTATTTTTAATCATAATTTAAAAATCCAAAGTCGCCCATTTTGGTCGAAGCATTCAACCAACATTTTTTCATTTAAATCCAAAATAATCCAACTATGTCTGTATTTTCACCAAACATTAAATCAATGTTCTTCTATGATTATAGAAAAAAGTTGGACATAGTGACGTTCAATATTTCATATGGGTTGTAAACAAGTATGTACCAAATATACTAAAAAAGTAAACTGTTATTATTCAACTGAATATTCGTAACTAATCTGTTTCTTGTATATTTTCAAATTTACAAAAATATTATATAACTTCTAATTTTTATTATTGTGGCATTATAGTTTTGCATTGAATACCAATAACCAACAGTCATTTGATGAAAAAAAGCACGACCGTCACGTACCCATTGTAACTAAACCTACAATCCGCAAATTTCGTGATGCGCTAGAATCATTAATGCACATAGGCCGTAGAATACGTGCGCATGTAATGTGTCATTATAGGACACAAAGCTACATGTCATTATCTAATTTGATATAATACTATATTGTCAATGAACTTGTCCAACGCAAACATGTATGCAATATCTTATTACTATCATGTTGGGCAGAGGTTATGTCTACAATACAAAGAAAAAAATGGAAATTCCAGAAAATAATTGTATAGGTGATTGCAAACAGTGATACAACGGTAAAAATCATATTATTTTATTATTTCGAGATCTTTAAAACAACACGTAACTATTTGGAATTTATTTTTGAGTTTTTCTAGCGGTCAGAAATTCGTCTGAGCATTTAAAAGAACACATATATGATTATAATAATCATCGTAATGGCATTTTTGCACGTTTATGGCATCTAATATATGATAGAAAAATGAATACCTACATAAATGAATATTGCAAACGTTCAATCTATTTATTTAGCACAAACCCAATGCCAATACACACTCGAATGGGGGTATTTCTCAAAAAGTCGTGTGTAGTAGCAACAAAGGGTAACTACACTGAGAGAAATGTTTGTTTACAGGTTATGTAATAGCTTCATAGTAAAGCTAACAGAAATTAGATTTTGATCTTAAGGTAAGATACTTTATCCTGAAGTTGCCGTAATCTGATATTAGGTTCAATTTATTATGTTAACAGTTAATATAAGAATTTTAAATATTAATTTTGGGATCATTACGTGAAACATTTAAACGCTTACAGTTTCGCTGAAACAGAGATAAACAAACATACACACGCGTAGTTACTCGATTCCCTGCGAATTTTTCGACGCATTGTTGACATGCGCAGTTCAAACGAAAGAATTTAATGTAACCTTTATTAATAGTTAACGAACGCTCCTTGACTGTTAAAATATATGAGTTAAGTGCTGGTATTTTCATCTCAAAGTTACCTGTCGTTTTTAACTTTACAGTTACACTTATAGTTTTACAGTTAATGTAAGAGCCTTGAAATTAGCTGACATTAACTATTAGTTAAAAATTTTGTCTCAGTGTATATATTCTGTGCACGTGCCTTGTCGTAAATGATGACGACACGCACGATATTATTAGGCACAATATTTGTAAATATGCCGGGAAAATTGAACGCATTCGATTGGTTTAAAACTCGTGAAAATAAAAAATAAGGATAAAAGGCTAAATAAATCGGTGCTTGTAATTTCGAAATCGGAGCATGGCCCTATTTCGGAGTCAGAGCTGCAGTGCATTTTACAGTCGGAGTTTTGGTGCATTTTGAGTCAAGAATTTGTTATGTCTCGAAATGAGACATAGGACTCCATTTTGGAGTATAATTAATTTGCCCACTGGCGATTCGCTGTCTGATGGAGAGTACCCAGACGATGACACGTGCGGAGACTCAGGGTGTCGAAATGTGCCACCCGGGAAACTGGAAGTCCGAAAGTTCATAAACCGGAGATTGACAATCGGTAAATTACCGAAACAGGAATCAATGGTTCTGTTCGATTGGTAACACATTCGCAAATAGTTGTCTATCGTCCTTTGTCTTTCTGATAAAGAAAAAGACAGAGGGAGAGAGAGAGTGAGAGTATCGGTGAAACAAAACCATGAATCAGCCCGAACTCCGAAATCGAAAATTCTAGACGTTTCAGAAACGTAAAGAAAAATAAAAGTATCGTGTTCCTTGACAACAATGTTTACCTGCTAAGCAACTAACAAATATAAAATGGGGTACTCCTCAACTCTCGCCCGATACATTCGAAATTGAAACGTCGATCATCAGTGATCCTTCCGGTCGTCAAGAAAGTTATTCGACCAGTTGTTATTTCAAATGATCCGCCCGGTTTTTCGCAAGAAACTAACAAATATGATGCTTAAAATTTGCTCAAAACATCAACGAAATCTTTTAATTGTACACAAATTGTACCGCAGATGATGTTACTGGCATATCATGAAAGTAATCTCGTGTAATAAACACGACGCATATAATCGCAATGTAGGACAAATGTACAATATTCAAGGAAGATATAGTATCTTCAATTTGTCTAGAATTTGGTTTCTAGTATATGACATGCGAACTTTCACATAACGAGTTATGCAGAGATAGATGCTACGGAAAGGATCAAGATTTAATTTGATTTAGTTGTGATACGGTAATTCTGTAATTGAATGTGATTTAACTTATTTTATGTTCAACTTGCTACTACCCTCATGGGGTCTTGGTCGAATTATCTTTGAAGGTTAAGCTGTCCGGCTTTGTTCCTGATCATTACTCTAATAAAAGGAGCGATTAGAGTAGGTTCAGCGATCGAAGTATAACAGTATGGCTAACAATATACCACGAGCAGATAGACAAGTGCAGAAACAACTAGGTGGACGAGAGCAAGTACATAAAATTAGATACAGAAGTTGCAGAATGCCTAAATAGCATGCAATATATTTCAGAGATTAAGTAAATTTTGTTACACCCATTAATAATTGCAATACCCTAAACAAAAAATTTGTCTGTAAACTTCACTGAACTCTCTTAAATTATCTATCAACTATCACAACTTATTTAAACAAAATCTATGTTTGTTAATATTCAGGAAAATGTTGGTAATTTGAACCGATCATGAATACTCAGAAAAAATACTAAAAGTATTCTCAACTACTGTGCTCTTTAAAATTTCAGGAAACAGGGGTTTTCTTTAAAGTAAACTTTGATAGAACTTGTCGCCAACTTAAAAATATGCTAATACTACAAATTGGCAGAAATTGGAGCTAAAACCAAACAACACAAGCCAGTCTTCAGGATCTCCTAAGGAGATTCCGAAGACCAAAGGCGGACATATGGAGCTTCCCAGGATATCCCGAAACGTATTGTGTTGTTCGGGAAGGAGCAGGATAGGGTAAACACTGATCAGTGCATAAATAGTTGTTTGTAGAGGACGTATATTTTTTTATTATCGCATGCTCGTTTTTAAACTAGCATTGTTAATAATTAAATACCAATGAAAAGGTGATAACTGAAATACACAGTTTACAAATAGCAACTCGCGCGGTGCTCGGTATATCCCAAGAAATGAACACTTAGCACCGTGGTTTATGGTAGAATCTACTGATCAATGCAATAAATTTAAATATAAATTTTTTCTTGTTGCTCAAAACTTGCTATATGTACTTTAAAAGGTACCGCAGATGAAAAAAATGTCTGTAGAAATTTACAAGTACAGCAGTAACCGCATAAATAGATTTGCCACGCATTACAAATGGTATTCATTTAAAACAACAGAAAGTCATTAATCTTAAATTTCGAGTTATTTTTAAAACCAGTTTGTGATTGTAATTTTGTTCCAGAATAAAATTCAGGTTACAAGAATGAGTAGTGATTTAATGATTAATTGAGTACTAATTATTTTCAAGTGGGTATCATTTTGACAGGTATATCTTTACAATCAGCAGTTATTTTGTTTGCTGGTTTGTGGTTACCCTCGAAAAATATTGGAGGCTTTATAATAGAGAAACTGCATTTTCCTAGGATACTTTATGTTTTGTTTTATGCACACGTACAATGCAGATATTTGCAACATTTTTCTTAAAAAAATATATTATTATTTAGGGAAATTTAAGACTGACCCAGAATGTTTTATACACCTATTATACTTCTTTCAGTAAAATGTAGAAACTTGTGTAAATTGCAGCGTATATCTCACTTATGGCAGATATTGCGGTGATCTCTCACATAAAAACATTTTAGTAGCCTATACTGAGTAATTCGAGTAGTATATTGTATGAATGTTTTATGTCATTCAAAAATAAATCATTCATTATTATCTATCTATACAGAAATTCCAATATTAACAAAGGAGATCCCAGTACCATCGTTTGCAGTAGTATACAGGATAAATGTGTTTCTGTAAACAAGAAAACATTAAATTGTCGAAAAACATAAAAATTATTTCGTTAAAACGAAACAATGTAAATTCTTCTATTTTATACGCTATAAAAATAAGTGTACTTGGTATACTTGTACTTATTAGTTATTCATCGCTATCGAGTTTACCGCCGTATTCCTTTATTCTCCTTTCAGTTGTTTTTGTGAAAACAGGTTCGAAGGAAGCTTTTAAATTGGATTCTTTTAATTTCCCAACTAAGTTCTTCCAAGGAGCCGGTTTATTCTATAAAACCTCACATTTTCTCCTGGCTGAAAGAATTCCCAAATAAAGAATGCTGCAAGCTCTTCACTTCAGACTTCTTGGGTGAGTTCTCGTTATACATTGTTCAAAGACGAGTTTACAGGTATTTGTTAAAAAAATTAATTCAAGCGATTACCAGGATACGAAAAACAATATGACAGAATGTTGCTACTTCTTAACGATGTTTGCCGCTGTCATGATGATGCGTATAATTATCAAATACTTCTGATACTTCAGATTGCAAACACAGCATGTATTTGTAAGCAGCTTTGATGAAGTGTGCAATTATCGAATACTTCACGTACTTCACCTTTAGAAAGAAATACACATTTGTAATGATTTCATATATTTTTGAATTTGCAAAAAAAGGTAATTTCTGGCACGCTAATTTTAAAAATGTATTTAAAAGGAACATTAATGTGAATATTTTTTATGTTTTACAACATGAAATTCGTTTAAAGTTCATAAAATCAAATCGTAACAGTTTCCAATATTGTCAAAGTACAAATTTTATCACTGTCTAAATTCGCCGACATCAGCAAAAATTAGCAGCAAAATGAACTGAGATGTGCTTATCGATTTCTGTATGGAGACTAACACATCTATTATATTCATAGCAAACAATCAGGTTAGATCTTGAATCTTAATTAATGTTTCGAATTCTCTACTGCCAATATAATCATTTTCAACCTGCAAACTGTCGTTGGCGTTGAGTTAAATTTATTCTAATAATTGAACGGAAATCTATTTCGCTATTTTACCTATCAATTTTGATACTAATTTTGAAACACAAGTTAGCCATATAAGGTCGTGCCGAGCAAACTGTTATTTTTATTGATTCTTGTCACCATTATTATAATTTCACAATTTAAAAAAAGTATGTATAATGGCAGTTTCTATTGCGAGCGTATATTTCTGTTTATTATTATCACATTAATACGAAATAGAAAACTCCATTACAATTAAGTTATCATGCAACTCGTGTAGTTTAAGAATGCATTCGAGTTTCATATTTTAAGTACGAGTTTTTCGTGTGTGAAGTATGAAGGTAAATGTCAAAGTATTTGAAATGAATGAGCTTTTACTCTTTTTGAAGCAAAATTTTAAGTACGCTGACAATTTTAAAAATTATGTACTTCTTTGAGGAGTAAATTGCGATGTTTTTGTGATGCATACTTTTATGTTTACTAGCTAAATTTTTAAGGGAGTCTGCTCTAAGAGAAAGTGATGCAAATTTTACTAGAGAAATTCGAATGACCGGCAATCGAAAGGTCCAGGGTTCAACTTCCTGTGCATCTAATTTTTCAACTCTGGTCCTCATTTTTTTTCGAAAATTCTTTAAATAATTAACTTCTAAATCGGTACCATTTTAAACAAAACTCAATTTAACGAACTTTAATAATTTATTCAGGCTGTTTGCATATTGAGACAGTCCGTTTCTTAACTCTTTCAGTCACGAATTTTTCCCGCGAAGGGTATTTTCTGCTGATTACGAATCCGGAGTCAGATTTTCAAAATTCAAAATGGCAGATCCAATATGGCCGACCAAAATGTTGAAAACAGGTCATTTTCTCTGATATTTGGTATATTGGGGTTTTCGAGGGTGCAGATTCTGAGTCCGGAGTCAGATTTTTAAAATTCAAAATGGCGGATCCAATATGGCCGACCAAAACCAAAAAAATATTTAAAAATCTTAAGCATATAAAAAAAAATAATAAAATTCTTAAAAATTTTCGTCGCACAATAATCGGCTTCGTGGCTCAGGCGGTTAACACACTGGACTACGAGGTCGTAGGTCGTGAGTTCGATCCCCGTCCGGTGAACAATTTTTCGATTTCGTTTTCAAGCAGCAGCTCGCTGTTCGTAAGACGAGCCACGTTGTTTGTTTACGTTTCGAAAATATTGTTTATCTGGCGGAAATCGACTCATGACCGCTGCTGTACTTGGTATAGGTTTCTGCAGTCCTACATTTCATACACAAATGTGAAGTATGGCGCCATCTTCGTAAGTCGATCTGCAGCTCTCGCAAAATTCTCACGATTAAAAAACAATATGGCAAAAATTAAGTAAAAAGGGCGATTTTGCCCGTTAATTAATAAAATAACAAAAAAATAAAAAAAAAAATAGAGATCTCATCAGCCACGTCCTCGTTCGTGTCTTTGGTTTTGACTGAGGCAAATAAAATTTTGCAAATATACAATAAAAAAAGTGTTAAATTAAATTATAATTATGAAAGAGAGAAATCCACATACAAGCATTTTCAGAGAAATCTAGAACATTTCAATTATTTGTGATCAAATACTCCAAAACCTTCAAAGATCAAATTTCTGATAAAATATATTTTGTTTTATTTTTCATCTACGACTTCAGCACAGCCATTTTAAATTTCGAAAACTTAACATCAGATACGTCATCAACTACTTCAAACCCTCTATATACCAAATATCAGACAACATGACCGTTTTTTCACATTTTTGGTCGGCCATATTGGATCCGCCATTACAATTTTGAAAATCTAACACCGGATTCGTAATCAGTATCCTCGAAAACCCTATATACCAAATATCAGACAAAATTACCATTTTTCAAATGTCTGGTCGGTCATATTGGATCCGCCATTTTCAATTTTGAAAATCTAACACCGGATTCATAATCAGCAGCCTCGAAAACCCCTATATACCAAATATCGCAAAATGAAACCTATTACTTCATCCTAGCCTGAATTTCTTCTGAAATTTATGCTTTTTTTAAAAGTAATTTGTTATCAATAATTATTTTAAATAATTGTGCTATATTATTATTTGTTAACATTTATTCGAGTCTTAGGAAGACCAGGAACAAAAATCGTTGAAAAGTTAATAGCATGTACGTGGGACACTGGTGTCCCGCTGGGACTGAAAGAGTTAAGAGTTCGGCTATTGGGACATTTAACTTACTGACTGCAGCTTTGAGTTTACTTCGAGGTTACCAAGTTTACTTGCTTCATGAAGCTTGAAAAATACATATATATAATCAATTTTAAATTATCTTACATTCTGCATTGAATAAAGCGTAGTGCATACTAATATTATCCATTACGCTCTGAATATTCTGGAAAAAATCCAATAATCGTTATATTATAACAAGCTAAACGATTAAAGATTTGGGGAATTAATTCTTGAGAAGAAAAAGGCGTAAAAACTGTCTTTTACAAATACAGCCCCCTCCCCCCAATATTTGTCTCGCCCGTCTTGTCTCCTTTTCTAACTCTCCCAATATTTGCCTAGTGAGGAGAAGAACATTTCCCCCACTCCGCCGACATACAGTTATAGAACGCTCATGCGTCGACCAGAAGAAGTCCGTTTAACCATAATGCGTGACGTTGACACATAATTACCGCTCCGTGAGAAGTGGTGGGGAACAGACATCCAGGGGTAAGACAAATATTTGTACGGACCTAGTAGCAAATATTAGGGGGTAGCAAATATTGGGGGAGGGGGACTACTATAATGGGAGATTTCTGTTTGAATTCATTATCGAGTTTCCAAATTTCGTAGAGTGAAAATTCAGTCTTTATGGACTGATAGTTGAGCACCGTGAGAGTGATTTTTTACTCGTTATGAAATTAAGTTGTTATCAATGATTCATGTACTTATTGTTAGACGTTTTGTGAACTGTACCTTTACATATTAAATCTGTTTAAAACTTAATTTCTCCTTTTCCTTATTGAAGAACAATGATATATCGTAGATCGCAGCAGCCTTAAAAACAGCATTTATGTTAATATTTAATTAGCAGTTAAGTATCAAACATAATCTTTTTTCTAAATTACTAACAACTTTCGAAACATCTCTTTTTAAAATAAAATATCGAAAAAATCAAAAGCACGTTAACATATTCAGAACAAAGAAGAGGATTTCGAACGAAATGGAGTACTGATGCTATAATGTTTGAGTTACGCTTAAAGATAAATAATACCACGGATAATCGTGAAAATATTATGATACTGGCGTTTCTCAGGTTTCTCCTTTTAGTTTTTACGATCTGTTTCGATAAAAGTTGTCACTTCGGATGGGTTTATGTTTATTACATTACCGAACCGTTAATTTACGACGAATGTTCGTAACCTGAAAACTAGAAATCGTGAAAAGATGAAGTAATCTATTATCGTAAATTTTTCGTAGGAAATGTACCCATACAAATCTCGATTCGTTCCGTGATTCCCGTGACTAATCCTATTGATTCCATATGCTGGAGGTGCCAAAACAAAGTAAAATATTCAGATTCGTAGGTAGACGCTAGATACCGTTGTGAACCATAGCGTATGAAATGCACTCAGTGATGTCCCTATAAACTGATTCGAGGAAAGTGGAATTTTAACATCAAGAATTCGAAAGAAAGAACAAATTCTATCGCGATACATTTGTAACGTAGGCGTCAAAGTCATGTGTTATCTTCTATTCATATATTTTGTGTGAATATTTTTTGGACTTCACGCTATTTTTTTTAATTACTCGTGATAGAATATAATTTTTTTTAGTACTTAGCATTCTTGGAAAGAATAAATTAGTTAACTCGCTTCTTAGATTACCAAGCAAGGAAGATACTGCTCTTACAATTTCTTCTAATTTCTTGTATTTAAAATTATATTAGGAATGTACGTTGATTTTTGGCATCCTTACATACATTGGAACATTTGATTTTTATTTTGCGAACTATGTATTACAATAGAGAGTAGAGAAGACAATGAGAAGTTATGATGATGATACCGACATCAAAACACGCAATAATTAATAGTTGGGAGTCGGATATACTTGATTTCATATTATTTTTGACGAGCGATAAATCGTTACGAATTCGTTGAAAAAGTCGAGTGTTTCCTTATATTGGGTTTTGAGTTTTGTCATCGTATTTTGTGATTCAATTTTGTAATTTACACAAAATTTTGTATCACGTAATTTTTTAAAGGCTCAAAAGAATGGTTCTGAGTTCTGGTTATAGGCACCAGTGTGTTTATGTTATTCAATGTGTATAATTGAACTTGAAAAACTGTGATTATATAGATCTAATATAATAATATAGTTCTTTATGGTGACTTAATCTTATGCTAAAACAAAAAAAACTATTGGATTAAAAAAATCGATTTCATCACCTTACAATAAACGTGACGAAGGGATCTTACATATATAAATGCTAGTTCTCCTTCATATTTTTCCATTTCGAGCAAATTTTTCAAGGGTGCCCACAACCAGTTAAGAATGTCTTTCTACAGAAAAATAGTCATTTTTATTCATTATTTTTAGATGAATGAATCAAATTAATATTTTGGCTAACGGTTTGACAAGATCTTTAGCATTCCATATAGGTTCACATATATTTACATATGCGTTCAATCGAAACGAGAAAATGTACCCACAACACTTTTCTTATAATTTATTTAATTTGTTATTAGGGCCAATCATTATGATATTTTCTTAGAAATATGTAAAGTTCCTCTGCTTATATACCCTAATTGCACAATGAACTTTTACATTTTCTTATTACAGTAGGACCTGCGAAATTGACCCCCTCAAAATTGACGGATTTGCCAAATTGTTACGACGAAATTGGCTGCCATAGAGGAAATTCTTTCGCCCACCCTTATATGAAACAGTTTTATGTATTGTCTATAAAAAGACAAGATTTAAAAAAGAAATAATTACTGCAGTCACTTTTCACTAACTTTAACGAAAAATGAGCAATTGATTGAAACTAATCACAATTTTGACAAATCGATGTTAAGAATGTAACGTTTAAGATTACGTAATATGGGGATCACCTCCCCTCCGCTTATTTCCGCAACTTGGAGTCAATTTTGGGGGTTGTCGGAACGGACGACAGTCAATTTCACAGGTCCTACTGTAGTTTATGTTTTGATTTAATTTCTGAATAATTCTTGAAATTTTAATTAATCAAAAAATATTATCTAATTAGGACCAAACTAAGTTGTAGACTAACGCAGCAAGATTTATCTTTAAACGTTTGTAATACAAATAAAATAATTAAAGAAAACTCTTATTTGAATAATTGTGTTCATAAAATTTATTGCAAATCTGCGCCCACAATAAATAATGGATAATCAATTCTTCATTTTTGTCTAGTATGAATATGAATGATTGGATTTGTCTTTCATTGATATTTCAATTCGGTATGAGTATATCCGCAAAGTTCGAGTAAATTCATTTTAATAAAATGTAATATACAATAAGTCATACGAATAAACCAATGCAAAGTCTAGACGCTTTACGATTTTAACATATAACAGTGAAAAAAATGAATCTGCATAGATTACAGCTGCGGTAAAAGGTAAAAAGAGATCGAACTACGCGTGAAATCTCTCGCACTTCTGTATTTGGCGAAAAAAGGCAACTCAAGTGCAAAACACGTTTGTGGATAGAAACTTGAGAACGCGGTTACCTTCGATCGGATGATCTACAAGTTTTTATCTTTATTTCTTTATTTTCCTCTTTTCTTTGCTCATTACTCGTCCTTACACTTACACTTTTGTCCTACGTATACCTGTCATGATTATGTACCGATTATAAAAGGAAAGAGACAAATACAACGGAGAGAATGCTATGTAACAATAAGATACAATTACAATTCTGGTGATGTCTCAATGGCATATTGAATTGCAAGCAAATTGCTACGTTTCCAATAACGACATACTACTTTGTAACTTCTTTGTTCAATGTGTCAAACGAGCGATGTCTAATCTATCCTTTCTTTATTATATTAATTTCACTTCGCAAAACGAGGAAATATTGATTATTATTAGTCGGCTAATAATAGTTGATAGAGATGCTTTAATACAACTTGACTCGTGTTCCTTTGCAGATTTGAAGTTCTCCAAACCAGTCTTAACTGCAATCAACGGGAATAAAAACTAATTTTTAAAAATATGTGCTTTACGCTATAGCCTTCACTGAAAATGAATGCAAGAATTCCATTGGTTTAAATCGCACAAATCTGAAAAATACTATGCTCATAAGTTCTTTAATACATACAATTCAAATCAATTTCGAAACCCATATAATCCCATGTTGTAATATATCACGAAACATCCATTCCTTATCAGGTTTCCGAATCATTGAGCATTCTACTTACAGTGAGCGATGCTCATTCAAGATTTATTATACTCAAATGAACTTTTTTTATATGCTTTTCTTAATCCAGTCTCGATTTTAATACGACGAATCAATCTGAGTTTTCTGCAAATTCAGAAAAAGCGATAGTTTCATTCAACTACAGAAAATTAGAGTATAAATTCACTGCGAACATGGAATAAAATTTAGTGGGAACGTTTTTAAAATATATAATATACAATATATTTTGAATTCATGGTAATACACGCGTTTGAAAGTGAAAGTCCACAAGGATTGATATCAGATATTTCGAATATATATCATGAACATGTCAGCCGGAGCATTATTGTATATTATATTTATAAATAATTATATTTAATTTCTTATATTAAGATGCATTCGTGCCGATACTAATATGAAATAAAAAAATAAGAAATTAAGAACTGAAAAGCTCTGTAACTATTAACTGTATAACCGTTGATTTTACGAAGAAAGTGTATATAACCCCTTTAGTGTATAGAGAATTTTATGTTCTATCTTTTTGGTATGATTCATTTGCGGGACGGGAAAGAAACAGATTCACTTCTTACTAAATCGTATATACATTTTCAGTATACTTTCTGGTTTGTTGAGATATTCGTTTCGCATAGGAAAGTCATCAAATCAACGTCCATTGATATGATCATTAATCCAGCAAACATAAAGGAATTGCAAGGAATTGAGAGAAATTGAAAAGAATTAACGAGCATAAGTCTCGAATCCCATTAACGAAAATCTGGAATTTAAATTTTGTGAAAAGGTTAGTGTCCTATTTTCTATTCCTAGATCGAGATGGACTAGCAAACAATTTTAATTCCTTTGAATTCCTTCGAATCCAAAAGAACGAAATAAGGTTATAGTAATATTTTAATTCCTGATTCAAAATTGGCCATAAAGCTATTTTAATTCCTTTCAGTTCCACAACGAAATGTAAGGTTATCTATGTTTTTTGATTCCCACACTGAAATTTGCCATCCAGTAGTTTCCATTCCTTTAAATCTCTAGAAAGAAAGACGGCTTTAAATTCCTATTCCGTAATTTGCGGATTGCGTTAATGTCGACAAATTTTTACCATAAAATAAAATCCAGGCTATAATGATTTTGACCAAAAACCATTAAACTAAAATACATGGCCTTAGTATTGTTACTACTAATTTCTTGAATAATTCAATAATATTAAACGACTTAATTTAATTCTTTACTCAAAACGGCTGCAAGCTTTCAAAACGAATACAATTTACATTTGCTGGTTACATTGACACGAAATAAAATAGGAATTCAGAAAGATTCGTGGGAATAAA
Source organism: Trichopria drosophilae (assembly GCA_030407085.1). NCBI lineage: Eukaryota > Metazoa > Arthropoda > Insecta > Hymenoptera > Diapriidae > Trichopria > Trichopria drosophilae. The sequence goes on along the minus strand of CM059582.1, from coordinate 163,262,940 downwards.
AAGAAATTTTGTATTCTTTTTAAATTCCATAGGATGCAATTTTCCAGGAATTAATAGGAATTAGGAAGAAGCGGAAACAAGTATTCTATATTTCTCTAAATTTCATTCAATCCCGTCATTAACGGAATAAACAGGAATTAACAGGAAATTAATTTTTCAATTCGTCGCTATTCCTTTTCGTTTGTTGGGCAACAAGACTACAGTGGCCCTCCCCTTCTTTTAACTCCTATTATTTTAACTGCGTCCTTTATTTTAACTTTCTTCCGTCCCTTATGTTAACTTCTTCCCCTCGTGAGTTCCCCCACCATTCGCCATTTTAAAGTGTTCAAAAGAGTGCGGACTGCTGTTTGCGCTTGCGCATACAGGTGAAGAAAGACGCCACTATATCTTCTCTCTCTGTTCTTATTCTCTCATACTGCCAGTGGTGAGGATGAGGGGAAACGGTAAAATAAGGGAAGAAGCCGCCATCTTCCTTTAGTCGAAAAATTAAAATAAGAGGAGGGCCACTGTACTTGTATACACTTTGTATTTTGAACAATAAAATATCCAACAAACGAATTGAATACCTTTTTGGTTCGGTTTCTTGACCATTTTCTTTGAATTCTTGACATTCTAATCCGATATAATACGTGAAAAGAACATAAACATAACCAAAAAAACATTGACTAGCAGTTGGGGCATTCCAAGTGAAATCACCCACGTTTTGGAATCGGATTTCAGATTTTGTTTTACATTAGAATACTTGTAGCAGGTGTAAAGATAAGCCTTTCTGCCAAGTTGTAGCTTAAAATATTAATTTGTTTAAAAGTTATTGCAAAAAGAATATACGAAACAATTGAAGTCAAATCTTTTTTAATCGATCATTATCAAAATTATAATCGATAGAGAAAACTTGGTAAATAAAAAGTAAACTATTAAATAAAGGCGTTATACTAATTGCACCTATAGATGACAAATATTTATACCATACTCACATGAGTCAAGGCAGCGCGCTCGGCTGGTGGGTTTTTTACCAGTTAACAAGCCATTTTTAAAGAGTACTAAAATTTTCTTTCACGAAATTAAAGAGACAATTTTGCGGACCTTTTTTATTAAGGTCCCAAAAAAATCGCTTCATCCCCTACAGAGAAAATTGACTTTTAATGAAAAAATTGACTAAATTGTTATAAATAATAAAAATTTGTTTATTTATTTTATACCACATAAAAATTTAGGTATTTCTCGAGCTTTTTTGTTTTAGATGTTTTTCTCTATCGATTATAATTTTCACGTTATGATCATTTAAAAAAGATTTGATTTCAATTTTTTCGTATATTGTTTTTGCAATATCTTTTAAACAAATTAATATTTTAAGCTACAACTTAGCAGACAGGCTTATCTTATTACACCTGCTACAAGTATTCTAATGTAAAACAAAATCTGAAACTCGACTCCAAAACGTGGGTGATTTCACTTGAAATGCTCCAGTTTGTACATAAATTCGCGAACTAAAATGTGATCAATTTCACCGGTACTAAGTAATAATGTGTGTTAAAGTAAACAATGCCTGTCATGGACGTAACATTTGTTTTTCTTCTTTCTGTGTATAACAAAAAAATATATATAATAAAATCCAACGCATTAAGACGAATTTGTCCAAATTCAAATATTAGAAAATCCACGTGAATGTATTAAATCGATGAACTTGAATAGTGTTGTCAAAAAACCGGATTGGAAACGCAATTTCTGAATTCGATATTATTATTTTTCATTTATTTGGTCATTGTTATTTAAAAACATCGAAAATATCTGAGGTTTTAGTGACATCTACTAACTTTAAATTGAAGACATATTTCTACGTCGGTTATGCCGTTTTCCTTATATCTTGTAGCCGATAACTGATCTTTATTCTTAACCGACTGAGTAGCATAGTAGAAATCTACAAACCAAGGTCGGTAATAAAGGTACAAAATTTCGTATAAAAATAGTCAAAAAAAACTTTTTTTAACAAATACTATGTAAGTTTTTAAAACATTTAAAATAAATATATACCCTTTAAAAAAGTATAAAAAAATCAACGTTCATATGCTTTTGATATCAACTGCAATTTGTACTTTGTTTATTTCCTAACCTAAAATGGTAAAAAATATATTTTGAAAAATATAACATAATTTCGAGTTATAAATAAACAAAACCTAATCTTTTTTTATCGTTTTATAGGGCATTTTATAATTGTAGCACTACAATGTAATATCAATAACAAAGTATAAAGTATACTTTATTTTTAATTTTGTGCCAATTAAATTTAAAACAAACCATTACCAATATCGGTGAATGACGTATAATTTAATTTTATAAAGTTATCGGTCCCAACATTTTATCTATTTATATAATATATAACACATTCCGTCCGATGCAAAATCATTCAATAAGGGCAACTCTACATTTGTTTTTAAAAAAAATTGCAATAAAAATCATGAATGATTGTATAAAATTTTAAGTTATGTACAGTAATAACATATATTTAAAATCCTGTGTGTACTTTGATCCGCAAATATATCACGAAAATTATTACTAAAACTAAAATCAAAATATAAAAAATAGTTGTCACAAACTCCCACTAATACCTAAAACTTCACCCTGCAAACACAGAAAGTAACAATTATGTAATATTTACGTAATGGTTACATTGTTACATAAATGTTACATAGCTGTTACATAACTATTACTTTTGTGTTTGCTGGGAAACAGACATACGTTTTATAAAAATGAGGAAATTGAAAATATTTTACTTTTCTGTTTGTCTGCTATTTATCACGCAGCTAAAATAACAAAATTCATTTCAATCTCGTGATATGAAATCAACATACATATATTTAAATAAATAGACAATTAGTGTTTTTATACAATTTTTATTCAATCGAATCCTTTGTTAGAAAAGATTATCATTATTAAAGTCATGTACACATTGGCCTATTTTTGTTTTCGTAGGTTAATCAGTTTTTTATCTGCATGCATTACAAGCAATCGTGTTGTAATTTCGCTAACAAATTGTTTTGCTGATTTCGTCATTCCACAACATTGTAATTAATGTTTTAACAATCGAGAGAATTCACCATTTTCCACAAGGGCAGTCTGCACAGCTGACGGCCCACTTAAGAGATCGAACGAGAGAAATCAAGCACCATGTGCACCACTTTTGAATTGCGCACTTTTATTTACAAAGTCCAAAGATAGGAGTCATTCTCTTCTCGGGAGCGGCATAATACCGATTGGGTTTCCTTCGTCATCGGTATGGAGTTGCAAACCCATTTCTCGCAAAATAGGTGTTTCCACTGTTCCCAATTGCGTACTGCTTGCAATTTCCGTTTGGACGTCCACGTTATCTTGACAAAGATTGCGAATTGCGAGAACTGTCCATTGGATAATTACTAAATTATACTTTATATGTAAGGAAAATGTCAAATATTTGTTTAGAACAATTTAAGCATACACATAGACATCTTTTTCTGCAACAAAATGTAGGACAATTTATGTTAGTTGTGAATGTTTAAAGCTAAATTATTTTTTTCAGTGATATTGAACCATCCTTTAATTTTGAAAATGTTCATGTAATTACGAATTTATCAATATAGTTTTTAATACGAAAAAGGAAAACATATATTGCATTATTAAATACAGTAAATTCACAATATTAAGTTTACGAGTATAAAATATTTTTTCAGACTTTGCATAATTTAATTATAAATGCACTTATTCAATTTTGTGCATTTTTGTGCATTCTTCAAGCTTTTAGGTTAGGAAATATATAAGTATAAAACCGCAATGAAGAATATGATAAAATTTCCTGCTTTAGGAATGTTTCTACATTCAGCATGGTTAAAAAAGTAATATAATGATATAATTCATATTTCTTATGTGTCTTATAGACACTTTAAATACTATGTATGTTATTAAAAGAACCTGTCTTTTTGAAAATAGTAAATTCAATTTGATCGAAGATTTTAAAATGTACTTGTTGCAGAAAATATAATAGTTAATAAATAATCATTTTTAAAAAAGGATACGTGGATTTCGTGCATCCATGTTGCAGCAGTCTAAAAGCAGGGGAATTCCTCCTTCTTCGCGGTACTGAAAGAAACATATTTAATAAATTTAACAATTTGTTGTTAATAAAATGCTGTTCAATTAACAAGGTTTTAGTGTACATCTGAAATCAAATTAAGCTAAAACATTTTTTTCAAATGATTTGATGGAATAAATCATTTTAATTGCTCATTAAATAAGAAATACCAGGAAATTATAATGGCAACTTTTGTGAGTGTTATTAGTATTTTTTTGTCGTTTTAATCCAAGATCCAAAAATTGACGGTTCTAATTTTCTACAAAAATTTCAAAATTCACTTACACTTTCAATCGTTTTTATAAACTGGAAGTCCATGACTCGTTATAAGAAGCGAACTGTCTCAAACTTTTTAATTTTTCTAAATATGTAAGTAACGTCTTTTATATATTTTCACTTTAATATTATGTCATTGTGTAACACCCTTATTTAAATTTGACACTAGTAAACTTTAGAAATAAATAACTGAAGAAGGCTTGTATCAGTAGACGAAACCTTTTAATCATCCTTTGCTGTTTTTATTTTGGACCATCATGCCAAGAAACTACCAAATTTCTTAAGAATTTGAAATATTTTATAATGGCAACATTTGGGAACTGTCAATATTGTGCGTTACGTAGACTATTCTATTTTACATTAAATGATAGTCATGCATTTGAAAAAAAATATGCATATAAAAAATCCTAGAAATGTCAGATAACAGATTTCCAAAACTTTGTTAGAAGAAATTAAAAAATATAGCGGGTTCTGACACTTTTAAAGGAAAATATAATTGGATAGTTCAAGTAAGAGATTATTTCTTTAAAAAGATAGAGGCCAGGGAACAAAGTTCCGAAAATCTACACACCGAAAGGCCAAAATTTCGATGTTGCATGGCTCTAGCATGATTTTCTTCACTTTGTCTTTGAAAATTTGATAAAAAGAAAGCAAATTAAAATATCTTGGACTTGTGTAATATCGAAATTTTAGGCTTTCGGGGTTTTGATTTTCGGAACTTTGGTCCCTGGCCAAGATAGATGAAATTGATACATGTAATAACCTAACTAAAGAATCAATAACATTAAAAAAAGACAACCTCATCAGACTGAAAACAATTGGTTAAAATTAATGAGATAAGAAGCGAATTTGTGACAGTGAAAATATGTGTACTGCAAGGAACAAAATTAGGACCTTTGTTCTTTATTATATATATGTATGAACGATTTATTGCATATTTGTCTAAGGATTGTATTATCATTTCTTATGCTGATGACACTATTATCTTGTGCTCCGGTACCACATGGACTAATGTAACAATTAAATTGGAAAGACAACTTAAGCTTGTAAAAGAATAGCTAGATAATAATGTATTATCTTTAAATATTGATAAAACAGTATGTTTAACTTTTAGCAACTATTATGATACAATGCCAGAAAATTTTATCGCATGCATGGAAAACGATATAATTACACGGGTTAATAAAACTAAATATCTTGGAATTACAATAGATTGTCGTCTAAGATGGCACTGCCATATAAACTCACGTATAAATGAAAGTAAATACCATATTTTCATATTCAAAAAGTTAAGCAATCTACTCAGTTCTAAAAGTTTGTTATCTATTATATATGGATTATATTATAGTGTCGTTACCTACAGAATAATTGCTTAGGGGTCAGCCAAAAACTCTGCAATTCATTTGTTAAATAAGGTTCACATCAAAGTTTTGAAGATATTAACTGGTAGCAATAGAATGTGCAAGCAACCAATGCCTCTACGCAATAAATATGTTTTAGAATGCCTTTATCAACATGATAGAGACTTAACATGTGCTTATAAAAATAATATATCAATTATGCGGAACAAAGTGTTATTGTTACCGAATGTAAAAAAGGAGATTGGTAGACGGAGTCACGTATATATTGCAATATTATATTTTAATAAACTAACTGAATATTATAAAACGCTATCGGTAGATAAGAACTACAAATTGAACACACTGAACTGTTACTTAGTGTTATTTCAATGATACTAATGAAACAAAATATTGTGGTTAAGTTATAGTATATAAGTATTGCATTATTTTCTGGGATGCGTACAGATACGTTTAAATCTCTACAGCAAACAGTATTCATTATCAATGAATATAGAAGCGTCTATGTTCATCGGTAGTACTGTATTAGTTTTGTTACTTTTATTTGTAACCTGGATATAAATTCTATTCTATTCTATTCTATTCTATTCTATTCATCTGTAAGCTAAGAAACCATTTAATTAATAAAGATAAAAAGAATTGTTTAAAATTGATGTCACTTTCAGTCTTTCCACATTATTATCGGATTGAATATAAAAAACATTACTTAGATTTTAGAATATCTATGTATCAAGCGAATTATGGCCCAAATTGCATTTCTGAATGAATATGTATTAAGAATAAAAACAAAAAAACAATAAATATGTACTCTCCAGTAAAATCTATTGTGAAACATGTCATGAAGAAACTGACTTATATCATGCACTAATTAACTGTAAATTGATGACCACAGGAAAAAATGAATCTCTTGAATAATATTCGCTGAGAACAAAGATCATGAATTTTTAAAAATGTTGAAAATTTTTAATGAAATAGTTAATCACGCAAGGAAATTGTTAACTTTGTACACATATTTAACTTTATATGTATATGAACTTGTATAAGTAACTCTAATTATGTAATAATTAATAATGAAACAGTAGAATGTAAGGATAAAATAATCACATATAGTGAAAACAAATATAACTGCGATTAATAACTTTGTAACTGCGCAAACTCCTCTTGTACAATCGATGTATTGTATTGATTGAGCAGGAATAAATATCTATCCGGTAATGCATTTTAATTTCGGGTTTAACAATATGTTATTAACTCTGATTATCATATAAAAATAATTAGATGTATCAGAAATTTTTATTAAACATATACTGCTCCATATATTATGAAATCAGTGTCGATAACACTAAAAATCTCGGCTTTTCACATTTTTTTACACATTTTACTACGTAGCTTATATCGAAGCTCCAGTTGTATACTTATTTAAATATTTACATTCTCCCTTATTTTACTCGTATACAAACCGTCACATCAAGCAATTAAAATTCACGATTAAATTTATAATTAAGCGGTTAAGAAAATTAAAGATTGTTGCATGCAACGAAATTAATGAAATTAGATGAAAAAGAAATGTAGCGTTTAGATATTATCCTCGTAGTAAAGTGTGTAAGTAGATTTGTATATCGAAGCTAACAGGGGAAGGCTAACATCATTTTTTGAAAAATTTACCCGTGGTATTGGATCCGCCATTTTGAATTTTCAAAATATATCATCAGATTTGCAATCAGCGACCTTGAAAACCCCTGAGTAGCAAGTTTCAATCGATTTCATTACTTTTTAATGCAGAAATTGACCTAATACAGTGTCATAGTTTAGGACAATAATTTTTACAAAATCGTAAGTACTACATATTTTAAGCGCATTGTTCGCTATGTCTTAGACTATCTAGAAATGGTCGATAATTTATATCATAACAAAGATTTGCGTTTATGCCACAGTTAGAGAAAAGTCTTAAATGACAAAGATCTTTGTCATCCGCAGCAAAGGTGTTAAGCATAGTTTGCATTTTTTTATCATAATCGGTAATATTCCCTTTATCAAAAATTGATTATTCAGATAGCGGTAAAGAAATTAAAATGCTTCCACATACTAGTTCTAATATAAATGTAATATTTTGTAAAGAATTTAAGAAACCGTATTTTGAGAGTCCCGTGGAAGAACGTAGCCAATATCGATTAAATTATATGTGAATACATGTAGCAACATTGAGTTTCTATCTGTATCTCTATTAACGAATTAAGCATAATTAAAATATTACTTACAAAATTTTGGTTTTCTTTATTTTGATGTACCAAGTTTCCTAGCACTCGAATCAGGCCTGCCTTGAACCCGTACGCAGGATGTATTTGAACTTCGTTAACACATTCGTGATCCTCGTCGCAATGTTCATCTTTACTATTACAACAATTTGACTGCGATTGCGGAGCCAGATCACTTAATTTTTGTAGTGGTGTAAAATAATTGTTCGATGCCTTTCCTGCCATGTGCATGGATTTCAATAAATCTGGAAAAAATGTATTTAAAAAATTTAGAATTATTAAATATCATTAATTACATTTAATGTGCAAAAATACATACAAATGCAATTTATGAGAAGACTCCTATCTGCCTGCAGCCTTTTAGATTCTGCCGAACTCGTTGACGTAAGTACTCCTAAAATATCCAGAAGTATCGTAACTTCCATTGGTTCCATATCTTTCAAATATGAATCTTCAGTTTTCAGTATCAAATCGCTTTGTTTCTTAAACTTTTCGGACAAAAAATCAACAGCATCAGGTGGAAGCCAACCTGACGAACTTGTGTTTTCTTCATTATAAATTACCGAGCGTACTTCTTGCAAAATTGCTTCGAGTAAGTAGAGCTTATCATCGACACTTAAATTATTATATGTATCTCTTAAATAATTTGACTGCTTTACTAAGAAAACAATCGCTTCTAATGCTGGCCGAATATCCAATTTCACCGACTTGATTAACTGTACCGTTAATTCTTGTTTATCAGCATCTGTGTAGAAATCATGGGGAAACTGATTTAACATATTATGCACGTACGCACATGCATACTGGGCTACAGATACGTTGTCGTGTCCTGTAAGTTTTCTAAAAAATACAAATAAAATTTAAACTAAATCTAACCAAATATTCAATATTAGAAAATAAATAAGATACTTACATCATAATTCTTTTAAAATTATCATCACTAAGACATTGCATAAAGTCTTGAGACAAAGTATTGAAGGAATTATCACATGCGCATGCAAACAAGTTGCATAAAAATCCAATACACAATCTCAAAATTTCATTTCCTTCCGCAACAGCGTTTTTTTGACTTCTTTCATCAGAATAATTTATGATTTTATTTACAATCTGTTTGGCTACACAGTCATAAGGAAAATGAGTCGACGTCGGATAAATATCTTCTTTACTAATCGAATTGCTACCGGTCAAGTCTTTTAATAATTCCGAATAAATATTTCCACATTTCATCTTGGTTTCCGCATTGAAAACATATGGTTTCTGGTGATATCCGTTTATGCATGAATTCATTAGGCATTTTATAAGCACAATTTGTATTTCTTCAGGTAACTTTGAATCTGGTATCGTCAGCACTTCTGCTACCTTTGTCAATGTTCGAAAATCAACTTTTCTGCAAAACAAAAATGAAAAGTTCATTAGAAAGAAAAATGACATGTTACGAGACATGTCAACAAATATATTTTTTAATACTTCATCTTACTATGCATTATAAATTATGCTTGGATAGTTCGAAATATAAATTTTTGACTAGCTGCATATATAAAATAATTTATATTAAGGAACAGAATAAAGTTTTCCTTACTTGTTTTCACACAAAAAATGTTTGGGATCCAAAATGTTCTTCAGTGCTTTCCAATTTTCATTTTCAATGTACACATTTACTGCCTCGCAAAAATCAACCATTTTTATCGTTTAAAAATCAATTTTAAAGTTTCATTCAAGTAATTTATTTACAAAGCATTCTACCACACTGAACATTCAAAAGCGACAATGTAACAAGCTATTCTCGTTGAATCTTATAAAAAAATATGTACATACAAACAAACAGCTTATGCTATGCAATTGCGCAGACGCCAAACAGGGACTTCTCTTCCTTTTCGTTTAGTCTATCATTTTATCAATAGATGTCACTAAATGGCAATTCTTGGTCCTTCCGGTCATTCCTACGCTTTATGGCTTTATTTGCTTCTGATGTAGAAAAAATATTACAATGTGTTTACGCGTGCATTCGTTCATTTTTCTTAATTGTTATTTGTTTTTTATGATTTTCATTTTTATAAATAATTAAGTCTACGAAATCTTGGAATGTTAAGGGGGTTCTTATGTGGTCCGCCGGTAAAGTAGGACATTTTACTAAAAAACGTAAATTAAAGATGACTGAATAACATTTTCAAAATTCTGACTCTGTAAGGGGAATTTTAATTACTATAGATGGTATCACAGAAAATGCTAAAGACATTAATTGAGAACTGATCGAGAATTTTTGGAAATTTCATTTTTTATATACGGTTATTATACAGGGTGATCGGCCAACCATTACCCAGCGGCTAACTCTAGATTCTACAGATAATTCTGAACAACTTTTTCCCCTAAAAAAATGTTCGGGAAGGTAGAGTTTTTAAGTTATTCAACACTAAAATTTAGGGGGAAAAAATCACTTTTTTTGAAATATCTCGGCTCTGTATGAAAGTATCTTAACGAACCGAAGCTCATTTTAAAGATATTTTCAAGCTATATAAGTTGTATCTGTTGATTTTTGACCTGCAATGAATATTTCTCTTGTTATAGCCATAAAAACGGGGGTAAATACCGATTTTTCAGGTTTTTCGCGTCTAACTCGTTTGGACACATAGCTATCGAAATATCACACTGGAAAAAGTTGTAGGCCTTGAAAACACAAACATTTTTTGTCCTCTAATACGATGCGATTAAATTAAAACTGAACCCTATTTGTACTCGTTTTCATAACATTTTGTTATTAATATCGATTTATTTGTCGAACTGTATTTTGTCAACTTTACGAGGCTCTTGTAGGGTTCAGTTTTAATTTAATCGCATCGTATTAAAGGACAAAAAATTTTTGTTTTTTCAAGGCCTACAACTTTTTTCTGTGTGATATTTCGGTAACTATGTGTCGAAACGAGTTAAACGCGAAAATCCTGAAAAATCGGCATTTATCTCGTTTTTATGGCTATAACAAGAGAGATATTCATTGTAGATCAAAAACCAATAGAGACAATTTATAGAGCTTTAAAATATCTTTAAAATGAGCTTCGGTTCGTTAAGATACCTCCATACAGAGCCGAGATATTTCAAAAAAAGTGATTTTTCCCCCTAAATTTTAGTGTTGAATAACTTAAAAACTCTACCTTCCCGAACATTTTTTTAGGGGAAAAAGTTGTTCAGAATTATCTGTAGAATCTAGAGTTAGCCGCTGGGTAATGGTTGGCCGATCACCCTGTATACGGTTTTTAGTGAAAATTATTACCTTATCCGTCAGGTAATCTAGAATACCCAAATTCGGGTTTCGTAAGGGGATTATTATAGACTGTATGCTAAAAAATGCCAAATAAATTAACCCATTAACGCCTGAAATTACATTTTTACTTCGACCCAGACGAAGTCACACCACGCCAACACTAGTTTTCTCTTCATTTTCAATCGAGTATTTCGTATCAAAATAGGAGTTTCAAAAAATCGGAAGGTACATGTTCTACTATTTTCGAGATCGTTCTTTTTAATGGCGCTGTTAAAATTTGCATAAATTGGCAATCTATATGTATTTTTTGCATAAATAATTAAAAAAGCAGGCTTGTTGCTTCCACAGTAGAGTCCCGGTATATTTGCCCGCTCGGTTCCTCGTCTCCTTATATTTGTCAAAAGAAGGGGATCGCGGCTTCTCCAACTCTCCTCACTACATTCGGGGCGACGACAGGCCCTTCCTGAGACCCCAGCAAGGTGGGGGAAAAAAGAGAGCGGCAACAAATATAACTAGGCAGAACTGGGCAAATATGCTGGAACGTAAATATAGCAAGACATAAATATACCGGGACTCTACTGTATACATTTTTTAACTTCCCGGTCTACAGGGAAGTTATTGAAATGACCTCGAAAATGGAAAATGCTAATTTCATGATATCTCCACGTTTTGTGACCACTAGAAGCAAACTGACACATTTTTAGAGAGATGTCTGTCTGTGTGTGCGTGTGTGTGTGTGTGTGCGTGCGTGCGTGCGTGCGTGTGTGTGTGTGTATGTGCGTGTGTGTGTGTGTGTGTGTGTGTGTGTGTGTGTGTGTGTGTGTGTGTGTGTGTGTGTGTGTGTGTGCGTGGGTGCGTGCGTGGGTGCGTGCGTGCGTGCGTTCTCTTCAACGGATGAAGCGAATTGATTAATTTTTTTTTTAATCGATGCGTCCTGACCTAACTTCGTGCTGATTAGATTTTGAACATGATCGGCTGAGCGGTTTTCGAGTTATTCCAAAAAAAAGTAGTACAAATACTACAAATAACGTGAAAAAATGATATTATTTAACAAATTCCGTCATTTTTCGTGAGGAAACTGTTGATGCGCGTCAAAAAACTGAGAAATAAAAAAGCCGACAAGTAAAAAACCGACACGGTAAAAGTATTGTTCTCTTTACAATATGCCGATTTTTTACTAGTCGGTTTTTTTATTTGTCGGCTTTTTGACTGTCGGTTTTCTGACTTGTCTACTTATGTATAGTGTTATTACTTCGACCCAGACCGAAGGTCTGGACGAAGTATTGAATTTGGTCACTTCCCGCCAAAAAATTACCCTACAGTTTTTCATCAAATGTCGACGTTTCAGACCCCAAAGAACCCAAAAAAACAATAAAATAATTTGTGTCCGTGATCTTGTACGTACGTCCGTACGAGAGATTGATCGGGAAGTTATTGTTTCGACTCGCTAAGGGTCACAACCGCTTTATTTAAATTCATGTTTTCACCCCGATATCGGATTGCTAATGCATTAAAATGTATTTGAATCGTGGACCTGGTAGCTGTACTAAAACTTTACCTTGGTCGATTTATTAAATTCAACATGACGGATCGAATATGGCGGTCTATTTGTAAGAAATTTTAGAATAATGAAATATTCGAAAAAATGATATTAAACCCTAACAAATGGGTTAGTTAAGTACCTTAAATTATGTTTTCATGTACGATGATTACAAATCTGAATTCTAAATTGTGAAATTCAAAAAGAGCTTCCATTCGAATGAAACAGTTTACTCGGGGGTTTTCGAGGTCATTGATTTGGAATTTGAACTCTGAGTTATGAAATTCAAAATGGAGGAAACCAGTATGGCGGACGAAAATGCGAATTTATATTTATGTAAAACTTGTGTTGTAAAACATAAGCAATCACAATGAAAACGGCAAAAAAATATAGACTTCCTAAACCCACAAAACCAGATTAAAAATCAGAAAACGTTGGAAAAATATTAATAAAATTAAAAAAAAATAAATAAATGTAAAAAAAAAGAAATAAACAAAATGCTAAAAAAGAATAAATCAACATAAAAGCAAAAAAATGTAAAAAAAAAACATAAAACACAAAAAAATAAACTCATCTAACCCATTTGTAGGTTTTAGTATTATTTTGTCGATTATTTCGATTATAAATACAAAATATTTCATTATTTGTAAAAAATTCGTTCAAATAGAGTGGCATATTGGTAACGGTGACCTTGAGTTCAAATTTGAGGGTTATTTGAAGGTCATATCGCGATTTTTAAATGGAAACCCTAATTTTTTATTACAAATTCTTATTCTGTCATGAAAAATATGAATGTTTTGTCGTAAACATTTTTTTCGATGCGTGACAGAAGATGCTGTAATCGGCAGCTTTAATCTATCGATGCGAATATCTCGGAAAGTTCACATCTCATTGAAAAGTTGTAACGGGAAAGTTTGTTTGTTTAGATAGGGGACATCCAATAAAGTGAAGCTCGGCACCCACCCCACTTCCGAGGGTGGGGCGTGGGTCAAATTTGAAATTGGCTACCCCGATCTTTTATTACAGATTCTGGTTCTGCGTTGACCCTGACATGTGCTTTCAATGTCATTTCAAGGTCATCCTAGATTTGGTCATAGAATCGTTTTGTAACTCATTTTCGACTTGACCTTGACATGTGGTTTCAAGGTCGTTTCAAGGCAATCCTAGATTTGGTCGTAGAATTGTCATGTAACTCATTTTCGATTTGACCTTGACACGTTCTTTCAAGGTCATTTTAAGGTCATCCTAAATTTGGTCGTAGATTCGTTTTGTAATTAATTCTCTATTTGACCTTGACATGTGCTTTCAAGGTAATTTCAAGGTCATCCTAGATTAGACCGTAGAGTCGTCTTGTAAGTCGTTTTCGATTTGATCTTGAAATCCCATTTCAAGGTTAAATGGGGGCGGCTTTGATCTTCAGCTTTGATCCCTGGATGTAAAGGTCGACCTGAGCGACAAAAACGTTAATTTGAAAAAAATGTTTAGGACAAAACTTTCATATTTTTCGTCACATAATCAGAATCTGTAATAAAAAATTAGGGTTTCCATTTAAAAATCGAGATATGACCTTCAAATAACCCTCAAATTGGAACTCAAAGTCAACGCCAAGGTCACTGTTAGACGAAACCCTTTAAACCCTACAACTTTTGTCTGAAACATGTTTTGATACAACCATCTCTCTCGAAGTTATTTCTATTAATAGATTAAAACGGACCACTCTGTACATTGCATGCAAATTTCAACAACGCCATTGAAAAGAGCGATCTCGAAAATAGTAGGACATGTACCTTCCGATGTTTAGTAACTCTTATTTTGATACGAAATACTCGATTGAAAATGGAAAAAAAAAATGTAATTTCTGGCGTTAATGGGTTAATTTATTTGTCCTTTAAGAGCCCGAATTTTAAAAATTTTATTCCTACCTTACCTTGCCGGTAATAAAAAATTACTGAATCGATTTTTCAAAATTCGGGCTCTATAAAGACAATTCTAATTACAATAGACGGTTTCATAGAAAATATTTAAGACATTAATTGAAAAATGACCAAGAGTTTTCGGAAATAAATAAAAATCACTTATTTCCGAGAATTCTCAGTCAGTTCTCACTCAACATTTTTGGAATTTTCTAGGATACCATTTATAATACTTAGAATGGACCTTACAAAGCCCAAAATTTGAGCCAAGTCATTTTTTATTTACGGTTTACAGTGAAAATACCTACCTAATAGGTCGAGAACTTTAGAACCCCTTTAAAAAAAATGGTCGGTAAAATGTGATCGACGATCTGTAGTTCATTATCGACTTACTAGCGGCGCCACCTGAAAATTTTTCTATACCGCTACGGGGCGCTACTTGCGGGATTTCCTGAAAAGTTTTGTGTGTGGTGTCGTGACTGGCGTTTGTCATTAGATACATACATACTTTGGTAGATTTTTCAAAACTTCAAAAGTTCTTTCTCAACAATTTAGGAAAGGTAATAAAGTGATATTTTCAAAAAATGATTAGTTTTTGAAATAGGTTTTTGTAATTTTCGGCGGTAAAGCATTTTGAAATCAATTGTCAGTGTTCTGCAGTGTCATTGTCGGTTAACCTCTCCAAGTTAATTTTTGCAATTTTCTAATGTACTTATTATTTATATTAACATAATTGTTTGGTTTTTACTACTCACTATTACAGAAGTAAACAAATAATATTAGTGGCAAAGAATTTTTACAATCTTTTGCAAATTACAAATTATGATTTATGTTAACCTCAATTTTGCAGTGTTCAGTAACATGCACTTGATGATTCAAATAACATAAACAATTTTTATTTAACCATTTTATATATAACGTATCCTTTATGCTAAACATGTCTTTAATTCCAAAAGTATCTAAAAGATGTCTTCCCATGTATGAAATGGCTTTGTTTTACAGTCGTTTTATGTTGCCTTTAATATATGTATCGATTTACATACTTCTTACCCATAAGAACATATTTTTAGTGGAAAATACATTAGTAATATTGTAACTACACTGTGAAAAGTAAAAGTAAAATTCCATTTCCGAGTTTTTACAGTTTTGTTAAATGAACATGATTTTTAATCATCCTTATTTCAATAAGTTGTTTCTTGACCGCTAATAATAATTCATGTTGAAAAATCTGTTAGAGATTTTTTCAAGAAAATTCTCTGTAAGGTTGGTCCCATTAAAAAAGAAATTAAAAAAAAAACAAAATTTATTGATGTTTCGGCAGTATAATGTGTGCCCTCTTCGGTAATATAGAATAAAAAGTTTTTTAGTATCTGTGCAACAATTTTTGTACAGAAAGATGAATTGTGTTTGTGCTTAAGAACGGCTAAATGGTAGAATTTGACAGCTCAAAAGAGCTAGAATACGACTGGTGTCGTACCATTGTGATGTTGAAAGCACTTGTTTTTTAAAAAAAAACAAAAGTCAAAGGCACCAGTCGTATTCCAGCTTTTTTGAGTTGTCAAATTCTACCATTTAGCAGTTCTTAAGCACAAACACAATTCATCTTTCTGTACAACAATTATTGCACACATACTAAAAAACTTTTTATTCTATACAGTAGGACCTCTCTTATTCTAATTAATAAAGTTTTTCAAGATGGCGCCGACCTCTCTTATTCTAATTTTCCCCTTACCCCACTTACTTTGCTTGCGAGCTTGTGATTCGTGGACAATATTTTTCATTGACTTTTCGTGTGATAGTGGGAGAAGACTTGCGGGGAACAATTAGAATAAGGGAGGCTGGACAATTAGAATAAGAGAGGTCCTACTATATTACTGAAGAGGGCGCATATTATGCCGCCAAAACGTCAAGGAATTTTACAGTTTTGTTGAAATTTTCTATTACTATCGTAAAATTACAATTTTCTTGTAAAATTCACCGGAAAATAAACAATAAATAAAATTTACAATGGAAGTGGAAATTTACAATGTAAAAGGTGTAAATAAAAATACCAGTAATGATCGTGGTAATTTTACATTGATTGTGTAATTTAAAAAAAGTAATTTTCCATAATTTTTTGTGTAAAAAAGCATTGACAATGTAAAATTACAAGCGTACTGTAAATTATGCTAGGGTTTTATGTATCTGGTCCTCTCTCTCGCAAGTCGCGTCCTCCTCACCAAAAACTGACGTTTTATTTACAATGCAAATGTAAAAATCACATCGGTAATATAACTATTTGGTATTCCTTGTAATTACGAACCCTTGATTAATGTAATAAAAACCCTCAACATTCATGGCTATTCCGGTTCTTGTATTAAAATGGTTAACAAAACGTTCATACCCAACGTTTCGACCTACTACACAGAGAAAATTGTTTGGCTAAAACAGCTACCCACTGTCCAGCAGATCGCGATGTAAATCGTGAGTGAAGACGTAAAATGTCAATTAAAATTCAAAATCCTCAAAATTTTGTTTTCTATAAATAGGTATACTTTTCTTATGTCATTAAGAATATTTCTACATAATTTCTAGACGATGTGGTTATTTATATTATTTTTATACGATTTTTTTAAGTCGTTAATAGTGAAAAAATCAGTACTTTTTTCATTTTATGGCTACCGTATCGATTAACGTGTTATATAGGACAAAAATGCACCGAACCTTTTTTATAGAGCACAAAATTTCCTACAAAAAAGTCGGTGAGAGCCATAGTCTAATGTTAATATGTACGTCATGAAAAACATCGGAAGTTATTGAAAAAATCATTGAAATTTTAGAACAAACCATATATCATTTTATACAGTAGAATTTTCATCATAACTTTTGAACATCATTGATACTGAAGTATGACAGAACAAAATCCTGTACTTTGGAACAAATTTAATTTTGTTAAAATTCGATTTATGAGATAGCTGTTAATTCCTTCCTAACTTAATTGAATGAGCTTAAAGATTTGTTAATTATATTAATATTAAAGTGTAAACTTTCCTTGTTAAATGTATTTATTGAAATTAAAATGTTTTTTATTACTTTCAAATTTTGAATTACTAAAAAACTACTGAAGAAGATATGGAGAGTCGGTGACTATTTGCACTAGTATCGATTTTTATGAACAAAGATTAAAAAAATTACTGATTCATTAGTCAAATTCTACTAATCACAAATTAGTAATTTTGTTTTTAATATCTTATTACTAAAATGAATTAGTTAAATTTTACGAATGAATTAGTGGTTTTTTACTCTTTATTAGCAAACATGGTTACTCATTGAAGAAGTTGCCAATTTTTCATATCTTCATTAGAAAATTTTGACTGAATCAAATTTAGGGAGTATTTTTACGCGTCTATAAAAATTAAACTTCATTTATAGGCAGTTGACAAAAATTCCACTAGAGTTACAAGTGACTTTCGTTAATTCGTAACATTTGATTCCATATGAATCAACTAAACATCAAGTTATTCCATTATTAAAAGCATGGATTTAAAATTGATAGTTGTACTTCATTTTTTGCACTTAAAATCACTTTTGAATAATAATTAGTTTTATTTTCTAATTTTGAATATGATTTGGAAAAATCCCCAATAAGCACACTTTCGAAATAAAGAATTCTTTAAGTAATCTCGAATGTCCGCAATAAATCTTCATTAATTAATATCCAAAATGTAGTCCAGAAGTAATCTTTATGAAAAAATGTAAGAATTGAAATACCATTGGTCAAAGGTAAAGTGTTTCACAGTTATGATAAAAGTAGAAATTTTAGAACAGAGATAGTTATGTTATTCGTGACGTACCTATTAACATTAGACTATGACTCTCACTGCCTTTTTTGTAGGAAATTTTCTGCTCTATAAAAAAGGTTGAATGCATTTTTGTCCTATCTAATGCCGTAATCGATACGGAAGCCTTAAAATGAAAAAAGTCCTGATTTTTTCACTATTAACGACTTTAAAAAATCATATAAAAATAACATAAATAACCACATTGTCTAGAAATTATGTAGAAATGATATAAGAAAAGTATACCTATTTATAGAAAAAAAAATTTTGAGGATTTCGAATTTTAATTGACATTTTACGTCTTCACTCGCGATTTACATCCCGATCTGCTGGACAGTGGGTAGCTGTTTTAGCCAAACAATTTTCTTCGTGTAGTAGGTCGAAACGTTGGGTATGAACGTTTTGTTAACCATTTTAATACAGGAACCATAATGGCCATGAATGTTGAGGTTTTTTGTTAGATTAATCAAAGGTTCAAAATTACAAGGAATACCAAATAGTTACAAATTACCGATGTGATTTTTATATTTGCATTGTAAATAAAACGTCAGTTGGTTTTTGGTGAGGACATCATGACTTGCAAGAGAGAGGACCAGATACGTAAATCCATAGCACAATTTACAATGCGCTTGTAATTTTACATTGACAGTGCTTTTTTATGTAAAAAACTATGGAAAATTACTTTTTTTAAATTACACAATCAATGTAAAATTACTACTATCATTACTGGTATTTTTATTTATACCGTTTACGTTGTAAATTTCCATTTCCATTGTAAATTTTATTCATTATTTATTTTCAGGTGAATTTTACAAGAAAATTTTAATTATATTTTTAAACTATGTAGGAATTTTACCTCAACACTGTAAATTTACCATGATTTTCACTGGTATTTTAATTTCCACCACTACACTGTAAAATTACATGGACATTTTTCACAGTGTAATATTGCTCAAAATGATAAGCCGGAATTAAAATATTGTTTTACAAAATTTGTTTATAGATGTTTTTGACACGTTCTGAATATGATCGTGGGGTGAATACATTTTCACCCGAAGGACGTTTGTTCCAAGTTGAATATGCTATCGAAGCCATTAAGCTTGGTTCAACAGTTATTGGAATTTCCACTTCGGAAGGTGTCATCCTAGCAGTCGAAAAAAGGACAACATCTCCTTTAATGGAATCCAAAACAGTAGAAAAAATTGTCGAAATCGACAAACACATTAGCTGTGCCGTTTCTGGATTAATGGCCGATTCGCGAACAATGATTGACCGTGCGAGAGTCGAGTGTCAAAACCATTGGTTCGTATACAACGAGAAGATGACGGTAGAATCTGCAGCACAAGCTGTATCGAATTTAGCCATTCAGTTCGGAGACAGCGACGATGATGGTAGCGCTATGTCACGTCCGTTTGGAGTAGCAATTCTCTTTGCAGGTATCGATGAGAAAGGTCCGCAATTGTTTCACATGGATCCTTCTGGTACTTTTGTTCAGAGTGATGCTAAGGCTATCGGTTCGGGTAGCGAAGGAGCCCAACAATCTCTTCAAGAAGTTTATCACAAGGTTAGCTTGTTTGAATTATTACGATAGGTTTTTTTTGGGGATTAACAAAATTAAATTGGTTTTAAACCGGGCTTATGACCTACTACGATGTTTATAAAATTTGCATTAGATGTTAAAATGCTACAGTTTGACGATCTCTAAACATTTCAAACACCTTGCGTGTAATGACTTGGATTCCCAAACACTAGGTTTTGTTTTAAAACATTTATAATCTCAACTAGTAATAATATTAACAAAAAAAGAAAAAAGGAAAATGCAAAAGATCACAAATAGAAAAATAATAAAAAATTTAAAATTTACGACATCCATAATTATAAGACTAATAAATTTATATTTTACTACAATTTCGATTTAACAGTTGTTTATTAACATACCAGTTTATTTCCAAACAACTGTTAAATCGAAATTGTAGTAAAATATAAATTTATTAGTCTTATAATTATGAATGTCATCAATTTTAAATTTTTTATTATTTTTCTATTTTTCATGTTTTACCATTTTCCTTTTTTCTTTTTTTGTTAATATTATTACTAGTTGAGATTATAAATGTTTTAAAACAAAACCTAGCGTTTGGGAATCCAAGTGATTACACGCAAGGTGTTTGAAATGTTTAGAGATCGTCAAACTGTAGCATTTTAACATCTAATGCAAATTTTATAAACATCGTGGTAGGTCATAAGCCCGGTTTAAAACCAATTTAATTTTGGTAATTAGCTTGTTTGCATTTATTCGAATATCGTGGTATTGAAACAGTAACTAACATTTTAAATTCGTGTTGCAGTCTATGACATTGAAGGAAGCAACGAAATCTGCGTTAACAATTTTGAAACAAGTCATGGAAGAAAAACTCAATGATACGAACATCGAAGTTATGTCTATGACACCCGAAAAGCTGTTTCATATGTTCACAAAGGAGGAAATGCAGGAGGTGATTAAAGACATTGCTTAAATTTTACTCAAACAAAAAAAACATGGAAAAAATGTAGAGATGGTGACAGGATCTGTAACCTAATACGTTTGAGTTGTATGTATTAACGTGAGAGCGTTTTTTGATAATAACTTTTGATTACAGAAAGCTTTTACAGATGAAATAGGGTGGTAAATAATGAAATTACATTTTTTAAAGTAAAGTTAAAATTTATTGAACTGACCTTGGCATGTTTTCACATTCATACAGATCCTTATCAAACATTCCCTATCATTTGCATGTTACACAAAGATATCTATATTATTAAAGTTTTTTGGTTCACTTCGTAGTAATAATTACTAAATATGAAGATTTAAGGCTGTAGATGAACCAATCAGATGGTATTTTTTTGCACTACTAATTTTTTTTTTTTAATTTTCTCTAACGTTTGCTTCTAAAGCCAGAAACTCGCCTGGATTCATTAGAAGAATTGCAAATATGTCAGAGAAAATTTTAATTCGTAAAGATGGATTTCGTATAAACTTCGGAACAGTTTCGTATAAAATTCCATCATTTCCATTTTTACGAATTAAAATTTTCTCTGATATATTTGCAATTCTTCTAATGAATCCAGGCAAGTTTCTGGCTTAAGAAGCAAACGTTAGAGAAAATTTAAAAAAAATCAGTGGTGCAAAGAAATACAATCTGATTGGTTCATCTACAGCCTTAAATCTTCATATATCTTTATTATATTAATCAGATAATTATTTTTCTGATTTATGTTTTACATATAGTTTTACGAGTGTAAACACGGGTGTCCTCAACCAAAAAGAAGTTTTATAAAAATGCTCGGGAAAAAGGTTTACGGGATTTTATTTTAGATGTTTCATAGTTTCAAAATCCGTTTCGTATAAAATCCTAGCTGATCATTTTCATAGAAAAACACTAGGAAACATTTTTTTTATTTTTTCTATTTTATCCATTTCAATCCTGTTGTAACTAAAGCACCCAGGATCATTAATTGCAGTTAGAATTTGATCAAATCAGACTTTTAACGTGCACATTTTGTAAAAAATGTGTATTTTATAAAATGTCAAGAAATTAGTAGATAAATATGTAAAACAATTAAAAAAACTTACAAAAGTACAGGCGTTTCAGTATCACTAAAAATTCACGAATATTTGAACATTTACAGTATTACTTACATTTTTTAGATAGTGAGGGATTTAGATTATGATCAGATAACAAAGAAAAAACAATAACAAACAAAAAAAAAAACAATAAAAATAACAAATATAACAAAAATAATAAAAAAAGCAAAAAAATGTAAAAAAAATGGAAGTCTGATTTGAACAAATTCTAATATTAATTAACCCATTAACGCCTGAAATGGCATTTTTTCTACTTCATTATCAATCAAGTATTTCATATCAAAATCGAAGTTGAAAACAATTGAAAGGTACATATCCTATTGTTTCGAGGTCGCTCTTCAAGATTCCGAGGTCAAAATTGAGTTTCAGCCATCAGGAATTCCAATATGGCGCCGAACTTTTAAAAAAATTCCAAAAAATTGGGAATTATTTATTCCTATCAATTTTTTCGAGCTATTAGAATATTGGGATTCTATTGAAACTCTGAACAAAGGTGAACAAAATACTTCAATTTTAAGGAAAAATTTTACTTTTATCCCCTCCATCATTGTAACGACCTCAAAATGGCGTCAACAATGAAAATTTCTTTTAAAAATTTCTGAACGTTCTAACTCAAAAACTACATGCTGTTATAAAAAAATGTTAACAATGAAAAGTTCTTAGAATTAATCGAGAAATATAGTGGAATTTTTTCAGATTTTTATTTTTGTGATGACATTTTGAGAAATTTTTTTTCAAAATTTTTTTAAAAATCATAAATTATTTATGAAAAATTCTGAAAAAAATTTGGTGTATTCACTTATGAATTCTACGAGTTTTTTGTTCTTTGCAATTTTTTTCAAAAGTTAATAGTTTTTGGGGGGAAAAAATCCTAAACTATAATATTTGAAATTCATTTCCTCGAAAAAAAATGTTGAAAAAAAATGGCTCAAAATGTCATCAAAAAATTTTGAAAAAATTCCACTATATCGCTTGATGAATTTTAAGAACTTTTCATTCTAGGCATTTTTTTTAAAAGTTTGTAGTTTTTGAGTTAGAGCGTCCAGAAATTTCTCAAAGACATTTTCATTGTTGACGCCATTTTGAGGTCGTTAGAATGATGTAGGGCATAAAAGTAAAATTTTTCTTTAAAATTGAAGTATTTTGTTCAGCTTTGTTCAGAGTTTCAATAGAATCCCAATATTCTAATAGCTCGAAAAAAAATTGATAGGAATAAATAATAAGTTCGGCGCCATATTGGAATTCCTGGTGGCTGAAACTCAATTTCGACCTTGGACTCTTGAAGAGCGACCTCAAAAACAGTAAGATACGCACCTCTCAATTGTTTTCAACTTTGATTTTGATACGAAATACTTGATTGAAAATGAAGTATAAAAATTGTCATTTCAGGCGTTAATGGGTTAATGATCCTAAAGGTTTTAGTTACTACAGGATTTGGATGGATAAAATACAACAAATACAAAAAATGTTGAATACTGTTTTTCTATGAAAATGATCAGCTAGGATTTCATTCGAAACAGATTTTGAAACTATGAAACGTATAAAATAAAATGCCGCAAACCTTTTCCCCGGGCATTTTCATAAAACTTGTTTTTGGTTGAGGACACCCGTAGTTTTACAAAATAACATTCCAAATATTACACATCTGATTTAAGAGTAAAAGAAGTTGCGAATTAACTGTTAATAATCAAATAATCAACGATAATATTATGTAAAGTTCATTCCTTTGAATTTTATTTCCTGATTTATGTTTTGACCTTTTTGGAGGTCTTCCTCAGGATCGTCTATCGAAAAGATGTACAAAGTTATAAAAAAAATTAATTATAAGTATAAATAAATTAAACGCCTGAATTAATGCACCTTATATGATCACCGCACAAAGTGTACTAAACGTTAGTTGACTAATATATGTTTACTAGTACACATACACATATGTATTCCTTCACTACATTGTAAAAAATCAAAATGAAGTTTACAACGATGAGCATGGGCAAAAAAATTACCCACTTTCAACACAGTATATTTACAATGAGGAACATTGTAACTTGTCACTTTCAAAACGTTATTTTTCATATAATCTTGCATATTTTTCCTTGATTTGTAAAATTGCAGTCCAATGTGGACAAAAAAATTACTCACGAACACGTCGTAAGAGTACACAATTTGTTATATTTCTAATATGCAACGTTGTAAATTTAGAACACATTTTTGAACTTTAACCTCAATTCAGAGAAAATCCTATGCTCAATGTAGTATTATTAAACAAATTTTATGTTCGAATTTTACCAGTGCGGTGTAAATTTCATTTTGATTTTTTACGGGTTCTGTTTTTTAGCTGCAACTTTTTAATGGGTAAATAAATTTAAAATTGCAAAGATCATTTGAAAGGTAATTAAAATACCCAACTTTTTAGGAATATGGAATAGTGTTTTGACCATCCGAAAAAATTTCATGACCAATTTTGTACAGACGTATTTGTATGAAAAAAAAAAAAATGTCACTAATTGTGAGGCAGTGAACAAGATTTATTAAAATTTGAAAAATATCTAACATAACTACGAGTAATATAAATAAAACATTATTTTAATTTATTTTAAAGGTTTTCTGTCTTCTTCATCCACATCGCTGTCGCAATGTATTCATTTCAATTGCTTTTGTAGACATACCTATATAATAATTATTAACAATTATACCAGTTAGTCTTCGTATAATTATAAAACTGCGACAACATTAATATGAAATATTAATTTTTACAATTTATATAGAGATAGTCTTGAAAATGACAGCGACTCTGTCGAAACATCGACTACGTGAACAGAACAAGACCAAGTGTTCATTTTTTAACATTCCTTGACTCTGATAATCGATCTAGCCAATTTTTCTAATTTGAACACTTCAACGACTGTTAAATTCATTAATTATATTTAATATGGACGATATATGTTAAGGATTACTTTGATATTGTATATCATACTTTAAAAGTTATATTACTTTGTCTAAGTGATGATAAAATGCAAATAATACTAAATCTAAAGGTTCTGGAGATTTGCCCATATATACATATAATTTCTAAAATTTGTTTCAGGAAGAATTATTAATTAAAATATTGTAGCTATTACTAAGTGTCAGTTCTAAAATTTATGAAATTTTGTTGTTTTTTAATATGTATTTTTAATACGAACTGGGTTGGCCATTTTGTAATATTACCGTTGATTATTTACACATCTCGTTTTTAACACATGCACTTATTAAAACATTTTCATTAGGTAATAGAAAGTTTAACTGCATCCACGGAAGAATCATTAAGATCCAGATCCGATAGTTCAACTCCATCTACCAAATATTCCGTTTCCATGGAAAGCCATTGACGTTTCTGAATCCTAATTCACTGAGTGTCCAATCGCCATAAGTTTCCTTCATTCTTTGTTCCTTTAAATATAGACATTCATTTTTATTTTTATTAATAGTCCTAGTAAGTTTTTGTAGTATTTGAATATGAATTTAGTTTTGTATCAGTTATTAAACATCTGACTCATAAAATGCATATTTGATTAACTCTATCATATAAAATAAGGTTTTATGCATATGGTTTTTAATAACTTGCATACAAATTATTATAAGGTAAACAATGTCACTCTCATACACTGATATTAAACTTGTGCATCATTCATAACTTCAAAAATAGTTTACCGTTTTGAAGATTGTATATTTTAAACAAAGTTAATGAGAGTTGAATCCCTATGATATTTATTAGTTAAATCTAAATTGATGTGATAGTAACATGAAAGGGGAATATGTTTTATTGATTGAAGATGTACAATTATCCTAATGGCGGGTAATTTACATTTACTAATTGTATTAATGATAAAAGTATTTCAGATTTCAATAATCCTTTTACACTAGTAAACTGCTATATTCATGGTTCGAACGCTTATTTGATTCACCCTTTTTCGAGATATGAACCTCATAATTTTGTTTTATGAAAAGCATGTAATAAACACCTTTAAGCACTTTCAATATATAACTTTGATAGCTGTCTTTCATTAAGCTGAATACAATCTTTATCATTGATTACATAACGCAATAGCATGTACGTTTCCATACAAATTATTAGCATTTGATATACAAATCAATGAAGGCTTGCCTCAGTTGCATCCACAACTAGAATTGCACATAACTGGTGGACAACATAAGCATTGTGAATAATGTTAAATCTCAACATCAGGAGCATACCTTATGAAATCACCATGTTTCGGAGTCAACTTAGACTACGGTTAGTATGTTTAAATATAAGACTATGTAATTTGTTCATAAGTTATTGGTAAAAGTGTAAACAACAAACATGAAATTGATGAAAATTACAATTTTTTTAAATGTCTTTATCTCGATAAATATATAATTCAGTGAAAAAAATGTACATTTACAAAAATGTACAGACACTTAAATTTTCAACTGCTTGAATAAAAATTATGAAATTATTAATGTTTATAACAAATCTTTATAATTACTTAGTTGCAAGTAAATTATTATTAAGTATTTTTTTTGTGACAAACTATAATTGTCAGTAAAAGTGTTTTCTTTAATTTCGTGAACGATTCATGTTGTAATCGTTAAAAACAACGATGTAATGGTCAATAATCTGACCACAGATCAGAAACATTTAAATCAATTGTCTTTTCCTTAATTTATTAAATGAAAGTCCAATAAGCACAGATTTTGAAAAAAGATTACTTTATGACTTCTCAGATGTCCTCATGCTCATTATACTTATAGTATGTAAGAAGTAAGAAATAAGAATTCTTTTCTAACCAATTTATTTATGTTAATTGTAAATTAAAGAGTATAAAAAGATTAGGTAAGTAAATTCCCAGTAATCTGAAATGCATTCAAATATTGAAATATCGATACATTTAGATTAATGAAAATTTTGAAAATTTGAAATGTTGGAAATTCACAAATGTAGAAAATAGCTTAAATTTGTAAAATTTTGTAATTTTGAAACTCTAAACAGTTTTAAACAGTCTTAAATTTAAAAATTAAAAATTTTTGAAAATTCAAAAAATTTTTAACAAATTTATTTGAAAAAAGAATTTTAATTTAATAACTATAACGGACATTCGTTATATTTTTAAGCAGCCACAAAGAATTCTTCTAAAATTCTTCTTTCATAAAAGCATTCGAGAAGTATTCTTTTTGAATATTTCAACATTTCTTTTTGCTTATTGGGGGGGATTTTTCATGTTTATATAGAAATGAATATTAAGATAGTTATAAAATTTATATTCTAAAAGACAGATATTAAAAATATAAGATTTATTAAATATGAAATCAAAACGCTTTTTTATCCAAATTAACTAACATTTATTTAATAGTTACATTTTATGAATAATATTAAATGTTTTAGAATATACATATAGTATTTACTATTCAAAGAGCGATCTTCGTATTAATAAATATTTAGAGACCTGAGCTGAAATTGTTTGAAGGGATGAAGTTGTTTCAGTCACATATACCACAAGGTGGCGCTAGTTGTACCATTTTCAATTTATGATTTCGAATCTCCGACACAACTCCAATATCCTTTACGGGAGTTGCAAAGCACATTTTTATTCATCATTTTGACACAATTCTGGCATAAAGAATCAATTACAACATTTGAGTAAACGTAGTAGAAAATTGTAACCTACATATTGGTTTTGGAGCAAACCTCATAATTTTTTACAGTACAGTTTTGATCATAACTCTTGAACATTGTTGATACTGAAGTATTACAGAAGAAAATTCTGTACTTTGCAACAAATTTCATTTTTTTATATTCGATTTATGAGAAAGCTGTTAACCCCTTCTCAACTTAATTGAACGAGAGCTTAATGATTTGTTAATTATATAAACAAATCTAACTATTAAAGTGTAAATTTTCCTTCTTAAATGTATTTATTGGAATTAAAATGTTTTTGATTACTTTCTAATTCCGAATTAGTAAAAAACTACTGAAGAAGATGTGAAAAGTCGGTGACTATTTGCACTAGTATCGATTTTTATGAACAAAGATTTAAAAAATTACTGATTCATTAGTCAAATTCTACTAATCACAAATGAGTAATTTGGTTTTTTAATATCTTATTACTAAAATTAATTATTTAAATTTGACGAATGAATTAGTGGTTTCTTAACTCTTTATTAGCAAACATGGTTACTCATTCAAGAAGTGACCGATTTTTCATACCTTCATTAGTAGATTTTGACTGAATCGAATTTAGGGAGTATTTTTATTCGTCTATATAAATTAAACTTCATTTATAGGTGGTTGACGAAAATTCCACTAGAATTACAAGTGACTTTCGTTAATTCGTAACATTTGATTCCATATGAATCAAATAAACATCAAGTTATTCCATTATTAAAAGCATGGATTTAAAATTGATAGTTGTACTTCATGTTTTTTTTGCACTCAAACTCACGTTTGAGTAATATTTAATTTTTTTTCTAATTTTGGATATGACCATTGGAAAAATCGGTAAAAAAATATATCAATTTAATGTGTTCAAAAACTTTCGAGGTCCAAATTTATCCCATCTATAGAGCTCTGAAAAAGTGGTGAAAAATGTGTTTCCGTGGGCGTGTCGATTTCGTGAGAATGATGCGTTTATATTTCTAGGTAAAGCATAATGGAAATGGTTGTGCCGTCGATTTCAAAATCCTTACATTTTTTTGAAAGAATATATAATCATTATTATTTTAGTAGATCGTTAACAGTCTTTATAATGTTAATATGTGAAATATAAACTTCAAAATATGATTACAGTTTTATACAATCAATAATCCTCTTGAAATGAGTATCTTTTTTAGTTTACTCAGTTTTTAACCCGTTTACATTTATACTAAACCACGATATTATTAGACTAGTTTGAATGTCGCGAATAGTTTCTTAATTCACGATTCAAAATGGTGTTTTGTAGAGCCACGCGTACAAAATTAATCAAAATTTAAATATAAAAGTGGCCGTGACTACCAAATGTACTTCTGAATGAATCGTTTATTCAAGCATTTGTGTTTCAAATTATCTAGTGATGTGTTACGGCCGGAGGGAAAGGCGTTTTGCAAGGGTTTTTGGTTGCAAATACCGTTTCCTCGACACAACCGCGAAAAGACTGGATCGACTGGAAGAGTCAATCCTGAGTTCGAAAATTTGTGGGGGCTGCTGCTAATGCAAAAGAAATGAATAAAGGTGAAGGTAAAATAAAGAAGTACAAATGTTTTCAGGAAAAATTTGATTTATTTTATTTAAGTTTCAAAAACATGGTGTTAGACAGAATAGGAAAGGTATAAGGTAGGAATGATAGGGAGCGATGAAGCGACCTTCTGAACAATTTGGAGGAGCCGTCTAATATTTTTTTCCCAAGCATCTGGCACTGAAAACAAAAAAGGGAATAAGGTGTTAATGAAATACGGAATTTCTATTTAAAGTATAAGTCAAAAGGGGGGGGGGAGTCTACTAATTAATAGAAAACAAAAATAAAAATTATAACATATAACAATATGACAATATGAAGTCCCTATGGATTTATCCTGGTCGACGTGCTGCCATCGATTACAGGATAAACCAACGTTGGGATTGATATGGATCCACTTACCGGAGAAGGTTAACAGAGTCCAAAAGGAACTTCGTCCACCGCTCGGGAAAGAGGAAATAATCAATCCTTAGCTAATAAAAAAAAAACGATAAATAAATATGATTTTTCCTAAATTGAATTGGTTCGAATCCAATCATCGGAGACGGTTAACGGAATCCAAAAGGACTCTTGTCCACCGCTCGGAGAAGGGACCGAACCGCTTCCTTTTAGTGCTGCTTTTGGCACTTCGTCTCAGACATAGAGGAAGGGTAGTTAATTGGGAAAAAATGAAGAAATTATTCTTACCATGCGTTCCTTCTGGTGTCACCTACGACCGAAGTGTGGCTGAGCGGCTGGAACTTATCCACTCATCATCTTCAACTGCCTGCCTGACGCTGGTTGACACTCTAACTGACTGAGTGACTGACTGACTGACTGACTGACTGACTGACTGACTGACTGGAACTGACTGGCTGGAACTGTCTGACCGTTTGACGCTGGTTGACACTCTAACTGACTGAGTGACTGACTGACTGACTGACTGACTGACTGACTGACTGACTGACTGACTGACGGACTGACGGACTGACTGACCCGTTGACTGGAACTCTAACCAACTGACTGGTTGTTTGCGCACGCCCTTTTTATAATGAAGATGGCCCATGGTCGCGAATCATAAAATTTTGGGAGTAGGAAAAGTGAAAGGAATTCTTGGAAAGATGCTGGATTCTGGTTGTTCCGTCATATCTCTACATGTTTTTAACAATATTTGAATTTCAATATGAATTATGTATAATGTGGCAAATATAATGAGATCCATGCGAATCTTGGACTCTGTGCTATGCCATTTGCAACTTTCAATATATAGAATAACAAGCATTCTCGTCGACATTGGCAGAATGTAAAAATGTTTGGAATTGTTAAACTGAAAATATCGTGAAACTATTCGGATACTAATGCTGTTGTAATTAAACGTTATCGCAATTAAATTGGCAATTTTGATCGTCGTGATTAACAGTAGTAATTAAATTTACAAAAATGTATGGTTGAAAGTATTGTCGTACTTAAATCGAATTAAACATATTGTCGGAATAGAATTTACAATTGTTGGCGCACTTAAATATAGCCTTATTTGAAATTACAAAAATATTCGAATGTCGCATTAAATTGGAATTAAACATATTGTCGCAAAGAAACGTATAAAAATGATCGATGATGGATATTGTCGCGTTTGAAAAATCTACTGAAAATGTTGTCGCAATTGAATGTTTATTAAATTCTAGAATATTTATTTAAGATTTTCAAATGCTGTAACGAAGATTACGACATCGTGTTTTCGGAAATTTACGTGTAATATTCTTATTCGGTATACTGTATTATGTACTTGTTTTCTTAGATATAGCGAAGGTTTTTCTTTGGAGGACAAATCTAAGTGCGATGTTCGGCTGACGTAATATCACGTGAATTACTTATTTTACAGAATTTTCGGCATACCGGTTTTGATTCTTCTTTTTCGTGAATAATGGCAAAGTTTTTAGAAAACGATGAAATTGCTGTTGCCCAGTGATTGCCTTCGGTCCAGTATGATTCATGCAAAGCAGTTTATTTGTCGAATTGAATTATTAAGCAATGCTCAGTTACTATGAATGTGGTTATACTTCTCAGAACTGTTTTTTAGCAATTATTTATTTAGTTACGGGGACGTAACACCCCCTTCCTTTGTTGAAAGTTGGTCCTCCAACTTTCGGAAAAGTGAGACGTTTGTTAATGTGGTCTGTTAATATATGCAAGCTATTGTGTAGTGTAGACGTGGAGTGAGATATTACAATTTCAGTCGCAATGAACGCCATATATAAATTTCGGAGTTTATAGACGCATTGTTGTCTGTTAATTTCAAAATAAGATGTGTTTATAACTTTTATGGTATTCTTCGCGTTACAATAGTGCGCAAATTATTTCATTCTTCCCTAATATTTGACATTTTTGTATGGATATTGTTATTTCGAGATTACAACGACGTAGTTTTCGGTGAGCGTTATACATACATTTTAGTACTATCTGTCACAATAAGTAAGCGCTATTACATTTTGTCGATGAACATTTTGAGATCCATTTCGCATACGTGCTGTTTTTAATTTGATTTTAGTTCTATATTATTGGTTAGTCTATTTCAGTTTCTTGCACTTATTAGTTGAAGGGATTTGCATGCATCAGTTTGTAAGTTTAATTACCATGACCTTATTTAAAATGTTACTATTGTAATTTACCCTTGAAAATTTGTGTGTAGTGTGCTTTTAATGTTAATGATTCCTGCAAGTATATATAATTTGATATTTCATTTATATGAAGCTTGTGAGAAAACGTAATGTCTTTGGTGTTCTATTTCTTGTTCTCATTTTCCTCTCGCAATTATTTGGGATCTAAAGAAGGTTCTGGTGAAATAAATATAAGGTTATATTACTAAAATTTGTCTTGGTATGTATTTTTCTCGCTCTCCACAAAATTGTGTCAAGCCTAACTTAACGGCGAGTTTCTTATCATTTTCTATACTTTGAGAATGGCAATTCCTAATCTCTTTTTCATTCCTTCTCGATATTACGCGGTCGACGTTATTTGTGATGGCAAGCCCTAAGGAAACCATACATAGTCTCTACACGCTACGAGAGTTAAAAATGATATTGAATTTACATACATAACAATACAAAAAAAACTTAAAATTAAGTAAGTGTTTTTCTCGCTCTCCACCAAAGTGTGGCAAGCCTGACTTAACGGCGAGTTTCTAATCATTTTTTATATTCCGAGAGTTTCCAAATTCTCGTTTTCATTCCTTCTCGATTTTACAAGGTCAATGTCATGGTAAGCCCTAAGGAAACCGTATACAGTTTAAACACTTTACGAGAGTTAAAAATGGTTAAAAGTCAAAACAGAAATTGATGTTTAAAAGTGATTGCTAAATTAAGGTTGCGGTATTTTCTTGTTTCCTTTTATTCATTTCATCCGTCTTTATTTTCTCCCTTACAATATTACGATAGGAGAATGCGATTTGATAACGTAACTTTCTTTGTATGTGTAGATGTATATTCTGTAAGATTTTCTTTTTATATCTTTTATTTTATTCATTGTCATATGCAATTAGTTTTTCTACAATGAAAGAAATAGTAGTGAATGTAAACAATTATACGTTGGTTGTTCTTATTTTACCGCCTCTAGTTATTATCGGAAATGTTGCCTTAAAATTTGAATGTTGCTTGTGAACTGATATAGTAAAAAGAAATTTATTCATTGTTAGTCTTAAAAGAACATATGTAACTTGAAGGACAGCTTCATCTATTTTGTCAAATCGTTTAGATTGTTTCCCATATAATTTGATATCCTGAAAAATAAAATGTTCACATACATATATGCATGTTGATTATCCCATATACCCACTTAGATTGTTGGGTATTGGAACCGACATGTATATTTGTATATGCGTAATGTCATATTATTATTGGTTTTATTAAAATCTTATAATAAATATTACTAGATTATACATAGATATTAGGTATACTATAAAGTATGGTTTATTTAAAATGTGTAAAGAAAAAGGATTGCGGAATTTGATTGGGACCTTCGCGTCCTTATGGACTCTAAATTCAATTGTTGTGTAATCTTATTGTTTAATAGGCTCTATTTCATGATCTTTTAATTTCGTAATTGTTTTAATTATTTTAATCCTATTATTTTTATTATTTTCTATATTTCATTATTATTATTATCTGTTTTTTCTTTTTTTTTGTTTATTCATATTAAATGTCGGCGATATTTATATATATATCTATGTATATATATTTTTCATTTGTTACTTTATATTATTTTTTATTTACAGCATTTTGTAGTTGCATTATTTTTATGCTAAAGTGAATCTTACATTTGAATGTTTGTATCTTAATACTTGGACTTAATTTCTGTTATTATAATTACATGACTGTTTATATATATATATATATATATATATATATATATATATATATATATATATATATATATATATATATATATATATATATATATATATTATAAAAATATTAAATACTATTTTTTTCCTCTATCAAATGGATAATGTTGTAGGTTCTCATTTATAACTATTTGTTGGAATCTATCAGTTCTTTCATTATTCTTTTTATACCCATTATCGGTTTCGACTATAATATCATATTCATTTTTACTTTTAATTTCATTAATTTTTTTAATTGTATTTTCATTTAATTCATTTTGACATTCATTAATTGTTTCATTTAGTTTTTGATTTTCACTCGTTAGATAATGTTTCATTCCTAACAATTTAATTTCCGATTTATTCATTAATTCATTGTTATTTTCATGCGCGATTTGCTTTTTATTTTTATTTATTAATTCATTTTGGTTTATTTTAATTACTTCGTTTCCATTTTCATTTTCATTTTTATTTTCTTTTGCTTTAATTAATTCATTCTCAATTTGTTTTGTATGTAACAATTCGTTGTCATTCATATTTATCAATTTGTTTTTATTTTTATTTATAAATTCATATTCATTTATAATCATTAATTCGTTTTTATGTTTAAATGTTAATTCATTTTTGCTTCTTTTAATTATTTCATTTTCATTTTTCAATGTATTTTTGTATTTCATTTCATTTTTATTTTTTATTATATTTTTATTTTTACTAGATTCAGAGGGGAAATCTTGATCCGGTTTTTTATCTGTACTGGATTCAGAGGATTTAACTTGATCTGTTTTGTTATTTTTATTAATATTCAGTGTTATATGTTTCATTGTAATTTCATCTCGCTTTATCATTTCATTACATTTTTCATTTCTAACTATATTATTTTTTCCGTTTTTAATTACATATGTAATATTTAGATTAATTTTATTTTCATCGTTTGTATTCTCGTATTCATGTCTATTTTCATATTTATTTTTAATTTTATATTTATTTGATTGTTCACTTTTATGTTTATGTTCATCAGTATTTTCTTTATCATTTGTATATTGGTATTCATTTTTATTCTCGAGTTGGTTTGAATTTTTATATTTATTTATATTATCATATTGATTTGTATTTTTTTGTTGATTTGTATCTACATAGTGATTTAAGTATTCATTTTTATTCCTATATTCGTTTAAATCAAATTCGTGGATATTTTCATACTTATTTTTGAGTTCATTTTTATGTTGTTGTTTTGAATTTTGGTATTCATTTGTATTATTATATCGTTTTATATTTTTACATTTATTTTTATTTAGTATTTGATTTCCGTTTGTTCTTATTACTTCATTTGCGTTTGTTGTGTCATATTCCTTGGTGCTTTCCTTGTCAATTTTGTAACCAATATTCTTGTAAGTTTTATAGTCGTTGGTTTCGTGGCTAATTTCATATTCATTGGTGATTTCGTTGTCGGTTTCATATTTGATTTCATTATTTTTTGTTCGCCTATAACTTAACTGAATTACATTATCTTTTTCGTCATATGATTCTATTTCGTCAATTTTGATTGTTGGTGTATATTTTTTTAATGTCAGGTTTACTTCAGTGTATAAGT
This sequence comes from Trichopria drosophilae, assembly GCA_030407085.1. Classification (NCBI taxonomy): domain Eukaryota; kingdom Metazoa; phylum Arthropoda; class Insecta; order Hymenoptera; family Diapriidae; genus Trichopria; species Trichopria drosophilae. The sequence continues at coordinate 163,227,620 of CM059582.1, read as the reverse complement.
CTTTTGAAGAAAGTTTAATAGTTGGTGCTTCATTAATACTTAGACGAAACGTTTTTACTGGTTTTGATTTGCTTTGATTGCTCGAAGAAGAATTATTTAATGCTTGTTCCAAAATGTCCCCTTTCCTATTGGTAAATTCCTTTTCTCTTGATTTTGGGTTGTTTAATTCTAGTAATATTTCTGCACATATTTCTGTTCTAAAGTTCTTGCATTGATCCCAGGTGTGTCCTATATTTTTACAATGCGTACATTGAATTCCTATTTTCTTTGATCTTTTACTATAATTTTGTTGGCGAGCTTGTGTATTTTCAAAATATGTTTGGTTGTGCCGTTGATTCCTATTTGGAAACTTGTTATCATTGTTCTGGTATGTTTGCGACAGGTTTTCATAATTTCTGGCTTGCAAAAGATGTTTGTGTGGTGATCGACTTTCTTGGTAGTTCCAAGGAACTGCTTGATAGTTTTGTAAGGGTCCGTTTTGAGAATGTTGTATTTTTTTATTTTGAAGTTGAAAATTTTTGTGGTTTAGTTGATAGTTATCTTGATCGTTCCAAGGTGTATTTGTATAATTTTGTGATTCCAGGATTTGAGAATTCCGCTTTGTATTTCGAAGGGTTGAAGAATGATAATTTTGTTGTTGATGATTATAATACTCGTTTTGTCGTAAATTTGGTCGATAATTTTTGTACTTGTGGTATCCATTTGTCTGGAAGTTATCAAATTCATCTAAAGGAGAGTTTTGGTATATATTTCTTTGATGATGCTGGTAATTCTGCATATTGTGTTTGGAATTATTATATTTTATTTTTATAAAAGTTTTGCTTCGGTGTTTATTTTCCGTAGTATTCTGTTTCTATTTTTAAGTATTTTCTTTCTGACATTATTTTTTTATCTTTGCTCACTTTTTCTTGAATAATAAAACAAAGTTTCTATAAAATGAAAATTACGAGCTTTTTTGAATAACAAGGATATTTAAAATTCTTTGTAATTAAAGTAATTTCAGTTGCTTGGAATATGTAAATTGTTTGAGAGATAGTAAATAAAATCTAATGTTAAACTTTTGCAGTATTATTCACATGTTTTATTGGAGTATATATAAAACGAGTTTGGTTGAAGAAAATGAAAATAGTTTTCTGAAATGAGTACTTTTGAATTTTGTTTGAGAGTTTTATAACATTTTCGTCTTGAAATTTTTCAGGATGTTTCTGGTATGTTTTATTCAAATGTTGAATGGAAATAAGTAATCCTTTTGGGAAAAGTTGTTTGAAATCATTAAAAACTGATTAAAATAATAATAAAATTAATTGAGCAATAGGCATTTGTTTCTTTTGTCTTTCGTTTAGTTAACGTTAAAAGTTTACTTTTATTATATAATATTTAATTATCTATTAAAGTTTGTGAAATATCAAAAGAATATATAAAAATTAAATGAAGTCATTATAATTCATATGGTTACCTAAAAAATTATGAATTTTTCTTTTAAACTTCTGTATTTTATAATCACTATTATTCATGTTTTTCTTAGTATTTGCTTAAGAATTATATTCCTTACATTAAAATAAAGAAAATTGTACAATATATACGTATACAAATATATATAATGTGAAAATAAGAAGTCATAAAAATTTGATCATCATCTATTGGACTATTAAGAGAATGTTTCCTCTCAATGCCATTGATTTTTTTATTTTCTTATTGAAATTGCGTTTATAACTATATCTTATTAAAATTAGTTTATTTCTCTATATTGTATTACTATCATCAATTTTATATACTTGTGACGGGTGTATTTATTTGTTTAAAGTTGTAAACTTGAAAAAAAATAATTTTTCACTTTTTGTATTTACTCATCTGTAAAAAAAATTGTATATTTATTTTCTTTTGGGTTTAAATATTATTGTTTGTCAATGAAATTCTTAAGAGTTATTGGCCGAAATTATTTGTAACGTGAATGCCTTTTTAGTTAATTCCGTTAATATAATATTTATGGCATCACGTTATGTCTCGTGCTTAGACGACGAATACATATTATTAATTTAAATTTAAGTTTAGTTTTCAGATGAAAAGGTAAACAAAGGGCGTGCTCGCGAGAATCCACGTGAGTCGGCAGACCTGGCTAGCCCTTTGCTCCGCGCGGTTCAGGACGAATGTCCTTATATATTAATTTATTTTCACGCGTCTACACGTTTTTCTGCACAAACGTTTTTTTTTTTTATTTGCGCGTGTGTGCGTGAACTTTTGTAGTCACGCGACTGTATGTTTTGTTGGCCGAATATATTGGTGACATCCCGACCAGGCTGCAGCCCCGCGAACAAGCGAGCGAGAAGGCGAACGTACCCAAATTTAGAGCGAGCGAGAGATCGTCATTTTGTAAGTACCGGCTATTTTTCCTTCGGTTTCGCGAATATCGGGCATTAATTAATTTCTTTGTGTTTCTGTATATATTTAAGCGGTGAATAAATAATAATTCATTAAATAGGCTTTAATTCTTTTTTATGTTTTATTTGTGTATGCATTGTGTCCTCATTCGTCCTCGTATCCGTTTGTTTATTCAAATTAATTTTTCTTTTATGCATCTTAATTGCATTTTTCATTTTTTCATTGTCGAGTCAGTGCCGCGATAAATCCGGGAAAAATCGGTTGATCGAACGGTTGTGTCGATCGCTAAAATTTCAAAGTCGATCCACAACCAACCGCCCGACAACGCGGGACGTGCGACAAAAGTCGTACGACCGTTTATAACTGCCAACGCGGTACATGACTTTACGGCGATTTAGCCTAATTAATTTGCTTTTATTTAATCGACAAATTCTTTTATCCCTAACAAAAAGGCAGTTATATATTTATAAAAATATATAAGTTATGTGCAGATTAATTATAGATATATTTAATATATTACTAAGAGTTTATTAAAAAAAAAATTTATGGAATGGAAATATCATAAGTTACAGCTTTATTATTTTGATGCGATTATCTTTAAGTGTGGCGCATAACATCTAGAGTCTAACTTTTTGTTTTATTTTTTTAAGAACTTAAGATTTGGAAAATAATTCTATATTTTTACTGATGTTAATGTCATATATGTACAATTTGATTTTCTAAATTGTATTATTGTCGTTTATCAGCAATATTGTTACTTTTTAGAATATTAAGGTATTTAAAAGTTTAAATCAAAATTTTGGTTAAATCAGAGATTTATATTTTATGTGCTTTCATAGTTAAAATTACATATAAATGCATAATTTATTTAAGCTGAGAAAATATTTAGAGAATAATGAAGGATAAAATATTTTTGTTAAGTGCTATTATACAATTGAGATCATGTCTTATAATTTGACAATGATTTGAGAGTTTGTAATTTTCTCTTCTATATTTTTTTTTTTTTAAACAATATAAATATGCGAAGATCCAATCTTCTCTTCTACACAGTATCAGATGCCTAGGAGACTACTCCGAAGATATTCAGTTGGCCGTGTGGATAGATAGGTTTTGACTATTTTGTAGGACGGAAGGAATAATGGTTAAACCAGACGATATTATAGTATTTTTTTGTTTTGAACCCAAATAAAAGTGCATAAAATTCTACTTTATAAGTTATAATGCGGATAAAAATTTGAAAAGGTCAATAACTATTTCTTTTATTATTTCTCCATTACATAGCATAAACAGTTTTCCTGCTAATTCCAATGTCATCACTTGTGATGGCTGCGAGAGGAGTGTTTTTGCAATAATTATTATTATTATTATTTTTTTTTGGAATTGTCTAGTCCTTTATTTTTTCCTTGCATTAACAGTTTTCCCACGAGCACCGCTGTCACCACTTGTTACGGCCGGAGGGAAAGGCGTTTTGCAAGGGTTTTTGGTTGCAAATACCGTTTCCTCGACACAACCGCGAAAAGACTGGATCGACTGGAAGAGTCAATCCTGAGTTCGAAAATTTGTGGGGGCTGCTGCTAATGCAAAAGAAATGAATAAAGGTGAAGGTAAAATAAAGAAGTACAAATGTTTTCAGGAAAAATTTGATTTATTTTATTTAAGTTTCAAAAACATGGTGTTAGACAGAATAGGAAAGGTATAAGGTAGGAATGATAGGGAGCGATGAAGCGACCTTCTGAACAATTTGGAGGAGCCGTCTAATATTTTTTTCCCAAGCATCTGGCACTGAAAACAAAAAAGGGAATAAGGTGTTAATGAAATACGGAATTTCTATTTAAAGTATAAGTCAAAAGGGGGGGGGGAAGTCTACTAATTAATAGAAAACAAAAATAAAAATTATAACATATAACAATATGACAATATGAAGTCCCTATGGATTTATCCTGGTCGACGTGCTGCCATCGATTACAGGATAAACCAACGTTGGGATTGATATGGATCCACTTACCGGAGAAGGTTAACAGAGTCCAAAAGGAACTTCGTCCACCGCTCGGGAAAGAGGAAATAATCAATCCTTAGCTAATAAAAAAAAAAACGATAAATAAATATGATTTTTCCTAAATTGAATTGGTTCGAATCCAATCATCGGAGACGGTTAACGGAATCCAAAAGGATTCTTGTCCACCGCTCGGAGAAGGGACCGAACCGCTTCCTTTTAGTGCTGCTTTTGGCACTTCGTCTCAGACATAGAGGAAGGGTAGTTAATTGGGAAAAAATGAAGAAATTATTCTTACCATGCGTTCCTTCTGGTGTCACCTACGACCGAAGTGTGGCTGAGCGGCTGGAACTTATCCACTCATCATCTTCAACTGCCTGCCTGACGCTGGTTGACACTCTAACTGACTGAGTGACTGACTGACTGACTGACTGACTGACTGACTGACTGGAACTGACTGGCTGGAACTGTCTGACCGTTTGACGCTGGTTGACACTCTAGCTAACTGGCTGAGTGACTGACTGACTGACTGACTGACTGACTGACTGACTGACTGACTGACTGACGGACTGACGGACTGACTGACCCGTTGACTGGAACTCTAACCAACTGACTGGTTGTTTGCGCACGCCCTTTTTATAATGAAGATGGCCCATGGTCGCGAATCATAAAATTTTGGGAGTAGGAAAAGTGAAAGGAATTCTTGGAAAGATGCTGGATTCTGGTTGTTCCGTCATATCTCTACATGTTTTTAACAATATTTGAATTTCAATATGAATTATGTATAATGTGGCAAATATAATGAGATCCATGCGAATCTTGGACTCTGTGCTATGCCATTTGCAACTTTCAATATATAGAATAACAAGCATTCTCGTCGACATTGGCAGAATGTAAAAATGTTTGGAATTGTTAAACTGAAAATATCGTGAAACTATTCGGATACTAATGCTGTTGTAATTAAACGTTATCGCAATTAAATTGGCAATTTTGATCGTCGTGATTAACAGTAGTAATTAAATTTACAAAAATGTATGGTTGAAAGTATTGTCGTACTTAAATCGAATTAAACATATTGTCGGAATAGAATTTACAATTGTTGGCGCACTTAAATATAGCCTTATTTGAAATTACAAAAATATTCGAATGTCGCATTAAATTGGAATTAAACATATTGTCGCAAAGAAACGTATAAAAATGATCGATGATGGATATTGTCGCGTTTGAAAAATCTACTGAAAATGTTGTCGCAATTGAATGTTTATTAAATTCTAGAATATTTATTTAAGATTTTCAAATGCTGTAACGAAGATTACGACATCGTGTTTTCGGAAATTTACGTGTAATATTCTTATTCGGTATACTGTATTATGTACTTGTTTTCTTAGATATAGCGAAGGTTTTTCTTTGGAGGACAAATCTAAGTGCGATGTTCGGCTGACGTAATATCACGTGAATTACTTATTTTACAGAATTTTCGGCATACCGGTTTTGATTCTTCTTTTTCGTGAATAATGGCAAAGTTTTTAGAAAACGATGAAATTGCTGTTGCCCAGTGATTGCCTTCGGTCCAGTATGATTCATGCAAAGCAGTTTATTTGTCGAATTGAATTATTAAGCAATGCTCAGTTACTATGAATGTGGTTATACTTCTCAGAACTGTTTTTTAGCAATTATTTATTTAGTTACGGGGACGTAACAGATGAGTAATTTTGGGCATCGAACAACTCCTTTTTAAGTACGGAAAAGAGAGCTACCAAAGTTCCTGTTTTAGGCCCTACAACTTGGAGCGGCGACGGGTTTAGTGTCCAAAAAGGAGTAATCACAAATCAGTATCCTCATTCAAGAATGTTCCGAAACCCGTCACCGATCCGTGCACCAAAACAGTGCGTTTCGATAAAGGCTTTTAAATAGACTTACCTTAAAGAAGGGAATTAGTGGAAAATATCAGCACACTAACCGCGTAGAGGTCGATGAATTTAAGTGTCTTCTCTTTTTATTTTTTTAAAACCTTAAAAACATTATTTTTCATATATTCTTTATAGTTATTTTGAGAAATAATATTATATTTAAGTATATTTTTACTGAAATAATTCAATAATTTACACGATTCCAATGAAAAAACATCAAAATAAGTACTAAAATGAAAGTTTGATTTTAACTTTTGTTTTTTTTTGGCCGCCATTTTGTTAAAAAAAATCGTACGATAAAAAACCAAAGCTGGTTGAAAAGTTTATATGTTTTGTGCAATTTTGTGCATATTTGCGACAGTAACAAAAATGTCCTTCCCACTAAAATTGTTGATTAAATACATATTTTTCATAAAAAAATCATATTTTTTTTTTAAATTGTCAATCAACAATTGAAAATCAAAGTTTTGAAAATTTTAAACCATTCTCTCGTGTAGAGCGTACTCGAAAATAGTAGGGTTGTATATTTTCCAAAAGATTTTCTTACTTTTTCACAAAGTTTCCTGAGCTCAAACATAAGATACAAATTTTGTCGTTTTGGAACTTAACCTTTTGAAGCATGGTGTATAGTCCAGTCAATGGGCAGTTTCACCTCCCAATTTTTTCGGATGGCATCGATTTATACGAAATTTGAAATGTAGCTTCAGAATAGCTCAAAAAACAAAAGTTATATTGTGCCGATGTGTGCTTTTACCCTGGGGGTGGATGCCACCACTTCTAGGGGGTTGAAATTTTTTTATCGAAAAAAAACCAGGAATCGATAGAGGAACTAATTCTAAGCAAAAGTGTCCCAGAACATTTTTTTCTACGATCGATACTTTTTGAGTAATTTGCGCCTTAAGATGTTCGTTTTTACCCTCAAAAATGCACGTTTTTGAACGATTTTTCACGAATATTGCAAAAACTATCAGTTTTAGCAAAAAAATTTAAAAAGAGAAAATGAAGGTAATGAAATAACGAAGAGATTTTTTTTTATTTTTTGTTCTAAGTGCTATAGAACCCAAATTATGGCTCCTTACAGGTCAATTCGAATTTGATGATAGCAAAAATCGAACATTTCAACTTCAAATATCGGAAAACCTAACGGCTTTTTTAAAACAACTTATAAGACTTTTTTGAAGTACTCGAAAAGAGCTTTAAATTGAGCACTGAGCGAAGTCGATAGCACAAAAACTGACGAAGTAATAACAAATGTAAAATTATTTTCTTGATTTTTGGGAACAAAAATCGGTAATAAAATTGATGCCCTGCTGGTCGAAATTGAAATTTAACATAATCTTTTTGCAGTTTACTTTATTTAGGTACCAATAATAGGTTCTGGAAGTTTGAACGGTTTTGGAAGCTGTCATTCCAAAAAATGATTGATATACTTTTAAACAAAAATTTTGAATTTCTTAAAAAATGGCCTTTTTTTTATTATCTGCAAAACTAACTAAGTTACGAAAAAACTGTATAATGCAAAAATGTAGGTCTTTTCATGCTGAATAATTTCATTTTTTATAAATTTTCACACGCTGAAATTTGACCGAGTTATGACCGTTAGAAGGTCGAAATTAAGCAAGAAAAGTAGCTTCCGTGACCCCTTTAAACTTGTAAATCTTAGAAACGAAGTGAGATAACAAAATGAAATTCACAGGAGTTGTAGAGCTTGAAATCCTCTAAAAAATGGCGTTTAAGGCGAATGTTGAACTTAAAAATTAAGGACGTTACGGCAAAAAAACCAATCGCATTTTTTCGGTACAATTTTCGGAGCGAGTCAGTTACCGTCATCGTGTACTATGAAAAGACTTCTTATATACTATAAATTCACCAAAAGAATATTTCAAGCTACAAAAAACGTATATTTTTCTTTTTTCGACCACGAAGGGGTAGTTTTTTAAGGGTTGAAACTTTGAAAAGCATCGTAAGTGTAATGTGTAGTGTCAAAAGACTCATTATACGCTGTAAATGCACCAAAAGAACATTTCAAGCTATAAAAACGGTATATTTTTCATTTTTCGACCACGAAGGGGTGGTTTTTAAGGGTTGAAATTAGGTAAACTATTATGACTTACATAAAAAAACCTAAAAGATACATTATTCAGCATATCTGAACGTGAATTGAACCTTAGAAATGTTTAAATCTACGATATTTTATTTTTTGTTCATAAAGGGTAGTTTTCACCCCTTAAAATCAAAAAGCACACATCGAGCTTATATAACTTTTGAAGTAGGGGGTCTGATGAGCCTATCCCCAAATTTTCAAGAAAATCGGTGCCATCCGAAAAAATTGGGAGGTTTTATCCTATTTTTGCGCCCATTGACTGGACTAGTAGCATATACGCTACACCGTTTTGTAATTCATTATTTACATATTTAAGGTAATTATTAATTAATTTTGCAGCAATATTTTGCTTCCTTACTTCAAGAACATGTTATATTGTTTAAAAAAAATAAACAAAGTGTAAAAATGATGGATTTTTTATGGAAAATATACGTGGAGTAGAAAACGTCACTCAAATATGACGAGACTGGGTACTCGGGGGTTTTCGGGGTCGCTGATTACTAATCTGACCTCAGATTTTCAAAATTCAACATGGCGGACCCAATATGGCCGACAGAATTGCAAAAATTTACTTGATCGACGTGAAAATGGGTACTCGGGAGTTTTCGGGATCGCTGTTTACGAACGTGGCCGCAGATTTTAAAAATTCAAAATGTCGGATCCAATATGGCCAACTGAAATGTCGGGTAAAGCTGACTTGTTTTTACATTTCGGTCATCCATTTTGGATCCGCCATTTTGAATTTTGAAAATCTGAGATCAGATTCGTAATCAGTGATCCCGAAAAACCCCAAGTAACAAATTTCAACAATTTTCAGCGTAAAGAAAATTTTATGTTTCAAAGGGTTAATGGGTTAATTAAAATATTCCAATTTTAAATAAGTTGTTAAATGAAATCATGACTTTCGATATATTTGAACGAAGAGGAATACGTCAAAATCAATACAATTCGAGGATTGGACAGTTACAGTTTCATAATGGGATATGGAGAGTCCGATAATGAACGGGATTGTCAATTTCCATGACAAATGTCGAAGCGGCCGTCAGATGCGCTCGGCGAATCCGGCTCTGAAGGGAGTAAAAAACGGGAGAATTCACGGATTCGCGGTGTCGTAAACAGGCGGAGGTGCCGGTTGGTTCGTTCTCTCGATTAAAAGCGTCGAGCGAAAGCGCGTATCCGAAATCAATAATTAATTTCGCTCGGGAAACCCCGGGCGCAAGAGCGCGCGTGGCTGCGCTGCGATGCCCCGATAAAACCTTCCTTTTTATACAGCTCTCTCGGCGGCGAGATTATTGGATATTATTCCATTTCAAGCGTTCAATCCCGGCACGATTCGCTCGCTTGGATTCCCCTGGGACGGAAAGGACCTGCTGGGAGGGTCGGGGATCTTCTCTCGACACCCGATCATTGTGGGAGGCGCTTAAAATAGATTAGCGCCTCCGGATCGATGTCATTCGTAGTAATAATAATGGATTCAGATAAGGAACGATCAATCCGAATTCATTAAAAGTACTTTTAAAATAGCCTAATTAACCCTTTAATGACGGGAGGGACATATTATCAACACCGATTTGAACGTCGATAGTTTGCATATAAACGATTTTGGAAAAATTTTATCTTCACCGTTTCTAACGTAAAATTTCATCCTCTTTCAGAATCTTTCAATAAAATTTTGATAAAATGAACCGAAAAAAAGTTTATTTATAAAACATGGTTTTTTACATTTTCTTTGTTGTTAAAACATCACTTTCACCACGAAATGGCGTTAGGAAACATGTTTATGATGAAAATATCGCGTCCGTGGACCCGCAGGACTAAAATGTACCCTGCACCAATTTATAATTCCAGATGGCGTCTTCCAAAATGGCGCCTGGAAGCTCAAAATTTCTTTTAAAATTTAACAAATTTCCTTGAAAACTATCGACTTAACAGAAAAGTTTCCAAGAACAATAATACTTTGGAATTAGTTAAAGAATGCTCTCAAATTTTATCAGAATGAATTGATACTCTTTTTTAATTTTTCAAAAAATCGAAATTTTGAAAAAAGTAATTTAAAAAATCTGAAAAAAATTTAAGAAAATTCTTCAACAAATTTTAAGACATTTTTGTTCTAAGGAAATTTTCTCTAAAACCTATAGCTTTCATGAAAATAAATTATTCTTGTTTTCAAAACTACTGGTCTATTTTCACGAAAACTATAGACTAGAAAAAATTTCCTTACAACAAATATGTCTTAGAATTGGTTGGTAAACCTTATCAAATTTTTTCAGATTTTTTAAACGACTTTTTTCAAAATTTCGATTTGTCGAATTTAATTAAAATTAAATTTTCCGGAGTTATGCACAATTGAAATTTTTGACAATATTTTAGTAAAAAATGAATATCTCCGGAATGAATGATTCGATCTTTATGAAATTTACTGGAAGTGAACATGAAATATTATACTTTTAATTGAAATAATAAAAACTTTTAATTGTTAATATTTACTTATTGTTATCACAAAATTACCTTTCAATTTGTAAAATAAACAAGGTTCTCCACGTCTAAGGAAGTTCATTCAAAGTTTACTGTGAAGCGTATTTTATAACGTATCGATACCCGTTTTCAAATTTTGTGGATCGCAATTAGAAATGCAGTAATGCTTTTTTCCATTTCGTATTTGCCTTAGTAACGTACTATCTTTATATTACTACTTCAATACATTACAATAAAACAGTAAAGATAAGAAATAGAACATTAAAATTTTTTTATAAATAAAACTAATTCGTAATATGAAAAAATTATATTGATAATTTTCAATTTTTTTATTACATGCTCCTATAGTTATATGTATACAACTACCCACAGACTTTTAGATGACTGGACAATAAGTTTGTTTAAAAACATTAAGTTTAACTTTTGTCCGAGAAAGGAAGATCCCAAGGAAGAAAATTTTTTAGAAAAAAGGTTTCAAATGGCAAACACCATAAAAAATACACGAAAGTTTAATTGTTTTTTAGAAAAAAAAATGATCAAATTTTAGTTTGCAAGTTATTTTCCAGGGATGAAAACTTTTAGGAGATCCAGGGATGAACTCTGAATTCATTTTCAACGACTAAAAATCTATAAGATCCTCCACTTTCGATTCAAGTTCTGTCAACAAAAAAATATTTTGTGGTCTTGTGTTATTTATGTCGAGAATCACCTTCAGTGATTAATTACACAGGTCCGCAAAACAATTTTTTAGGATAGATAACTTGAATCAGAGGTACTGGATCTGCTAGATTTTTAGTCGCTGAAAATAAATTAGTTGCCCAATTTGACCCGTGACGTCAAATATTTCACATATCCTAACCTCGAATTGCAAAAAGTATATTTTTAAGTATTTTTCGGATCAGATATCTTAAATCCGGACGTGATGGGACAAATCGAATATCGGATTCCTTCTCAGCGGCTAAAAATCTATAAGATCCACTATTTCTGATTCAAGTGATCTGGAAACAATTTTTGTTTTAGTGGTCCTGTGTTATTGTAGATGAAGGCGTTTTCATATTTGTACTGGAAAAGAAGGTATATTTGAAAATAAATTCAATATTAATGACCACACTGTAAAAAGTCACTGTTAAAAATGTTTGGAGTATTCTGATACTTTTATGATAGCCGAGTAACAAAATTTTACTAAAACCTGTAACAGACAAATTTTGCACCAGTCCAGTTCATGTCACATTGATGGGAGCACCCTATTTTTTTTATTATATATTTAATGATTCTAACTAACAGCACTTTTTAAGTCTATTACAGAATTGTATTAACGAATAGTCCCAAAAGTTTGGTAAGAATTACATTATTACTTCCTACACATTGACACTTTTAGTGAAAAAGTCGGAATCAGCTAAATTAAATTTCTTTTCGGCAGACCAGTTATTCCGAAGAACCGAGGTATGAAATGAATTACATCTAGAATTTAGCAACTATACAGGGGGAAAAAAAGGTTAATGCAACCATGAAGAAAAGGTAGAAATGACTATAATATTTCATAATAGTACAATTAACACTGTGAAAAGATGTAGTTGACAGTATCTTATTTTTATAATTCATAATATTGTAAAATATAACATAAAATAATTGCATTTTATGATTATAAGTGGTTATTTTTGTTTAATCACTTTTACTAAATCTATTTTTCTAGTCAAGAATCTTTCGAGTGACTATTTAACTGTAAAGTTGCTAACATTTGAGGTTATGTGCAATGCTGCATATTGTATTGGGAAATAGTAAACGGAACAATGTTTTTGTTCTCTTTTGCTACGAAGTGGTTAATTTAACAATTTTTTATAATCACGTATTTTACTTTTCTAAACTGGTTTTATAAATCTTTTTCGTTTTCTCTGTGTAATTATTTAAAATGAAATAATAAATATATTTAATTTACGTACCTTCGACCATTCATGTATCCAGTATCACTTCTCTTGTTCAAAAGTGCAACATGCCTGCATGCGATGAGGTTAGTTTAGGCCTTTTTTGCATTTTTTAAGAAATTAAATGTGGCAATTCTCTCAAAACTAAAAAACTAGTAATTCATTAGTCAACTTTAACCAAATAATTTTTTGTATTAAAAAATACAATAACTAAGTTGAAATTAGTAACATGACAACCGAATTGGTCGCTTTTTACTCTTTATTAGTAACAATTATTACTAATTCATTTAGTATATATATACATATTTCAGTTCCTTGATGATCAAATTTCAACAAAACGAAAGTGTCTCTATTAATATGGGATACCACATTTTTCATTACAACTTGCAAAGTATACAAATTAATCATTGTTAGGCTTACTAAACTTATGCAAACATTAGTTAATTTAATTATATAATGCGCTTAAACAGAATCACATAGTTTGTTAAAATAATAAAGCTAATAATAACCAAAAAATAGGTGCCTATAGCAATATGGGACGTACTGCATTAGAAAAGCAGGAAAGTTGTAACAGAAATATGAATGTTAATACTCGAGCCAAGGTGAAACTAGTTTGATTTGTCGCCGCTGGTCCCTGCAAGAGAACCAGTGATTCCTGTTGGGCGATTTGAACTTGATTTTGTCATGAAGGATTCCATGGTCAAGCTCCACTAGTCCATAACACATATAAGAATGATATCGAGTCAGTATAACGTTAATACTTATTAGAACAATTATAAAACAGTGCTCCATCCCGCTACAGAATATTCAACCACTGGTTCCTTACTAACGGCACGTTTGCCTTCCAACAAGTTTTATTTCCCTTTTTGCGTCTTCTCCCGTCACCGCCCCATATTGTGATGTTGCGCCTTAAAAAATCTAAAACAACAAACACGACAGCGACACCTAATTCTCTGCCTTCTTGTTTACAAAAGTGCTTAATACCTTAGTTCGGACGGCTATTTTAAAGCCTTTTCCTCACACAACTTGGCTCAAATATGTCCTGCCGTTTGAAAATGCTTACAGTTATGCAATTTATAAAGTACAATTAGAATTTTCTCTGGGTCGAAAACGATGCATGCGTCAGGTTAATTGAACCCTTTATTTTAGAAAACAAAATGGATTTATGAATTAGATTTTGCCAATCGTGTCACTATGCGGGAGGTTAAATAAGGTTGGCATAATATTAATAGGTTTGCAGCTACGTTTTTTAACCCTGTTTAAGGTTCGGTTATGTGTGGGCAGTGGTCTCCGTCCTAAATTATCCCGTCCATAGTTATACATTTGGTTTGTTCAAAGTTACAGTAGCCCCCTGTTTCCTTCGTCACACCGTTTAGTGGAAAATCTCGGAACGTTTCGGTCGTGCGACAATTCGTGCGGACATTAATGAAAATACGCAAGAGAGGGTGATTAGGAGAACATACAGGGATATAACTTAAGGCAAACTTCCGCCATTTTGAAAGAACCGAGCGCATAGTTTAAGAATGGGAGTACAGTATTAATAATATTTTTGTTATTAGTTGGAAATTTATGTGTCGGAGTCGGTTCATTACATTTAATGTGTTTTATATAATTTATATAGGTAATTAAAAATAAAAGAACCTAATAAATATAAGGATTTTATTTGATGATCAACTATGTTGGCGATACTAGCGTATTAATTATTCAGCCCCACAAAAAAAAACTTTCTGTGACCCAAGCGAAACCACCACTATATCTATATCTTTTTATGGTCGCTGAATACGAATCAGTTGTCAGTCTATCCCCATCAGGTCAAGATCAAGGTCAAATGAAGATCATAAGCAGAAAAAACCATAGAATCGTCCTGAAATACTACATTAAGATATTTTTTGGGTAATTGAAACCAAATCCGGAGTCAGTTTGCTCCCATCAAGTCAGGGTCAAGGTCATAAATAGACAAAAAATTATAGAATTGTTCTTAAACACTACGTTAAGATGTTTTTGGGGTCACTCAAACCGAATCAGTTTGTCTCCCTACGGTCAGGATCAAGGTCAAGTCAAGGTTATACTTAGAAGCAATAAAGTATTCTGTGCGTAATTGGTTGATCTGCGGTAACTTGAATATTTTAACTATTTTGTTAGGACAACAACGCGGATATACAAAATATCCTTGCTTTCTGTGTTTATGAGACAGCAGAGGCCGCTACGTCAGGGATACATGGCCGGACAAAGCTTCTTTACACTAAGGTTCTGCAAACATTTTACAGGAACCACTGGTTGATCGTAGTTAAATTCTTCACCTACCCGTCCACATAACTGAGTGATGCGAAAGTTTCCCGAGGTGTCTTCGATGGACCATAAATACACAAATTAATAAGAAATGGTGACTCCATTTCTACAGAGACTGAACACGAAAAATCAGCCTGGATCCGTTTCACAGAAGTTGTAGAGACTTTTCTTGGCAATATTAAAAATGGAAATTACAAAGAAATTGTGGCTGGAATGGTAGCGAATTATAAAGAACTGGGGTGTTTGATGAACCTCAAGTTGCACTATTTACACTCGCATATAGATTACTTCCCAATGAATTTAGGCGATTTTATTAAGAAGCAAGGGGAGAGCTATTCCATCATGATCTAAAAAGAATGAAAATGAGATATCAAGGCCGATGGGATGTAAATATGATGGCTTATTACTGCTGGACATTGAGAAGAGAAAGTGCTGAAAAGAATGAAGCGCAAAAGGAAACAACTCGTTAGATTTTTTCAGGACAAACAGATAAGTGAATCCCAAAGACCCAAAAATAAAGTTTGAGAAACCGTGAAAAATATACCTTTATAAATTTGTCTGCAAATTCTTTAAACCCTAATCTTCACCTGAAAAGGTGAAAATGATTTCAGGTTCTGATTCAGCGCCCATATAATCGTTTAGCGCAGTGGTTTTCAGCAATTCAATGTTTTTCTCTATTTTTGACCTTCATCCTGACCTAGAGATCTTGGATTTGAATTCAGCGACCCTAAAAATGTCTTAGAGTAGTGGTTCATGAAGTTTGTATGGTTTTGTCTAAGTATGACCTTGACTTGACCTTGACTTGACCATGACTTGACCTTGACTTGACCTTGACCTTGACCTTATGAGGACAAACTTACGGATTCGGTTTCAACGGCCCAAAAAATATCTTAATGTAATTTTTAAGATGATTCTATGATTTTTTTTATGACCTTGATTTGATCTTGATCTTGACCTGATAGGGACAAACTGACCCCGGATTCGAATTCTGCTGCCTTAAAAATATAGATTAAGTGATCGCTTGGGTTGCAGACAATTTTTTTTGGGCTGTGTAATTAATACACTAGTGGCGCCAATATAGTTGAGTACCCTACTCCTCGTACTGCTTACCTCGTGCTACTTATGAGAGGTAATCAAAAGATACTAGCACAAATTATCGTCCGGAGTAGTTTATACTGACTTTGTTTCTATAAATAAGGTTACACGAAATCTCGTGTCGGTACGTAGGTAGTACCAGTCCCATGGTACATATACATCATTAGTCTGAAATTTAGTAGTACAATTTTGCTGAAAAAATTACTAAAAATTCTGATAACAGAAATAACAATAACAATTAGTATTAACAATTTAAAATAAATGTATTTCAGTTGTGAGGAGACAAGAAAGTTTTTCGGACCGTCACTTTTATAAAGATGGTATTCATCGAGTGATAAGTTCAAGAGTTATTCATGCATTCCATAAAGTATGGATACATTTAACTGGCTAGTCTTCCAAGTAATTATTATTTTTTTAATTGAACTAATTCTGAGTTGCATTTTGGATTTTTAACTATATTACAACGTGGTACATAAGGATATTTTTCACAAATAAAAAAAACGGCAGGCGTTCTGCAATACTCGTTTAATTATATCTTTTGATAATTAATTAAAAATGGGCTCTACGAGAAGAATTTATCTACGAAAGATCTATTAGCAATTTCTAGATATTGAAAATGAACGGAACAAAAGTACGGTCGAGGTAGAAAGTTGTTTGTCGATACATTGATAAATCTGCATTTTAATCTAAATATCATTGTTAACGCACAACGGTATTAGTCTACATTATCAAAAGAAATAATTTCTCGATAACGCATGTTAAAGTTTTCACCTTCTCCGAATTTCGCACAGTTTAGAAATTTGAGCGTTTTACCTTTTACTAAATTATGTTCGTAGATTAGAAACATGAAATAATTAGTCAAACTGCATCTAAATACAATATACTGGCTATTACGAAAACTTGTAATTATTCCAGAACTTTTATCAAGCCTTTAATGTGAAATTAAAAAAAAATACTTTTTAAACGTAAAAAATATTATTTTGTTTGTAAAAGTCTAACATACAAGACAACATACAAGTCATTGATTTATAAATTTATATTGCCAATATGGTTAGCAAGACATGAGTTGAGACACAGCATTAAAGGCAGTTTAAGGTATACGGACGAAATATTCGAAAATATAACATTGTTTAAGATAATTTTAAGCCAAAAAGTGATGAATTTTATTTGATTAGGGTGCCTTGACTTTGGTTAGGTCGAGTTGATTACACTTGCTTGGGTGTCCTGATTGTAATATCATAATTGTAATTACAAACTATAGCCATCGACACTCGAGCATACAGTAATACGCGGAGAGTAATTTCCATAAAAAATCGTGCAATATGATGATTTGTCACCAGATGGCTTCTAGCGAACATCTTACTTAACAATGACTGGAATGAGGTACTGATGATGTCTCTAAAGCTGTCGAAAGCACAGTTGCCGTATCTGCAAATCTGTTACTTTGAAATATTCGACTAAATCATTTTATGAAGTTCAACGCTAATTTTAGGCTAAAAATCATACTTTCAACACGTGGTTTTTATTATTTTCGTAATCCAAATGGTAAGCCCGCAAATGAGCTATGAAAGTGCCCACAATGAGTTTCTGCAATGTACAGGTATTAAGTTAAAAATCCTTCACGTCACGTAAGGTCAACTATTACTGACCTTTCTTAAAACAGAGAATTACATGCTCAATTGGAAATTGTACGACTAAAAAGTTTTAATTGATTTTCCATCTTTTCCCGGATTTAGAAATATTTTTATAACTTGTTATACATTATTTATCTTGTGATTTGTAATTCAAGTTGTTGAATCCTTTCAAAACTCCATATACACTTACATTGCGTTGTAATACTTTTTAGGTTCTATAAATATTTAAACGATTTCTTAAAGCAAATAAGTAAATATAGGTATATTTCTTGACCGCTTTAATTAAATATACAATTAAATTTTTCCTGGTAATACGGTCCTCTTACTAATTCTGATAAAAGTAAACAAAGAATGATTTCTTAAAGGTTTATAATGATGTTTGGTACACTGTAAAAAAATGTTTTAAAGTAAGGTTGAATATAGGCTTTTTGTGTTAGGTAATTTAAGATGTAATGAAAACCAGACCAATTATTAAAGGACATATTTATACATTGGCTTATTTTAAGATCATTTAAAATGTAACAATTTTGAGACTGTTTTTTCTTCAATGTATAGTTATTGAACACAGAAAAAAATAAGTCTTAAAATTGTTACATCTTAAATTCATCATTAGGTGAGGCTTAATTTCAGTCCAAAATTGCGTTAATTTTCTTAAATTCAGTCAGTTTTTTGGCTTAAAGTCTTACTTTCAGTGAGCAAAACTGACTTTTAGACGATATTTTGGCTTAAAATAAGATTTATCGAGCTTATGGCATCTAAGTTAGGCGAATCTTATTTCAAACCAAAATATCGGCTGAAAGTCAGTTTTGTTGTCTGAAGGTAAGACTTTAAGCCTAAATATTGACTGAATTTAAGAAAATTAACGCAATTTTGGACTGAAATTAAGCCTCACCTAATGATGAATTTAAGATGTAACAATTTTTAAGATTTATTTTTTTCTGCGTACAACTCTATACCTGTGTAAGTTTGGGTTCCTAAAATTATAAAAGTTTATTAATAGTTTTAATCTATGCGCCTGCTTGAATTTGCAGCCATGAAAAAAATTAAGGGAAATAACCCGTTTAAACACAGTAGTACACAGAAAAAAGAAGTTTTAAAATTGTTACATCTTAAAGTAAGCACTGTAAAAGGCTTAATTTCAGTCTAAAATTAAGTTAATTTTCTTATTTGCGCTTAAAACCTTGTTTTTAGTTTTGGAAACTTACGTTTAGTCAATATTCTGGTTCGAAATATGAATTCTTGAAAAATTTTCTTTAAGCATAAATCTCGACTAAAATTAAACTTTGCTGTCTGAAAGTAAGAAATATTGACTTAATTTAAAAAAATTAGCTCAATTTTAGACTGAAATTAAGCCTTTTACAGTGCTTAATTTGAGATGTAACAATTTAAAAAAATTTTTTGTCTGTGTAGCAGTAGATGAAGTAGCTGCAGTTGTAAGTCTTCGGTCTACAGAAACGAAGAATAAGAGGTTATATTGACTGTTTATACCTCTAGAAACTACACAGAAAAAAGTCTTACAAACAGGACTGTTTCTTTTAAAAATTGGTTTAAATTAAGTCACGATATGGACTTGAAACAAATTGTTGCAGTCTTGACACTTAAAAGAAGACGTTATCATTTCTTTAAGACTGGAAGGCTTAGAACAATCACTGTTCGCGATGAACCCGAAGTAGGCTTTATTAACCTCTTGAAATGAGACATTATGATGATGGTTTTAAGCCTTCTTGGGCAATTTTTCTTTAAGCGGTAAGAAAAACGTAACTTAAATGTCAATTACGATCTTGATTGAGATAAACACACAATAAAGGTAAACAACGTAACAATAACGACTTTATAAGATGAAACGTGTTCAGTAACAACTCGAGGAAGGTTCTGGTAGATTTTTTATCACATCCAACTACACGAAAAGTTTAACGAATTTTTTTATGTGAAGTTGTCTCTGGTATGACAATATTATAGAAATTAAGAAGTTAGTGTTACGTTCCCATTTCGAATTAACCACTATATCAGCGCAGTGGGGTGCTGAACATTTTTTCGCGGAGTGGGAGGGAGCTTTTTAAAATACCTTTAGTGACACAGTGAATCGATATACGATTTTGAAAATGAAAAGCATATTAGTGTTAAACATATTCCCACGAATCCACTAATTATTGTTATAATATTAAATAAATTTAAACTAAACCCTCTTTTTATGTGCATTTCATTTTCTTCCTTCCTGTGATCGGTTTAGCCAATCGGAACCGAGGTTTTCCTTTTCTTGCAGGAATAGAACGCATATTAATTTATTCCAATGAGAAAAGATTCATTGAACCGATGAAACGCGCCTTCGATAGCCACAATGAAATGTATTCGTTCAACGGATGAAATATATTATTATTACTATGAAAATTTCATTGTCTTAATTACATTAATAAAATATTCTTTCCATTCATTAAGCACTTACTAACGAATCAATTTTTTTTAGTAATAATAAAATATTTCATCTGTTGAAATCACAGATTTCTTTGTGTTATCGGTTGTACGTTTTAATGTGCAATGCATTTTCTCAGTGTATGGAGGTTCGATTTTCGTCTAACTAATATAACTTTAAAATTTTCAACCGGCTTAATTTAAGCCCAAATTCTGAACAATACCTAATTTTTGGCTCTACATTTTAATCGCATAGTTACCTAGACTTCTGTAGAAGTGTACTTTTCAGTCGATGAAGGCTTCTTTTGTAACAAAAGGTGTAACAACCTTAAAATTAACTAACTATTATCTTAACTCAAGACTTATTTTTTTCATTGTGCAGCGCTTATAAACATGTGATTCTATGCAGTTTCATACAAATGCCGCTTCGAGGCGAATATTCGATTCTATTTTTTCTCGTTGCAAGGACTTTTTTCAAGTTCGTATATATATTTTATTAATACAAAATCATTAAAAAATGCGAAAGCCAATGAATTTGAATGAATTTAAACGAATTTCAATAATATAATAAGCACGTACTGAAATCAATGATTTTAAAATAATAGAATATCATTGGTTATATCTCTGTTGAATAGATTTCTATTGATATTTAGTGATTAAGAAAACCAATTCAAATCTATTGAGATTCATGCAGAACCACTCAACGAATTTCAATGAATTTTCGTTTCCTGGATACCGTACCTTAAGATCAAAATCTAAATTCCATTAGCTTTATTATGAAACTATTACATTAACTGCGTAAACAAACATTTCCCTCAGTATATGTTAAATATGTAGGTGTATATAATTAATATGCGTGTAATGTATTTATCTAGATGAATGTGTTCTATAAGTAACATCAATGGGATATAAAATAGCGTTCGAATAAATAGGTTTTACATTTAACAGTTAAAATATGATTATATATTTTTGCAATGTTTGTTATTAATTATTGGTTGCATATAAGAGTTATATTAACCCTTAAAGCACCAACCTATATAAAAATAACACAAAGCGCCATGTGGGGTCGTGGGAGACCCCAATCCCAAAATAACATCGTCCTGCGCAGATAGTTTTCGTAATTTCGTTTCAACAAAATTACTGGAAACTCTCCAAGTGTCATTTTACCGCGTAGATAAGTTATCTTGATAAAAAAAAATTATTGGTGCCCGTTATAAAAAATGAAATACAAAAGTGACATTTTTCACACAAAAAATCATAACTCAGCCAGTTTTCAATATTTTTTCCTAAAAATGTAACTCTTGAAATGTAGCTCTTTAAGATAAAAAAAATGCTATAAAAGTGCAGTTTTAGAAGGGAAAAATGTAATATTTATGTGTGGGGCCTCCCAGTACCCCCAGGGCGCTTTAAGGGTTAACAGTTGTAATAACGTTTTCACAACGTTGAAGAACGGTCGCTTATAGTCCCCATTTATTTGGTATAAACCTTTCACAACGTAAATATACAAACATTTTAGTTATATAAGGCCAAAGAAAAATTATACAAGGTTTTATGAAAAGTGATATAAACAGTTTCAGTCACAAGCCCACAAACCCCAAGCCCATAAACAGTAAGCCAACAAACCCTAATCTTGTAAATCCTATTCTAATAGCAGCCAACCCATACATTTTAAAATATTTTTGATTATTATTAAACCTTGTATTATAATTCTGATTACCTTAATTTTTGTTTATCTTATTCATTCATTCAAATTCTCGCTTTGATTCAAACGATCGTCTTCCGTTTATTAAATTTGTCTATATCCTATCCATTAGAATACCCCCGATTACCCAGTATCAGTTTGATCAAGTAACTTTCTACATTTCTATCCGCCATCTTGGATCCGCCATTTTTAATTTTGCAAATTATTTTTATCAGAATTATTTTTGTACTCGTAATTCGAGAAGATGTGTGTCTTCGATCAAAGTAATTAATTTGTATCGAAAATAAATGTTCTCTTTTGAAGAAGAACGCTCGAAACAATAAAAAAAAAGACTTAAAATAGAAAGTCCCAGATGGTGGATGAAAATGCTTGTGCCCCAAAAACGTTAATAAATTTTTTGTCATATTCAAATTAAAAGTAAATTTGATACGCCAGTTACGAGAAAGGTGCGTCAGAAATCTCGAGTCAAAATTGTTTTCTCCTTGCGTATCAGTAATTACACAAATGCTTCCGAGCTGGGAGGAAGACGATTCTGTTATCTGAAAAAAATAAAGCGAAGCGTAAATGCCTTCGTCCCGGGACGGAAGGAGCGAACGAGAAGATGAACGGGAACTGAGAGCGGAGAAGGACTCTGTAATTAACTGCAATGAGAGGCGGGATAGTCCCGTTTGAGTCCCTCAGAATCCCTGGGGACCTGACCCGTCGTATCAGACACCGACACTCGCTCCTGCCATCGCGTTCAAGTTTCGCTACGATAATTGCCTTCGCTTTGCAGTCGCGCCAATACTCCCCAGCAACGGCTACGAACGACGAACGAAATCACAACCTCCTATATACCTCATCCAAATCTTTCATCTATATCCACTTTTTAAGTATTTAATGACATTACATTATAATTATACAAAACTTTTGTATTGAAAATGAAACTGGGTTGGAATAAAAATAAAATACATTCTATACATTACACACACAGAACAAAATAGTTAGTTGAACCCGTTCATAAAGATAACAAAAGGAACACGAAGGACAATATTTTTGGAAATATTACCATTGTACATGGTTATTTTGTGGGAGACTTGCAGAGTGGAGAAAAGTGCCGTTACTACTGGTAAAAATTCTTTAGTTTTTCTTAATTTTTAATGTAAAAATTTCAAGAACTTATAGTCTTCTTTGCCTGAAAAAATAGCAATTTTTTTTATTTTGAAAATCTGCTCAAAAATGACCATTGAGAATGGTAAAATTTCCTTGTGCATCTCAAAAACCAGATACCTCAAAAACCCGACATTTCAAACTGTACATATTCTGAAAAGGTAATAATGATTGAATTCTAAGTAAGCTCAATAAATAAAATAATCCTGGGGTCAAACTGACTTGACCTTCAAGTGACCTACAAAATTAATCCCTTGGTCAAGCATTTTTGACCTTGAAATGACCTTCTTGTGAGACCTCAAGGACGGCGGCCCGAGATTATTTTTTTATGTAGTCTGGTTTTTGAATGTCGGGTTTTTTAAGTGTCTTTTTTTTATTTGTCCGTGTATACTGAAGGACCTTTCTTATTCTAGTCATTTTTCCACAAGTCTTCCTTCACCGCACGCGAAAAGCGAATGTAATCCCGATATTACAAATATTTTCACGAATCACAAGCACCCGTTTGAAGTGAGCAGTAGTTCCTTCTTAAAAAACGTTACTAATCAAAATAAGAGATATCCTACTGAATTAAATATTATCTCAGGACTTTATTTTTCCCGGAAATGCTCCCAGAATTAATCCTCCTTACGAATTTCCATAAACATAATACATATATGTAACCCCATAAGCAACTCTTTTCTTTCTATACAACTGCCTGAACACTTACATTGCCTAAATCTCAGATTCCATGCTAAAAACTATCCTAACCTAACATCAGTGAACCTAAGTTGGAGCCGAACAAACCCAATTTTGAGGAGTCGGTAAAATCAGAACCCATAGACTACTTTATACGGGAAGTAATTATGGGCTCCGACACGATAAGCACCAAAAGAATAAATGGGGCAAAAAATACCTGTTTTTGGACATTAATTCCGGATTTTTTCCGGAAACATTTTGAAAATTATATTCAGGAAATTTGTTTCCATGGAAATAAATTCCCGACGCTTTACATATAATTATTAGAGAATAACTAAATATTATCGATCAGTTTTTAGTTAGTAAATATTACTCGCATGAACAAAGCGCTTTGAACGAAAGCAAGTTGGGGCGCTAATAAACGTGTCTAACATTTTCAGTGATTTCCTGCTTACCTCCGATTTGTTTCCGCTTTCGACTGAAATTTAGCAAAGTTTAATATGATGTTAGGCGTTTTCAAACTATAATATATGCACAGTGTTAAGTTTGAGGTTATGTTCATCTGTTTGTGAAATGAAATCTTATGAAATATTATTCATTTTCAGCAGACTATATCAAAAGAAGTTATCAATTCGAATAAAAATTGAATATTTTGTCTCCAATATTGCGTATACAATCGAACGTAACGTGTGACATCTGATAAACTCCAAACACGAAGAACGTTGAAGCACTGGTAAGAAAACATTTCAGAACGTTCAGTTTTCTATTGAATTTTGCACTGCTGGATGCGAGCAGAAATCTCTGAAAATTTTGAACACGATCTTGAGAACTGGGAAGGTCTAACAATGTTTATTATCTAATTAATATTTACAGATTTAGTAAAAAGTTTCGGTCACTTTACTTAAAAAATTATTAGTTTATTGATTTAAAAATCCTTTTTTTGTAGGTACTGAAATTTGTAAATTTTACAGAGAAAAAATATAGTTAATGCAACCTTTTTAAAAAAGTAAAATACGATTACGGATTACAAAAAATAATTAAATTAATTATGTAAATAAATATGTCGATAGTAAACAAGATCATAATATTGTACTGTTTACACCTTTTTCGGTCTTTAAGCACATATCATAACTTCAAATCTTCCGCTATTTTACGAATAATTGAAGAGCTCAGGACAACAAATGGTAAACTCATTTTTCACTTGACTGTTCATTTAAATCTTCCAATAATTCGAAGCAACAAACAGTCACTTCTTATTTGACTGATTGTTACACCGAAAAGAAAAAGTAAAAATGTTCCGGGCGACAAATAGTCACTTTCTTATATTTATTACTTTGTTGCTCTGAAATATTGTGCATTTAATTACACAGATGCGATTCGATCATTGTCTTTCACACCGTTACCAAAAAGTCCATTTTTAATAAAAATGGTGAATTCCATTCAAACCTACAAGGCTATGTGTTTTTAATAGTCGACTCGGCCAAACATAATTCGTTATACCGATGATTTTCATTATTTTATAAGCTTTAAGTGTAAATTGTAGTAGGTAAATAACGAATATTCTGTAGACATTCATGAAATAGAAAATTTTTGTAAAAAAGTTACCATATTTTTATTAACGAAGAAGATATATCGTATAGTCCAATCTATTGTGTTAACATAAAATTAAAATATTCAAGATTTCAATGAATCCAATTTATAAAAATGACATTTTATCTTTAAAATTATTATATAAATTATTAAAAACATGATAGACGAGAATCGCGAGAAGAACAAACATTTTTAAATGAAATAGTGCTTAGTGAAAAAATTTCCCGTTTGTTGCCTGAAACTAACGACGAAATTAAAAAGAAAATTTAGCTTGTAAATTCTACATGTTCGGAGTAACAAACGAACACAAAAGTGTCTTCGGAAACACTAACTTGACCACTTGTTGCCAGAAAAGGGAAAAAATGAATTTTCTTCGTCGTCAAGTAAAAAATGAGTTGACCGTTTGTTGCCCTGAGCTTTTCAAATAGTCACTGATTAGTAAATATTCCTGAGTAGTAAAATAGATACACTGTTAGAAATTTCTCTAGGAATTCTCTGAAATAGTAACTGAAGTTTTTTACTGTTTCAGAATTTTACGAAACAAAATTAAGAAACATTTTCAACAAATTATGAAAAAATTTCAGAAAATTACCAAAGGATTTCACAAAATTACCAAAATATTTCAGAAAATTGCTTAACTCTGTTTCATAAAATACTGAAACCGTAACGATAAAAAAACTTCGGTTACTCTTTCAGGAAATGGCTACAGAAATTTTTAACAGTGTATAATAAAATTGATTACATGAAAATAATATTTTTTCATAGTAATAATACTTAATGTATGGTATATTTTACGAATATAATCTGTGAAAGAAACGTACTATCAACGACAACTCTGACATTGTTAATTCTTTCTGCTATGTGTTACAGAATCCTACTTTTTTTATAGTGGCATTTCTCACTTTGTCCCCTAAGTGGTACATGTATCTTTTTACTTTAAATTTCAACTATACATTTGGACCAATTTCTTCTTTTATAGAAATACATATTTTAAATGTTTCAGACATATCTTGAAAATGTTTATATGAGGGCTCACAACCTAAATAAGTGATAACAGAATACAAGTAGCGTTGGACGAAATTAATTAAAAACTGAAGTCATTATTTCAAAATTTGATAATTCCTTCCTGCTACAAAAATATAACAAAATTTTGGATAATTTGAATATACGTTTTTGTAGTTTATATTTACCAGCTAATAGAAATTCTAAATTGAAGGGATTATATTATATAGTTATTTTAGTAGGTAATCATATCCAAACGTATAAGATCAGCCCGAGATTCATTTAAGAAATTTATGGTTTATTACGTTTTATTTTCCTATGTATTAAATACACAGAAAGGGGATTTTACCCTTGATTGATAAATAACATAATACACATTCACATGATCATAATGATCAATTGCTTAAAGTATTATGGCTACGGATGAGATTTCATACATGAACTATAAAATAGCACTTTTCATATTAAGCCCGTAATACGAACATTATTTTTCGTCCTAGAGGGTATAAAATTCGATTTTATGTCTCCGATTTGTGGGCTGGTCGGACAGGAATTCCTATCTTAACCATGTAACTTTCGAGGGCGTAAAATGCCACTTTATGTAAAATCCTATTGGTATTTTACGCCCGCTAGGACGAAAAATATAATTGCAGAACATAATCAATTTAGACTACTGCGAATTATAGAACTACTGTGCATTCGTACAATTTGAGGTCGGTATAGAAGGGTTTCAAATTCAAACATAGCATGAAGTACACCAAAAGAATCAATGTGACTGAGTCCTCTGAAGAAGGAAATTTCATTAGAAAATATTAATGCCTAAATGTTAATTAGATAGATATGGACTGCTAATTGAAAAATATTATACAAAAATATGAGTAACAAGCATAATAACTTTCATACTTGAAACTTAGCAATTAATAACATTTGAGACTTAATTTTTTCTTTGAATTTACATTTGCATATGCCTAAAACAAGAATAATTCCTGTTCGATAACTTTTCTCTAATTTAGAGTTTAAATTAGTTTTATACAAATTTCTAATGCAGTATAATTTTTCTAAATAAATATATCCTTCATCGATAAAGTATAGTGTATAACAAATTTTATATATGCATAATGGAATAGTATAATAACGAATGTTGCGAGGAATTATTGCTGCGAGTCAAGCAAAATTACATAGGTTTATTGAAAAAATGACGTTCTGCGATATTAACAACCCGTTTTGAACTATACCGCCTTAAAACATAGAAATACTACAGTTTAGCTGTGTCATGTTTTCGTTTCTTCTTCACATTATATCATAATCACAACACGACATACAATCGATTTGCGTTGGCAACGTAATATATACTTTCTCCTTTTACAATAAGATAAATTACCCTATTCTGGACAACACAAGTTTCTAATATCGAAATTTCCCCTTAGATTCTACAATGTTATGCAAATTGCATATGCTAAAAGAATGTTCATTACACAAATGAAACTCATTAGAATATATTTTCAAAACAGTAGTATATGGAGAATACTATGAAATCGATAAAGATTGTCGTAAATATAAAATAAAAATGTGTATAACTTATTATGCTGATTGACGTACACGTACTTATTAGTTGTTATTAATGTTAGTACCGTCATTCAAACTTGTCAACGTTCAACTTTCGCAAAAATGAGCACCTAAATAAAAGGTAAGTAAATAACGTAGTGAAACCTAGTACATAAACTTCACTTTAATTATGTGTTGAATTTTTGTGCACCCTAGTATGTCCGGAAATTCGTTCTGGTTGTACTTTCGCGATTTTCTCTGATATCAAGAATGTACTGTACTGCTGAGGGATTGCGTAATGATCTTATACAACAAAGATGAGTTGTGTGCTGAAGGCATTAACTTCTCCGATACATGTCTATCATTCGTTAAATTATAAAAAAACAACTTAGTTACGACCTGTAAAATAAGGTACTTTATGTCTTCATTGAACATACCTTTTAATTTTTTGAAACGACTTATACTGAAAAACCAATGACATGGTTACATAGATCCTGGAAATGGTGAGATTTACAAGATATAGTGAATTGTGATGTAATACATGTCTATATCCTCGACATTTCTGTAAGTTACATTTCCTATAACTGTTAATTATTTACTCTATTTTCGAAAGTAACTAATAATGAATTCCTTAATTATTTCTATTCCTATTTCAGGAAAGTAAATAAATTTCATAAACGTAATGCAAAAACTTTAATAAAATATTATTGATTGGAACTAGAACGATATAGGTCTGCACGCATTATGACAATGAGAACCTACTTTTAAAAAAATTCTAAGAATGTTGACGTTTTCAGGAGTAATGTTTGCTTTAAGAAAAAATTTGGTATGATGAATCCATTGCATAGAAAATGAATCATCATATTCAAAATCTGATTTTTATTATTTCCAATTACTGTCTCAAAGTGAAAGAATAGTCACTGCACTTTGATGACTTATAATCACAACTCTTCAACTATGAATTTATTTAATGATAAAAGAAATTACTGTAAATAAAAATAAAATTTTTCAAAATAATTCACTGATGTTATTTATGGAAGTATAATAATCTGACAAGAATCTAAACTTTTTGTGAGAAGAATAACGAATTTCACATATCTCCAACCATTATTCTTAATCAATTAATCGACTTATCTGAAGTTGAATTATAATTGCGAATTACAATTTTAATTACACTTTCTACACTGCTGTATTGGACGTCAAAACCAGTCATACGGCGCAAATGCTTGCATTGTGTTCTGACTATATGCATTGCTTGTAATATTTTTGCCACCGTATAATAGACATTCACTTAATATAATCATATTGAGGACTAACTATAAATATATTGTTCAATTTAATTATTCAAATGTTATAATAAAACTGTAAGTAGAAGAAACTTATGAAAATATTATTATTTATAATTCTAACGTGGAATTTAAGAAAAGTGTAAAAGAATCTATTGTCAGTTATGACAAATATGTGTAGTGTCTGTGAATTACAAAGATTTATCGATTATGTGCATATTTTATTATGTTTGAAACGTTTAAAGAATTAATTTATCATTATTCAATTTATACGGCTCATAAAACCAAATTAATTATAAACTACCGAAAGACTAAGTTAATGTATTTAAATAATTTTTTTTATTGGTGGTAGTAAATATGCCCTTGGTCTCAAGCATGACAAAAGATTATATATTATTTTAGAATGTCTTGCAACATTGATTCACTGTGTTTCTAGAATATTACATATTATCCCATCACCATCGAATGTAAATTTAAATATTTAGTAGAGAATATAGTCCACTTAAAATTTTAAATAGACATTCAGGAATGTAATTTAGTTTGCTAAAAGTATACTTTTGATTACTGATTATTCCCTCAACATAAAAGAGCAAAAATAACGAGGGACTAGTTAATCAACCATCAAGTTATTATACACATTATTTTGAAGAAATTACCATTTTTCATGGAAATACCTATTTATTTGTCAAAATATTTAATTCTGTCATGTGTGAAAAATAATCCATTAAATAATATAATATATTAATTTTGTTAACGTTAAATTATTTTTAAATATTTCGGATTAAATGTTTTATTTTACGAGCTGTATTTCTGAATTTGTAACGTAAAAGAGGAACATCCAATAGAAGATAGTTTATTACTTAGAGTCATTTGACATTCAATTGATACGAATAAATGATCTGTAACGTTGTTACGCCATAAAATATTTAACTACTGAACTTTTCTATAATTATAAAAATTACTGGTCCTTTATTCCAAATTAGCAAAATAGTTATATGTTATTAAAAAATCAAGTTCTTCATGTCTATTTCGATAATATTCTAGAGCCCAGTTTAGTAAATTATTTGAGATAGTGTAGTAAAATCCTTGACAACATTCTAATATCGATTTCATACAAATTCGGTAACTTTTATGGATAAATATTTTTCGTTTTGATATGTTTCTCTAGTTATGTCATATTTGCTAATGAGAAGGGATAGTTTACTACTGAATATTAGGATGTGAAATCTACATGGAAACGTATAAACTGGCATTCCAGAAACGTTCATAAAATAACGACGTATAAAACGTGTTATCACAAAAATAACACACTTTCACATAGTCGATTTCAAATCTGTTCTACGACTTGATAGTTATACAAATAGTAATAACCTTACTTTTATCGTATAATATTGGAAATTAATAGCGACATTTCCTAAGTTATTAAGTCGTCATATGTTAATGAAATAAGCTTAGCTTGATTTTGATTTTAAAAGGTATTCAGTTAAATAAAAATTATAATCGACGAGTATTATACGTCACTTTCAGGATATACAAAGCGCATGTAGAATCTATTGTAGTTTTGTTTATGTAATTGAAATGTATATAACAGCATATCTGATCAACAGTTTGTTATTACATAAGTAAATAAAATAAAATAAACGTACTATCTAAATCTTAATTGAAATAATTATTTAAATATTTGAAGTAAGTATTAAAATTCAACTAACTGAAAAAAAAGTGAGTGACGAACAAGTATTAGACAAATATTACTATGTTCTTGTTGTAATGTATTAGCATTTCTAAATGGCTAACTTGCTATTAGTAAAATAATATATTGAATCATATTCGCTGACCCCAAACGTATTATTGAGATGAAAATATAATTTCTCGTAATATAAGTTAGGAAATCACTAAATCCGAGAAACCTGTTCGAAAATTCGTTTAGCAATTTCGGTTTTTATACAGCGTACGTTTATTTAAACTCAAAACAGCAAAAAAATTTCGAATTTTTAAAAATAATGCGAAAAGTCCAAAACTTGTTTAAGTAACAACTATCCACCCATAGGCTTATTTTGCAAATCCAAGTGATAACAATAACTTACAAAAAAAAACTATTAACTGAATATATTCAATATTTTATATATGCACAAGTATGGGAGCACCCCTGCAGAAATTTGGCTAAAGTAAAAAGCTGATTTGCTCGTCACCAAGGTAATTACAATAATAATGAATGATAGATAAACTGGAGACTTTCGGCTTCACAGTCTTTGAACTATTGTCCAATTACTAAAGTAATATTTTCAATTTTTTTTTAATTTTCAGTCGCACGCCTCCCATTTTTATAAAACTGATCACATGGAAATATTACAGAATGTGACCAAAAGCTAATAATGGCATCTTTGATTTGAGTATTCCCGATTTTGCATAACATTTCTTTCCATACTCTAATTTAGTGTACAAAATAATATGATTTTTTTTTTTGTTGTATCTCCAGAAAATGGCACAAAATGAAAAATGTCCTTCATTGAACATATTGGATCCTCCATTTTAAAATTTTTAAATCTAGTATTAAATTCGTACTCAGCGATCAGCGACCAAAATCTCCCCATTAATGACTTTCAAGTGAATCCGATGAATTTTTTCAAAACTCGACCTCCATATTGGATCTGTTATTTTCAATTTTTAAATAGATACCATTTATTTATAGATCAACAAGTTATATTTGGTGTAAATGACATGTACTGCTAAACTTTCTTATATGAACGAAATGGTAAATGTTATCTAACGGGCTCATAATACAATGCTGCGATAATCATAGTGCAACTAGTACCAGCAGGAGTAACTACATTACACTGTTTTTTTAACGGGTTTTCAAAGTTAATCTCTTTTTTTCTTCCGAGCCTGCGCATAGAGCGAGATTCCCTTTCAATTAAATCAAGAACCTTTTACATTGTACTATTAAATTAGTCAAAGGCTATATTACTAATTTAAGAAGTAAATAATCTTCTAACAGCTTAATAACAAATTATGTAACCACGTATTTAATTATAAGTGATAACAGTTAATGTGCAAGAAAGTGCACACAGGCGTTTGAAAATTTCAAGGTAAACTATTTAATTAAAAAAATCAACTTTCTAAAAATGATTAATATATGCAGGTTCAAAATTAAAATTGGATTTAGAAACACATAAAATGTCTTGTTTATGCTTGACAGTAATGCCAAAAATGTTTGCTTTTAATAAGTTTGCGCCGCCATATTCCTTTCCTCCAGAAATATGCTTTAAAGCACTGATTTTACTACTGACAAACAAAATAGAAAAAGTAATTTCCCCGTCATTTTAAAGGTTTTAATGAATGCATTTAGTCTAATTATTAATATAATAACGTAATCATCATTTGATTCATTATCATCAAAATCTTGAACGGCAGCTAATATAAATTAAATCAACAAATCACTGATCTTGTTTAGTAAATTATGCTGCTAATATATTGTTGTTTGATTAGTACACCTTTCGCTATTTTGTCATAAAACTAAATACATGTTTAGCAAATCCCACTGGGCAGTATGCAACATCTTGATAGTGAAAAATACGACTTCCGGTCTATATGGCGGTTAAGGAACGCGTGTCGGCCGGTACAAAGTGCGATAAAGTTGTTTTTTCTCCATTGATATGCAGTTATCCATGTATTCGCAGGTTACTTTTCAAATAATATATTACGGAAACTTAATTTTGCACTAGGTTTATTTCACATCAGTGCACAAAATGACTTTACGATTAAAAAATACGTTTTAACTTTATTATTAGTTATAACGGCTCAGATGTGGATATTTATTGATCAGATAACAAGAAGAGCCCAATTTTTTATGACTACAAAAATATCACTGCAACATAAAAAATTCGACAATGGGTACCCGGGTAGAAATTTCCCTTCATTTCTCCACATTATATACAGGGCCTGGGAGGAAAACTCTATGTGGAAATATCCGCATAAATTCCGACTAGAATTCGAAATATACCAACGTTTTATGGAATCAAACAAATCAACCTAGATTTTGGATTGTTTCGGTATCGATTTTTCCTGACGTTCGAAATCGTAAAATTAGAAATTTAATTACATTATTCCTGAAAATGTGTTGTTCATATGCATATATTGAAGGTACCCTTTGAAACTATTTTAAATTATATCAATTTAAAAAATGTAACAAAATTCAATGATTCAGTCCTGACAGGGCGTCCTCAAACCAAGCCAGAATCTATACAGGTTTTCCTACTGGGATCCCAGAAAAAGTTTTAAAAAACTATCTAGGGCCTGTGTGGTTTCCAGACAAAATTTCTATCAGGGTTCTGATATTTAAACAATTAATGTTATTAGTAATTTTATTTTTAAATTGTAATACATATCGAAATATTCCTTAACTACGTGATTCTATTCATTGATGTTCATGTTAAGTTAGATTTAGCTTTGTTCGGTTTATTAAAATATTAAAATTTATAATATGTTTTTTGATGTTGATTCTTTTCATCTTTGCGTTTCTTGCCGTCTTCGGGTTTTGGATGTGTCCATTTGTCACGTACGCTAAATTATTTTATTTGAAACCTATTATATTTACATATCAACCATGTTAGTATCATATATATACAGTACTAAAGATCATGTTTGTCAATTTTAGTAAAAATTTTTGAATAAACGTGTTTTTTATGATCATCACATGCTTACGTGCTGCAGGGAAACTCTTGAGCATGGTACATATCCAATATCAATATCCTTCGCTCTTAGGTTTTTTTGAAGTCGAAGCAACGACCAGAATTTTTTGTCTCGTTGGCTGTAAAATAAATAGAGCAAGGAATCGAACCCGAGTGATAAATGGCTCCAGTCAACTAACCGCGAATTTATCACCACCGTAATAAATAGTGCGCGCTCACGTAAATCACAGTACCGACGAAAATAAACGAGTGCGCCGTTACTCGTAATTTGTTTAGCGGAAATACGAAATCCCAAAGGCGGTTTTGGTGGGTATTAAATGAATCGTGGCGGATCTCTTCCTTATTACGGAATATCGCGAGGCGTAGTGTAGAAAAGCGGAAGCGGCTCTGAATTCTGGTAGGAAGTTGATATGTGCCTTGCACGTATATGTGGTTATAATTCACGCACGGCAGGATCGTCGTGATTTTTTTTTTGCACTTTCACAAAAGGTACTTTACCGCGTTCTGTCTTGTAAGAACGATGACCGATTCGCGATCTAGACATGCCTCATGTTCGTACGCGTTTGTTCGGTGATACTCGAAATTTCCAAAATAAAGTAGAACGAACAAATAAGATTACGATCCTCCAGCCAAATGACGAGTCCGAAACGTAGCAATTATGAAGTAAACGAAGCAATCGCATTTTGCAATAGCATTTTTTTCGCATTGCATAATTTTCATTTCGAGCGGTGACATATTAAGTTTTTATTACATTAAAAAGTCACGATTGACACTAATGGTATCACCGTGGCTAATTTCTACCGATCCCCGTCGGATAACTCGTAGAAATCTGTAATTGCGCGTCTGACACACATTGTATCGTAAGAACAATTACTGCAATTTCCTCCCGCTCATCAGACAGTGATGGGAAAGATTTCCCCACTTAACGGGACTGTTACGAACGAGTATTCGAAAAAACCACGAAGTTGCTGTTGGATGCAAAGATTTCTGATTATTTATTGCGAGAACCTGTAACGAAGTTTTTGCTCGATACTTGGGCGACTCCGGGTACTTGAAAGTGGGATGTGCATATGAACGGAGAACGGAGGCGATCACAATGCCAGCGACTGTTGGATCGAAACATAGATATTCGAGATCTTTCTGTGTTGCGCGATTGGACGTTACATGTGGAAGTGCATGGTCGCCTAGAAACTCCAGAGAAAGTAATACTTTCTTAGGAGGCAGCGTATCAAACGCTCTTAATTGCGGCCTCGTAACGATTAAGATTCCCTCGAAACGAAAGTGATCTCCTCCATTCTCTCACTCAGTCACTTGCGGAAATGTAAGTTTCGTAAATGATTCTTATCTATTCGAATATGCCATTACGGATATTTCGACTTTATTGTGTTTTTATCCCCCTCCACCTTTCTCCGATAAGATCAGCCGATGAAACGATAATGATGATTTTCGTTTCGACTGTGAAAACTGACGGGAAATCAGTTGCGGATGTGCATTATGCAAATCGACTATAAATCAATTTGTTCACCGACACTTTGCGGTCATTATCTTTTTGCGCCAATTATCGATAAAAAATGAAAGTATCCCTCAAAGAAGAAACTTGGAGTCTAATTAAAGGACGGCAGCACTGGTCTGGTCTATTCTGGAAAAGCGACAATTTACGAGCGTCTAGAATCGAGATAGAGTAATTACCGTAATGTATGATTAATCTCAGAGTTTTCACTGCTGGTTGAAGCGTGCGACGTACGAGATCGATCTCGCGCTGCTGTCGATGACTGGATTTTGTATACGTGTATATATATGAATATATGTATATTTGTAGGAGAGAAATCGGATCACACTTGTTTCATACGTTTTATTTATCTGCAGTACAAAATCATGCGCTGTTCGCCAACATGTCAGCATCAACATGGTGTATCTTAGGTACCTACCACTACATTCATTTACATCGAGTATTTCAGAATTACCGTCGATAGTGAGCGAACACTTCGTTAAATAGACATTTAACGATTTTTATAAAATATATAAAAACATAAAAAGGGAAAGCACGTACGTTTCTTCTTTTGCACATAGGCCAGTTATATTTCTCAACGGTCCCGGCGCGCCCGTCGCGTTAATCGCCACAACCGATCGTTCGATACGACCATTACTACTTACATTTATTGACGCGGATAACTCGAAATCGATCTAATGTACATGTTCGAATATGTTAATCGCTATAAAATGACTTTTGACAATCGGAATCATGGTGGGTCTGTGTTTTATAATCGATTCTAGGATAACCGGAACGTGTTTGAAATTGGAGAAAGGAAGCAGGAGAGTCGAATACGCACCTGTTTTATCACTTGCATACATGAAATCATCCTATTTCGACACACCTCGAGAGATCATTCGCGACGAGTTACCTAAACGTAGAAAAAGAACAATCGAAACGTACAGTGTCGAAAAACGAGTGGGCGAATCGATTGCTGTTTTTCGCTTGTACAAAAAAGTGATTATTTTCGCTCGGGAATGAACACAGTTGCTTTTCATCAACCCGTGGTGTCAATATAAGATGACTTCGGCGGTATCTACAACTAAATTAACAAATGGTATCATCGTGTAGCAATGCCGCTTCATCCGTGATATCCGTAACTTGGTTCGAAACCTCCTTCGGAACTGCCGCCATAATGATCATAATGATGTTCCTGGTAGTGATGATGCACAGGAACTGGAACTGGTACTTTTACTGGATAGGGTACTTCTTTCTCAACTGGATATGGTACTTCCTTTTCGACGATGTAGGGCTTGTCGACTGGGACCTTGACTGGGTAGGGAACGGGCTTGTCGACTTCGACTGGATACGGTTTGTGAACGACGTACGGTTTGGGTACATGGACCTTCACCGGGACTGGGTACGGCTTTTCAACATGGACTGGGTACGGCTTGTCGACCGGGACCTTCACCTCGTACGGCACGTGCTTCTCGACGGTGACTGGATAGGGCTTCTCCACGGTTACCGGGTAAGGTTTCGGCACTGGAACTGGGTAGGGCTTGTCCACGGGCACTTTAACTTCATACGGCACGTGTTTCTCAACGGTGTATGGTTGTGGCACTGGTACCTTGACTTTGACCGGATAAGGTACGTGCTTCTCAACGGTGTAAGGTTGAGGAACCGGTACCTTTACGTGGACCGGTACATGCTTCTCCACAGTGTACGGCTGAGGGACGAAGACCTTGACTTCGTAGGGCTTATCGACGGGAACCTTCACTTCGTATGGAACTTTCTTCTCTACGGTGTAGGGTTGCGGAACGTGCACTGGTACCTTCACGAAGACCTTCACAGGGTAGGGCACGTGCTTTTCAACGGTGTAGGGCTGGGGTACGTTGACCTTAACTTCGTACGGCACGTGTTTTTCTACGACGTAGGGCACGTGTTTCGTCACCTCCACTGGCACAGGTATCTTCTTCACGACAGTCACGGTTTTCACATGCTCGTGGTGGTCGATGTGACCGTGATGTTCGCCGCCTCCCCCGAAGTCACCACCTCCACCGTAGTCGCCGAAACTGTGGATCAGGCCCCGCTTCTCCGTCTTTTTCGTCGCGCCTGAAGACGATGCTTCGGCGTCTTCGACTTTCTTCTCAACTTCCGCAGAGTGGGCCAATGTGGCCAACGCCACAAGGGCGATGCAGATCTGAAAAAATGAAGGAACATATTAAAGATGTTTTTCACTATAAATTTTTTAGGGCTGCCAGGGTGTTCTTTTATATTCGGTCAAATATAAACTCTCTCTTTTATTCAAGAAGATATATAAATTAGAGAGTCTATCTAGAGTCATCTAAGTCTTTGGTAGTTGATGCTTTTAATTCATTTGTAAAATTACTGTATACAAAAGAAAATTACCAAAGATTTTTAGCTGCCTTATTTCAGACAATTAAAAAAATCATTAATATAATCAGCACTTTCAGAATTAAAAACACGCGTTCAACTTTTCATCCTGAGCAATTGTATCAATGATTAATGTTCTTCAACAAGTAGGTTTTCTATTATTATTTAACGTCATGAAATTTTAAACTACAAACTCTTAATTATAATTAACGTCCGATTTCACCTGGTAATTACTTAATTTTTGAGTTATGTGATGCAC
The DNA here is from genome assembly GCA_030407085.1 of Trichopria drosophilae. Lineage (NCBI taxonomy): Eukaryota > Metazoa > Arthropoda > Insecta > Hymenoptera > Diapriidae > Trichopria > Trichopria drosophilae. The sequence continues at coordinate 163,189,649 of CM059582.1, read as the reverse complement.
GTAAAGAATTATCAGATATGCTCGAACCGTTTTGAAAACAATAAGACTGAACGTGTTACAAAATTAAAAAATAATGGTTGCATAATTAACAAGTGTATTATCCATAGCGAACATCCGAAGCGTATTCCAAAGTTGTACGTAATCTCATCACCGGCCGTACTTACCACAGCCCCACGCAACTAAACGCAAAATACCTTGCAATCGCAATAAATCTTGAGCAGTGAGTCAAATACGCGTGTTTCACAATCCCAACGAGATGTTCGTGGAAAGCAAAGGAGCAAATTTCACTTTCTAATAGTACCCATCGATCAACTATTTTCACCACTATTGACGCATTTGGAGATAGTTAGCAAGAGGACCGCGTAAGCCAGGGACCGAATGATAGTTGCTTTTTTTTCGAAAAAACGCGACACTTATCGTTTCGACGAAGTACCACACACAGGCGACTTACCTTAAAATTCATTTTACGGTTCGCGCGTGTTTTAGCGTGGCTTACAACCACTGACTGAACCGCTACGTTTTCTAGACTCAGCTTTATATACTCGAGACGGCATATAATAGCCCGCCACTTTCCCTACAACTCGCTCGCTCGTTCCGCGGATGTGTACCGCTGGATATATCGTGTGGCGTTTCGTTTACATTGGCGAAAAAAAGACCGCGTTGGTGCGAGAACAATAAGGGGACGACATTTGCGAATCCCTCCGACGACTTTATGTTGTCACCGCACCGAATACCCGTCGATGACGAAACGTCGCGTCGTTGGTGCACCGATGGCTATTCCCAAGTACCTTATACACGTATGCACAAGGGAAATCGAGCCGCGTTTCCGCCTTGTGCAGCCGTAGTGACGTATTGTTAGGCCGCGACACTAGATCCTTCGGATAGTACAAATTATTGCAGGGAAATCCCACATTAATTTTGTAACTGTTGCGCGGTTTCTTATGCAAGGCTCGACTTAATATTTTAGGCTGACTTTTTTTGTCATTATTGTTCAAAGTTAGCATCGGAGAGTGAAATTGTCAAGTCGCGAGTGTGTATGCATGGCATTTTTCGCATTTTTCTTCACCCGCGTTGACCAGGGTGGGAAATTGGCTGGGGAACGGGAGCCGGGAAATTATGGTGGTTCATTATTCAATTAACTATAACGGGAATTGGGTAATAGTCCTCGGTGGATGAATTATCCTTTCCTTGTATCGGGACGCGATGTGGCGCAAGTGCCGTAATTTTATTCGGCTTTTATGTGTCTTACCAGCACTGAAATTTTACGAGGACGCAGTATTTTTAATGGTCCTCTTTGGTATCGTTAGTCGCGTTAATTATTTCTTTTGGTTACCTCGTGGTGTGTAAATATTTTATGGCAATCAATTACTAGTTCGGTTCTTCGGATAATTTTAAGCGACTTGGAAATTTTAATTCAGTTCAGAGAATGCAAATATAACTCGCTGAGAGCATAGGGTGCCTAATAGAGCCATCATGGGCATGCAGAAAGTTCCAAATATATAATCGAATATCGGATTTTTATATAAAATAATTTGGTATTATATCAAATATCATGAAATTTAATGTAAGGTCAATGCCCAATAATACATTAAGTTTAATGAGTTTGTAACTTATACAGGAACATAAAGTCAAGAAAAATTATTGTGTTTGAATAATTATTCATTAAAAGAAATAATTCTAAGATAAGTACAAATTTGGGTTCATCTACGATCTAGTATATGATGTAGTTACATACAACATAAGCATTTTGACGATAAGCTTCCTATTAAAGAAATACTTGTAGAATATACTGCGTCTTAAGTGTGTGTGAACTTAAAATTGTATGTATATTTACAATGTATGTTTACATAGTGAATAATAAGTATATTACGATTAGCTATATTATAATCATCAATATATCTGCGATATTAGTATAATATGGATAATATCCTCGCATATATTTTTAATAAATTTCGCCTACAATATACATATATATATATATATCAAGATAAAATGTCTTTCAGTATTCTCGGTCTGTTTAGAATATTTCCTGCGCAAGAATGTGCTTTTTTAGAAAATTTAAAACAATATATAATAATATATTTATTCATTTGTTAGAAATTTATTTGTATATATGATATTATTTTAATAATATATTCTTAAATCTGATTCTGATTAAAGGATTTCAGAATTTTTGCAAAGTTATCCAATTATTCATGAAATAGAACAGAAAATAAATTACTACAATCGATGTAGAATCCTCGACTATTTCTGCAGGATGAGAAAACACGGCCATTTACTGTAAGAACGTCTTAATTCAAGATACACTTATCTCGCTGTTAAGGTGTTCTTGGAAGTAGTACATAAAGACGTTACATGAGTTGTTCATGTCAACGAACACCTTGTCCTTTTTTTTTTAATTATTAATAATTTTAAAAATTGTTGAAAATTTCCATCTTTTTATACTCATGTTAATTATTTTTTTCAGCTTTTTTGAAATACTTTCGGATTATACAAAAGAGACAAAACGGCTACAAAATGTTGTAAAAATTCCGTTAAACTCATAGAGCAGATCCTTCTTAGGACGCCCTCAATATGTTCTAATGTTCGCATTTACTACCCTCTTATTATCATGTGGTGAGTCTCAGAACCCTCCTCGAATATGCTAATAGGACAATAAATAAAAGCGGTCATTTCATATCCTCAGAATATTCTTAGGATATTGAATGCACTTGAAACGTTTACTCAGGTTTGAAAGCGGATATCAGGATGTCCTGAGCAGTTCCTGATAGGTAATATGCTCTGTAGGATGACAAAAGGACACAAATAAGAAATTCAAAATACAAAATAGAAGAACACAGTAACAAAAATATATAATAATCGAAAACACACCTTAGAATAACTTAGTTAATAATAAATAACACATGAAACTGGACACATTAAATTTATACATTTAAATATTTATAAACAAAAATTGTAATGCAAGATTTATAATGATTATAGAGTTTTAATAAATAATTTTGATGCTCGTGGGTTAATATTAATAATAACAATAATCGTAGTTGGAAAAAAATTGCTTGTGCCCTGTAAACCTAGGAAAACGTTGGTCTTGAATGATGTTGGGAAGATCACAGAATCCAAATCCGAAATCTGATTATTGTTTATTGTTGTTGATGTTATATATAAAATGCGATTTTCTTACTATTAAATTTATCTTAACAACGTTTCGACTTGATAATTATTTCCATTGGGAACTACTATTTATGCATCTGGGTTCGCTAAATACGAAGATGAAGTCAGGAAATTGATATTGTCATTTTCCAAGCTGTTTAATTTAAAACGGTAGCAAGTTGGGACCAATGTCATTATTTTAAATGGTCATAAATTTGTAAGATATAAAGTTTAGCGATCGACTTTAAACCTTATTTAAAAAGGTGAGAACAACTAATCTGAAATTAGAAGTGTGTTACCATGAATTAGTCATTTTTTATCGAGAAAATAGTAAAAACTAGTATAGTACTTTTCGATCCCAGGCCGTAAAATTTTACAGCTTAGGAGCGAACACTATTTTTTAATACACTGTTCACAAAGTAGGCACTTTACCGACTGTTTTTGGTCCGTATAAAGTGCGGAGATCAGTCCGAGAAATCACACTTTACGGACACGTGTATCAAACATTTATTAACAAAGTTCTAGTGATCTAAAAATAGAAATTAAAGGTGAAAAGGTAATGATTCACAGAACAAAATTATTTAGCTTAAACATCCAATGTCCTTGTGCTACTCTGCTTTAGTTACGGTAGTTCAATAACTGCGTAAATTAGAGCCCTGCCTGGATTGTCCAATGGCGCTAAAACTAGTACAACCAAAGTACCTGTATGGTTAAACCAACTCAAAGTGATACAGCAGCTCAAACTTAGGCTGTAGTAAATGAATAGTTTTATCCTTGTAGTCTCAAAAAATTGTAGCATCATGCACATAACCTCAAAATTAACGTAAAATGGGATTTTTCGAGTTCACATTGCTAAATATTCTGATTTGGATTCAACATTCAAAATGACTTCGGAAATTACCCACAGCAGCTTCCCAATAACAAAGCCTTGTTGACCTACGTTATTATTAGTGATTTTTGGGTCGTATTTTTCATACAAATTTATATTGTCATTTTTTCATGTGCCTTTTTGTGGCTATGATTATTCGTCAACTAAAATCATTTTTAATATCGTATTATAAATGTGATTTTTATTGTCACTATTATTATTCTTATTACTAATATTTTCTATTCATATTTGATAAAGCAATTTTTCGTTACAGTCAATCGAACGCGGTGATTATTTCAAACAGTCAAATACCATGCAATGGCTCGAAGAATATTATTGCCCAATTACGTATCGCATTATTCATCTATAGGAGGGTATTGCGGCTCCTCCAGCGAAAGTAATATGTATAGCGAAATGAACGAAAATAGAAAATTTATCGCGACTTTTGATTATGCCGTACGCGCCGAAGTGAAACGCTGCGGAAACCCGGAAAAGACGGGGAAATCGCTTGATTATGACTGCCGCGTATAATCTAGATACGAGCGTCATATAAACTCAATGATTAAAATATAAATTTATCGAGTTAAAGGCATTTTAAGTGGACGGATTTGGCGTGCGAGTGCCCGACGAGGGCTAAGTTAGTACAACTGAGAGTTATACCGAATCTAATGTGCGTTACGTTTGCTACAATTGCGAATTAAAGGTTATTATTGTTGTGTCACGCAAACAAGCCATTTGCACATTTTCACGCTTTCGGAGCTAAATACTTTTTTGGGATGCCATTTATATGGTTCTAAGTTTAGTAAACTAGTGGAGATTAATGAAGTCGTGGAATACGATATTAGTGCGAAATTTTATTAGGACGTTTTTTATTTAAGAACACACCTACATTTGTTTATGTAACTAATGGAATAATCCGGAAAATATATTATATAAATCGAATAGTCTTTCGCGCTGATTTAAATTAATGCGTGAACTATTAACATATTAAAATTTGATCTTTCATCGTTCACGGTTATCTTATATAATAATAATGAAAATAAATTACTTTCGAGTTAATTTATGCCAACAAAATTTGCTTAGCAATAGGATGTACTGTAATTAATGACTGCATACGTTGTCGTTAATGGTGGGACTTCGGTGGAGTTTATAATTGCATTTTTTATACTATTACGTTTTATTATTAGGTAATTTTTATATTAATCTGGTATTACATAGTTGTGGAAAGAAAGTCGTAAATAAACTGCCACTATTAATTACTCTTTGAACTATCAAGCTAATTAATTTTAAATTCACGACCTAACGAAATGTTCCTGTTAACGGAACAAGCTATTGTGTTCGGTGGAATTTACTTCACGTCTTTGTGATCGTGACTAATCGCGACATCTTGCGAACATGAGTATACTTTTTCTTCTTTCTTAACTTTTCCTCGATCGGCTTACGTGATGAAAATGGAGTAGTAAAAGTGTAATCCATATCTATGCATTTTAATTTACAAAATGTGGCCATTTATGAACTTATTTTATTTTTAATGTAAGTGTCTACCATTGTAACAGTTTTTAATCCACAATTTTTCTGCAAAGTCCTGGTTATTTTCGATCTGGTAGTTGAATAATGAGCCTTGACGCAAATTATATATAGGAAATATTCAAAACCTGAAATACAAGGCATATCTAGTATGCAACTTATTAAGTATTTCAGATCATTATTGCAGAAATGGAATAAAAAAAAGTGAAATGAAAGATGGAAATGATCCTTCACGTTGTAAATAAAAATGTATCTCTGAGGTTAGTAATGAAATCATGCATTTTAATAATATATTTGTAAGTGGGAAGAAGGTTTTAACAGTGGCAATGAAGTTAACTGGGACATGACCATTTGGACGCCAATGGCAAACTTCTAATAATGAATGTCCATTTTTCTCAATAGTATTTTAATAGTCTGACATAAGTGCAGGCTAATTTATTCCCGTAATAAAAAAGAAAATACAATGTGATTAAACTCACACGTAATCGGTATTCGTTATACTCTCTCCAGACTATAAAAATTAAAGAAATGGAAATACATGATGACATTTACTTTTTATTACCAAACATTGTTTAATTAAATGCTGCTAGATTAAACATAGTAATGAAAAATCTTGAGTATAAATTTTGATATTACTGGAATTGATGCAAGTTACATAACAACAATTTAAAATGAATAAAGAACACATTCAAGTTAGACGTTCATTTCTCCATTTCTTAAGGAGCACTACTAGTGTGAAATTAAAATAAACAACTGATTTCGTATTTCGAGAATCTATACCTTTAAAAATAATACATACTAAAATGCCTTCATACATCAGTTTTTAGTTATAGCCATATGAAGAGAATCCGCTAATCGTGAAAATCGATAACTCAAAGTTTATTTAACTTACACGTTTCTAATTTGATGCAGTTATAGCTCCAAGACAATTGATTCGATCGATTTTTGTTCTAATTTCAGCTTCTTTTATATGAAGGGAAGTGGTCCCATACGGACCACCTAAATGGCAACGTCTATGATGATACTAAAATAGTACTTTTCGGTCCTAGGCCGTAAAATTTTACGGCCGAGGAGCGAACACTATTTTTTGATACACTGTTCGCAAAGTAGGCACTTTATCGGCTGTTTTTAGTCCGTAAAATGCGGAGATCAGTCCGTAAAATTGAACTTTACGTGTATCAAAAATAAACTTTATTGATGATTTTCAAATTGCTTAATCCGCAGAATAACAATATCGTCTAAAAAAATTGAACTACACTTTGGCGTATTTTTGTCTGCTGATCACGAATATGACAAAATTGGCGCTCGAGCAATCTGAAAAAACGCGATTTTTTTAAGGTAAGAATCAAAACTGAAATCATGTGTTAATGGTACAATAAAGGGATGTGGTTGAATTTCTTTTAAGTTATATATTATTCATGCTTTTTATTTTGCCGTTCATTTTAGTATTTCAATTAATTTTTTACATCCAAAATGAGATGCTCCCTATTGTATCGCTGCAACTGCTTTCTGCAATTTTTGTTCTTGGATGTTCATCCTAGTTCTGAAAGAAACCAGTATAATTGTCGTCAGCGGACATTATTAATAACACGTTAACCCTTAAAAACACATTGTAAACAAATAGGATACCAAAAAATAGGGTTCGATTAGGGCCCACGACTGGGAGGTCGCTCGACCACTATGAAACTTTTCACACCACGGGTCGTTCTTCAATGATAAGAAAGAATACAATTTGTATTACGTGTACAATTGGTGAAACTTTTCCTTTTTTTTGCAAACAAGTAATCGCTACTAACTGAAGCCTTGTGAAGCGCAGAAGCGCCACTATAATTGTTGAAACATAATCGGACGTGATAACATCCGAATAAAATGAGAAGTCTATCTAGAACCTATGAGCAAATTGTCAACTTAATAGGGGCTTTCCAGTCACACTATTATCAATTCAGACGCCAACCCCATCCATGGAACACACGCATTATATGAAAATAATAATTAACGTTGTACATTCAATACAAATATATTCAAATATTGTGAAAGTGTTGAGTTGGAACCATTATACTTTATTAGCATTATTATCAAAAAAAGCGCAGAAATTGTTGATGCCATTCTTCGCATGGCGACAGAGCACACATTTGCTTGGAATTGCTATCGCTGGGAATCGCGTCGTTACTGATCTCATCGTGCTTGTTTTATTGTCTATTCACACTCATTGTTTCAATCGACATTATTTTCTCCTCCACACAATATCTTTCTAGCAACTTCTAATAAAATATGTACAAGAAACTGTAAATAATAAGCAGAATCATTTTATGTTGAGCCTATCAAGGTTATCAGATTCCGCGCGTTTTTGCATTGTCGGCATTCTATATACCTACCGTGTTGAAAAATTGGATGGGATTCTGGTAACCATGATCTCTACTTTCTGAATAAACTTTTATTATGATTCTAATCAACATTCATGAATTGTTAGCCGGGTTGTTAAACACGCCTCATTATTTTAATGTAAGTATAACTTTTTTATTTAGCTTTAATGCTCACAAGACAACAATTGTTTGATTTTTTCTTAAATTCTGGTAAAAAATGGGCAGCAATTATCAATCGCCATTTTCAACTAGACTGGTGTTTACCTAAATACATTTTGCATAGCTCAACAGATTGCTAAATGTTTGATTGTAAGTGGTATAATTTTTGGTGCATTTTTCTTAAAATGTTAAACTGTAGTTTATTCTATCACGTCTTATTGTAGATTTTCTTCAAAGCTGAACCCAAACCATCAAGAATATAGTTATTTAATTTTCTTTATGGTCACGCCTGGTAGTATATTTCATTTAGTAATTGCCAAATCCCATTTTCATTTCTGAAAATACGTTGGTCTTACCATATAGTAAGTATAAAGAGATACTGCTAGGTGAATGTAGATATACTTATTGTTAGTCATACATGCTTGAATACTCCGAGTTCCAACGAATTCATTAAATCTTAACATTTTCATCGTCCTTGGAATAAGTATGGCATCAGATAGAGCTGACCAAAGTTTCTATAATCAAAAACTTTTGCGAAACGCTTCTTACTTACTCAACAAAATCTAAGATAAACAAATTTGAGTTTTTATCAAACAATGTTCGGTATATACGATTATACACTACACCTGAATAGATATAATCAAATCAATATAATGTTTTAAAGCTTTATTTGCAGCTATTGAAATCACAGTTGACCCACTTTGGCCATGCCTGTCACTCTAACTATTGAAAATCAGATATTTATTAAAAATAAAATACCCGTGTTTTTTTGTTTATAAAACAAATTTATTACAATTTGTTATTATTTAAACAATTTTTTCAAATGTTGTTTAGGTGAAATAAGATTGCGGCAATCGATTTTGCGGGGTAAATTATGTATGAATCTTGTCTCTACACTGAGAAAAGTATTTTTTACCCAGTGTTAGAATTCTTATGCCCCGTAAAATATAGTATTTTACGCATAGGGATTGCCATCTTTCTACTACCTGTTAAAAGACGAGGATTTTATATTATTCTAACCGATATGTCAGTTTATTTTAGCCTTTTCTCTTTAACTAAAAGCAATTTTTGTTTATGGAAATTTATCTAGCAAATTAAAATATTAAAAATGCCTTCTTTTAGTCATAATAAAACATTCTTTTAAAATAGGAGAGTTTATTACAGTTTCGTATAACCTGTCAAAAACAAATGCTGAACGACGGAGGATTTTTCTGGTTATAATATTTCTTTTAATGGCTATAATACACTTTTTAAAAGCCAACGGATAGTAACTGATAAAATACACTTTTCTCAGTGTATTATTGTTATTTGTTCTATATAAAAGTACCAATAATAGACACATGTTTTCTACATAATTTACCCCGTTCAGAATACCACTTTTGATGATATTGTTTATAACAAGTGGTTTTGAACAATTATTTGTTATAAATCAAAGAACAAGGGGATTTTATGTTTGGCATGTTCCTATTTCCATTCCGCTGTTCTAGAAATGGACCAAGTCGGAATATTGCCATGGTTTAATTATTATTTTTAACAACAAATTGATGATTTTTAAGAAAACATTAAACATGTTTTCCATGTAATATTTCCCGATTCGATTGGCGCAGTCGGATTTCATATCAAACCTCAAGTGACGAAATTGTTAATAACAAATTCTTATATCAGGCCTTAACCAGGCTGACCTGATAAAGTTTGCCATATAATCGCCTTATTAAAAATGTATTAGGCAATAACTACGTCTACCTCATAAGGATATGGGACAGGTTATAGTCATCTGATAAGGGCCTGATCGGACAGTGATAAAGCACACCATATCAGACGCGCCTGATCAGGCCCTGTTCAGTTCTCAGGCAGCCTGGACAGAGTTACCCGGTAAAGTAAGAAGTGAAATTTCGCTTCAAAGATCAAGTTACGTTATGTTGAGACGCCTAAATCAAGGCACCTGTTAATAGAGGACACTTCTAAGTATCTTATTGTCTTCATTAATTTGAGACATCCAAAAGACATCTGATTTTGAAGTGCAAGTTATCGGCTTCGGGCAACAATTTTTAAAATACTTTGGTATCAAAAGTTCTTTGCAACTGTTCGCTTGTAAGCCATTACATAAATTGCGGAAGGGTCTGTAAGTAAAAGATTAATTGCATGCAGAATTTTTAACTATAAAAGCTCCTTGCAAAATGTGATTGTTCTTTGTTACTTGGACCTTGCATACTGCTGACATGTATATCATATAATGACCAGAAAGAGAAAGAGTGTTGACGTGTACACCCATGATTAAAGTAATCCATCATTAATTGAAATAACACAACGGTAATTCATGGATGCATTATAATGGTAGAAATAAAATAATCGTTCGACTCATACACCAGTACACATTGGAATTGCATATGAACATTGTAATTGTAACTTGTGGCACGTTTGAGTGAATATTACGAAATACATTCAAACAGTGCATTACAACTCGGTTTGTCTTCCATAATTTTATAAAATTATATACGTAAACGCGACACAGCTCCGCAATAAAATAAATACTTTCTCTATCGTATCACAATACGAACCGTTATGGAATATTGACGATTGTTGAACGTAATGTACGATGCAACTTCACAAGCGTCCCAGATTCGCGACGGGAGCGAGGAAATTGCGCGAGTAGATTATGCGATGATTTTTATCGACGCGTGCAATTATTTGTCGTAGACGGGACATCAAATTGACACGACCGTATAAAAGAAAGTACTAGGAAACGATCATTCTTACGGAAATCATAGGGATAATTTTACGAATGAATGCGAAATAATAATCAGAATTATTAAACAGTTTGTTTTAGGCAATTTTGTGCATCCTTTATACCCGTTATTATAAATTAGAGATACTTCAAATCAAAAGTAAAGATTTGTTACGAGTTTCAGGTGGTAACTTTACGGTTTGACAGAATGTATAAGGGTGAAAATAACAAATTTTGCCAAACCATGGTTCCTTTCCATATTTCCAATATTGGATTAAATATGAATATTTTATAGAATCACACTGAAATGCACCTTTGTACAGCATATTACGCCATTTGATACAGTAAATTTTTAATTAATTACCGAAACTACCAGTTTTGTCCTCGTGCAACGGAGTTCCACTCCACAATTTCTGTATTTATTGGACAACAGAATTTAGTTAAATTAATTTTATATAGTTCCGGTATGTGCACAGAAAAAAATAATTAGTAGATTCTACCTAGAACTTATGTAAAATTTACCGAAAAAGTTGAGTACCCATTGTCAATAAAAATAATTAAAAGAAAAGTCCTCATTTTCTGCATTTTATTTGGAATTTATCTTTTGAAGGTTTGATCAACAGTAAATGATGTATTAAAATCTAATTCAAGTAACTGCTGTCAACTTTCTTGCGAATGCTGTTATAGAATATGTAGCCTAGTTTTTCGTTAATCTGTGATTAAACATCATTTAAAAACTTACTACTTAAAGACTTTTTTTTATATTCTTCAATAAAATTTTGCTTTTAAATGAGACTCGGTGCATTTTACCTAAGTTCGGCAATTTCTACTTATGATTTTTTTTCCATGTGGAACTCACAATATTTTTAGGTAATCATCCTGAAAAAAAGTACAAAATTATATCGTCTTATTATATTTTTAAGCGATCATTTTTGTCCCTATATTTTTCTCCTCCGTGCAGCGTTTTTAATTTTCCACGTATTATTCATATTAAATGATAGATTTAATATGATATATGTAAATTTTTATCAAAAGTTATTTTGAAATGTTCGCGTTTAAGCAATTTAAATAATGCGGAAGGTCACGCAATGTAAATAAACAAGTATTTCTTTTGATCGCAATTCTGCGTACCTTTTGAAAGTGTCCTCGTGGAACGCAGTTTACTCCTAAACGACAAGGCGTACAGAGGTAAGTTTGCACGAAATTTTTCGTTTTGTAATGTAGATTTTGAAAATATTATGCTATAATTTGAAAATCCCAAAATTAAACATGTAATGCAGACATATAGAGTAATTATATGAATATAGTCTGTCCTCGTGCAACGTTCATTATGTAGTAAATTTGTTCAGTTATTTATTTTGATAAAAATTAAATTTATCTGGTACATTTCTCATGGAAAGTGATTCTGATATTAAAGTTTAGTTTTAGAGAATACTTAAATATTATTTTGAAAGTTTTAACTTAACTTTGAAAGTTTTTAAGAAGTGTTAAACCAAACATTTGTGATGGTTCCAGTCTGTATAAAAATGTTGACATATACGAGTCCTCTATTTTTTAAACGTATTTTTTATAAATCAATATGTAAGTGAATTGTATCATATAAAAATAACATTTCTGTAATGATTTTAGATGGCTAAAATAAAGAAATGAAAAAAAAGGTTGAAAAATATATGAAAAAACAATTTCCGATTTGGGCCACTGTTTTTATTCAACTATTTTAGATGTAGGTATACTATAAATGACAAAAATGTAGAAACTTACTCTGAACACTTTTTTTACATTATTTTTAAAGCGTAAAAGTGCAAAAAATTTGGAATTTCACCCATAATGTTATAGGATGTCTTTTGCCTATTTATTTAGTAGCATGAGAATCGCTCTGATGTTATTTTAAAGTTTATTCCATATTGACACGAAAACAACGATTGACAGTGTAGTTGCATATACGCGTTGTTTTGTGTATATTTTTGTGTACCTCATGTCAGACTGTAAACAAGCATGGAAACGATAACTTTTATTTATTTAAATATCACTCCAAGGGAGTTTAAAGTGAGAATTCGAAAATAGTTCTTCGCCTGTAATTTTATATTTTCGTTATATGTCATTGCCAGTACGCGGATGTTATCAATACATTAATTAATTATTCTTGACTGTTCGCAATATTAATAATTAATTATGTCTTGGTGTCATATTGGTTATCTATAAAATAGAATTGCAGGAAATAGTTGTAACCTGTACACACATTAAAAGAGAGCTTAATTATAGAAATTCAGGCTCGAAGAGTCCTCCACTATCACTATCTATCCACTATACGTGAAGTGCAAAAGTTAATTATTAATTGAGTCTTGTTCTTTATTTCTACAATAATTAATACATTTGTACATTTAAATTATCCAAAATATTTTATTTTAATTGATATCGAATTTTACAATTTCGCTTAGTATAAAACTGTACGTCTTAATTAACGATTTACAAAATGGTAAACATACCTTCGACGGATATTCAGGACAAGTTGTATGACGCTGAAGATTCGATATCAAGTAACTTTAGCAGGCAATATAATGTTTTTTTTTTTTAAAGTAAACACTAAAGATACTTGGTATTCGTACGTCAAAACGTAAAGCTCGTTGAAAACGAACCCGAAATTAGAATTGCAAAATTTAAAACAGTGGGCATGGCGCGTCAGCACAAGCGTAGAAATATAATATTTCTCACCGAATTAATTGGACAAATCAACCTTTTGTGTTTGCTAAAAACGACAAAATTCTTACATCCTTATTTACCCAAACTCTTGGCAAGCAATTTTTTTCATAACAATCACTGCACATAAAGGTTGTACAATTTACGAAAAGCTTTCTTGGAATAAATATACAATACATCCCTTTGCCACATGTTGTCTTGTTGTTGATATCCGCCATTTTGAGTCGACCATTTTGAATTTACCAATTATGATTTCAGATTCGTAATGAACTACCCAAAAAACCTACGGAAACTTTCTGGCGTTTACATTGAACATTCGCAAAGTTGATTTGTCCAACAGGTTCCGTGAAAAATATGATTTCTACGCTTGTGCCAGAGAGCCTCATTGGATCAGCTGTTTAAAATGTTGAAACTCTGACTTCGTTTCATGCTCAACGATCCTCAAAGCTATAGGATATATAGTTTCTATATAATAAAAGCTTTCTTTTAATGGTTAAACTCGTGTCCAAAATCGCACCAATGGTTTGATGTCAGCGATAATCAGTTAACTAGATATCGGGCGCCACTTCATTTTAGGATTTGGACGGCACCTAGAATTCTTCGAAGAAAATTTACTATTGTCAGAACTTAGTAGATATTCCTTATATAAATGAAATGTCTCATTCAACCATCAACAACATTATACATTTAATTTTGGTACAGAATTCATAAATCATTTAGTTAATACTGAGGCAATTATTTTTAATTATTCATTACAGAAATTAATACATTAACGTAAATTTGCAATGCGTCTCGATGATTTTGAATAATTTTTGTTTGCTGGTGTATAATTGCCATATAAGTCTGAAGTGCAGTAGGTACGGTGCAACGAGCAGAGTGCACCTAAGTGTACACCCACCGCAGCATCGCATGTGGAATATTTAATGCATTAATGTCGTCGCATGCACGGAGACCGTTTCGATACGGACTTCGAGATACACGCGGCCTTTTTATCGATTAATCCTGCAATCTGTGCGGGAATTATCGTATAAACACCGAATACAATATTGCACCGCATTTTTCAAGCGCTCGAACGCAAACGCTTGCTAGGACGAACGAAAAGTGGCGATAATTAATGGTGCGTTTTATTTTTTGTAATGGCAATTAAGTGCGTGTAAATAAATGCATTGTACGCTCGATAAAACGTTCAGTCTTTTTCAGTGGCTTCGTGGTTATTTGAGTCTGAACTTTCGTAATCAACTTTTTAAATAAAAAAAGTGATTGATGGCTATGAATACCTATTTTATTATGATGTTTTCAATTCGTTATTTACATAAATATATTCCCGATTACATTAAGAACGATCAAACTATTTTGCTTGCAATGAACAATTTTCGCGTTATTAGTTTTTACGATATAGCATAGCAAATATGTATGCAAATTATTAATAAAGAGATTTTTATTTTCATTAATTAAGTACCCTCGAGTGAAGTTTTGCTCCGTATCATTTATTTTCCAGACTCTTTTACCAAACTTTTTTCATGAAGATGTTCATAATCACAAGGATAACTGGGCAAAGTAATGTAGGCATTTATTTCTTATTAATAGGAAACATCAAGCCTGAAAATTTCATATCGAAATTTGAGGGTTACTTTTTCCTAGTCAAGTTGTAGGGTTCGACACCAGACATGAAACTTTGAAGTTCGATTTGTCCTATTATAAGTACCAAATCGTACATTTAATTGAGATGCACATAAAAATCCCACAATAATGGAGCACTTCCGGTTTTGTCTAAGTAGCCTTTGATATTTAAAAGGTACTCTTCTATCTTATATCACGGTGAGCGTAGTGCACCTTAAAATTTCTAGTTATGAAAAGTCCATAAGAGCACAACATTTTATTTAATTAGAGCACACCATTAACATTTAAAAAAAGTATAATTTTGGAATAATTTGGGTTTCGTTAATGGTGACCAGGCTCTGCCATCTTAACAGGCGTAAAATATTCGCATATGCTGCATTTTTTAACTCGCATGCTCGAGGGAGCTTCAACTCTTTCATTTATGATAAATATATCCTTGATTTTGATAAATTCGACTGATATAAATTTAGTAAGATATTATAAATCCATTTTTCCGATGAAATTACCGTTGCACTTGGTTTATACTCCTAAGTAAATATGTATTTAAATTTTCCAAAAAATAAATAGTTTATTGTTCAGGATTGCTTAATAATTGTTTATATTTAGTGGTTGTGAATTTTAGAATATAGTTCATGAAATCCTACATTTTGGACTTGATGTAAAATAAACTTAATAATAAATCATAAAGAAGATATAGTCAATTAATTGCAATTACAATATTTGCCGTATATAATGCAAGCTTTATTCTCCTGTGCACGAGTTCCCCCGGAAAGGTAGTTTGCAAATACCCATATTTTTCCTGTTTTTTGATTTGAAAATGAGCTGGCACATTCCCCTTCTTGGATTTGTCAAAACTTATCAAATGTTCATAAAAATTGCTATGCAAGTGGTTTCCGGTAGAAGATAACGATTCTAAAGCTTATATTAATATAATATATGACGGACAAATTTTTAACAAATTATTGAATTTTTATACATATTGCAATCTGGGAATTTGAACAAAATTTGATTAATTAGTATTCTGTAATAGGAATTTGAAAACAGACTTAAACGCGATTCTGGTGAGAAATTCAATATATTGAATACGTCATTGTGGATTTTGAAATTTTCAGATAAGACCAGTTATCAACTACTTGAAAACAGAAGAGAGATACACGTTTTTATGAAAAATCCCTAATTTTTTTTAAATTAGTCCACCATATTGAATCCGGCATTTTGAATTTTGTAATTTCAACGTCAGACTTGTTATTAACAATTCCAAAAACCTCCAGATATCATTTTTTTTTGAAAATATGATGATTTTTTATAAATTAGCCCGCCATATTGGATCTCCTTTATGGGATCTGTCATTTTTTATTTTAAATTGTAAACGTCAGATTCGACGATCTTAAGAGATCCCCTTTTGATTCGTAATTTCATGATTCATGATGATCTTGAAGAAATTCGTTTGGCTTTGAAGTGTGTAAATTGTTGAGCCATTTCTATTTTTGAATTATTTATAAAAATTAATAAATACTTAAAATGCTAAGGACAAAAGTATTTAGACGAATATATTGGGGTCTGCACACAGGAAGGTTAAAAATGGCCGTAGTTATCAAAATTTTCCATGTGAATCATTACATTTGTATTTTACGTAAAATTTGTGCGCCATTTCATTTTTAGATTAGTACGCCACCCAGCGTTATTGTTTCATGAACTTTGTCAGGAAAAACAGTAGATCCACTAAAATAAAAAAAAAAACATTTATGGTATGAATAACTTTCAGGATTACGTTTTGTACACGGAACTATAACTATTTTACGGCAGAAAACTGATAGTCTTTGGAAGATTCAATATTATTATTCTTTATAAGAAAAGTTATAAAGGGAGCAACGAATCCTATGAATAAGAGAATTTTTTAAAAATCGGTAGTTCAAAATATTGGAAATTTATTTTATCAATTTACATGTTCGGCCTATGAGGTAGATCGTCTAGCTTATATAAAGATTGAGAAGTAAAAATCTTTAGTAAATAGACACAAATCGTACAAGAGTAAACGTAAATCATAAAATCATAAAAATCACTATCGATTGAAAAAATGTGTGACAGTAAGGTCCTCTGATTATTCTCCTTAATGATTATTACTGTTGCAAAACGTTTCGAAATGATTGATGAAACCATGATTACAATATTATAGTGAATGTTCCATTCCACAGCGAGAAACAGTTTATTAAAAGTAAAACGCTTATATAAGTTATAATTGAGGAAGTCAATATGACCGGACACGAATTTTAAAAATCTAACGAAGTGTAATTCATGCTTTTACCTCTTACCAACTATGTATTCATATTTTCTTCCGTTTACTGTATCACGCAAGTATTATTATTAATAATTGTAAATATTTTCACGCAACTTTACATATTATGGAACTTTCATCGCGTTGTTCGATCAGAACTTTTTACTATTCAGAACCGGATGTCAATGATTTTTTAACAAAGTACAGAAAATAAACAGACATTCGTGGAATATGGAAGAAGTTGGTGGTAAAGTCAAGTGCGTTGGTGAACAATACCTTGGGCGAATTCTAGAATCTATAAGCAACGAAACGTCATATTGCAAGGCTCGTAACAGGAAAGTTTTACGTTGCGTGCATTTTTACCGTCAAGTTATCCCAGGCGTGAATCCCAAGAGAATTTTCTGTGAGGTGTGCCATAATATTTTACGGATCGCACTTGCATCAGATGCTTAAAAAATGCGTCGTTATGCCGTCGCATGCAGCAATTAAATATTTCCTTGACGCTATCGAATACTTTGGACATATTTTTGAAGAGAAGATTTTATTAACAAGACAGAATTAAGCAACTTGCTACAAGCTATTATCCTTATTTTATGATGAATTTTATGGGCATTATAAGTATTTACGTAACATGCTTCTAATACCCATACAATAGTTAGTACATATTTCGAGACTTACGGTGTATCAGGATGTTCTTGCAACACTTGGAGCGCAACGTTACGAGGTGATAATGTTGATTTATATTTATAAAGACTGTCAGCCCTTCTTTTGAATTCAAATGAACAGGTCGTGTGAAATGCTAAAGAAATATTATAGGTAGAAATAACTATGTCGTAGTTCAAAAAGTTACCATATTTTTGTATCCGTTAAATATCTCAACTCGTAATTCTATTTATTAATAAAGATTTTAACGGAGATTTAACTCATAATTGTTAGATGACAGTTTGGGGAATGCCTGATAAAAATACATGTCAAAATAGCCAAATTTGGGATTCATAAGAAGTTGGTGCAGTTAATTGTCGCATTGTGTTACATGTGACTGGTAAACCAAAAAATAATCCAGACATATTATAGTGAATATTTTCACTCTTCAAAGTGATCTTTTTCTTGAAGGAATATTCCAGTTTGATTTCAGGCAATTCCAAGGTATGCTTCACCCATATCAGCTTGAAAACTTTCGCTGTCTCGAGTTGCAGAACTCATACGCAGTACGTAAATCAGAAAATTATCTCTTATAACCCGAAAAATAAACTTCCTGGAAATAGAATTATACATGAACTTAAAATACTAAATTATCTGAAAGACTCAGTCTATCGAATTATAATAATTACTAGGAAATACTTGTTTAAGTCTGTTGATCGCCACAAATAGATTCGTACATTTTTATGTAAAGTAAATTCATTTTAATAAATTCTTATATGTATATAGTGATATTCATACTAGTCAACAAACAAGATTTTCCGTATGATGAAAAGAAGTTTTACACGTTCTTTGGCAAGTAAAGTTCATGAATGGAAAGTCCACTTATTGTAGAAATGCAAGACACTTGACACTGGAATTAGTGCCACCGAAACGAACAAGTTTTCTCAATCTTTTATGCGTGTCGTTACGTGTGCAAAGGTCTAATAAGTAGACTTAATTAGCTCTCAAAATATGTCGAAATTGAAATGACACTGCGTGTAATGCAAACAGCTTTTCATGCGGCCTCAAATTACGTTAAATTTTAACGAGATACTCTACTTAAATCGGTAGATGAGAATCAAGTAAATGCGAATCATTCTCGTGCCTTGTAAATTGCCTTTTAAACGTGGCCAACTATCATTTTGTATCAGTTGGTTTTCTCCAAAATTTGACTTAAAAATGTGTGAAAGAATATGTCTTAAAACAATTTTTAATTTATAATTTTCTGTTTCGAAACTATTCTATGTCAGACCCTCCTTAACGCAGATATAAAATAGATATGTCGAAAGTATTTCAATGAACTAGAATTGCCACTTAACTAGTCATTAAAATTAATATAGAAATCGTCGAAAGTAAGCGCAACGTTGTTTATATACTTTGAAGGTTTGAGATTATGAATTGAAAATAAAGGAAAAATCATCCGAATATGTCTTAATGTAAAAGTCGAAAATTTATAACTTAATTAAAACATAAAAATTAGTTTAAAAACGCATTTTTACTATAAGCGGTATTCGGAAAGGTGGTTTAGACTTATTTATCTATTCACTGCATACTCTACTTTAGGGTCTTTTTAAACTATATTAGAACGTTCAATACAAATTTGTAAACACTTTTCTAATATTATATAATATTAAAAGTATGGGAATTTACCGTTTATAGTAAACTGGGTATAATTTTGAACAACTAAAAAATCGTACGATATTTATTTCTCTAATTATTAGAATATTAAGCATTTATTTAAATTGAGTTTCAGGCATCAGGAATTCCAATATAACTCCGACGTTAACAAAATTGAAAAAAATTGGGAATTTATTCTTCTTCATTTTTTTGAGCTATTAGAATATTGCGATTCAATTATAACTTTGTACAAAAATTGTCAAACTATTTATATTTTAAGAACAAATTTTTGTTTCATACCCCATCATTATAAAGATTTCAAAATGGCGTTCTCAATGAAAGTTCTTGAAACTTTGCCAAAACTCAAAAACTATGAGCTTTAAAAAAAAACACTAAAAATGAATAGAGAAATTTTTTTTTTATATTTGTTTATATTTTCAGAAATTTGTTATTTAAATTCTTTCCAATTTAGATAAATTTAGAACAAAGATGTCATAAATCATATTCTGTGATGAATTTTAAGCGTTTTTATTGTTTTGAATTTTTAGAATTATCAACTCTGAGAAAAATGCTTCGAATTCATCAGAGAATGTACTACATTTTGTCAGAATTTTTCTTAAGTAATTTAAAATTTTGAAAAAAATGTAGATTTCTGAAAATATTATCTGAAAAAATCAGTCTGAAAAAATTCCACTAAATTTCTTTAAGCATTTATGAAAAGCAGCTCACAGTTTTTGAGTTCGAGCCTTCGGGAATGTTCAGTGAAAATGTTTATAAAACTGAATTTTTTTCTTAAAATTAAAATATTTTGACCACATTTGTACACAGTCTCAATAGAATCCCAATATTCTAATAGCTAAAAAAAATATAGAGGAATAAATATTTTTATATATATTTAGTTATATTGGAATTCCTGATGACTGAAACTCAATTTTGACCTATGATTCTTGAAGAGCGACCTTGAAATTAGTAAGATATGTACCTTTCGATTACTCAACTTCGATTATTATACGAAATACTTAATTGAAATTGAAGTAACAAAAATGTCCTTTGGGCGTTAATGCATTGGTTAAAAAAAACAGGTCTTACGAAAAGAAACAGAAATATAATGAAAATATTCGAATTCGTTCAAATTCGAAAATGGAAAAACTAGTTTTTGAAACCGGATAAAGAATATTTTCATCGTAACAGGAATTTTTCTCAATTTTGTGGAAATTCAATTGCAGTTCTGCCCTTTGATATGTTATCAAAAATCACTTCTGAATAACAAAGAAAAAGAATTTCAGGCCACAAAAAATATAACAAGAACCTTAAAATATATAAAAAAACTATATTCACCAACATTTAGTACTCTACTTTATCGGATAACTCATATATTTTTGAAATTTAGATTTTGTGTAATTCTAAATTAATTAATAATGAGGAAGGAAAAACAAAAAAGATTGAAATTGCATTATAAATAGTTTATTAAACAGATGTCAAACATTTTATTACGTGCCCCGAGAATTTAAATATTTTGTATAAACTTTATATTATCAATTGCAAATTTTTATCAGCAGTAGGAAAAGCAAAAGAATGTGTTATTTGACTAGAAGTAATCTGTAAACGCAAACTTATTTAAACTCGAAGATGTACGCAAATGTTCAGAAACACTCAGAAACAAATGAATCTTTTTTTTTGCAGAATTCCCCAAGTTATTTGCAATTATCTTTTTTTTGTCATTATTTTGAGAAATTTCAATACTTACTGACACTTTCGGTCATCTACAGTGTCGATCTTTTTTCAAAATAATGACAAAATCGACAATAAAATGACCCAGGATTCAAACGAAAGGTTTCAATAAAGCCTTTACAATTTTTGACAATGTGCTCAACGTTCTTCAGCGCAATACGTTCAATATCAAGAAGTTCAAACATTAGATTCTGGTAACTTCATAATTTAATTTATACTATTTATTTTCTATAAATTTACCTTCGCAATATTTACATTATTAGAAAATTTAAACTACATATTTTGTATACTTTTTGAGTGTTATGTGTTGACAATTAAAATAGGTCATCAACCTCGCATTTGCGCGGTAAAGGTAGTTGTTACATTAATTTCAGAAACCCTCGTATTTTTTGTAACACAATTGAGAAACAATTTTAAACTATTAGGCAGCTATTAGCCATTTAAGTTCAAACAATCGAACACGAGGGCGAGTGTCCGGCTTTCCGGCCTGCAACGGATGTTTTTGCACCTGCACCAAGGAGGATCCCGAATAGATTTTCGCCCTACCTCCCGGAAAGTACTTTGCCTTCGCACCTGCAGATATATAGTAAATGCGAATGCCACAGGTTTTTCGTTATTGCCGGGACTGCTATACTAATGTCCCACCATACCGAGACCAACGTTGATTACCCTTTAAATGCTCTGCGAAATTTTTAGGCCCTAGCTCCACATGGCTTTAGGATCGCGAAAAGGTGACAAGGTCCTTAATCTGCGATTTTGTATGTCCCCTTCAACTTTAAACTTATCTTCGCGGATTATCGCTGCAAGATTGCTCATAATGTGTTAAAGTGGGAATAGAGATAAAATTAAACGCGGTTATTCTCTCCTCTGTTGTAATTTGAAGAGTGATGTTATTACAGTTTTATGAGGCTGTGTCGAGCGCCTCCAGTCCGAGGAGTTAATGACGTTAATGGCGTGAATTAACCCACGGTGGTGCGTGGCCATTTACACTTTAGTTTACATTAGAAATTTAGTACAAATGTAAATGCAAATTAATCGCTTAAATTGTACGAACCTTGACAAAGTTTGACAAATTCATTTCTTTAATACTCGAAAATTAAATGTGGATAAATAAAGTGTGATAGATCAAATCTAATCACCCTCTCTTTAATATTTTACTGAACATTTAGGGTTCACCATTTTTTGTCTACGTGTCGAAGCAAATTTGTCGCCAATTAGTGGAAAATGTTACACCTTCTTCAGTAGAATGCTTACATTTAAAAATAACAATCAAGTGATATTTAATTATCTAACGAATATTTATGCAGTTTATGCACCTATCAATTCTTGCATTCGGTAGTCACAAGCACAAAAAAATCGATGAAAATTTCGTATGACCAGATTTGTTGTATTGTATGTTTTTGCTTTTATCTCATGCGAACCTGTTTTGTTTGTCTTGCATGTTACCAAAACTCAAAACACATGGCCAGTTTTATGAGATAAAATGTCATAAGTATCAACGAATCTGGTTTAATTTATTAAATACGTATTGAACAATAGTATATCCAAGATGTTTTTTATACCGATGAGAATGCGGACCTTTCTTGCAACTCGGACCGCAACCCCCACAAACTTTAATTGAAAACAAAGATTCCCTCTCCAAGAAACTGTTATTTGAAATGAAAAAAATAATCTTATTACCATTTCAACAAGTAATTTACTTCTACTCCCAGACCTTAGGTCAGCACGGGCATAAAAATTATCCTATAGTTTTTCATCAAATGTCGACGTTTCAGACTATAAGGAGCCCAAATCAACAATAAAAAAATTTGTGTCCGTGATCTTGTACGTACGTACATCCGTACGTCCCGTTTTTTTTTGTCTCGCGATAACTCACGTACGGATAAGCGTAACGACATAATTTTTTTTTTAATCAGTGTCTTGGCATAACTAAGATCTGATTAGATTTTGGCGCAGATTTATCCATCCATTAATAACAAATCATAAGCCCCAATTACGTTTCTTCGAAGTTTTTTGCAGTTATTTTGTAAATATACAAATTTTATTCAAAAATGTTTCAATGAAAAAAGATAGAGCTTTAAATGTTCTACAAAAAAGTCAACGATAATACCATAAAAACCATTTTAAAATGTCTATGACTATTGTCTGAGGAAGTATTGAATTTGGTCACTTCGGGCATAAAAATTATCCTATAGTTTTTCATCAAATTTCGACGTTTCCAAATTATTCGTAATTATTTTAATTAACGTAATTATATTTCCCCCCGGGGAAAAGATAGATTATAGATTTCTACACTGAAAAAACTGAATCTTCGCCAACCCCGCGGGCGCGGTGATCACATACGGGCGCATAAGGTCTTTTACGCCCTTGGTACGAAAATAACTATTTCGATATATCTAAAAGATGTCTTATAGTTATCTAAAAGATATCCGTTAGAGAAAAATAAGTTAGACTCAGAGGGCAGAAAGGGCCTGAATATATAAGTTTCACTGGTTATCATTTAATTTTCACTGATTATTAAACCCTTAATAATTGTTTTGTTTTTTCTTTAAGAGAGGTCTATCTATGTAGACTAGTAGTAATTAAAAGGTGATTTTTAAACATAGCGTACCATAATTACTAACATAAGGATATTTGCTATTTATTATTTTGGCTGAGGAGTTTGCTGATTCCTTTTATTGTGATATATCAATGAATCAGAGTGACATCGCCCAAAAAGGACTTTTCTTGATTTTTAAACATGCGAATTCTATCATTTTAAGGCGTACGATTTATCATTAATTATTCATTTATCGTTATTAATTATTGTTTAAATATATAGTGTTTTCTTTCTTTAAAATTACTTCTGCCTGATGACAAACTAAATCTTTCTAATCAAGCGTTATATATGTATAGCGTAATTTGGATACTAGGATCATATGATGTTTCAAAAATACCCGCAGTTTTATTACTTTTTCAAGTCTTTTTTGATTATTTCAGATATATATACAAATAGTTATAAATACAATTTTCTTAGTTACATTGAATGTTTTCAAACTTATAGAAGAATATCTAGATACACGTGAAATCGAATATTGGAATGATTTGAATATATGCTTAAAGGGTCGATCCCTAAATATGTATCGTTGTTTAATAAAATTCATAAAATGAGGTCTCTGCCATAACAGGAATAGTGACCTACCGTTCGTGCATAAATCCAGATAAAGTACACCCACTCTACGTACTATATCAGAATTGAATGAAAATATTATCGAATGTAATCTAGAATTAAATGTATCATGTTTCTTTTGTGAACATTTTTTCTAGCGTCAAGAATAATATAAGTGGTTTTGAAAAATCGGTTGCTTTCGTTTTGTGACAGGGCGCAATGAGACCTGAACATTTTTCATGAAGACCTTGACCTGTATAAAATACAACACTGAGATAATAAATGAAAAGAAAAATTTTGTTAAAATATACATCTGCCGGATTTTCTTCGAGACGGGCGGAAAATTGCATTTTTCTGAATGGTGAATGTCATATCCCCTTGTAAACAGTTATTTTAAGAAACTTTTGTTCTTGTCGTTTTTCGCTAATATACACCGTTTGCTATTACTCTGCAATAAATTACTCAATTCTATCCGCTTACCGGAAAAAATGAAAACAATTGACCGCTTAATAAGTCGATATATCGAAAAAAGTAAAGAGACAAAAAATATCTATTATCGGGTACAAAAGCAAAAGAAAAAATTTTAAAAAATATACATCTGCCGAATTTGCTTCGAGACGGGCGGAAAACTGCATTTTTC
Source organism: Trichopria drosophilae (assembly GCA_030407085.1). Lineage (NCBI taxonomy): Eukaryota > Metazoa > Arthropoda > Insecta > Hymenoptera > Diapriidae > Trichopria > Trichopria drosophilae. The sequence goes on along the minus strand of CM059582.1, from coordinate 163,164,448 downwards.
TGCACCGTGAATGTTATATTCCTTTGTAAACAGTTATTTTAAGAAACTTTTGTTCCATTTACCAAATCACCAATGTAAAATAAAATTCTCAACCAAAAAACTATTCAGAAACTAAAAAAGTTCAAATAAAATGGATAAATTAATTAAAATATGTGCCATTGAAAAATGCAAATATTGAGAAGGCCAGTTTAGTCTTTTTTTCTTGGTTCCGAAACCTGATGGGTCTAATCGGTAACTCGAAACTGATTAGCGTCTAATCGGCCTTGAAAGGACGGACTCTATCAGAAGGATCGAGCTCGTGTTCCTAAGTTGCGGGGACTACTGGGAAGAAGAAAGAAATGACTAAATCGCAGTGTTTGAAGCAAAAACTCTTTATTTCAAAGGGAGAAAATAATGAATAAAACGGAGGAGCGAGGGTCTGGTGCTCATTGTCTGTGCATGATTGTCTTTTCACTCTTAGAAATAATTGTTTTCCTGTAAAAGGATCATTCTCTTGATCACTGTCTTCTTGAGGCAAAAATATTTCCACTTCCGCCAAAGAGATTCTTTTTGACGTCAAATAAGCAATCCTTTTGCCGCAAAAGCGAATTCCATTTGACGGGAGAAGAAATCCGCTTGGCTAAAGTGGATCTACATGAGTAGTGCACAATACAGGCTGCATGTGTATAACGAAACCATGATAACGAAACCAATGTAACGAAACTACGGTGTCGGAAGTGAAATAATATGTATTGAAATTTAATATAAAACATGAACTCCATTTATGTAAGCAAAATTGAATAACATAATCTATTCATTCAATATTTGTTATTGGAGTTGAGAACAGTTTTAATATGCATATATTTATACGAATTCTAAAATATACTTTGGCAAAATGTAAAGAACAGAATTGTAACAATGGTTGTAATAAATTATAAGCTAAACAGATCTTGATATTTTGTGGATATTAGAACTGTCAGTCCTTATTATTTTATTACGTATATTATTTAATTGTATACTTTATAAACAACTATACAAAATGAGCAAGGAGTTATGTCGAATTGGGAGGTTAACCTAAAATTCAGCTAGAGGTAAATAACCTGCTAAAAAAGAGAAACTGAAAATTTATTTAAATAAATGCTTTCAATTATGTACCACGTGCGGTAGTTTTTGGAGGTTAACAAATTTTTCGGTGGGAAATATATATCCGAAGGCTGCATGCAGACCTATCAATGGTTTTTTAGAATGGCTTTTTACATGAGTGCGTTTTAAACGCGGTAAGTGTAGAACTTCTAAGCCTACATTCTATAATTACTGCACACGAATCTCATTTCATCTATTAGCAGCAAAATGGCAATCTCTTTGCAGGAAACTCATAGTTCTGGAGTGGATATGCTACTTGATGCAAATATAAAATCGTTTTGCAGCAAGCGGATTCTCTTCAAAAAGATTATTATACAGCGGTAAGAAGAAATCTGATTTCTCATATATCAAGTGGATTATCCATTTATGGCAAATATATTCCACTTGCAGCAAGGGGACTCTTCTTAGAGTGTTGAAAAAAGAAAATACTAGTTATAATATCCCAAAGGGCAAGAAGGACCCAAATGTCGCTAAAATGTTTTTAGAATGTTCCAGAAACGTTCCTTTTTTTTTAATATGTATATAAGTTAAATGTCTGTAACATGGATGAAACGTTTATAAAACGTTCCGTAAAAGTTGCAGACATTTAACGTTTTAGGAACGTTTCTGGAACGTTCTAAATACGTTTTAGAAACATTCGGGACTTTCGTGCCCGTTGGGATGTTTTAATTGAAGGATAATTTCTTAAACCTATAGAGGTGGACGGGGGGGGGGGGGGGGGTGGAGGTAGAAACAATTATTAATAAAAAAATGTTTTGAAGTTCATTTATAAAAAAAAAAGAATCGCGAACCTACATGTCCATACTAAAATTTGACATCAACTGTGACGTCGTGATGTCTTAACGAATGTCTAATATCACTATTTGAGGAAAAATATTCCCTGAGGCGTGGGCCTAACTGAAATAAAATAAACAAATTTTCGAAGCAAATTTACGACAATGTGGTTATGACTTCAGAGTGAACATTTCAAAAATCTTTGAATTCCTAATGTAAATATATCGATAGGTATATTGAATTGATGCCAAGCTTTAAAGTAACAACATATCTGAAATTTATTTAATCCAAAATTACATCAATTTCACTGCCATTTATTTCATTGAAGTGAAAGTATTTACTGATTAAAATTGTTACCCATGCACAAATTTTAATAAAGATTTGTGTACATATACGTAAAAGTTACAAATTTATATTTTGATACAAATTCATTATTTTCCAATTTGTGACAATTTTTAATAATATTTTGTTTCGTTTTTAAACTGACACAGATTCCGAGATGGTGCCAAAGAAATACCCTTCAACAAAGTAAGGAGTACTCGTAATTGTAGGGCGAGGACGCAGGTCAGACCTGGTGGCAAGGTGTGCAGCTCATTCGAATAATTTTTCGATTATGTGTCATCTGACAAATTTCAATTTCAGACAAATCTTGTAATTTTGAGTTTGACCTTCTTCAAACAGCGAATGGGAGGAAGATCACCGTCATACACGATCAAAAAATTATGGCGTCTATCGACAATTCAGGGTGGATGTTTGTGGGTAGCACATTTAAAATAAGAAAGATATAGGGAATAGGCCAGTTTTCGTCATCATAGGATACATCCTGACAAGGTATTGTTTTTCTACACTTCAATATTTACTCAGCATGAAGACGATATTATTCAGTATAGTTAAATAATTACTATTTGTAGGATGTTCCTTTCGCTTTCGTCATGATGGAAAAAAAGTCGAAAAGTCATATTTAACACTGATGGGCCATCTAAAAAATAAAATGTCCTGGAATTCCCAACTTATTACGTTGGATTTTGAAAAAGTAGCCAGGAATGTACTTCAAGAAGTATTCCCAACATCTGAAGTGCATGGATGCTGAATCCACTTCTGCCAAGTAAACAGAGTATTTTAGGAATTCAGTAAACGTAAGTGAAAATAAAAGAATTGCGTTTAATAACTGGATTTTTTTAGGCAATAAAGGCTGTGCGAAAGTATCCTGTTCAGAAGAGTGGCATTCGATTGAGGAAGGCGATAGGACGGAAGGATGGTGAAATCACCAAAGTACTTCGACAGATCCTACATACTGGAAGCTTATAGAGATGTAGAGGCATCCATATCACCCGAAGTACTGTGAGTGAGAGTGATGTTGCGTAGTTACTTCGCCAGAGAGTGACTGGGTAAGGTAAAACCAGCAGGCTTCACTGTGTTCGGACTGGAGCATCAAACCAATAATAATATGGAGTCCTGCAACAAAATCTTAAATAGCAACATAATAGCAAGGACAAACGTGTGGGATTTCATTTGTAAGTGCCAAATCTGAAAAAGAAAGAATTATATGAAATATAATAATAAAAGTATCAATGTGAACGTTTTTAAGTATTATATAAAAGTAAAAAAAAAGTAATTAAACTCTATATAAGTTTAAGTTAACAAATATTGGAATCTGTTGAATATGAACGAAATTAAATAATACAATACTAACTCAACTTTTTATAGATAAATTAAGTTCAAGAGGTTTTCGACCTCAATAAATTAACGATGGAGCAAATGGCGAGTCATGCCTCAATAAAACGGCCGAAAACCGCCACAGTACACTATATTAAAGGAAACATTTAAAAAGCAGCACACTATTCAATAACTTTCAGACCGGTAGAATGTTTTAAAGAAACTAGTTTAGACGCAGATGATTTTTTTTATTTCGAGTCCGGTAGAATATTTCAAAGCAAACATTTTAAGCATAGAAGACTATTTAATCACTTTCACACCGGTATAGTGTTGTGAAGAAATTTTGTTTAGATACACCATGATACATCTTGCACTGTACTAGTGCGCTTTCTTGTACCTATTAAATCCGGATGTCGTCGATGTCTTTTTCCTTGGCAAATAACGAACTGGATGAGTCACATTTTGTCGGATGCTCTTCGTATTGTAATGCACCTTGTATGGGACGATGTCATCTATCTGGTGAAATCAAGAAACTCCCTTCAAATCTTGGTCTCAAATAAAAAATAACCCACAAAGGATCAGGACTTGTATGCAATAATATTATTATGTACATTACATATAAATATTTATAACTAACCTGACTTCCAAAACCATCTGCTTAGCCTACTCGAGAGGGGAATAATGACGAGAGACGTAAGAAAAGGAATTTCTCATGTTTTCTATCGACGAATTAAAAGAAATAGGTTTTTAAAAATAAGATTAATTAAATTAGGGGCAGAGTACGGTTAAGGATAAGATTAAGCACAATAAAGATAAGGTTAAAGAAAAGAGAGGTGCGAAAACAAATTTATCAATCTTTATGCCCGTGATAAGGAAGACGGAATAGATTTATCCGAGGAAGAAAAAAATAATTTACCGGCATTATGGAGTAAGATGTTGAAAGAGGTCATCGTTGTGGTAGTCTCAACACAAGATTCATCGATGTGCTGCAGCAGTAGTTCACAATCAGTTGCACAATCATTGTCACCATTGTAATACCTGAAAATAATTGTGAACATTTTCAATAAAGAAATACATAGTATCAAATATTTTTCTATGTAATGTAATATATGAAACGGTTTATACTTATCTGAAGTTAATTTATTTCCAACAAACTTCATATAGTGAAGAAAACCTGTACATAGCGATGCGCCACACGTCTAAATCCACGCATGTTTACATATTTAAGTACTCGGACAACGCCTAGACTGCCTTGAACTGAAATTCCGGCCCAGAATAACGTTATTACAAGATATACAGCCGCTGCGAACAAATATGACCCCCTGAAATTAATATAGATTAACGTAATTCAGTAGAACGGTTCCGTCTTTTCAGATTGACACTTTGCCGATTTGTCTACTCCGAATGTGAACCTCATAAATGGAGCAAAAAAGTAAACAGGGCCGGGTTTTTTTTTATTACCGTCACTGAACACTTGATTTCATCGGCGTAATACGATAAACGATTGTTGTTTATCAGCTAATGTACATATATAGTAAATATTTTTTTTATTACCGTCACTAAACACTTGATTTCATCGGCGTAATACGATAAACGATTGTTGTTTATCAGCTAATGTACATATATAGTAAATAAGCACGTTTCGTACCAGGCATTATCCTCGTCGACTCGTCATTATGGAAATCGCGGTATATGCCCTGCCTTATTCGTGTTAGTTTTTAAAATATAAATGACATTTTAAATAATCCAAAACGGAGGAGGTGTGTTAATTATTAATATATGTATATGCCTTAGTTAATCATGTCGATTATCTAATACATATACATGTGTAAACCTTGTTTAAAATAAATAATAATAGTTTCTCGACCGTTTGATGATAAATAATACATAAAACGTGGATGCCTGGGATGAAACTTGTTTATTTCCAATATGCATTTGTTGATAAACAACAATCGTTTATCGTATTACCGTGATAGGTGAGAGAAATTTGAATTTTACATATTATTTATTATCAACCGGTCTAGAAAAAGATTTTGTCCTCGCAAACTTAACCTCTCCGAGGATTCCTTAAAATCACTGAGAGATAATAAATGAATTTATCAAAGTAAATGTGGGAGCTAAATACTACCATCATTAGTATTTTTTAGTTTATAAATATATTTTATTGTTACTCGTGGTAGACCTATAAATATTTAATTATGTTTTACAAAAAGATTGTTCAATATTCAATCACTTGTGAGTAATAATCAGATATAAGTAAATATATCTGATATTTTACTGAAAGAAATGGGTCAAAATGTTGTCAGCGTTTTTAAAAAAAACTATTGTAAAGCTTTAATGAACTTTTCTCTAAATGCGATAAAAAGAAATAACTCAATCTATTCAAATATAATGAATAGCTAGAAATAATTGCATAATAGGCAAATGTATTCTGATTCATTATAAATATCATCAAACACATAATTACTACACATTATTGATCAGCAATAAATAGTGAAACGGGCCATCAGTGGCGAGTAGTGTTGAAATTTCGATGCACCATCTAAGTGCGACTCTCTAAAAGAAGAAATAAGCATAAAATCGTAATTTTGAGAAAACAACTGCTTGGAGACATGTCTCAAATGGTTTTACTGATGCCACATTTCGCAGTAGTGGACAATATTGGAGTAATTGACAAGTGCATTATGTTTTTTGTATTACATCTCATATAATTCCTACTTTTGTAAAAGTATACCATTACACGCATGCTATACCATTACCGCGTCAATGATGATTACCGCAAACGTCAATCCATTAACTTCTCATACAGAGTGAAAGGAATTAGAAAAGGCTAAATTCCACGCATGTGGTAGTTAAATGTTAAATAAACATATGTGTATACAGAAATCTCAACATATAAACTTGAAATGTATAATTTGATGTAATGTATATAGGTAACAGTTTGATCGTATCATTTAATATAATTCATATATTTACTGCAACGAAAGCCGACCAATTTAGTAAAAATTATGTAGATCATATAATCAGGCAAATAATATTTATTTTATTGACATGGGTGGCATAACTTAACCATCGTAATGCTGAAAATCGATTCTAATTTTTTACGTAAGTCGTATGAAGAAACTTTACGACACCGATAAATTTTATGAAATTTAAAAAGAAACTAAATCTAATTAAAATCTTACGTTCGAACATAACTTTTATATAAATGTGATGAGATAATATTTATATATGCCTAATCTAATAAGTATGAAAATATTTTGATTACATTTTGATACAAGTGCGGTAAATTAGTGGTAACGGACGAGTATGAGACTCAAAGCACGAGTCGAAGGGGAATGATTTAATCCCGTATCGTACAGTATTTTTTTCAAATATCATTACCGCACATTTTCGAATTAAACGGAAATCATTTTTTGGACATTATTGAAAAAATAAAATTTTTTAAACAAACCAAAATGCGTCCACCTTTAAAGTTATTTATTATCTTAACTATTCAATATAATAGGTAAATAAGTAAAGATGGAAACTGTTTTTAGATTTTCGAAAAAAATTGACATTGAAGTGGAAAAATTCGATGCATGGGGAGTTGAACCCGGTACCTTTCGATCGCCGGTCGAATGATCTTCCAATTATACGCGACTTCTGACCATTTCACAATAATTTTGAGATCGGTAAACAAACAAACCATAATTAAGCCATCATATACCTTTTGTGCGCGTTCGACCAGGTGCGGAATTAAAACAAAAATTAATTTTTTTAGAGGACGCATAACATTATCAGAGACAGTTCGAAAAATTAAAATGATATCGTAACACTAACATCGTTATTTGCTCATTATAAAACGTACATCATATAGTTATTTATATTCAATATTTTAATTCTTATTATATTAAAAATATTCAATTTATTCAATGCAGTGAATGAGAATGTTTCGTTCTAGGGTACACTGAAGTCCTCAACTATTTGTCACTACTCGTAACCAGTCATTGTCATTACGTCGTTCTGAGGCATTTTTAATATTTATATATATATACATTTAAAAAAAATAGTATGTCATCACATTACATATATGTTAAAAACATAATACCTGTTGACTTGTAAGTCTCCATAACTCATCAATAACCATTCTACCATTTACAATTATTAATTCTACTTGGCGTAATTCTCTTTACATTGTGAATTTGATATGACTGGAAGTACATACATTTTCTGCCACTAACAAGAATTTATGTAATCTATTAAATCATTAACATCACAATTATAATTGATATAATTCAACAAATGTACAATAATAAATTATATTTCTCGGTAAATTGATTTATAAAGCTTAACAGTAATTTATTACGAATCGAAAACGTCCGATTGTGACTATCAGCCATTTTTTCTTTACACACGACTACCCACAAATTTAATTACAGTACTTAACAGCGTCAATTTACTCCTATATTTCTATATTATTATAGCTTCAGAAGTTAAAGATATTTAATTACATGTTCGTAAGCGTCGAAGCGTGGATAAGTAATAGGCTTGAATTTTAAGACAAACGAAAATAAACATGTTTATTTTAGTAATCCGATACGTTCTTCGTGTAGAAATATGCAAAGTTATGACAGGTAGGTTTTGTTTTTCATTTTGCAGACTTTCTTTGATAATAAATTTCATATCACTGAATTATAAGTCAACAATCCACCTTTACTAAAGACCTCGTGTATAAGCAATGTTTTACTTTCCTAGTCTAATTACATACGGCAGCCACTCAAACAAAAGAAATGAAGGAAGAAATCATAATGAGGGCCGAGCAAATTCTGCAAGTATCACGTGCTATGACTTTCTTCTCGGTTATTTGAGACACTGCCAACATCGTGCTATGTTATATGGAACATCTATACTATTTCTGTAATATCTTTCAATACCTAAAGTTGTACGGAAGAAATAGGTAGTGCGGATTTTTGTGATTGACACTATTATATTTATTGGCAAATCCACAAAACTTTAAACTTTTATGAAAGACAAAAAACAACTCCATACACTGGGATTTACTCAGTTTGCCGTACTGTTTACCCCTTTTCGTCCCAAATGCCCGGTATTTGGACAAAAGTTTCAACGCTCCAATTTTTGGTCCAAACGTCGTTAGAAAACATTGAAATAAGTCAAAATCTATAGATTGTTTCTTCGCAGAAATCGCGTTTTTTTTTACATGGAAAAGGGCAATGGTAACCATTTCAAAAGATACTAATCGCGAATTTTTGCTCAGCCCTTTCTTCTCGTGCGAATTTTTCAAAAAACAAAATGCCGGCTTCAAGATGGGGTCTGCAAGATATAATTTTGCATTTTCTCGAACAATTATCGATTGTTTGACCAAGTAACGGTTGAAATCACGGAGAATTTGGATGAAAAAGTAATTATATTATCATTTGTCAATACATAATCTCATTATTTAATTCAATTATGAATTCATAACCTCAAATTAGTTACATACAATGGACTTTTACCTATTTTTTCTAATTTTCACTCAATTTTGGACGTTTCCGTATTGCTTACGTGTGAAATTGAAAATGAGCAAATACGATTGTGACTTCTAAATAATCGGTTTATAACCTAAAAATTGAGTACCAGGACGAAAATTATGTGCGCATTCCTACCTGGTACCAAGACGTTTGTATCATATCAGAGTAAACTTCGCGGTTTCCAACCGATCAATTATTACTCTTTTCGAATGAAATATTTCTCCAACAGTATGGCATGTTCGTATTTAGTACAATTTACTATTTTTTGTGCGAAGTGAAGTATAATATTTATAACAATTAGTCATTAAATGAAAACAGATCATTTCGCTAAACTAGAAGGCATCGACATTTTAGCAGTTTATTAACGGTACAAACTAAACTGCTAATGTCGAAATAAGACTCTAGATAAGACTGGATAAAACAATATATTTTTTTTTATATTATTTTACGTTGACTTTTCTGAACCCATATGGGACTAAATCGCGACGGGACCTACAGTTTATGAAGGTGGAATCCGAATCACCTGAGCTTTGGCGTTATTAGACACCTGTAAACAAATACAGAGGGGTCCCGGATGACAGATAGCAGAGGCCGAGATCGAACCAGGGTTTTCTCATTACGAAGCCGATACTCTACCAACTGAGCCACCGCTGCTCCCTGATAAAACAATATAATATCAATGATATCAAGATGAAAGTAGTTTTATTTTTTTATTAGTAAAATTGAACCCACCAGTTGATAATCGGCTTCAGATTAAATGAATACTAGTAACCCGAGTAAAAATTACCATACAACGACATTTGATTTTAACGTGATATAAAATTAACATCAATACATATACGCATCTTGAAAAGTTTATAATTAAGACAGTAATTAAGGGCATGTGCTCCATAAAAAAATTATAGAAAAAAATTTCACACCTACGTAATAACAGTTGGAAAGACGATGAAAGATGATAATAAAAATATGTTATTTTTTCCATTCTACATGCTGCTGTTCTGAAATGACGGCACGAGAAGAAACTACACGGCAATTACATAAATAATGTTGTTATAATTTTCCTGATAATTACAATGAGATATCTTCTTAAGTGGCCATTATGTGCAAAACACGCAGGTAATAGGCTGCAAACTAGACATTAGACAGTTATTTCAGTTGCACGACTTTGCATCAAGGACTAGGGCAAAATTTTGAATTTCACTTTTTCCAAGACAATCCATGTCCGGGAAATCGGGAGAAAATCGATGAATATTGACAGCTCGTCGTTAGTCTCGCGGTGGAGGCGAAAGATTTCTCTCCAGTTTTTAATTCGATGCACACGAGCCCATATCTCTTTACCACCAAGTCTGATGGTAGGAGGATGAAAGTGAATACATGGCAGACATACTCTCGTTTGTCCGATACAGTTGGAGTGTGGAGCATGCGTCAGGTCGTCGATCCTAGGAAAGGCAATTATTATCTGAAACACAGGCTCATCCAGGAAACGGGATGTGTTTTTTAAACGAGCCGCGGCTATACTTAACAACTAACGTTCAACTGACGGTCAATTTCAAGAACTCTCGCTCGGGAAGGTCTGAATCTACAATGGAAACCTCGAAATGGCGTGAAAACGATCCGTTTAACAGGTAATTCCCGTTACCGGGATACTGATAAAATCCGAAATTTTTCACTGCAATTATTAATGAACGTAATAAATAAAAAGATTGAAACTAACGAGCGGGATTTAGTACTCTCTAGATTCCACGATGTAAAAATCAACTCCTCGTAGTAAAGGAAATTATTAATCTTGCTGGATTGAAGGATATTTATTTATTTATTTATTATTACTAAATGCAGTCAAGTCGTTTATAATTTGCTTACAATCTTTTCCAGTTTATCCAAACATTTCACAATATAAAATAATAACAATTGAAAAAGAAGAATATTAATAATTAAACAATCTCTTTCAACTTTTGTCATAGAAATTTTTCAAACTACTTTCATGTAATAATATTATTACTAGTGTCATTTCATTATATTATGTTAGCTAATTTTAATCTAATTATGTTGTACAACCTTGAAGTCATATTTTCGTTTACCCCATCAACGCAGAAAAAGCCTGAAATCGTAGCTGTAGCTGTACTTTGAAATAATGTCAGATGCCGAAAAAATTCTTGTAAAATATGTGAATACCGTTCTATTAGGTTTTTGGGTGCGTTTTACAAGATGCTGCGGACGTATTTCATTTTTGTTGACATACAAAACCAATATGGCGGCTTTATTGTAAAAAAGTGCGGAAAAATCAACAATTTTTTTTTACATCAATATTTTTGTAAGAAAACGTAAATTTGATACTGAATACCAGTGTCAAAAAATGGCACAAATTGTTGAAACTTGTAAATTGTGCAGTAGATAAAAATGAGAATTCAAAATGGCGTCTTCTTAAAAATTGAGGATATTGTAAAAAAATGTGCAATTTTTAAGTATGTTGGATCAAACGTTATCACTTCAACTAAACTTAACGAAACTTGGTATGTAGGGGTTGTTGAGGTCGATGATTTTTTAAAATTCAAAATGGCGGATCCAATATGGAGGACCAAGGTAGTAAAATGTTTAGCGAATTTCACGAAACTTAGTATAAATGTGTTTTTCGGGTCGCTGAATACGAAACTGGCCATGGTTTTTCAAAATTTCATCCAACATACTTGAAAATTGAAATTTTTTTTACAATATCCTCAATTTTTAAGATGCCATTTTTAATTTTCATTACAATCTACTGCACAATTGTTAAGTTTTTTCAACAGGTTGTGCCATTTTGTAACACTTTATTCAGTATCAAAATTACGTTTTATTAAAAAAATATTGATTTTAAAAAAAAATTACAATAAAGCCACATATTGGTTTTGTATGTCAACCAAAATGAAATCCGACAGTCGCATCTTGTAGAACCCATTCAAAAATATAATAGAACGATATTAAAATATTTTACAAAAATGTTGTCTACATCTGACATTATTTCAAAGTACAGCTACGATTCCAGGCCTTTTCGGCGTTAATGGGTTAAAGGCATATTTTAGATTATATTAACGTAAATTTCGACCTGTTTGCAACTCTATTTGACGTAAGACATACTGATTTTTTATTATTCTTTATGTTAAATTTTTTCAATGATGTTCAAAGCCGTGTAAAATATTTACATGATTGAAATTTCAATTTTAATATCGTATAAAAAGATAAAATTTTCGACAAAAATGAAAATACGGATTTTCATAAACAAATTAGTTACAAGTTTCAAATTTGCACCTAATACTTTTATGTACAAATTTAGTACAGTCTTCTTGAGATCTAGTATTTTAAAGAAAATTTAAAATAATGTGGACTTAGTTTAAAAAAGGCACTTAGTTTGCAATGTAAACTTAACTCATTGTAGGACATGAATACATCATAAACAACAAAAAAAAACATCAAACATGCCTTGAATCGAATGTGGTATATCGTGTTCTGAATGTTTTGGAAATATCAGTTATCTATCAAATTCTTACTCTTTATGTGTAATCTTGATATTACTTAGAAATCTGAATACCTGAAATTAGAGAATGATGATATTAAATAATGTATAAATAATATTTAAATATGATGTAGATTTATCACTAGGAATACTATAATGAAACTTAACAATACAAATCGACTATAACTTAACACAATCGAACTCGTAAATTTTTCAAACAACTTGAAATTTTTACTTCATGACGTTATTTACACAACTCAGTGTTTTAAACCGTAGTTAAGAATGAAAAAGTGAATTTTGTATTAATTTTAATATTTTATATTATCTTTAAAATGACAGCATCATCGTGATTCGTCAAACATGAATAAACGGTATGTTTCCAAACTAATGGATTGTTTTTTCAAGAATTTTAACTCGACGAGTAAATTTGAAAATTTCCAACAAATTTAACTATTACGAAACAATGTCTGAAGTGATAACGAATATGCGAATTGAAAACATTACTTATGTCCTTCAAAAAATATCCATTAAGTCTTTCAACATTGGCAAATTCGGATCTACTTTATACATTAGAAATGTTGTAATTGGTATTTCTTAACATATGAACCACCTCATCCTTTTCAACCGTCTTTTGTATATAACTCGTAACTCGTTAACTTCTGAAAAAAAGTTCGTATTAAGATGAATACCACAGTAAATTTGCGAGCACATCTTTTTTCTGGACGTGAAAAATTTTTGATGAGTTATAAGAAACATCTGCCGAGGGCGTCATCAAGCTTTTTATTCCTTCCGATTCCTATGCTACTTGACGAATACTTTAATAGCTGCATCGTTCATAATTAGTAGGCGCCGTAGGTATCTAGTGGAGTATCCGATAGATTAATTATGATAAACGAAATGGACATTATTTATTCCAATAAAAGGAATTATCAATTTTAAGTACTGAGTAGTATTTGGTTTCATTCCAATTAAGCAACGAAATTCAATAAAATCTAAACGTATTATTGAATATTTATTATTTTTATTTATTTATTAGTTTATTTGTTCATGCCACTAATCCTTTCAAAAGTATAGATTTGATAACAACAAAAACAATTGATATGTATCTGATGGTCTATTCCAATCTCATAAATAAACGCATAAAAATTAGTAAACAATATGTAATTACTTTATTTTTTATTTTGTATGACTGTCTCCAATTAAACGACAAAGTTAATAACTTATCAGGAGCGGCTGCAACTTAAAAGCCCACCTTTAAAAAAATTCTGTATACTGATGGTTATGAAATTACACAGAAAAATGTGGATCTTATGAGAGAGGAAAACCTACAATAAAAGAAGAAGAATATAAGAATACAGATTAGAACGACGCATATTTATATTTCCTTTTTTCCTTTATTTACATTAAGTACAATGCCGTCTAGACCGAGAAATCACTCGTTTATTTCTATTTTATTTAACAAGCGGCAAAGAAATTTTATAATATGTTCTCTATACGAGAATATAGATATAGATAGATATATATATATATATATAAGAATACAGATTATTTCAACAGGTACTGTAAGAATAGCCTCAAATCATGGTTCCATACAAAAAGACTCTGCTGGATATTTATCGTATGAATTAACAAAAGTGGGTCGAACCACTACAACCTAGCTGTACAATTATCAGAAATTGGATTTACCAACCAACCAAACTGCATTTACGGATTTAAGGAAGAATATCTTGATTGCGCTGTCTGAAACTGCCCAGAATATGATAGAAATCAAAAGGAATTAAATAAAATACTGAAATCAATAATAATAATAAAACATATGCACAAAGTGAGTGTATATTGATGTGAACCGACTATTTTAGCATTACTGCACAACCGTAAAATATGGAATTTTCTTATAATTATCATGATATGAATCAAAGAATATGGGACCATTGTAGGTAATAAAGATTAATTCTAATTCTGCTATCCTTACCTTGAAACTAAGAATTAATTCCATAGCTAAGAGTATAATATTGTATATTTCAGACATTATACCATACTAAATATGAAAAATTGTTTCTACGACCAAAAAAATAACAATCGGATTATCGAATGCATATGTAAACGGTTGAAGTCGTTCACGAAACGTGGAGACAAATTGGATAATACTTATGCCTACAAATTTTCGTCGCATTTTCACCAAAATTGAGGTAGCTATTTGTTAAGGATATAATTATCGAGCTCGAACTCATGTCATTTTAGCGATATTACGCCAACACCACTTGTCGCGATTATGTATACCTGGGTCCGATTGAATATGTGACCTGCGAACGATGCGACATTCGATCCAATAACCAATTACCGACAACAGGACGTTCACCTTGTTGAGTTACCTATATCGAAGTATGTAGGACACTACAACGAACAGGTACATCATCACTCTCCCTCATCGAAAAGACGCGATGAACAACGAACCCAACAACATCGAAGGCCTGATTTCTTGTCGGTGATGTTCAAGCATCATCTCGCCAACGACCACGAGCGGCTAATTTAATAAACTGACGAGCACCTAATTGGAAACACTTACTACTCAAAGGTCAGCACTTAATCACGGGCTTTCGAAGATTCAATCTACGTACTTTTAAACATGTAAGGTGAGATTTATTGCCGACATTTCTTTAATACTTTGGATTGGTGAACAAAAAGGAATATTCAGATTTGCATCAATAGCATTTAGATGTATTGACCTAGTTTCGTGAAAGCTGCAAATGTTCAATTTTGTACATACACTAAGATTTCTGGAAGATCTTATATACCTGCTTTCACCTGCAATTTAAGTAGAAAAACGTTTTCGATACGTTTTATTTAGCTGTCAACGAAGCCATATATAATTTTCCATATGATTTTCAGTGGCGATTATTGTGGATGTAAATTTGCAGTCGAAATACGGCCATATAGAGCATTTCCCCCTGTGAATCGTAGCTCGAATTTCCTAACTTCTACTTTTGGTAGGTCGAAAATTGCTTAAATTTTAGTAATAGTTACCTATTTTACACTCAGGCTAGCCGAATTTTTATTAATCGAAAAACACTATTTCAGGATCTGGAGGACCAAAATGAACGAAATTTGTATTCTAGGGATTTTTGGGATCGTTTATAACGAATCTGATGTCATCTTTGCACAATGCAAAATGGCAGGTCGAATATGTCTCACTAAAAAGTTAAATTTCATGTGCTGTGAACAAATGTATGTACTGGGCCATCTAAGGGCCACTGATTTCGAAGCTGACGTCATATTCTCAAAATTCAAAATTGCGAACCCAATGTGGCTTTCTTTTTCTTTCGCAATTGAAATTTAATTAGGGAAATATATTTTTCGGTACTATAGCCGTAAAATTACGGCCTACTTTTAGTCTGTGAAATGAAATTGAATTGAATGAAACATGAATCTGCGCTGTCAAAAACATAACCCATATACGGACTAAATGCAGTCCGCGAAATCAAATTTTTACAGCTTTCAGTACCGAAAAATACTATTTTTAACGGTAATTTAATCATGTACTCAATCAAATTCGTAATCAGTCACTCAACAAAAAAACATAGTACAACATTTGTATATGATATTTGACATTTTCAGAACCCATATTGGAAACGTCATTTTCAATTTATGCAAATATGCCGTTGGATTCGTAATCAGCGATTCCAGAAAAGCCCTAGAATACAAATAAAGTTCATTTTGGTCTTCCAGATCCTAAAATAGTGTTTTTCGATTAGTAAAAAATTGTTGCTTTTTATGGATTTTCAAAATTAAAAGATTATGATACATATTCGTTAATATTTTTCCTCTATTCTACAATCCCTTATCTTAATTTTTGTTCTAGTCCCATTCATTTTGGTCAATCCTATCTTGAGACATTAGGTTTTGAAACAAAGTTTTCAAAATGTGACTATGTGCGTCGGAATGCAGTTTCGCAGTGTAGCCCAGGGTTAAGCATCAACCGCTTCCCCTCTTTCCTATAGATGTATTAGATGACTTTTGACTATGTCAAATCATAAATTTTATCAAAAAATAGAAGCCGTGGTTTAACTTTTTTCGGTATCTTAAGTATTAATTGGAGGAAACTTTATTCTGATTCAAGTATAAAATGCTTCTCTCACAGAACATTAATGATTCAATAAGGTTATAATCACCTTACATTTTAAGGTTGTAACATTACATAGAGATTAAGAAACCTTCATATAACCAACGAATATAGACGCATATCTATATTCGTTGATATAACCTTATGCCAACCTTACATTAAGATGTGAATCATCGGCTAAACTTATTAAGTAGATGTTACAGGATAATGTTACATTAATATTAAATAATATCATTGTAAAATACATGCAATGTTCCATCTAGATTAACATTTAACACGTCAATAAATAAGTTATTCTATTTAACATGCGTTTACATCATTATATTTCACAAATTATAAAATTTGTAATTACATATTTAAAAGTTACAATTTTAACTGTATTTCATTTACAAAATAAAGTCGTAACAGAAAGTTGGAGCATTGTAAGGTTACATATATAGGCCTCGCAATAGCTCAGTGTCCTCTGTTCTACATTGGAAAAAATGTACCTAATATTGACTCCGAGCGGTGTAATATGTACTAATTCCTAACTCATTTTCATACCGGGAGTCAAAACATAGCTGCAAAAATCAAAATTTGACCTAGCGGCGATTAAAGAAATTAAGTGAATTGATTATACAAATAGCAACGTTATAAACTTAATAGGACTTTAACCCTTACAGATCTGCAACGTTAAATTTTCTGTGTTCTGTAAGGTTATCAGCATCTTACATTTACGTTACATTGTAAGGTTCATTTCAGATAACATTTACACAATACTATGACAACGAGCCGTTTAAAGGTTTATAACCTCTCCATAACCTTGTCATAATGCTGTCTTCTGTGAGGATTGTAGGTTGTTTTACATAGTAATTTATTCTGTGAAGTCAGCATTAAGTGCAGTAGTCAGTGTGATCTACTATTCAGCTTAAAAATATCCTAAGAGTCTAAGTCAACTGAGTACGATTTTAAATTAAACAAAAATAACATAATGGCGCTTATAATTAATATCGCGTACATGGCTGAAATTAAGTAATCCATGAAGGTAACATTTCCTTATAACGAATCTCACAAATCGACTGAAGTTTTACTAACTTTGAAGACATATTTTAATTTAAATTTTTGTAGCTATTGGCCTAAATTTGAATACCCATATCTTACACCGAACACATCAGACAAAATTAACGTATATTAGGCATGTACCCAAGCTAATAAGACAAGTTCATAACATGTACCTTTCAAACTTTCGCCGTTATTAAGGAATTTAATGAAATTAATGATCAACCATCAATCTTATACTCTCTTTGCCCCCACGTTATCAATTCATATGAAGCGAACGAGACATTTGAAGTAGGTTACTTACGTTATCTATATCTATCTCGCGTTTACGAGTGGAAAGTAATGGGGTTCTACCGTTAATTGAAATGTGTCGTTTACAGCTCTTTTTGCACGGTCCGGCACAACACCTTAAAATTCTGGCATTATTGGGTGTAATTTTTGTATTCCGGTTTCGACGCGTAAATACTTCGTAATTAATTTTTTTCGAGACCGGTATATAGAAGAGCGCGTAAATTATGTGGTTGTGACGCAAAATCCGGCAGCGCATTGTGTGAAATTTTAGTTACATACTTATTACGAGTAACTGTAATATTTTATAAACGACAAGAGAGTATATTACATTAAACTTTTTACAGACAAGTCAATTGACTTTTTCAGAAGTTCTTTCTATAATTTTCCATTTTTTGTTCTAGCTGCATTTCCTTTAGTACGTTTAGCGGTTTTACTTTACACCCTGTTTGATTTTGCTTCAGACGTAATACATGTTGATTGTTTGCTGTTTAACAATTTGGTGTTATGTATCGAAAATTGTGAACAAGGATAGACGGTAAAATAAAATTGTGATTTATCTTTGTATCCGAGCTGAGTAAAGTACGGCTTTACGCATTTTTGACATTCTCTAAATGCAATTTACGAATACTTGTATAAAAAAATATTGATCGACCCCTGTGCGAAAGTGTTTTTTGTACTAATATGAATGTAGACCTTGCTTTCATGTCGACCCGCAACTAACATTTGTAAATAGTTATAAGAAAATAATATTTGGTAAATACAGTCGATATTAAATAAAAATAAAAACAAACTACAGATGTAAACACTGGGGCTCTGATGAAAGTCACCGAAAATGCGAAAAGAAAGATGTATAAGCCAGATTTTGTAATTTTACCAGCTACAGAATCTTCGATTTATTGAAGTGCTTATATATATGTGAATTTAAGGATTTGACTAACAATGGATTCTGTCTTCCTGTAGTGACAAAATAAATAACTAATATCTATTGTACATACACATTTTTTACGTTTCAAAACTTCTAACATTTGTAGAAAAAAAAAACTTTTACGCAAATGTATCGAAAACTACTATAGTTTAAAATGGTGAGTAACATTAGAATATGCCAATTTGAGAATCAGAAGAATGAGAACACTGGTACATAAACAATAGGCAGGATGTAAGGTAAAACCATATTATTTTTAACTCATAATAATTTTTTTTAAATAAGTATTTATTTATAGATTCAGCAGACGTGATATCAGAACCAAAAAAGCAGAAAATACTTTCCAAAAGCTTTTGGCGTGCTGAATACAAATCTGGCCTTAAAAAGTCCTCGGTAGGTCTGGTTTTGCATTTTTTAACATTCATCCGCGATATTGGGTCTGCCGTTGCATTTCGCGACTATCGTACCATTAAATAGAATTTTTTTAAAGGCATTATAGTAGACACGCAAAAAATATCTAGTATGATGCGGGTTGATAAAACACCTTTTTCCAGAATGGTAATGATAAGAAACATTTTGATTATTATCTACATTTGTATAAATCTGAAGTTGACAAATCGTTAAATGAATTAAAATGTAAATCATTCATTTAATTAATTTTGTTTGTTTTCTTTTTTTTAATATAAAACTTCTAATATGTCAGTAAAGATATACTGGTTTGAACTATAGTTAAGTTTATCAAAAGTATATTACTAAAATAAATTACACTAGGTTCGGTAAACCCTATACAATTGTAATAATTAATAACTATTTTTTATAATCTTAGTTTTTGGTACATTCAGAATTAGAAGATTCAAAAGAAGTTGTATATTATGATTGATACTATGAGCTACATCGATTTAAAATCAAAGTATTTGTATTGTCAAAAACAACAGACAGGTTTAAAAAAGGATGTAATTTTTAATTAACTATTAAATTAGGACACGAAATTATTTTGTGGTTAAATTTCATGTTAATCAATTTAGGAATCAAGATGAAATTTTATGAATGGGAGAATATTTTCTAAAATTGATATGCATCTACCTAGTAAAAACGAGAATTAACAGTTATGCTAGATTATTGTTATTTATTCTAATTAAAAAATTACAAAGAATAAATAATATTTTCATTCGAACCACGTAATATTGATTCGGACATAAAAGCTGTTCAGGTTGTTGTAATTCTTTTTCGTTGATCGGCCACCTTCAAATCTCGCAGGTAAGATATAGAATAAAAAAACTACGCTGTCAAGGTGCTACGAGTATTTTAATATCACGCCCAAGCTGAGCAAATTGACCTCTTAAAAACAAACACTGCGAGTATTGATACTCCCCTTGATAGTTTTATGAAATTAATGATCTGCATCGGGATCGATGTTATTCGCAAACGAAAGCATTTGTCGATACGATCGAAAATGATCGCTCTAGCTGGCCTACCAATGGTCCAATATTCACTTTGGGGTACGCCGATGGGTTGTGGACTATAATTTTCGATTCGATATACATCTACATTTATCGACCTGCGTGTGTCTAAGGGGATCTACATATCAGACCTGCTCCTTCGAATTCTATGCAACAAAGGGAGCAAAAGATTTTGTTGGTTTACGTGATCTACCAAAGTACATCAGATAGCCTATAACTGGCGCTAAAGGTACTTCTCGTCAAATTTAACGACCTGTTCTAGACGAAATTATTCAAAGACGAAATTGAATAGTAATCGATTTTTCGTTAATTCGTTTTCTTATCTGTGTGCAATATAAATTTTCGTAATATTGTGATCCGCTAAGAAATTACATTATAATAATTTTTTTTTTAAATAATAAAAGAAATATTTATTAAAAAACATTTAAAAAATTATTATTCTATTGATTTTATTACTCCCTATCAAAACAAATCAATAGGCAGATTCAAGTTCGAGTCCATTAAAAGTTTGAAAAATAAAATTTCGTTAAGAATGTTTGATTGACTATATAACTCCGGGCTTCAAAGGATAAATGCAAATATTTGATATTTCATAAAAAATATGCTGGGAATAATTCTTATATCAGTTTTCAAATCCCTGGTAGAAAATTACCCTGCCGCTAAACTGGCTCTAAACTGGCTTCCCTTTTATCTGATCAGGTGTTAGAATGGCATACAAATACCGCCAGACAATGAATAGTCATGTTCTTGCAGGCAGATGTTATTAATTAGTAGAAATCTGTTTCTAAATATCCAGGCGCAAGCTGGGGCCTTACCTGCACCACGATAGATTTCCGGAAGATTTTTTAAGGTTATTGCTCACATTTACTTTCTAATTTTAAGGCCCAAATACTACAATAAAAAAACTATATCAAGACTTCATTATATAGAAAATACTCGTAACAACCGTTCAAAAATAAACGAAAAATTAATATATTGTAAGATGCCCTCAAGAGAATTATTTTCATTTTTGGTTTAAAATAATCGGCAGATACTAAGTCGGGTTTGGTCATATTCTGTAAATAGATATCAGAAGAAAAATCCGAGGTTTGAGAACTTCTAAGTTGAATTTAATTCAAGCTCACTGCGCCCAAACATTAACCAGCCATTTTTGTACTAGGCTATCTTCTGACAAATTCTAACCATCAGATAGCCAATACTATTCTAGTTTTAGTACTTAAATAATTAAAGCGACGCGACGGGGCAGTCCAGCGTGGATCTAGCTTTACATCGTAGGAACTGATCGGATAACGTTCTACCACTGATATTAAGAATTAAATTTACAGGATTAAACTTTGGAAACTTTATTAATACATTTGTAATGACAAACTAGTGTTGGCGTGGTGCCTCCGAAACTTCGACCCAGTGTAGAGTCGACTATTCCTTATTAATACTCGTTCGTTTACTAACAGCTTTCAAATATATTATAAAATTATATCGATATTTGGGAGTTCAATCATATTTATGTCCAAGTGGCTTCGATAGATGTGTTACAACAAAATAGTGTTTCTGATATGTATGAAAATTGAAAATGATTAACAACTATGACCTATGGCCTGAGTCGACGTAAAATTGAAAATGAGCATTTTCAAAACTTCGACCCCGTCGACAGGCCAGCCGAAGTATTAATAAATAAAAGTTGCAAAACACTTACGTCATGCACTTGCATTGTAATAGACTATTCGATGCATATTACATGTTTACTGTGTTTTACTAATTACTGTCTTTATTACTATGAACTTATATATACAATATATATAATTCGTCAAAGGTATCTTGAAAGTGTCAAAAAGATCTCTGACGGATATCTTTTAGATATCTATAAGACATCTTTTAGGTATATCGAAATAGTTATTTTCGTATCAAGGGCGTAAAAGAACTTATGCGCCCGTATGTGATCACCGCTCCGGAGGGGCTGGCGAAGAGTACCTCTGGGGGTAGGGGGTCGAAACGTCGAAATTTGATGAAAAACTATAGGATAGTTTTTTTTGCCGAGGTGACCAAATTCAATAATCTTTCAGACAATAGTCATAAGCATTTTAAACCAGTTTTTATGGCATTATCGTTGACTTTAGGAAGAAAATGCATACGACCTTTTTTGTAGAGGATTTCATGCTCTATCTTTTTTGTTTGAAATATTTTTTAATAAAATTTGTATTTTTACCAAATGAATGCAAAAAACTACGAAGAAAACTTAATTGGTGCTAATGTTTTTTAGCAATGGACTGATGCATCTGCGACAAAATCTAATCAGATCTAAGTTATTGCCAAGCCACGTATTTTTAAAAAAAATTTATATCATTACGCTTATCCGTCCGCGAGTTATCGAAAGACAAAAAAAAACGGGACGTACGTACAAGATCGCAGACACAAATTTTTTTATTGTTGATTTGGGTTCCTTAGGGTCTGAAACTGTAGGGTACTTTTTATGCCCGAAGTGACCAAATTCAATACTTCGTCCAGACCTAAGGTCTGGGTCGAAGTAATATATTTGTTGAATAAAGTTGGGACCATAAAATTTGTCTTGGTAATTTTTACATATTTCTTGAATTATTTTAAATGCTTTGTTTCTGAAACACGTATACGAGTTTAATAACCATACTTATAGATTCATGATCATAAATCTCGAAAGAATCAACAAAACATAATATAAATCCTCTTAAATCACCCTTTAGGTCAATAGTAGATCGCGGGTTTACTTTTTATATTTTAGCCCATCATCGGCAGTCAAATAAAAGATCTTTGAATTCATCATTATCTTTAGTGTATTTCTCTCGCAGTCGATCAAATATTCTGCATTTCTTGTTCGAACCCCGAAATTACTCTATACGGTTATCATATCCTGGAATGATCAGTATTGGACACTTAACTACACATCTAGACTAAACATCTAGAGAGTTGAAAATATATGTATATCGAACCGTTTTTAAAGGAATATTTAAATGAATTTTTTAAATCTACCGCAAATCAAAATTACATTATCTTGAGTTTTTTAATTGAGATGGAAAATGCGAAATAATTAATTTGTACACTATAACATATTAAAATAATACATTTATATTATCAAATTTAGAGAAAATAATTAAAAATCTTAATTTATTTTTCTTCACGCATGATCAAATATTTAAAACGTTTATATGCAATGAAATTGACAAATTTCTTCGGACTAATTTCTATTTCCAACACACTTTTTACAACTAACAGAAATGCAATTTTCATCTGTACTAGTTTATTCAAACCGGAATACAAAATATTAATAAGTCTGCGCAATATGGTATGATGTAAAATTCATTTAATATGATCGTAATTTAAATATGCGCAATGTGCATTGTAAAAAAAAAACGTAACCCAATTTTCTGCCAGCGTAATTCGTGGACTTCTTTTCGTGAGTCCATTGCAAATTTGCCTCGTACACCATAAGATATTTTCAATGGCAATGTTTACTTTTACAAAAATATAGGCAAATGTCTTTTAGTTGGTTTTGTAGGTTAATTACCAGACGTTAATTCGATACCATAGAAAAAGTTGGCGTTTTTATTTACTCCTATGGTAATACAACTACATATAAGAATTATCATTATTAATATTATTAGCCGATAGTATAACATTTGATAAAAATTATTCTTATAGTCCCATAATTATGAAATATATACATATATATGGTTGCTGAACGTCATTTTATGTACAAGATCAAAAAATTGTAGGGCGACTTAGAATTTCAATGGACAAATGAAAGGGATACGAAATCTTGAAAAAATGCAATGGACGACAGCAAAAATCTCGAAGAGGATTCCCAATTTCGTAGAAATTTCCTCGACACGATGCCGACTCACAGGAACAAACCCCCACAGATAACTTCCATAAGAATTTTTAAAAAGATAACGTGAAAATCAACTTGTAAATCTTTTTTCGATCGTTGATCCAAGCGGTAAAAATCCAGGGTTCTCCACATGACGTCCAGACAACATGAAGTCTTGTTTAACACAAGGAATCATCAAACCTTCTGTAATAATTAAATTCATCAGGCGAAACAATAACCAAATTTTAGACCCAAAAAAAAAACATACGAGTTGCAGCGGAACAAAATGGCAACATTTGGTGGTTTGAGTAAAACTGAAAGGAAAAAGCGCGCTCATCTTAAAAATCAACAACCCATAGCAACCACGTTACCAACCATCGAGTTGAATGATTCTGATACATGAACAGATGGGAACAAGATACGTAAAGTATACGTACCAGATATGTATTTGAAATGAAACGAATTGGTATCTCATACATTGGAAATTGGTTTCCATCTCCGCTTTCATGACATGACACGTAGTTACGTTACAAATATATATCTAATATATATCAGTCGATATCGAAATTATGTTACGTATTTGATATGTACTTATTTTTTGAGTTGTGCTGTATGGGAAGTGACTTACAATCATCCCTCTACTCCCTCGGTCGTGTTCCTTTTATCGGTTTTGCAATGTTGTAGTCAACAATATTGTGATCTTACTTATTTCTCTGCACATATTAATTAATTATATACAATATTATTGAATATATTATATAAATGTGCATATTATGTCTTTGAAGCTAAAACTAAAATTACAAACTGATGTGAAGTATCACATGCAAAAAATGTTTCCAGTCCTATTCCCAATGTGTATATACTAGTATCTATATAATAATAATAATAACAGTTATAATAATACCGTCTTTATTGCATCGGCATATACGTCCACATTGCATAATCGACGAGGAACAGCAATTTAGTGCTGCTGTATTGTCTGACCTAATATAATAGACTTATATTATAGTCATAAATTACTCTATAATGGAAAAAGTAAAGATTAAGTACGGAATCTGAACTGAAGTGATATCAGTAATTTCGAAGTTAAACAGAAATGTACATTTAAATATAATTTTAATAAACGTTATGTACTGTGTTATATTATGTATATCTTTAAGCAAAGATTACGAGTAAATAAATAAATAAATAAAATGAAGCGCAATACATTGGGTAATGATAACCGAGTAGTAGACTTTTAGCTTTCTATATTTTACCGTTCTTGCATCACTATTTCATTGATGTTCCATT
Organism: Trichopria drosophilae; assembly: GCA_030407085.1. NCBI lineage: Eukaryota > Metazoa > Arthropoda > Insecta > Hymenoptera > Diapriidae > Trichopria > Trichopria drosophilae. The sequence continues at coordinate 163,138,940 of CM059582.1, read as the reverse complement.
TGCTATTATTATATATATATATTGTTTGCAAATAAAGAAGAACATATATTCAAAGATGCAAAACCTGAGTTATGTTTTATTGATTACATTTAATGAGCAGAGTTAAAGGATGAAAAAGTAAGTATTATTGGTTTGAAATATCCACTTTTGTATATATAATGAATTCTCTTTTATTAGTTAATTAGTTGAGAACTTGTAATAATAATTGAATTAAATAATATTAAGTAAACATTGAATGTGGTATATCACTTCTGGTTTGATTACTAACAACAGATTAATGGCACACACAGGTGTGGAATATACACAGTAAAAAAAAAGTCTTAAAATTGTTACATATTCAATATTCAACACCGTCAATTGTGCTAATTTGTTCTGAATTGTGCTAATTTTCTTAAATTAAGTCAATATTTGCGCTCAAAACCTTGTTTTGGAAACTTACGTTTAGTAAATATTCAGGTTCGAAATTCGAACTCTCTAATTTAGGTGTGACAGCTCGAAAAATTTTTCTTTAAGCACACTGAGAAAAGTGTATTTTATCAGTTACTATCCCTTGGCTTTTAAAAAGTATATTATAGCCCTTAAAAGAAATATTATAACTAATAAAATCCTCCGTCTTTCAGCATTTGTTTTTGACAGGTTATATGAAACTGTATTAAACTCTCCTAGTTTAAAAGAATGTTTTATTATAACTAAAAGAAGGCATTTTTAATATTTTAATTTGCTAGATAAATTTCCATAAACAAAAATTGCTTTTAATTAAAGAGAAAAGGCTAAAATAATCTGACATATTGGTAAGAATAATCTAAAATCTTCGTCTTTTAACAGGTAATAGAAAGATGGCAATCCCTATGCGTAAAATACTATCTTTTACGGGGCATAAGAATTCTAATACTGGGTAAAAAACACTTTTCTCTGAGCATAAATCTCGACTAAAATTAAACTTTGCTGTCTGAAAGTAAGACTTTAAGCGCAAATATTGACTTAATTTAAGAAAATTAGCTCAATTTTAGATTGAAATTAAGTCTTTTACAGTTCCTAATTTGAGCTGTAACAATTTAAAAAAATTATTCTTGTTTACACTCAATATAAATGTGTATTTTAAATATGCACTAATACAGAACATGTCCCTACTAACGACATTTTGTCATACATGAATGTGAAATTTAAGAGAAATTGATAAACAAACTCAGCATCACGAATATTCAAGGATTCGAAAAAGTTTATTAATAATTTATCTGTTAATTCAGTGAATGAATATATTTTTATTGCGTTTTATATTTTATACGAAATGTATGAAGGTATTTATTGATGGTCATTACAAAATCTCTAAAAAGGATAACATGTCATTTCGGCTTAAGCCGTGCGTAGAATACTTTATGAAGAATTTTTACGCATGCAATTTTACGACCGTTTCGGTCATATAAACGCAAGACCGATACAACCTCACATAGTATAATACTGCAAATTAGAAAGAATAGTGCGAATAAGGCAATTGGAAAAAAATACTTCGCTGATTTGGTCCAAAGTTCGGTTTTCTCACACGTAGGGCATCCGAAAACCTTGGTAACTCTATTTAACGTCTCTTCTATACAGCATCCATTGATGACGTGATTCGACTACAGGCAAATTCTTTTGCACGCAAAAATCGGCGAGTTTTGAAGTTGGGTTAATGATACCCAATTGTCCATTCAGAACGAATGCCACAGTCTTTCCCTTTATGATCCCGGAATGACTATCGCCATCGGCTAGCAGGTACTCTGTCAAAAGTCAGTTCAGACGAGCCTTGTAATCATGGATCGGTAAAGTATTTCATAACCCAATTAGGCATAGGTGTACGACGGGTTCCGACCGTCAGATTCGTCAAGCGATCGTCGCGTGGCATGCGCACGACAATGTTCGGTTCAAATGTCAGGAACCTTTATAGATCATTCGGTACGGCACCTGCTTGGGTGTGGATCTTAGCTACGGGCCCCCTATGATTACCTACCCGACAAAGAGGATCACCATCGCCCTTCGAAACTACCAGCAATCCTTCAGAACTTCCAATTCACCTGTGGAAAACACTTTCCTTATCGTAAAATGATCTGTTAGAAGATTTCAGAGGTCATTTAGGCAAAAAAATTATTCATCTGAATTTAACTAGTTTTTTACATCATTTGTTACGCTGTTCCTTCACATCATGCCAGGAATATACACTTTAGAAATAAGAATAATTTATTACGGTACTGGTTAGTATTCTAAGTAATTTATCATACTAAACGATGTAATTAGAGTTCAACTATTAAAGCACGCCTTTATATTTTACATGTTTCATTATTTAAAAGTTGGTTGTAATATAAATATATTAAGTTGTTTTCTTCCTCGTAAAACAATAATAGAAGATTACTTTTTTCATTAACAAATTCATATATATAAAAGTGTTAAGATGATAAAATTCTGTGGTCAAAAAGCACAACAACTTATACTGCCTGGCTTTCTAAAAAAAAAGGATTTTAATGTTCACTTATTTCTTTCAAATCGATAAATCAATAGATTTGTTTGATATTTGACATTTAGTCTTAAAGGGAGGTTATCGAAGTGTTAATCGAGAATATAAAAAATTGTTGTATAATTCGAAGGGACTCATAAGAAATAAGTTAACTTTAGAGTATTTCGATTGAATAGGCTATACAGATGTCGCTAGTCGTAAATTAAATTAAATTGTTTTTTTGTTATTCTGTAAAAATGTCAGAGTATTCTTTGAGCAATTCTAAGAACTTTTTGCTCTGTAACCTTTTTTCGAAAGTCTATTATTTTTAAGTGAAAAAATTCCTGAGCTTTTCGACGTTTTTTTTCGGGTATGGGCCGCCGTTTTGTTTGCTTTTACCTTTATTTTCAAAATATCTATATACATATTTAAAAGTTCAAGTTTCGAGGGCATGATTTTTTTACTTAAAGGATGAATTATAAGATTTCAGAGTAAACAATCGAGCTAAAAAAGAATTCATTTCAAAATCCTTGTTGATTTAGAAAAAAATCATGTATAATTTTTCACACTTACTTTTTTTAAAATCTAATATCATATTCTGAAAGTTCAGTTAATTTTACATCAGATGTGCCTCTTTATAAATTATTTAGATTTTTTTTTCTCCAAAACAAGAACGTTGAAAAAATCTCCATTTTGGACTTAAAGTGGGAGTAATTGTATTGTATAACTTGTTATATAAAATTTCTCATCCCGTAGTTTAATATATTATATGAATGACACAATAATGCAGCCTCAACATTCCCTAGTCTAATTTATTCCAAATTATGACAGTTCTTCTCAATTTACGATACGGGCACAATTCCATTATTTACCATAAATTAATCAAAAACATACAAGATAATTACGGTTCACATAAAAGCAATTGCTATTTTTATCGTATTTGCAGTTAAACATCAGAGCCAACATCAGTAATGCACGTCATAATGGCATATCCGCTCGCACGATGCACAGAGTAATCCGCTAAAGTTCTACAAAATTGGCCCTACCCTTTTAGGCGAAGCTAATGGAAGTAATGGGCATTCGTGATTTCGCGCGTTTAGATTCTTCAAGGCAGGTGAAACCGGCAGCAACTGTTTCCTCGAAGGCAGAATCTAATTTTTTCGTCGTTCCAGGACCAAAAAAGGCTAAAACGTCCAGGATTCGTAAAGAAAAGGACAACCTACAAACGCAAAACGAACCGATGTCCCGAAGGGTAAGACTTTTGCACGCGTACGTCTTCGATGGAAACCAATCAAAGCGCGCAAGTAGGCGTCACCCCAAAATTTGGAATTGACGTCCGTTATATTCAGTAGCTTTATGGCGAAAAACGCGGAATCGAAGAAAAGGATTTATAGCGAACTGTCATTTGATGGAGCCTGTTATCAGTCGGCGCAGTAACAACAGAGACACAAATTTTTTTCTACCTGTTTAAAAACAGAGTCATTTACCATCATTCCAGATCCATTGATACCTAAAGTCCCATAGATCATATAATTCCGATGGAATTTAAATAGTCGATGTTTTGGGGGCAGTCCATCAAGGATTGTACAATTTTAGAATCAAGATATGCGCGCCAATAAAATGTATGGTATTATTCGAAAAGTACATCCATTTGGTTTTTTAGGAGGTTAAATTATGGAGCTCGGGTAATTTACTTTGCATTTAGCAATCGGCTCATAGGGATTTTAGTGTTATGGCTGGGATGGCGGCCGAACAGGGACGCCATCTTTCTGCCGTGAAAGGGCCAAATCGACCAGACGGGTCGATTTGAGGGTTCTTTTTAGGGTGGACGGAGCCGCCGAGTGTATCCGTTCAAAAGGAAAGGAGAAGGGTGAAAATAAATAATGACTCGATTTTCTTTTTCTTATAGGTTTTTTTATTTTGTGATCATTTATTTTTTTATATATTTAATTTATTTTTTTTTGATCGCGTTACGGCGCCGATATTCCTCCAGCGTGATTTTTGTTTTCTGCGGGGGAGGAGGCTGGTTGTGATCGGGGGTGGCTGCTGGCTGCCCTTCTCGTTGGGCGCGTTGCTCCACCAGGAATTTATATAATTTGCGGGCTCGCTCCCGTTTGCGACGCCGGACACCCTTATTATTTCGGGGCACTATAACAAAATGTGGACAAATTTAGTTTCGCGGAAGGAGAAACGCGGGAACTTATAAAAAAAATAATATATTAAAAAAAAAGTGAAAAGGCTATGACCTAATTCCCTATGGGTCGATTCCGCATCGGCACGTGCCAATTCCGGAATAAACCGAGGAAAGGGTTTACAAGTTCTTCGAGGGAGAGATAGAAACGCCGGGCCAAAAGATTTGACCCTGGTCCCGAGCTCTGTCCCTTTTCGGAAATAGTTTACCCCCAAAAAAAATATATATAAAAAAAAAGAATTGCCGCGGAGACGAGTTCGCCCGTGCCCGGAGGGATCGAAACGCCGGGCCAAAAGATTTGGCCCTGGTCCCGTGCTCTGTCCGGGTTCAGGTTAGTCGCCTGATCTTAACTAGGGGAAATACTTACTTATGAGATCCTGGTTCGACGACTCCCGGAACCTAGGCTGCTGGGCTGTCTGTATCCAGTGGTCCAACTACTGCTGGAGCTTAACTGCTCGATGTTGACTGCTGAATCTTAACTGACTTTTTTTGGTCCAGGAGGTGCTGTTTTTATACTGGATACCGCCCGTGGTGCCCAGTTCCGTTTTGAAGCGTTGCGTCGTGTCACGGATTTTTTTATCCAAAATTCGTGTGAATGCAAGATTTGCAGCTTCCGTCCGAATTGAATAGAATCTTTTTGCGTGTTTAGACAATTATGTTAATTTTAAGATCGTACAAAAATGAACGGTAGTTGTATCTTGTATAGAACTGGAGATATTTATTTGTTAATATTTACTAAATTAGTTTTTTAATAATCCGATAGATTTTATGCAATTTTGATATGCCGTTGTGTTGTTTTTAATAGTAAATTTGTATTTTTAATAAACTATTTTGCATTAATTGTTTTAATACAACTGTTGTTGATTTTTGTACAATTTAACATTATTTTAATCGAAGGTTTATAAGAGCAATTTACATATAGTGATATAAAGCATGAATTTCGTACAAGAGATGAATAAACAATGAGGTATTCTTAAAATGATTGTTTGTTTTTATAAATTTTGTATTATTGTAACATTTGAGAACATGATTATCAAGATACTAAATTTTAAAGGATGTTCAATTTTGTAATAGATATAAATATATATATAAAAGCTTCATTCTTTATTCATGAGATGGTGTTTACAATGTTTTATACGCTAATGTTTATTTGTTCGTTTGTTCGGTACCAGTTTGGAAGTTTGACTAATGAAAATTCGTGGTTGAATCTATTGTAATAAAAGGAAAAAACGGAATTTGTTCGTAATTATAAATAAACGTTTTATTTTATTTTATAAATGTGTTTTCTGTATGAGATACTATTTATTTCTATCTAACTAATCCGACCAATGTTATCATTCTATTGTTCGTTAGTTTTGGTTTATAATTTTTATATTATATGAAAAGCTATTTTGAAAAGAATTTTCTTGGAAAAGAAAAGTATGTCATATAAGCGTGTGCGTGAGAAAGCGGATGTACTTTGGAATTTTTATTACTTTTTTTAGAAATAGATAGAGTTTGTCAAGGGTACGGGTTGCTAGTCCGGTTTGCTACACTTTCTAAAGATACTTTTAGATTTTCCCGTACATTTTCCGTTGAGACTATTTCGGAAAATAATTAATGATATTATTACTCTCTACTGGTAATGTAGGAAACTGTGAGTGGGAGTGAAAATTCAGGAATTATAGGGTTCTCTATTTTCGATCGGTATCGGTAAGTTATTTGTTATGAGGTTCAGTTAGTATACGCCGGGCGCGCTATTGCATCGGATATTTAGCCGGTATTTTTGAAATAAGGTGCGTTACGTAGGACGTAACACCCCCCTGCTCGGTCGAAAGTCGGCCCTCCGACTTTGTGAGTACATGCGTTAGTAAGTGCGTTAGTGCGGAAGCATTGTAGCGTGATGATTAACTATCATGAGATTTCCACTGGTATTACAAACAGCTTACATTATAGTCGCTTTTTGTTTATATTTTTAATTGTTATACATGAAATGTAATACAAAGAATTTAGCCTTTCGTGTGTCTAGAACATTTTGCTCCATGAATCCTTAGAAGAAATGCAGTATTTTATTACTAGTAGACGATATCTTCTTTTGTGTGATTAGGAATATTGATGTCATCTAGGTTGTTCCGTAGTTTAAATCGATACATTTTCCTTCCTTTTATGTGTGGAATCCATATTTGATTAAACACTTTATGCGATCTGTGAGATTGTTTAAAGATTTCATGCAAGAAGTGGTTGGTTTTCTACTAAGTAGTTATTTGTCGTTTGTTAATGAATCGCCTGTTAGTTTTATTGTTTTCGTTTCTTTTTGTTGTAAGGTAGATTCTGATAATAAAACCATTCATCTTTGTCATTTGTTTAGACATTTTCCATTTGGTTGCATGTTTCCATAGTTATACAAGTGTTGATGCCATATATCTCGCATGGCTATCATCATAGTGTTGATGAATATGATCCATGGGTAATACATCTCTGTTGGCAGCGAAAAAGAAAGAAATTCTATTGGTTTTTGTGTGTGCTTTTTCTTTTGTTTTGGCTGGATTCGTCCTGCATTTGATACATATTATTATTTGAGTTGCTGGATTTCTCCTACGCTTGATATATATTATTGTATGAGTTGCTGGATTCCTCCTGCGTTTAATGATAGAATTCTCTGAAATTCTTTTGTGCTCCATGTATTACGGACATTGGCTGGATTGTCCCTCCACTTGAGTATGGTTGCATGCTTTGGTTTATTATTGTGCAAATTTCGTGTAGGCGTAACTTTTGGTTGTTTTGAAAAGTGATGAACAAATAAGACTTGTCATTTCTGTAAGGGTTAACGGATCAACCGGTTCTAGTCATTGTAGTTGGCTTTACAAATGTTTACATAGATTATTATTACAATTTTTGTAGAGGCGGGCTAGTGATAACGTAATTGTTACATTGGTATTTTTCGTAGTGAATCGAATGAGCAGTATAAACATTTTGATTACTTATTTTCGAAATAAACGCAATTCGCATATTTATGTTTAATAATATAGTGTCATTGTTTGTTTGTTTTTTTTTTTTCACTGTACGCATGTGTTTATTAGTTTTGTTGTTAGTTGTAACTTGACCTCGTGCAATTATTTTATTTTGTTAATTGTGAAATGGCATACATGTTATTATCAAAGGTATTTCTTATTCGTGCAATTTGAAAAATATGAGAGTTCATATTTTGAGTATCTTAAAAAAAAAGAAATATATATATATATTTGTATGAAAATTATTGAAAGAAGAATAAATAATAATTTCAGTTTTATTAGTGTATATATTTTTTGTTTTTGCTAGCATTTAAGTTCTAATAGTGATTTGGTAAAATGAACATGACTTATTATAATCCTTCTTAATACGTACATTTCTCGCTCTCCACTTAAAATGTGGCAAGCCTAACTTAACGGCGAGTTTCTTAGCATTTTTTATACTCTGATACTGGAATTTCCTAGTCTCATTTCACTCCTTCTCGAATTTACGAGGTTGACTTTATTTTCTGGTAAGCCCTAAGGAAACCATACAAAGTTTATTTACTCTACGAGAGTTAAAAATGGTTTTGAATTTTTACGTACGTAGTGTAAGAAAAATATATGCACATATATATAAAGACTAACTTAGTTTAATACATTATTTTTCTCGCACTCCACTTTAAAATGTGGCAAGCCTAACTTAACGGCGAGTTTCTTATCGTTTTTCTGTGATGTGAGGTTTGAATCCTCTAAAAAAATGATTAGAAATTAATTAAATTTGTTTTGATACTAAACATTTGTTGTGTCCTTTATACGTTACATATATATACTTTTTGTTCATTTCATCAAATTCAATGTTATGCAGCACAATTGCAGAATATTATTATATACTTTTCTTTTTTTGGTTATGATTTAAAGAGGAGAAAAAAGAATAAAGATTCTATAACAAAAAAAAAAAAAAATTTGTATTTATGAAAATTTGTAATGATGTAAATTGAAATCTATTGTGCTTGTTTTGTATTTGTTTATTTTATCTGCCGTGTGTAGATAGTGTTCCTGAAACAGATTTTTCATATACACATATGCTGTTTTGCATTTATGTATATGTAGTCAGTTATTATTAATATTATTCATATACTTGTATGAGCGAATATATATAGATTTATATATATTTATCTTCACTTCTTTTACCCACAGATGAGAAATATGCTATCCCTTGTATGCTTTCTATTGTTGTTTTTTTGTAAAAAATAAAGGAAGAGAAGAAAAAAAAAGGGGGAAAACAAAAAATTTTTGTGTTGCGGAGTTTTCAGTTTTCTTCATTGTTATGTAGAAATATGTTATTTCGGTTATACCAATGAGAACTTGCGCACTACCTTCTCCCAAAAAGAAAAAATATGTATCTCTCTTTTGGTGAGGTAATTTTTACCAGCCTTTCGGCTTGGCTCCATCTTGCAACGCTTATAACTAGAGGATATGATATGAGAAAAATAATACTAATGAAGCTAGGGAATTAAAACAAAAGAAGAAGAAAGAAAAACAAAAGTAGTACAGTAATGTGATGGCATGGATTTTCTTATTAAAATAATAGAGTTAAAGGAGAAATGTCAGGTGAGAATAAGGTAGACTTCTTTAAGGATTAAAACAAATTTATTACATTTTTAACTTAATTTTGTAATTCTTCATTTGTGCGTATCATTTCAATTTTAGTTAGTTTTGTAGTTGGTTTAGGTATGTCATATATGGGTTCCTGTCTTGAATCTTCTTGAATAGGAGTTAGAATGAATTGGATGTTATCAAAATTGTCGGATATTGGTTCATCTTGTTTTGAACCTGTATGTGTCATTATTTCGATATCGTCTTGACTAAATTTTACATACGTGTTTTGTTGGTTTGTAGGTTTGTTTTTATTTTGTTTACATAATTTTACTATTATAATAGTTAGTAGTATGGTAACGGTAAGGCAGTAAATCCCAACAACTATTAGTGTTTGTGATGATAAGTTTTCCACTGTTGGTGTATCGTTGTTATTTGGTCTCATACCTTCGATTATTGTATCGTTATCGCTATTTTGTATTATTTCTGTAGTTGGTTCTATTTTGGGATATGGTGTCGTTGTGGTAATTATTGTATCCCAAAAGCTGCCTTCATAGTCGTCGGAGCATGTTTCATTCACGGGGCATTCTTGTCCGTTATATAGTATTATGTTATTATTTTCTAATAGTGTTTCATATTCTGTTATTATTGCTGTTATTAGGTAGTTTGTTACTTCTGTGTTAACTCCATCATCTTTGCAGTCTTCAAATGTCGTTAGTTCTTTTTCTGCATATTTGTCTATTTCTAAATCGTTGATTTCTACTCCAAGAAGTTGTATTTTGCGAGTCTTGTGCATATTTTTGCAATATTCTACTGAGATATTGACTTTTTTATCGTTTTCTACTATTAACGTTCTGTCACATGAGTCGATTGTTTTCATAAATTTTACTTCACAACTTTTTACAAGTATCGTTTCGCCTTTGATTCTTACTCCTAAGGTTATGAGTAATAAGTAATGTAAAAGTGTGGTATTCATTGTTCTGTTTTTTTTTGTTGATTCCTGTAGATAGAAAGGAGTTTTTGTAGTAAATATTAAATAAGGAATATACTATTATTATTTTTTTAATGTAAATGCTTTGTTTTCTCTATTAGGAAATTGGTTTTTTACATTTAATTCCGTCGGTTCGTTTTGAATTTCTATGGTTTCTTTGTGTAGGTTTGGGTATATTTGGTTATTTTCGACATTTCTTGTGTCTTGTGATAGGTTTAAATTAGGTGTTTCGTTTTGTTCAATTTTTATTTCTTGAAGCTCGATTTGGGGAATTTGTTGGTAGTTCGTATCATTGTTATTGTTTTTGTTATTGTGTTTCCTTGATAAGTGTAGTAGAAGATGAGTTACAGAATCCCAAATAGCTCCTAATAAAAAGATTGACCATCCATAAGCATTATGTAGTGCGTAGCCATGGATTGCTGTGTCTATTATAGATTTTATTATTTTTACTATTACAAATATTCCCATTATACCAGCTGTTGTTGATCCGAATATTATAAACTTTTGCCAAGTTTTGTTCCATGCTGATTTTATGATTTTCCCTATGGAGTTTTCGTCTAATAAGTTTGTTACTGATGTACCTTGATAGTTTGTTTGTTGTCCTGTTAAACCTCTTGCTACAGTATTGAGGAGTGCTGGTTTTTCGGCGGGGAACATTATATGTTCTTTTAGTTTCTTGAGGTCTTCTTGGCTGTAGATTCCATTTGTGGCTAAATTCTGGGGGTTTATATATGTCCAAGTTTGCTTCGTTAGAGGTTTTAATTGTTCTGGGGCTGATGCCTGTACTGGATTTGGTAGGAGTTTGTACCAAATATTATTAACTGAATACATTGGTGGTACTAGACTATTGCATGTTATTTGATTTCCTTTATTGATAATTATTCTTGTCTTGGGCGTCATATACATTTCTTTTTCGATGTATGTAATTGGTAAGTGAGAGTAACATTCTTCTGTTCTTCTAATTTTTACTTCAACTGGGATACATTTCATTATATATGCTACTTCTCCTGCTGCTAATGCCATGTATCCAGGGCCTTTCATGATATTGTAGGCAAATTCATCTGGGGCATGTGTTGCTAATGATAGAGCATTGTGGAGTACTTGTTTTTCTAAGGCACATCTCTGTACCAGCATGTCATAGTAAAGTTGTTTTATCTGATGTCTTACGTGTCTTTCTACATAAACAAATTTGGAATTTACATATGAGAATATATCGAGGTTCCATGTTTTTATGGGGCGTTTCTTGAAGTCTCCGTTATTTTGTGATTCAAATATTATCAGTTTAGGATGTTCTGTCAGTGTTAATTCATAGCCACATATATTCTTCTTTCCTTTTTTTCCTAATGCAAAGGTTATTTCGTCTGTTGTGAGTGAATAGACTATTGTTTTGTCTTCATTATAAGTCTTATCAACAAATCCTTCGTATAATACGTCATATTTGTTAGCTCCACAGAAGTCTTTCGGGATTGTGTCCCAGTATGTATTTCCTCCTTCGATGTCTAGGCAAGATTTATCTGTTAAAGGATATGATATTCCTGATCTTAAGTGTAGTCTATTTTCATTAAGATTTATTCTAGCTTGATATTTTTGAATTAATATTTTTGCTGTTGCATGTACTACCACGTTGCTCCATGAACCAAACGAATCGCTATATTCTACTCCTTTACAATTTCCATCTACTTGAGATGTACCAGCCATGTTTAAACTGCGGGAGTGAACTTTGTTAGGTGTTATTTGATCTAGGAATATATTGGAATTTATAGTTAACGTCCCTGTGTTGTGTATTTTGTCACACTCGTCTCGTGATATTTCTAGTATATATGTTGCTAAACCGTTTGATACTGTAGACATATGTGAGTGCATTCCGCAATATTGGATGATTCGGTTAATTTCTATTTTACACTGTGTTACTTGGATTTCTTCATATTCTTTTAGTTGTAATAGCTGGGCTTTAATTTTTTCAGATTTGATTGATTTTTTTTCTATTTCGCAATCTTGTGTATTTAATAGTGAGATTGTGGATATGTTTGAACTCTGTGCTCCGCAATCGAATGCTATAAATGCTTGAACGTCCAGAATTGTTATAAGTAGTAGAACTGTGGTTATGAGAGTATTCATATTGTTCGTAATATTGACTTCTGTTCTTCGTTTGTCTCTGTTCCTGTTAAACATATATATATTTATGTTATTATTCTTTTTTTTTTGTTTTTATTGTACGTACTTAAATTTATTATATTGGTATTTTTGATAATTTTAGTCGATTCGCATGAACTATTTTGTCTTCGTTTTTTATTCTTATTTTTATATTTCCGTTATCAAATAGTTCGAGTACTTCGAAGGGGCCTTGATATTCGTCATCGAATTTGCTAGTTTTGTGATTTTTTTGAAGAAAAACAGGGTCTCCTATATTAAATGTAATTGGGTTAATATGTTTGTCGTAGTAATGTTTTGATTTTAGTTTAGCGGTTGTTATATTTTGTCTTGCGAATTTCTGTGTGTCGTAAAGTTTTGAGGCTAAGTTTTGTACATAGTCACTGTATGTTTCCTGGGTTTCGTTTTCGATAAGTTTTGATGATGGTAATTTTGCTATTCTACCAAACATTAGTTCAAAAGGTGTGTATTTAGTTCCCTCGTGAATGCTAGTATTATATGAAAAACTAGCTAATTCTAGCCATTTATCCCAGTCAGAGTGTTTGTTTGTGAAATGTTTAATGTATTCTTTTATTACATGATGAGATCGTTCTAATGAGCCGTTAGATTGAGGGTGAAATGCTGTGGTTTTTATTTGTTTTATATTGAAGAGTTTTGCCATTTTTTTCATTATTTTGCTCAAAAAGTTCTTCCCTTGGTCTGTTAGGATGCTTCTTGGAGTGCCAAAAATGCATATAAATCGTTTTGTTAGTGCTTCTGCTATGTCTGAGGCTGTGGCTTTTTTTAAAGGTATAGCTACTAAATATTTTGTTAGATTGTCTTGGATAGTTAAGATGTTTTCATAGCCTTCTTCAGTTTTATTGTTTGGTATTACAATATCCATTGCTATTTTTTCTAGAGCTTTTCTTGGTGTGTCGGATATGACCATTGGTTGTTTGGTTTTAATTCTACTTAATTTTTTTAATTGGCAGGATTTGCATGATTGAATGAATTTTTCTATATCGGATTTCATGTTTTCCCAGTAATGATTTTGTTTAATTCTTTTGAGGGTTTTATTGATTCCTTTGTGTCCTCCTACAGGTGAAGAGTGTAGTTCTTTTATAATGTCCTCCCTGTCGTTTGCATCAGGGTGGTTAATTGTTCCGTTGCAGATTATTATCTTTGTTTTGCCGTTTTTAAAATTTTGTTCTAAAATATCTTTCACTTTTGTCCAGTTTATGCCTATTATGTTCTCAGTTTTTGAAATGCTAATTGTGTTTAAATCTAAGTTATCTGCTTCTTTTTTTAAAGATTTTATTACAGTTTTAATATTTTTTAATATTGTTAATTGACTTTCTCCTGTGTCTGTTGCTATTGGAAGTGCAAAATGGTATTTATTTTTTTGTTTTGATATTGAGATTTTATTCAAAGTAAGGTTTTCAAATTTTGGGAGATCGTTCCTGTTTTTGTGTTTTAAGTTTCTATTATCGCATAGTTTCCCAGTTGTGGTTACGAAATGGGCTACGTTGTCTTTTTGCATATATATATAATTTTTAATTTCTATAATGTTTTTGTTGCAACAGCGTTTATTATATTTGTTAGTGATTTCTTCGTCAGTGTCGTTGCTTTCGTTACTTGAGTCTAAGTCTATATTGTCGTTATTTAGGTTGTAATTTGTATCCTTTTGCTGTGGTTTTCTGGTTGGTTCCGTATTTTTTGTTCTAGGCCGTCCTCTTTGTTGGTGCTCACTTTTATATGAGTTTGTCTGTTGTTGTTTTTTATTATTTATCTCTAGTCTTTTGGGAGGTTGGATTTTTCTTGTACTTCGTCTCAGGCATGCTGAGTCTGTGATATTTGCGATTTGTTTACATTCAGGTTCTAAATTGTTTATTTCATCTTTGGTATGTTTTTCGGTTTTTGTGACCTTTTTCTTTTCGTGTGCGAATATTCCAGGACAATTTATTTCTATGTGATTTAATTTATAACATTTAGTACAGAATGGTATTACAGCCGGAAGGTTGTATTTTGGCCCTGTGTAATTTACTTTATCGTTTCGAGGTTTTTGAATATTATATATTGGACTGTGTACTAGTATTTGTTTAAGAATTTTGTTCTTTGCTATTGTATGTTTACTTTTAATGAATTTAATTGGTTCTAGTGCTTGTGCATCTTGGTTGCTGTAATTAATCCAATAATTACTGTCTCCATTAAACCCTAGTCCTTTTCGGTCGGTTTGGGTTTTAATTCTGATTGGTTCTCTAATTCCTTGATTATATCTGCCTATTCCGGCTCCTCTCCACCCCATATTTTCCATCATCTTAGTAATGGTATTATTAAGGTATGCTCTTTTATTTGATTCGTTAATTTTTAGTATTTCTATAGGATTTCTGGATAATGCATCTGCGTTGACGTTTGATTTGCCTGCTTTATGTATTACTTCAAATTCGTATTCTAATAAATTGTACATCCATTTGGCAACTCTGGAATTGGGGTCTTTTTTTGTTCGGAATGATGTGAGGGGTTTATGATCAGTAACTACCGTAAAATGTTTTCCATAAACGTAAGGTCTGAAATGTAATATAGCATAGTATATTGCGAGAGCTTCTTTATCATACGTTTCGTATTTCTTTTCGTGATCGTTTAGTACGCGAGAGGTATAAGCAATAGGTCTATCTTTACCTATTTCTCCTTGAGATAGTATTGCGCCTATCGCATATCCTGATGCATCTGTAGTTATTATAAAAGGTTCATTGAAGTTAGGGTACTGTAGGACAGGTGCGTTGCATAATTTTTCACGCAGTGTGTTAAATGCATCATTTTCTTCTTGTTCCCATTTGAACGATATATCGTTTTTTAGTAAATTTGATAAAGGTTTGGCTATAGATGAAAAATTTTCAATAAATCTACGGTAGTATCCTGCGAGTCCGAGAAATTGTCTGATATTCTTCTGATTTTTCGGTATTGGAAATTTTTGTACGCAATTGATTTTGTTCGGGTCTGGTTTTAGACCTTCTTCGCTGATTATATGTCCTAAATAACAAACTTCTTTTCTTAAAAATTCACATTTGTCCGGTTGTAATTTAAGGTTTGCGTTTCTTAGTCGTTTCATTAATTTCTCGCATTTGGTCTCATGTTCTTCTAACGATGATGCGTATATCACAATATCGTCAAGATACACAAAAAGTTCGTTACCTTGTAGGCCTGATAAGATTATGTCCATTAGTCTTTGGAAGGTTGCAGGTGCATTTTTTAATCCGAATGGCATTCTATCGAATTCGTAATGTCCATGTGGGGTAGAAAAGGCTGTTTTGTGAGAGTCGTTTTCATGCATTTTTATTTGCAGGAATCCGGATGCAAGATCAAAAATTGAGAAATATTTGGCACTTCCAAGTTGGTCTAGTATATCGACAATGTTTGGAATAGGGTATGAATCGCCTATTGATTTGTCATTTAATTTTCTGAAATCTAAAACCATTCTCCATCTTTTGTTACCTTGAGTATCCGTTTTTTTAGGTACTATCCATATGGGTGTGTTATATGGTGATTCTGATGGTTTTATTATACCACTCTTTAATTGTTCCGATATTTGCTTATTAATTTCTTCTTTATGTATAGGGGGGAATCGGTATTGTTTTGTGTTTATAGGTACTTCGTCAGTTGTTATTATTTTATGCTTTATAAGTGGTGTGAAGCCTAAAGGCTCGTCTGGTAAGTGAAATGTGTCTGCATTTTTATTTATTATTCTATTTATACTTTCCTTTTCTTCAGTGTTTAGATGATCCATTCGTAATAGCTGTTTTACTTGTTTTGCTCGTTTTGTTTCTTTGGTTATGTGATATACTTTAGTTGTTTTCATTCTTGTTAGGGGTTCGTTTAAATATTCTGTGTATGTAAAGAGTTTTTTTTGTTTATTGGGATGTTTGTTTGGTTCTTCTGAAGCGTGTATTATCATATGAGTATCCCTTTTCGTAGTTGATGTTTCGTTTGTAATATTTACATCGGGTTTATTTTTATCTTTTTCCTTGTATTCGTGTCGTTTCTTTGACGGGTCTTGGTGTTCTTTGTTTATTTTCCATTTTTGTAAGATTAGTAATTTTACATTTTCATTATAGAAGTCTTGATCTTCCTGTATTGAGGAATTGAAAGATTTCGGTAAGTGTTGTTTTATCATTTGGTTAATTTCATTTTCGTTCGTTTTTTCATTTATTATTTCATTTTCATATTGGTTTTCATTTATTATTTCGTTTTCATTTTCATTTTTGCTTTCATTTCTTATTTCGTTTTCGTATTTGATTTTATTTTCATTTATTATTTCATTTTCGTATTTGTTTTCATTTATTATTTCATTTTCATATTGGTTTTCATTTATTATTTCGTTTTCATTTTCATTTTTGCTTTCATTTATTATTTCATTTTCGTATTTGTTTTCATTTATTATTTCATTTTCATATTGGTTTTCATTTATTATTTCGTTTTCATTTTCATTTTTGCTTTCATTTATTATTTCATTTTCGTATTTGTTTTCATTTATTATTTCATTTTCATATTTGTTTTCATTTATTATTTCATTTTCATATTTGTTTTCGTTTATTATTTCATTTTCGTATTTGTTTTCATTTATTATTTCATTTTCATATTGGTTTTCATTTATTATTTCGTTTTCATTTTCATTTTTGCTTTCATTTATTATTTCATTTTCGTATTTGTTTTCATTTATTATTTCATTTTCATATTTGTTTTCATTTATTATTTCATTTTCATATTTGTTTTCGTTTATTATTTCATTTTCATATTTGTTTTCGTTTATGTGTTCTACATTTTCCTCTATTTCTTCTATTTCGACTGTTGGAATATCTAAATTTAATACTTCATTTGTTGTATTAAAAATTTGTAAATATGCTTTTCCTTCATTATTTTTAACAAGTGCTTCGCCCAAGAATACACCTTCTTTGATATTGATCTGTGGTATATACCCATGTTGAATGTTATTGTTTTTTATTTTTATGAACATTGTGGATACTGCTCTAGCCGGAATTTTTATAGTTTCTGGGCTGTTGAAATATTTTGTGTTATTTTTCCATTTAATAAGGTTATTTTTGTAGTCTATTGTAACTTCATTACTTTTTAAAAATTCTGATCCTAAAATTCCTTCGCAATCTATTGGGAAGTTGTTTTTAACTACGTGGAATAGTGTATCATGTCCTAATATCTCGATTATTACTACCCCCATTGTAGTTACTGGTTGTTCCGTGATTCCTTTTAGATCTATTATATTGGTTTCGTCTATTAATGTTTCTCCTTGTACACATTTTTCTTTAATGATGTTTACGCTGGCTCCGGTGTCAACCATTAGGTTTATCATTGTATGTAAATCTTTTGATTTTATTTGTATTAATGGGGCTTCATGTTTATTTAGATTGACTGTTTTTATTTCTCTGGAATGATTTCTGATTTTGTCACAAGATTCATTTGGCGCTTGTTTCCGGTCTCCCTCTGTGCGCCTGTTCTGAAGAGACCATTTTCGTTTCCCGGATTTGTTGAGTCTTTTAATTCCTTGATTAATTCTGCTCGTATCTGTTCCTTGAATTTTAGTTTTCTACATTCTTGCCATATGTGTCCAATAGACTTGCAGTATGTACATTGTTTTGATTCGTTAGATTCGTGGTAGTTGTGATGTTTAAAGTTTTGGTTTTGATTGTGTGGATTTTGGAACCTTTTTGGACGATTGTAGTGTTGTTCCGGATTATAGTTGTTTGTATAACGTTGTGGTTGATTTTTTTGATGATTTGGTTGAGAGTTGTAAGATTGCTTTTGATAGTTTCGAGGTGGATAGTTGTTTGGTTTGTAATTGTTTGATTGAGGGGTGTTCTGATGATAGTTATTCCTTGGATATCCGTAAGAGTGATAGTTGTTGGGTTGAAAATTTTGTTGATTTGAGTTTCTGAAGAGGCACGTATCAGCTTCATGTCCTATTTTTTTACAGATTTGGCATTTTTTTTCTGTAGTTAATAATTTGATTCTTTGTGTTTTTGGTTTTTCTTCGTTTTTTGGTTCTTCAAGAGGGATTCCTCTGACATTGTTTGCGAGTTTTAGTCTTCTTTCTATCTGTATTGCTTTATGTATACCAGCTGATAGGTCTGTTAGTTCTGAATTTAATAATCTAACTTCTATTTCGGGTTTTAATCCAGTTAAAAATGTCTCTAGAATTTCTTGTTCGGTTCTTTCTTTGTCTATGTCTGTTACTTCATCATCTTCGCTCAAGGCTTTGTAAATTTCTAATATTCTATCTCCTGCTTCTCTGATGCGATTTCCATATTCGACGACACTTTCAAAATTAAATTGGTGCATCCCTATTAATTCTTGTCTGATTTCTGTTATTGAATGTGCCGGGGCATAAATTTCTCGTAAACATTTAAGCAGGGCTGATACGGTTTCGAATGTGTTATTTTTTACAGCTCGTCGTGCTTCTCCTTTTAGTCGACTTTTTATTAATTTTACTAAGTCTACTTCTGATTCCTCGGGTAGCATATCTTTTGCTTCCTCGCAACCGTCGACGAAAGCGTAAAAAGTTTTCGGGTTTCCGTCATATCTGGGTACATTTTCTATAGCGTGGTTAAGAGTTAGTTTGTCTTTGTAGTTCGCCATCTTTGATATTTCGTCTTCGAAAAAATATGGATTCGAGTTATTTATTGTTCTGAAGGTGTCTTCACCTTCGCTTTCGATATTATGATTTCCTATCTTATAATTAGTACTTTCATGTACGGGGTTTTCTTTAATAATCTGATATTCTTCGTTGTTGGTTCTTTTTTTGTGTTGCTCGTTTATATTACTATTTGTTGGGGTGCTGGCACAGAGCGGTGTATGTTTTGTGTACCAGTCTCGGGATTCTGATATTTGTGTATTTTTTTTCTCTGGAGTTTTATCTATGAGACAATCGAATTCTGTAACTAGTTCGTTAAATTTACTTCTTACATCGTCGATGTGCGTCTTTCGTGAGAGTGTATTTTGTTCTATATTGTCTAGGTGTTGTTTTAGCGTTTGAATGTTTTCGTTTGTCTCTAGAATATTTTGTTCTACGGTTTGTGGGTTTTCGGAGTTTTTTGGGGCTAGTTCAGGCTCTATAGCTTTGTCTTCTACAATTTCTTGTTTTTCCGTAATATTTTCTAACTTTTCAATTGACTGCTTTTTTGGTTTCCTATCGGTAGTTAGTCCTGTTCCTAGTAATGTGTTTTTATCGGTCGTATTTAAATTTTGTGTGTCTTTTCGAGTTATTCTTTTGTTAGACATTTATGAAATATTGGACATAAAAAAAAAATAAAAAATGTTTTTTTTTTTCATTAGAAGTTCGATTATGCAGTTTTATATTTAGTTTATGTAATAGAATCTGCATTTATAGGGAAGCATCTTTCTACGAAGAAAAAAAAGTGAAGATTTTTTACAACGGCAAGGACAGCCAGCTTATTGGGTACTTTCTGGTTGAATGTACTCGCGTTACGCCCTAACCAATTGTTATGTAACGAGATGGGATAACTACTTTCCTATTTGTTGGACACATTCGGGTTCCGCCCTAACTTCGCTGTCACCAATTGTTATGGCTGGGATGGCGGCCGAACAGGGACGCCATCTTTCTGCCGTGAAAGGGCCAAATCGACCAGACGGGTCGATTTGAGGGTTCTTTTTAGGGTGGACGGAGCCGCCGAGTGTATCCGTTCAAAAGGAAAGGAGAAGGGTGAAAATAAATAATGACTCGATTTTCTTTTTCTTATAGGTTTTTTTATTTTGTGATCATTTATTTTTTTATATATTTAATTTATTTTTTTTTGATCGCGTTACGGCGCCGATATTCCTCCAGCGTGATTTTTGTTTTCTGCGGGGGAGGAGGCTGGTTGTGATCGGGGGTGGCTGCTGGCTGCCCTTCTCGTTGGGCGCGTTGCTCCACCAGGAATTTATATAATTTGCGGGCTCGCTCCCGTTTGCGACGCCGGACACCCTTATTATTTCGGGGCACTATAACAAAATGTGGACAAATTTAGTTTCGCGGAAGGAGAAACGCGGGAACTTATAAAAAAAATAATATATTAAAAAAAAAGTGAAAAGGCTATGACCTAATTCCCTATGGGTCGATTCCGCATCGGCACGTGCCAATTCCGGAATAAACCGAGGAAAGGGTTTACAAGTTCTTCGAGGGAGAGATAGAAACGCCGGGCCA
Source organism: Trichopria drosophilae (assembly GCA_030407085.1). NCBI lineage: Eukaryota > Metazoa > Arthropoda > Insecta > Hymenoptera > Diapriidae > Trichopria > Trichopria drosophilae. The sequence goes on along the minus strand of CM059582.1, from coordinate 163,118,387 downwards.
AAAGATTTGACCCTGGTCCCGAGCTCTGTCCCTTTTCGGAAATAGTTTACCCCCAAAAAAAATATATATAAAAAAAAAGAATTGCCGCGGAGACGAGTTCGCCCGTGCCCGGAGGGATCGAAACGCCGGGCCAAAAGATTTGGCCCTGGTCCCGTGCTCTGTCCGGGTTCAGGTTAGTCGCCTGATCTTAACTAGGGGAAATACTTACTTATGAGATCCTGGTTCGACGACTCCCGGAACCTAGGCTGCTGGGCTGTCTGTATCCAGTGGTCCAACTACTGCTGGAGCTTAACTGCTCGATGTTGACTGCTGAATCTTAACTGACTTTTTTTGGTCCAGGAGGTGCTGTTTTTATACTGGATACCGCCCGTGGTGCCCAGTTCCGTTTTGAAGCGTTGCGTCGTGTCACGGATTTTTTTATCCAAAATTCGTGTGAATGCAAGATTTGCAGCTTCCGTCCGAATTGAATAGAATCTTTTTGCGTGTTTAGACAATTATGTTAATTTTAAGATCGTACAAAAATGAACGGTAGTTGTATCTTGTATAGAACTGGAGATATTTATTTGTTAATATTTACTAAATTAGTTTTTTAATAATCCGATAGATTTTATGCAATTTTGATATGCCGTTGTGTTGTTTTTAATAGTAAATTTGTATTTTTAATAAACTATTTTGCATTAATTGTTTTAATACAACTGTTGTTGATTTTTGTACAATTTAACATTATTTTAATCGAAGGTTTATAAGAGCAATTTACATATAGTGATATAAAGCATGAATTTCGTACAAGAGATGAATAAACAATGAGGTATTCTTAAAATGATTGTTTGTTTTTATAAATTTTGTATTATTGTAACATTTGAGAACATGATTATCAAGATACTAAATTTTAAAGGATGTTCAATTTTGTAATAGATATAAATATATATATAAAAGCTTCATTCTTTATTCATGAGATGGTGTTTACAATGTTTTATACGCTAATGTTTATTTGTTCGTTTGTTCGGTACCAGTTTGGAAGTTTGACTAATGAAAATTCGTGGTTGAATCTATTGTAATAAAAGGAAAGAACGGAATTTGTTCGTAATTATAAATAAACGTTTTATTTTATTTTATAAATGTGTTTTCTGTATGAGATACTATTTATTTCTATCTAACTAATCCGACCAATGTTATCATTCTATTGTTCGTTAGTTTTGGTTTATAATTTTTATATTATATGAAAAGCTATTTTGAAAAGAATTTTCTTGGAAAAGAAAAGTATGTCATATAAGCGTGTGCGTGAGAAAGCGGATGTACTTTGGAATTTTTATTACTTTTTTTAGAAATAGATAGAGTTTGTCAAGGGTACGGGTTGCTAGTCCGGTTTGCTACACTTTCTAAAGATACTTTTAGATTTTCCCGTACATTTTCCGTTGAGACTATTTCGGAAAATAATTAATGATATTATTACTCTCTACTGGTAATGTAGGAAACTGTGAGTGGGAGTGAAAATTCAGGAATTATAGGGTTCTCTATTTTCGATCGGTATCGGTAAGTTATTTGTTATGAGGTTCAGTTAGTATACGCCGGGCGCGCTATTGCATCGGATATTTAGCCGGTATTTTTGAAATAAGGTGCGTTACGTAGGACGTAACATTAGTGCTAAAGTGCGAATTAGCCATCCTAATGTCTTCATTTGAGAAAACTGAAGAGGAATTTCAAAAATTTCTCCTTTACCATCTTTACTCTTGTATTTGAATGCATAACTGAAATACACTTATACCGTAAAAAATCGATCGGAATTTTCCATACCTTTTTCAGTAGTTTGTCCAACATGCAAATAGTAATAGGAAATCTATAAATTGATCAATTAATCAATGTTGATACTTTTTGTAGCATCTTCAGGTTCATCAGGTTTCAATATGGTAATTTTTATTTCCTTCTGAATATAATTTCTTATATCTTTGGCTTTTCCCAGATAAATTTTGGTTGAGGACGCATTCACTTGTTATATGCATATATAATTATTGAGCTTATACTAATTATTGAGCAGCATTATTTATTGCGAAACGTACCCGAGCGGAAATTTATTCAGGCTGCCTAAATATGTACCAGGGCCTGACCAGGCTCCAGTAAGGCATTCCTGATCAGATACTCCCGAATGTACTCAGATCAGGACATGATCAGGTTTCAATAAGCTACCCTGATCAGGTTCGCCTGAATATGCCCTGATTAAACCCTGATTATGTTAAAATAAAGTATAACTGATATAGGGAAGCCTGTGAATTTCCATATCATGATCAAACCATGAATTGATTAGGCTTGCCTTATTTGTAATATCCGGGAATCGCTAACTGCTTTAGAAATTTCAAATCAGGGGCAGATCAGGGGGCCTGCTCAGAGCCTGATAAGGACGTCTGAATTTTTTAACTTTTATGTAATTCGTCGCCACTAGGCGTGATCGCGCATCTACTTCATTTCTCTTAAGGAAATGTATTTCTATTTAGTATATTAGCCTACCTGTAGGAACGTTTCGGTACAGCATAGTTTATACATAGTATGTGAGGAATATGTATACGATTCGTATATATGTGTGTAAATAATATTTTTTTACTTTGCAGCCTTTTTACTTCTCAGATAGTAATAAATCATTAAAAATTAATTTGTTGTTTCATAATACTATTGTAAATATTTTCCCCATGAAATTTGGAAAGCATGCGAAATATTGGGCAATGTAAAGTCCTGATCAGGTCCTGTACATTTGCCTGATCAGGGCCTTAACAGAAAAAGCGTTACTCGACATGCCAGGGCCTCATAAGGGGACATGTCAAGACCTGATTTTGTTTACAGGCTTCATGATCCGGACCTGATTCCAGCCTGAATAATTTTCCGCTCGGGTATGCCTCAATACGCTGTTGTTTAGTTCTAGTAAAATTTTCATGCGGGTTGTACTCCGGAAATAATTGGAAAAATAAAGTCAATGTACGGCGTTTTTACTGTAATTTTCTTGACCACAAGTACAAACGTAACATGTGGTTAATATCAATAAAATATTTAAAAATCTATAAGAATACCGTTTGTCAAAAATACTTCATTCCAGGCTTAAATGGAAGACCTTTTATTAACATTTACGCCTACAAATGGCCTGTAATTATGATCTAGATCTAGATGAAAAAAATAATCTTATATCCCTTTCCTATTATACATGAAAAAATCATTTCTTGTAATACAAAAAGATGGAGCATACACAAATTCTGATGCCAATGAAGACCGCCCCATTGGTTTCGATCGGTTCCGGTGTCCGATCGACTTTAAAATAGCACGTTTATACTACGCCGCTTGTGGATTTTTCCATAATCGATGTTCGTGCTAGGTTTGCCAAGAGTTGAAAGACTTTGGACTTCGAAGCCTATTACGCGTGACGTGACGGTCCTGCACTGATTAGATACTATTATTATAGACGAAAAAAGCCAATATAGGGCAGGAAGATCACCGTTCCATCCTGGAGATAATTTTCTCCTTTGAGAGGATAGAACGTAGATATGGTCGCGCTTATTAGTGAAGATCGATTCAATTGGTTTAAACACGCATGAGTGCAGATTGGCTAAGATATAATGTTCCTAAACGACATAGAAGTGTTAACACAATGATAGAATTTAAAAGGATACGTGATCAAATATAAGCCGTAAAAGAAATAAGAAATTACATCATTGTCTACAATACATGTGGATCATAATTATGCAAATGGGCCTTATTTTGCTAATATTCAATCGATTTCAACCAAGTTTTTCATTTATATTATTTGCGAAACTAATAAACTATACTGAATTAAAGATTGTGCCTTTCATAACTTGCGCATATAGGTCCTTCTCATCACATTCAGCAAGGTTTTTCTAGTAATATCACTGTAACACTGGTGGAAAAATTGACCACTAATTGTCTGGTTCATGACCATTATTACCGACTAATAGCCAGATTATGGCCAACATTTTCGTTTTCTGGCCGGTTTGCTGGTGGTAATGTAACGCTTATGTACCCATGAACTAGCCATAATTGATGCCCAAAAACTTTCGAACATAATACCAGATAGTTGGCTATTTTCTAGTTATCGCAAACTGTATTTAAATTAAGGTATATAGCACCGCGTAGAAAATGGTCAATAACTCGTCAATCGTAATTGCTGATTTTATGGATCTACATAGGTTAGGTTTGTCATCTCCTATTTAGAAATGGCGAGAATGTCTGTACATGTATATATGTCAAAGAAAGTTAATAGTTAATACATGTCCTTTCTATGTATTTATATCGCACAATTGTGTGGTTATAATTGTATTTAATTGGAAAGGTATACCGGGTGTTTGCGAGAGAATGTAAATAGGAAAATCCACGCGAACCTACAAATGTTGATGTGATTGCAAAATGCCTAAATTTATTTAACAAATAGCTTACATTGCATGTGGGAGTTTATTTTGTCCTTAACCTGTGTTTTCTTTTCCTGGAAAAATAAGTTTGTCCCGACAAAAACATGCGCAAATTCAATAGAACTTTTTATATACAAATTAACATACATAGTTTACTACAAAAACCCCATTTCTAGGGAAATATAATCTGATAATCTGTGCACCAAGCAAGTTTTATTCACATTTATACAATTGCAATCGATGTTTTTGAAAATATGATTCCTCTGTATGTAATAGCGTATTCGGGTTCTACACCGTTTCTGCGCGTTTGAACCGTTTTTTTGCACTAAAATATAGCGAATATATATATAGATATCACTAACGTGACGTCACGAACGTCGAGAAGGTTAGTTACTTACGTAAATGCCCAGTTTTTTTGCTAAAATTTAGGAACAAATATTGGACAGAAAAACTATATATATTCTGGGTAATGGTCAGTCAATCTGCTTATAATTTCTACCAGGGAAAAAATTTCTATAATAAACTTTCGAAACACTTAAGTGAAATTTTATTTGTAATATACTTTTTGTTATTTTTAGAGACGGTTTGGTAACTTTAAAAAAAAAGTATTTGAAAATTACTTTTAATAAAATGTCTTTGAAAATTACGAAATTATCTATTATATGGGTATCAAACTATCACTAGATGGAGTATCTGCCATAAGGCGTCTTATTCTGTAAAACTTCATCTTCTCGTGCTTAAAAACTATACATATATAGTCAAAATATTATTCTATAACACTTGAACACATGAATTTCCAATTTGCCTCCATACGGAGTATGCAAACAGCACCTGGCAATGCCCATAGTCCAGTGTAAAATCAATGTATAACACAAACCTTAGAAATAAAACATGTTCATAATGCAAATGTTTTTGTGAAAATAATTCATAATAGTATATCGATAGACAGTTTTGGCCTTGTGTCACAAAAACTTGTGGGAGTCGCAGAAAGTTCGTACCTATTCTTATGAGCTTACTACTCCCAGGAGACTTGTAGGGAGCAACTGTGCGAACTGCCAGGAAGCTTCTAGAATTTAAATCATTGTGTTATACGGAATTGTAGTAATACGAAATAGCAAAAGGAATGATCTAATTGGGTTAAGTGAAATTTAAATGAGCAAACATTAACGAAATGGAGGAGATAACGTGGGTTCACTATAGAAAGAGGGATTTTTCACACCAAGAAATTTAAATAGTAAAGGCAACTGAATATTTGAATGCGGGCATCCAATGATGGTATCGACAACTAACACGATACGACCAAATAATTTTTTCCGTATAATACATTAATTATATACCAGTACGAACCATATTCCTAGGATGTGATTTAATAAAATTACAATATTGCGGAAATGCTTCCTACGCTGATTATAAACTCGTCATTAACAGCACCGAACGTTCTTCTTAAGTCAAGGACTCAGAAAAGTAGCAAGGTAAAATTGTAAACTATATATATTATACAACTAATAACTGATAATTTTAAATGATCGAAAGAAGGTGGCAATAAGATCTTAGGCTTCGAAACACAATGAAATTCATGGAATCAGAAATATAAGTCGCAATAATTCTATTGTGTAATATAATAATATTATTTAAAATAACTTTCAGTTCAGTTTCTACGAATTATATTTTGTTTGGATATTTTCTATTATGGATCTCTCAGTTTTAAGTAGTGAAACTGAGTGGCAATTCAGTATAATATTTCGGATAACAATTTGATTATAGTGGTAACGTTTGTCACGGCTAACCGAGATGTTAACAACAAGATGGCGCAGGTGACAAGCTCAGATAGAAAAACTGCAATATCAGCAGAGACTAAAGTATATGGTTAGAATGTAATTTAGTTTAAATCGAAATATGGTTATATTTAATACAATTATGAAAAAAGCGTTTGAACGAACCTGAAGGTGACATTTTTCTTATTGTTTGTAATAAAGCTAATTTTATGCACTGATAAATATTTGTTGCTATACAGACCCGAAAAACTGAAAACATTTTTTCACTTAAGCTTTAACTAGAGATATATTCATCGTTAGTCAAAACGTAATATTAATTTTATGCCTCAGATTCAATTTAGACCTTTTTACTGAAAATATCCGGCCAATTGTTAATCTGAAATATTGCGTCCAAGTGTTTAGGCACCCTATGTATTACACAAAATAGATCTCATTTGCATATACGAAATGTATTATTTCAAGATGTATTTAAGTTAGGCACAATTACTCATGTGTATGTTTGTGTCTTCTATATACAGAGAAAAAATTATAAACCATATAAAACAGTGCCATACAATAAATAATACATTTATATATCCTCTTGAGCACCATATGCAAAGTTATGTTGGATTGCAATGTAACGAATGCCCGATTACAACGACAATGACCCTCGTGTTGTAATAATTATTCTTGCAGCCATACATCTTGACCTTCATATAAGTAGTCGTCAGGTTGAAACCGAGATTGGTGTACCAAGAAGAATGTTTTTAAGAATTTGAAGAGTTCTTAAATATCCTACGTATGACACAACGTTAGTGCAATAATTATAGGAATGTCATATCCAATAGCGAATTCAATTTTAATAATGGGCTTTGCAGTCGATAGGAAATAGTCCGGAATTATTCAAGTATGTTCTTTTTTCAGTTGAAGCTAAATTTTGTAGTGACGGACAATTGAAGAAGCACAATTGCTATTTCTGATAAAATGGCAATCCTCACTAGCATCGATCTGCAGACCATCAAAATCGTTGGAGCGTTATGGTGTGGTGTCTGATTATAAATGGATATTTAGTCGGTCCTTATTTTTGTTAAGAAAACGCCAATACAATAATCTACTTGAAGTTGTAAGAGATCAGTTGGAAGATTTTATTGGAAAATATCGATTGTCGACAATGAATGTGGTTTCAGCAGGATGGTGCAGCACTAGTTTTTAAATGAATATGTAATGAAAGATGGATCGGTCGAGGTGGTCTAATTGACTGGCATCCTTGCTAACCTGACCTAACATCCCCGGGCTTTCCTTTGTGGGGTAATGTACAGAATATTGTTTATCAACAATGACTTCTAGATAACTAGATAGAGCTGATATGCAAGACTGCATTCGTCAATAGTGCGCATCAATTCCCAGACAGACTTTACCAAAGTCGTTTGCTATTTCCAAATACATTTAACTTTATTCCATAATGGAAATGGTGGCAACGGTGAATATTTGCTATCTGGTTAAAGTTACAATCGTACATGATAACGATAGTAAGAGGCAAGGGGACTCAATTGAATCAAGCACCATGAAAGAATCTGGTGCGGATCGAAAACCCGACAAACTAAAAACCGACAGTAAAAAAACCGACACTTCAAAAAATTACAGTCCACTAGTTGATGAGTCTATCATATTTATGACTATCAGTTTTTTGACATTTTGACTTTTTGATTTATCGGGTTTTCGATCCGCACCCAATGAAACAGAACTGAATACTAATAGTAAGATTCAACGCTCGGCATTGCAACATTCATATTTATGTTAATACAATACTGTTTTTCTCATTTTAGGTAGCACTAAAGAAACTGTGATCATTAAAAAGGCTGTACTTGAAAGTTTCATTTTTAGCACTCTATAGGTGTTAAAAATGAAAAATTCTGTGAATTTGACCATAAGTACACGCTCGTTTGCAGATTTCAAATTTGATTGTTAATTGATAGATTCTATGGAAGATGCACAGCATTTTTTTATAATTTGTACCTAAGTTTTATATGACATCAGTTTAAATAAATCAAATATCACAATTTGATTACAAACCAGTCCTAAATTAGTGCAAATTATGTTTTAAGCGGGTCTTTATGGGGTACTCGAAACCACTGTAATGAGGAATCAACAGCTGGCTCATTGCAATACCAACGTTCTGGGACAGCCTTTCAAGCCACTGCTTCTTCGCAATATTATATGTACTAAACTACAGATGAAGTAAACAATCATAAAAACAGAAATATGACTTTAGGGATCTGTAGTAATTGTTTGAAATTATATGATTTATCCCATTTGCATGTGACTGATTGTTATAAGAAGTTGAATGATAGCAGGTACATATAGACATATCTCACGTGAGATTATATGCTGCAAAAAATTGTCATTCTTATAGTTACATCTCAGAGGGTTTCAAATATTTTGCAACCATTTTAGTATCCTCAAACAATTAAATCGGGTGTAGATTAATTAATATTTTAATATCTATATATAAATATGACCGTGTCATTTCAACACTAGCATGTTAAATGTCACTAAAAATTACTTTACACATTCCCGTCTTTTTCTTTTCGTCTCTTGTAACGCATGCAGTAACTCAAACTATTCGGTTGAAGAATCGGAATGTTCAGAGTATCTATAAATTTTGTCGACTGTTGTTATTAAATCAACTATAACGTCGCACTGGTAGATAATGATTATCATAATATTAATAAATTAAATGAAAACACTTTTTAAAAAATGTAAAAAAAGTAAAGAAAACATTGTTAAAATTTTCGACTCTGTATTAGCCTTCCTCAGGGAAAGCAGGTATATACACGAATAATTTAATATGAACATTTCATGAAAGGTTCATTTGTTTGTAAAAGGAAAGATGTAATTATCCTTTTTAAAACTATTCATACAAATAACTACAGAAAAACTTGTACGATCTTAGTATTTTTCAGTAAATGAAATAGTTTTAGAAAAATGTTGCATTAACCCATTCAGTCACGAAGTTTTCCACTGATGTTTTTTTTCTTATATATGGTATATAGCGGTTTTTGGAGCCGCTGTGTACGAATACGGTGTCAAATTTGCAAAATTCAAAATGGCGGATCCAATATAAGACCAAATAAAATTACAGATTAACTACGTTTTGATGGGATAGTCAATAAAAATGTTACAAGACCGGTTTAATTTACACTTCTACGTATGGTTTTTTTGCGCAGTTCTTGACGATCTCACAACAATAACGAGTACATATCGATTTTATATTCAACTGAAACAAGTTTTTATTTATCTTTAGTTAAAATCAAAAAGGTAGACAAGTAGCGTGAACTGTTGTTGACAAGCAGTAGCCTATTCTTTGAGTCATATGTGAGTTTTTTAATATCTATTTTTTATGTATTTCAATTATTTCTAAATAAACATTTAACATAGAGAGATTTGGTTCAAATTAGCATAGTCATCAGAAGTTATTGGATAATTTCTTATTAGAAGTGAAGTCAAATTTCTTACATTTGTTGTGAAGCTTACAAAATACAGCAATGAAATCCATTAAATTCATTCATGTGTGAAGTATTGTATATAGCTATTATATTCTAACACTTTATTAATTAATAAAACACATGTATTTGTCACCATGTACACACAAAAATTCCGAATAAAACTACACGCTCGTTACAGTAAAAGCTCTGTTTCCATCCTTCAAAAATGAAATAATAGGCACGATGGCATTGTTTAAATGAAGCTATATAATACATTTATAATTCTAAGTAATACGTATCCTAAGTATAATGTGAAAGTGCGGTTGTTATTTCGACTATTGAAAAAACGATTTATGATCAGGGCCTGAACAGATTTCTGCTCGGATCGTTGCAGGTTATTTAAGCTTATTATGCTGGATTTTTTTTTTTTTTTTTTTTTTTTTTTTTTTTTTTTTTTTTTTTTTTTTTTTTTTTTTTACATGAATTAATGGGCGGGATCGCCCTTTTTACTTAATTTTTGCCATATTGCTCTTAATCGTGAGAATTTTGCGAGAGCTGCAGATCGACTTACGAAGATGGCGCCATACTTCACATTTGTGTATGAAATGTAGGACTGCAGAAACCTACACCAAGTACAGCAGCGGTCATGAGTCGATTTCCGCCAGATAAACAATATTTTCGAAACGTAAACAAACAACGTGGCTCGTGTCTTACCAACAGCGAGCTGCTGCTTGAAAACGAAATCGAAAAATTGTTCACCGGACGGGGATCGAACTCACGACCTACGACCTCGTAGTCCAGTGCGTTAACCATCTGAGCCACGAAGCCGATATTGTAATATTATTATACTAGTATTTTTAAAAATGCAAAATCACGTTATTAACAATATACATATTTTTCTTAATGGTATTTTATATTTATTACACTTTATTGAAGATATCTCTGGGGGCTATACATCGTAATTTGTATATTATAGTTGTTCAACATGACTTGCTTAGTCGTATTACGTCTACTGCCTTGATATTTTCGTCGTCAAAACTCTGGAACATAATTTCGGTAGACCCTGACATTGCAATGACAATTTGCATAAAACAGCAGAAGCTATTATATTATTAGTCTAACAGATTGTAGATTATACAATTTTTATTTCTATTGTTTCGATACAGTTTTAAGGCAGACAAATTCAGAAGCAGAATTCCTAGAAAACATAAAAGCAGCTCACCCACAAAGTCCAGTTACATTATTATGCAAAAATTCCATTTCGGTTTTTGTTAAATTTTATTTTAAGGTATTTACTGAAAAACTGAGTAATGATATCCGTACTAACCACATATTTTGAAAAGAACAATACACTAACGTACTCCTCTGTAATGATATGCACGGCAAACCTGGACATTACTGAATTTTCGTGATCGCATAGTTTGTGGTGTTTGTAGCTGCTCAAGTAGCGAAAATTTTATGTAAACTAGCAATTAATTTTTTCATCAAAAATGAAATTTAAATGAAACAACCTTCTCAACAAAACTATTATTTTAAGTTAAAAAAAGATTTTTATTGATTCAAAATAAAATTATTTAAAAGAAATAAACCATTTCAACAAATAATTTGTTAAATTTAAATTCTGGACTTGTTGAAATTATACAACGTTTTAGTAATTTAAATAAATGTTTACATTATTTTAAAGACAGATGGTCAGAAAAAACCTTATTGTAATTCAAATATACTTTTCTCTGAATGTAGCTCATGTAAAATCTGTGGGCTTTTTCTTCCAAGCTAATCTGAGTTTAGTTCTATATCCAAGAATAAAATTTGCCATCCTACAGAAATAACGAAACTGTCGAAGACACGTCTATAATATGTATACTGATTTTGAGTATTGCCAAATACTTGTGTGAATGAGATTCCGTTATCAAGATACGATTATTGTAATTGGATTAATAATTTAATCTACATTCTTTTCTACTATTATATGACGCTCACGCATTGGTATTTAATATTAAAATAAGACTTAATCTACAAACCTAGATATTGCTGAAACAAAACGTTTCTCAAGTGTTGTCGAGAAATGATAAAAATTACTGCTCTTAAAGTACACCTTTCAACGAAAAAAAATCCATCATAATACAATCAAAAATCTAAAATTTAAACGCGAGATTTTTCAGTTGAAGTTACGGGTGATTTTTCGGATTTTCATCAATCTAACATCGAAAAATTAATATTTTCATTCCAAACAATTACAGTTCGTTTGGGCCATACAAAGGAACGTTTCCACCAAATATGGTGAAAAAAAATGTTTTTTTTTTGCGCGAGAAAAAAAATAAAAACGAAAAAACCGGTTTTTCGAATTTATCTCGAAAATTTTGAGGTTATGTGCAAAAGTTATATAAAAGTTGTAGATATTTTCAATGCCTACAACATTGCCATACAACATTTTTCTATAGGAGGTCAACTTTCGGCAGAAATTGCGAGAAACCACGTTCGACCCCTAAAACGCCCCCCCGACCCCCTATCCGATGGATGATCGAATTGAATTTTTGTCCCCTTCATTTCGTTTATTATTATCTACCATTTCCACATAGTGGCAACCTGTTATTAATTTTATTTTTTATTGGCCTGGTTAAGAGTAGTCACTGCGCTGGACTATAAGTGAAAGTAGCAAATTCGAAATTTCCTTGTGGGTGACAAGGTTTATTTTTTTTAGTTTAATCATCATAACTTTTTTAACGAAGAATTCCATGCCTTGTAGCTTATAACATAAGTAGTTGGAGATATTAGTAAATAAAAAAGCCTTGAGACAAGGATGTGCCACACGTAGAAATTAAATTACACACCTTCAAAGTTGGAGGACAACTTTTTTAAAATTTTACAAATTAGCATTCAACCTGGAATAACTTTTTTAACAAACATTTCTACACAATCATACAACGAGGTTACATTATCCATACAACACGAAGTAATTTTAACCCTTATACGAATGTGTGCCACCTATACATAGGGAGTTCGGTGACTTCAAAAGTTATATTTCCAAGCGCAACTCATTACAAAAAAAAACATATATTTAAATAGCACATGTTAAATTTAACATACAAATACTTTTAACTCGGCGTAATCTTTTCTTATACATTATCAATTATCTTATACATTACAAATTAACAGATTTACTTGAAACTTGGGTACATAGAGGTTTTTGGAATCGATGATCAGTAATCTGGTGACGGTTATCAAAAATTCAAAATGGCGTATCTAATATAGCGAAAGAAATTTTAAAAAATTTATCGGATTGTCTTGAAATTCATTATTTAGGGAATTTTAGGGTCGCTGATTATGAACCTGGTGTCGCCGGTTATAATTTCAAAATGGCGGATCTAATAGGGTGGATTACAGATTTGAAGACAGTTTTATAAATTTGAAATGATGAGTCCAATATGACGAACGAACTATTTTAAATATCTTTAAATTTTAATATACGTTTGTATGCAAGAGTTTTTGGGATCTTTAACTACTAATTTTATAATAATTACTTACATAACGATATTATAATATTATATGATACGGTGTTACATTTTCGTTTTTACTTTGTGTTGTCATATTTGTACTTTTCGAATAAAATTAATTACAATGTTTTTAACAATAGTCAAATGATTGAACATCAGCTTCGTTGTCAGCGACCCCAAAAACCCCCAAATACAAATTTTTAGGAAAATTCAATAATTTTGTTGAAAAATAATCTGCCGCATTGGATACGCCATTTTAAATTTTGAAATATTAATGTCAGAATCGTTCTCAATGGTCCCAGAAACCCTCAGATATTAATTATTATTAAATTTCAATAATGTTTTAAAAGTTAGTCTATCGTATTGGTTCCGTCATTTTGAATTTTGAAATTTTAACATCAAATTCGTTCTTAAAGACTCCAGAAACCTCCAGATATCAATTTTTATGAAATTTCAATAATGTTTTAAAAATTAGTCTATCATATTGGATCCGTCATTTTAAATTTTGAAATTTTAACACCAAATTCGTTATCAGCGACCCCTGAAACCGTAATATACCAACTTTTATTAATATACAGCCATAGAAAAAGTGTATGCATTAATAGTCCACTTTTATAGTAAGAAACTAGTGCGCAGGTGGGTTAACGAGGTGCAAAAATGCTAGGAGTTATTTCCTATTATCTGGACAATACCGAAGATTATAAAACTAGTTTCAACAATGTGCCTTGAAAAAAATTTAGTTTTACAATACCTACAAATTTAAAAGTTCTAGACATATGCCCATATATCTATATATATGAATGTCTAATAATTCTCATGCAAAACTTATATTTCCTGTTTTCGTTGTACAATAACCAATTCCTTACAAGATATTTTCTCACAAGAATCTTATTCAAAATTTGTTAAAGAATTCCACATCTAATTTCGAATTACAAAATGAGTATCAATTTACAATCATCGACATATCTTGGCCGTGTGAAGTTGTTATGGTGAATTATTTATTGTTATTTTTAACGACCAACATCTATTGTACTTTCTTATTCGAATTTCGCTGCAGGGACGAGTAACCATGAACTTTCCATTGTGTTTATCGCGCCAATTATCATTCTGGAATGGTTTGAACCATTTTTAGAGCTTATTTGCGGGGGCGTAATTTTGTCAAAAGAAGAGTAAAAAAATGAAACAAGCGGCAGGAGAAAACACTGGGAGCGTGAAGCGAGCGGCACGACAATGAGCACGAAAAGTCTCGCTTTGGCTTAGAGCGTATAATTTGCCGTTGTCTCGTGTCATTTGCCAGCGTATATTGTTCCTTAAGGGGCTGAAATAATTTCCAAAATGATCCTCGCCATTACATACTTTTCGGAATGTTGCGAGGAACCTCAGGAAAGGGTTCCCTCATAATGCATGTGTCCGGAAATGCATCATGAGTTTCAAATGAATAATGGTATTTACAATCGCTCGAACAGAATTTTTCGAACTCAATGAATGGTGTACGTCTTCTTTGTTGTTTGATTCCTTCGTTATATTTACATAAAATGTATGCACGATTCATTAACGCTATACAATGCCATTTTGAGAATGGAATTTAAAATTAGACAACTGGTATTAACAACGTATTATAATTATAAAATGTAGAGGGATACTAGTAATATCTAGATATTTGATACATCATTCGGAAAGAGTATAGTAACAAAGTTGAGGTTCATCCACCAAGTGCAGTGAGGTTAACACGCGCGTTGCAAAATAGTATATTACGATACAAGTGCGCAAAGTGTGGGAACACCTACGCAGCGCACGAGTATCGTATACTATTTTTCCTATTAAGTGCGCAAAGTTCGACACCTACATACAACATTTAAAGTGGCGGTGCAAGGGCGGTGGAGAGCCCCCGACCGAAAGCAGTATTTGTAAATGCTTTTGAAATAAATAGACTAAATTTATAAATATCTATGTAACACATTATTTATTATCGTTATTACTATTAATTGTTATTAATATTTTATATAAATTTTAATGAATTTAAATATTCATTCGCATTCCCGTTTTCGGGTACATTTTCAATTAAATTACTATTTTAGATAGAATTAACCTATACCTATCGTTTTCCGTACTGAAGAACAGCGATTGAAAGTAAAACAAATGTAAGTTTTGACAGGTCTCTTCTACATGTCTGTATACCTATAGCGCTACTTTACCCCACGCAAAACTTCATTACCGCACAAATTTTCTTTTCTTCATAGCGGGAGGAAAGCAGCAACTTTCCTCCCGCAAGCGGAAGGAAAGATGCCACTTATCCTCCCGGCCATAAAGAAAAATCGTATACTTCCCTCGGGAAGTAAAAAAGAATGCTTCAGACTGCCTGTTTCTCACCCTCGGCTTCACCTCGGGTAAAAATTACACGCAGCCTGAGACATTCTTTATTTTACCTCCCTCGTTGAGTAATATATACTATTACCGCACGCTAAATTATAAGATGAGTAAAGTGTGGGAAAGTGGCACTTTGCACACGCAAATGTGCGCAAAATCGAACTTTGCGCACTATAATAGGAAAACATTTTTTTACACTTTGCGCACTTGTATCGTAATATACTATTTTAAGTGTGCGTAAAATTCGATTTTATGCACGCGTGAGAGTGAAATGATAAGTTTATGTCCCCGCAGACGTTACAGCAATTTGTACCAACACGCACATCATGAAAGATATATTGTTATTTACACTGAGAAAAAATCCATAGTTTAATTGACTATATTACATAGTTGACAAAATATAATTAAAATTACTATGAAAAATAGTTAAATTTACTACTTTCATAGTCGATTTTATTATAATTTTGATATACCAACTTCCTCCTCATAGTTAAAAAAATCAACTATGTAGAATTATTTAAATAAATATGACAAATATATAGTTAAAATAACTATAATCTAGTGTAGTCCTCATTTCACACTATGTCTCGCAGTAAATCTTTTTATTTACCATTATTCATAGTTAAAGTTTGTATTTACTATAAATCCATAGTAAAGACTGCCGCACCCCGTGTGTTTTGATGCCGCCAGGTGTCGACGAGACGTTCGCAGCTTTTTTTCTTCAGGCGCGAGGCTCCCGTTATTGAAGTGGATTTTCATTTGGTCATAAGAAGGACCGTCGCGTTCGTCAAGATATGATAATACATAATGCATGTCGTATACGCATGCATATCTATAGAATATTAAACAAAGAACGAAGGGAGAAACGTGGAATTTTCATATGCTATGATATATGGAGTTTACAAATATTTTTAAAATGTAAATATTGACTCCTTTCCAAATTTTTAGTGACAATTTCTTATACAATTTCTCTCAGTGAAGGTAGTAATTTTCTGAAATGACTAGTTCAAAATATTTGAGTCTATTTGTCTATTATGATAAGTAGCATTTTGAATCATGAAACAATAGTCAAAATTTACTATTTCAGAATAGTTATTTCAACTATTATCATGCCTAGTCCTCATTTCACACTACGATTCATAGTAAAAAATGGTCTTTTCAACTACTTTGTTTTCTGAGCATAGGAAAATCGACCTTCCAATAAAAAATAGGTACCGGATATTTTTGTAAGAATTATAAATATATTATTAAAATATATAATTAACTTTTCACTTTATGACTATATCCTGCGAATAAAGTACAGTGGTTTTCGGAATACTTTTATTTAGTATTAAAATTAAATTTATATGACGATATGAATAACGAAGAAGAATTTAATATTTCTATTGTACTTAAGAAAAAATTATTTTTATTTTTTTTTTATTAATATTTTTATTATTTTATTTTCTATAAAAATTCAAAATGGCCGCTGATCGAGGATCCGAGTGATTCCAGTAGAGGGTGCTTGAAAAATAATTTCCATCTTGGAAATGTTTAATTTAGTCAACTACCACGCATCAGTGAGTTGAGCAGGGCGTAAGCCGCGAAATTTAAATAACGTAATTTCGAATTCCAACCGGCGTGAAATTCAATATTCTTATAAGAATAATATACTATCTGGTTAAAGGTTTAACCCCTTCGCTGCGGATGACAAAGATCTTTGTCATTTAGGACTTTTCTCTGACTGCGGCAAAAACGCAAATCTTTGCCATGACATAAATTAGTCTAATGAAGTCAATAATATATCCAATTTAAAAACTTTACCATTTCTAGCCAGCCTAAAGTATACCGAACAACATGCCGTTGTCCTTTTTCAAAAACATGTTGTCAAAAAAAAGATACAAATTCCTAAAATATGTTGTTTTTACGATTTTGTAAAGATCTTTGTCATGAGCTATGTCGCCGTGTTGGGTCAAAATCTGCATTAAAAATTAATGAAATCGTTTGAAACTTGCTACTCAGGGGGTTTCGTGGTCGCCGATTACAAATCTGATGATATATTTTGAAAATTCAAAATGGCGGATCCAATACCGCGGGTTAATGTTAGCCTTCCCCCGTTAGCTTCGATATACAATATGTACTTACACACTTTACTACGAGGAGGTTCGAGAAAGGTCTTCAAAATGCAATTTTTTCTGTTTTTATATATTTTTGTTTAAAATTGTTTTTAAAATAAAAACTGTAACATATTCAACTCTACAAATCAGTGTTTTTTCCCACATGTAACACGATAACTCAGGAGTACATAACAAAATTTTGAAATTTACACGGAATAATCTGGATAGATAATAAACTCTGGAAAATATCTCTAAAAACTAAAAATATAGATTTGTAGCTGCAAAATTGAAGAAATTTTTGATAAAAATACAAAATTCGGTATAAATATTCTATAAATAATCACGAGAGTTTCTATTGCCAACCTGCCTCGAGCAGCATTATTGACGTACGAATAACAAATTGCCGTAATATTGTACATGCAAAAACTGATATAAGATTCGTAATCAGTTCGAGTTTTGATTAAGACGTCCGCCATATTGAATCCGCCATTTTGAATTTTCCAAAAATATAACTTCAGATTCGTAATCAGCGACCCCGAAAACCTCTGAGTAACACGTGTCAGGCGATATGTTGGTATTCAAAAATTTGTCCGCAATATTGAATCCGCCATTTTTAATTTTCGAAATCTGACTTCAAATTCGTAATCGGCATCCCAAGAAACCCCTATACACCAAGTTACAGTAAAATCTAACCAAATTTTTTTCCCGCATTTTGGGTACTTTTTGTGAAATTCTCGCCGCAGCGAAGGGGTTATTAGCTCTATCACCCGAATTGTTTACTCCATGAT